>OX387274.1:45128667-45878498 GCA_947562075.1 Orthosia gracilis
TGCTGCGTAAATTACGCGACACTAAAACGGCACTCACAACTCATAAAATTACCTACGTTTGTTTGGCTGAAACAAACGGTCTAGTTGGGTAGTTCCAAATCAAGGTAGAGGTAGTCTTAGTGTCGTAAGATTCTTCAAAACACCGTTGACACCCCTAAATCATCTTCTTGGATAATTCTTCAAAAATCTTTAACACTAACACTTAAATCGTATTTTAGAAGTATTTTTGAAAAACTTGTAATTCAACATTTACTATTTGCTCTTAGTATTTATGCCAAGTTTCAAATATATAAGCCCAAAAAATTGCCACCATTTCACCCCCTTAGGGGTGGAATTTCTGGCAGTCAAACTCAATGTTTTTTTATTAATCAAGAGCGTAAACCACGATTTCAGATGTTTTACCTTCCAAACCAAAGCAATTTCATATAAAGTTTCAACCCCTATTTTATCCCCTTAAGGATAGAATTACCAAAAGCCAATAATTACATGAATTCTTTTTATCAACCAAGAGCGTTAATCTAAAATGTGTCCAACATTACTGTTATGTGTCCACAAACTAGAAATTTCATACAAAATTTCAACCCCCTTTTTACTCCCTTAGGGGTGGAATTTCCAAAAAAACAATAAACACATTAATTATTTTTAACAACCAAGAGCGTAAATGTGAAATTTCATGTGTCCAATTTACGAACTGTAAAAATTTAATTCAAATTTTTAATCTCCATAGGTGTCGAATTTCCAAAAACTAATAAATACATTTTTTTTTTATCACCAAGAGCGTAAATGTAAAATATCACGTGTCCAACTTACAAACTGTAGAAATTGCATACAAACTTTCAACCCCCTTTTTACCCCCTTTGGGGTGGAATTTCCAAAAATCCTATCTTAGTGCTCATTTACTTCACTTGAGGAACCTCGCTGCCAAATTTCATGCTTAGCGGTTTTGTTGAAACCAACTAGTTAAAGGGTTATTGAAGGACTAAGTCTGCAGTTTTCTTACGAGGCGCTTTTTTCTAAATCTTAGGTGCCTGCCTACCATAGAAGCCTATTTAACTCAAACTTGACTTAAGACATCTCTTCACAAATTCCAGTGCTACACCCACAACAACCTAGGCTGGAAGATCCACGTAGTGGACCCAGGGACCCCGGTGCCTCACGCCGGCGAGAAGCACGCCCGCATGAACGCCGCCCAGGGCCGCACGCAGCACAAACTGTCCGCCCTGGCGCCGCTCGCCGTGGCCGCCGTCAGACATCTCGCCAACAGGATCAGGTAATCTGGGAACGAGGAACACGGAACGTCGACGCGAGAATAACTCCCATAACCTGGATTTCGTACACTTTACAGGTTTTTTTATACCAAGCATTCATTCGATGCTGTTGTGAACTTTTTAGATTAGGAAAATAAAAGATTGAGGAGAATGATTCGGAATCTTCAAAAAGTAACGAAGACAATAATTTTGAATCTGTATTCTTAAGTCATAGACAGTAAATATTGAGTCTGTATGCAACGTCTGTCAAAATAATGACAATAATGTAGAGTAAGCAAAAAAACTATACTGTATATTTTACATTTTTTAAATTGTTCAACAAATAAAACTGTTTTTAGAATTATACAACTTATTTATATTGTTGTTTGTTTCTATATAGAGTATATGGAAATTATATACAATTCAAATTGGCCTAATATATTTATAATATACAACTTTAATACACATTCAAAAATGTAGCGTTCGTTCAACTTTATCCGTGTTATTTTATTGAAACCTAATTGAAAGACAATAATAACATTTTATATTATATTCGCGTCGATTTGTCCGAGTTAAGATTGTGATATTGTTGGACGAATTTAGAATGTAAAGAGTATGAAATTCGCCAGTTTGTACAGGTATTTATAAAGAAAATGGGTAAATAATGTCAATCTACGTACATAATATCAATTTCATATCAGATGTGGAGCGCAAAAGTGCATTTTACAATTTAGGATTTTGACAATATCTAGTAGCCTTTGTATTTAAGAGCCCTTTAACTTTGAATTCTTTAAGTCCGTTCAAAGCATCATGTGTGTCCACATGTACATAGGTACTTATGTATGAACCTATTTACGTAATGTCCAACTAAGTACCACGCTTAACGCGTTGTTTAACGAAAACGTCGTGGTTCAACAAACTGACAGTAAATACAATAAAATGATTTGTAATGAAGTGAAAACATGTGCTGGGAAATCAAAATCTCTAAAAACTCATTAATTTTTAAAGATAAACCTGCTGCACGATAAAAATAACCACTGTTTTCAGCAATAGCGCATATCACACACAAAGTCATTGATAACTATAAATAACTTCGAGATTTTCCTCAAGGAAAACTATCAATGCCTACTATTGTATTTATATTATTACTTAAGAAAACATATTTATAATATTGTATATTTAGGTATACTGTTAAAATTACATGAGTTATTTTTCCCGATCAATGATTATATAAAAATAATAAATAAAACTCAGATTTTACGAGACAAAATTAAAATGTTTGATGGTTCTCAGACCCAAAATATATTGTTAATCAATAATTACACAATGTATATTTAACTAAAAGAGAACCACTGATCTAAATAATTAGATATTACTAGTATACATAAAGAGTTATATTAAAATATGAGTAAATAATTGTATGTACGGGATCGATATCCGAATTTAGGTGACAGTTATTATTTTGTCATTCACTTAAAAGATCACTTAACTGAAAAAATTTAAAAAAATGCTATTATGTAATGGAAACATTGACAATGAAAATCTTTATTATTTATAATCATTTATTAATAAGCATTTGTCGTGTGCTTGACAATAACAAATATATTATATAGTAAGCCCTTTTATATAAAATACAAGTTACTTAGAGTAATCTTTTTCCTTAGACTATGAAATTTGAAATGTCGGACAATAAAACTTCTTCGAAACTAACTTTAGTGTGTATTATAATTATGAATTTACTCGCTTTCTGAATGGAATTCGTTAATTGACAATAAATAGTTAATAACTTTTTGGGCTGTTTACATAATGTAAAGTGTAAGTAGAGTAACGTTTCTCAATGAATAACGAATGACAATAAGTATTTTCGTCTAATTATGATAAGGTTTCGATCAGATAAGATCCACACTTTGAGGCTAACTTAGTACAGAAACCTTGATTTTACAGACTTTTGCATCTATATGGTATAATTGAATAGACTAAAAACAATAATTACTTTCGTCATAGCTAGGGTTTTTTTAATTTTTTTGCATATCTTTACTAGTAATATTAATTGATAATTTATAATTAAGAGTAACACTATTATTCTCTTTATAGCCACTTTTTGTAAGTCTTATCTGACCGCCACAAATAAATAAATAAAAATATAAGTAGTTTTGTATTTTATTATTTTAACAGCAGGGTAAAAGGCTTTTGCCTAAAACCATCTTTTATAATCATATAGAGCAGTATTACTTTTAAAGTCGACATACATATTCATTTATTTTGCTTCAGTTTTGAGCGCAGTAATCTACTTACGTTATAAAATGTAAAAACTTTTCTTCGTAATATTAAGTAGGCAATAAAATTATAATATTATGTATAATATATTCAGTTTTATACAAAATCAGCAGCATTTTAATAAATATATAACTAAAATATATACCTAACTTTATAAATCCTTAGCTCAAAATGTTTTAAGTGTAATTTATACATATAGCGCCTCCAGGGTTATTTTTACACAGCAAATCATTGTATTAATTTCCAAAATATCCCTTATATATCACATTTAGTATAGATAGTTCATAAAAATGATATGATGAATGATACCAATGATGTTTAAAAACCGAATAGCAATTTTTGTGCTGACCGTATTTATTTTCATTCATTGACTACTACTACTTGAAAAGTTGCCACAGTTAAAAAACTGATACTAAAATTGGTAGATTTTACGGACGAGCTTATAAACTTGTTTTATTATTTTTATTCCTCGAGCTAATTTCTATATTTATATAGTTTTGAGCCTAAAAGGCTTCTTGTTATATTCACGCGCATGAAGATTTGTGATCAATATTTAATACAAAGTTAGCGGTAATTTTTTTGCAGCTGTAATTTTTAAATAATTCTTTCAATTTTAGATAAAATTATTTGAGAAAATATATTACTCGTATTGTGTTAGGAGAAAAATCTTAGTAAGTAATTTAAAAAATCATTTTACACTTTGTAGTCGTAGTTGTTGATGCACAAATTTATGTTATATGTAAGAATTTTATTGATAGTTAATTATTGTAATATTAATAGATAAACTTATACAAATTTATACAGTGCAATTAATGATAAAAGCCTGCTACGTTGTGTGTATGACAATAATGACTAAAGTCTTTTGATGCTAGACATAAATTAGTGACATCAAAATAACTTCATTCTATTTTATTTTTTTTCAATTATACATTTACAAATCAATTGATACGATAGACAAATTTAATATTTTTTTGTTAAAAGAAATACGTTATCATGATCAGCATATCTTAAAGACGACTATAAACTTTTAAAAATATCATAGATTTTAAAGTTTGACTTAATAGGAACTAAAAAATTAACATTTGCTTTGCTTTTGGGTAATGCATTGACGCACAAGCACAACACTATGGTCGTTGTTGCATTTACCCTATCGATTAATTTATCAAATTTTGATAATGAAGAATATACTTGCATATTCGTTGAAATGTTTCAGCTTGCCTTTGATTCTATACATATTAATAACGACAAACGTAGCCTTCACAAAAATACTTTATTTCTAAGATATTTTTTAGATATTACAATATTTACAGCGTTTTGCAATGTTATCAACAATGAGATTTCAAACATAAAGTAAGAAACGCGCAGGTAATTAAAAGCTCATTAATAGTTCTGCGACAATTCATTCCGTTATTATTCCCATGTTTTGTTTGTTAAAAATATTTCTAAATGTAATAAATCATTAAATAACATGACAATAATGTAAATAATTTGATTATAAATTTTTTGATCATTGAATGAAAATAGAAATTTATTTAAAAATAAGAAATTGTAGTTATTTGTGTAATTTTTACACTGATTGCACAATTTTTTCAGCTGAACTATAACAGAGTTTTAAAGCTTTTTACAGACACTATCATTGTACATACTTATATATATCTCATATGTCAATCTCGAATTTGTAAACTAAAGTTACAGATTATTGACTAACATTGCCGTTAATAATTATTATGTAATTTATAATAAACTTTGACAATAAAGAACTTTTCCTAAAGTATAATTGTGTTTTCGTTTTATAACCTGGAAAAACAGGACTGAAAAGCGAAAAGCATTTTCATTTGACGTCACGGTTGGCGCAGTGGTTTAGCGATCGGCTGCTGCGCTGCTTATGGCGGGTTCGATGCCCGCGGAAGAAATAGTTGTATAGCCCACAGATAGTTGTTCCTGTCTGGGTGTTTGTGTATGTGAGTTTATATGTTTGCAACCACGATACAAGAGAAATTCCTTGGGTAGGGCAACGTTTTCATATTGAATTAATAAAAAATAACGTAAACAGAGTACACAGAGCTGCTTTGTTTTAGCAATAAGGTCAAGGTCAAATTATTACCAGCAGGTTCTATAAAAGTTTCTAGGAGAAATACCCATTGCGCATACATGTCATAATATGTATGTTATGCCACATGCGATCCTTCATTATACATAATAATTATGTAATATATGCGTAGTGGGATACACAATACATACTAGCTGACCCCCAGGGATTCGCTCCCGTCAATTGGCTACTTACCTACCCTACCCTACCTACCCTACCTACCCTAGGGGTATGAAAAATAGATAGTAGCCGATTCTCAAACCTACTGAATATGCATATAAAATTTGGTAAAAATCAGTAAAGCCGTTTCGGAGGAGTACGGTAACTAACATTGTGACACGAGAATTTTATATATAAGATTATGTATTATGAAGGAATGCATAAAAATAAAGTACTTAATATAACGAAAAATCTTTTACTAATCGGCAGTGAAATATCATTATCATTTCTTTTTGCTGGATATGAGTATCACTATCCACGCAGAGATTATAACGTAGGTATCGACAAATAGAAGCCACACATACTATGGATTGGTGGTCTTGTTGTGGTGTCTGTATCACATTATACTCGTACTAGAAGCTGGCATTGAATCATGAAAAACTGGATATTATTAATAATATACTTTTGGAGAAAATAAACGGAACTGGATGAAAATAGCGTAGGTATAGTTCTCGCCAAACTGCTTGGCCGCCCTGAAGTTGGCTTCAATGGCTGCGCCTTGCACCAATTTAAGGGCGGCCCAGAAGTTTGGCGAGCTCTATACCTACATATAGCATGCCTATTCAGCACAGCGAGAATGCTGGATGAAAGTTATGGCATTTTCTTGTACTTAAGTAATTGATCATTTTAAATTCATCAAATCAATCATCGTAATTTTGTAGCTCTAATCAGGCTTGATGGTGTACAGGAATATCACCAACTAATCATTCATTCTAATTGTTTTTCACGCTTGATAATGTGTCCCTGTCACTTTTAATAATGTCGAATGCACTCATTTTTTTAACACCTTTTACAAAATATTGTTAATACTTTGAAAAATAATCATTCCATCGTAAAAGTTACTCATATTCCTGAGTAGCATCATCCTCTGAAGGGTTTTAATGAATTAAAAAGCCGTGTTTCTTAAAATTACCTTCAGAACAACTGTAAACTTTCGCATTTTAATTTACCTAATAATTTGATGTTTATATTCTTCTTCTTTTCATATTGATGCATTCAAATATTGTCTCAATTCAATATTTATAATAATAGCAAACTAGTAAAATATTATTTTAGGGCTACAGAAATATTGTGGATAATGTTTATTTATGTTCATATCAGTACTTTTCTTTAATCCGTCCCACTAGATAATAATAGTTCGAAATTATTGATTGACTAGACGTATGAACGTAAACAAAGCGAAAGGAAAGGAGTATGTATCTAAGGATCATTCCCTTAGGGATAGCCCTTCACTAGATATATTCAGGAGAAGAATTAAGGAACTTTTCCTGTCAACATGACTCATTAATATGTAGGTATTTTAGATATATGTATGTATGTTTATGCATTATGTGCTGTACACGTATTTGTAGTGTATTTAGTTAGTATAAATTCTATGTTTTTTAGTATTTGTTGTGCGCTTTTGTTAACTGTCCTAATTTTGTAAATATCTCTTTAGCACTGAGGTTTGCTGTCAGAGAACCCAATGTTGGGTTAAGCTCGCCTTTGTACATAAGTAATTTTCCTTTTGTATTTTTAATGTTTATTTTGTGTACAGTAAAGAATATGAATAAGGAATGATCGTAGCAGGTGGCTTTCTGTTGTTTCAGCCTGCCTAAATGGTAAAAGAGTTTATAAATGTATGTATGAGTTACTGTAAAAGACCGAACTACTACAGTACACCTAGGATTTACCGGTAAAACCTAAAATGGTAAAAAGTTCGAAATGATCATGATAATCGCAAATTTTGGGCTTTTACCAGTAATCACACGGTACATTGTACGATTTACCTTAGCGACTTGTAAATGTTGAAAAATTTATGAAAGACGTCCATAGTGGAACAAAAATAATAATAAAAATAAAGCCTTTTATTTCTTACTTATCTATACTAATATAATAAAGCTGAAGATTTTGTTTGTTAGTTTGTTTGAACGCGATAATCTCAGGAAGTACTGGTTTTCAATCCGGAAATTTTGATGTCAAAGATGCACGTCGCTCTGGTCGCCCTATTACGGATAAAATGGATGCCATTTTTTTAAAAGTGGAGCAAGATCAGCATAACAGTAGTTACGACGTAGCTGAAGAACTGGGAATTGACCACAAAACAGTTTTGGTGCATTTGAAAAAAACTAGGTACACAAAAAAGCTCGATATTTGGGTACCTCACGAGCTTACTGAAAGAAACCTAATGAACCGTGTACTCATTTGTGATTCTATCTCATTTGTGATTATTACGACGCGGCGACGTAATGAAACCGAACCAATTTTGAAAAAGCTGATAACTGGTGATGAAAAGTGGATTACGTACGACTAGAATGTGCGAAAAAGGTCGTGGTCAAAGACCGGTCAGGCTTCAAAGACTTCGTGTCCATCGATTCTGAACTCTACTGTGAACAACTGATGAGATTAAAGCAAGAAGTTGAGAGAAAGCGGCTGGAATTAATCAACAGAAGGGGTGTGGTTTTTCATCTTGATAACGATAGACCTCACACATCTTTAGCCATTTAGCAAAAATTAAGAGAGTTTGGCTGGGAGGTGTTAATGCATCCGCCGTATAGTCCTGACCTTGCACCTTCAGATTTCCACCTGTTTCGGTCTCTTCAGAATTCTTTAGGCAGTGTCAGGTTAACATCACGAGAGGACTGCCAAAACCACTTGTCGCTGTATTTTGATCAGAAGTCCCAAAATTTCTATAGCAATGGAATCATGTCGCAACCTACAAGATGGCAAAAAGTTATCGAACAAAATGGTACTTATCTACATACTTTAGTTAAATGTAAATAAACTAGGTATATTAAAAAATGTTTTGAATTTTCTTAAAAAATGCGAAGAAACTTTTTCCCCTACCTATTATAATTTTTATTTTTATTCTATCTAATACTTTTAATTTCATACGTATGCATATGGAATGGATCCTAAATAAATGAATTTTAATTTAATTTATAAAAAGTGTGCTTACCTATCAATATTCAGCTAATTAATTGATTGATCTTATAATTTAATTTGGCATTGTTCAATTAACAGTAAAATACATAAATAATTTTAAAGTTCTAATGATATATAAATCCTATGATTTACCATGTTATTGCTGGTAAAAGACCGAACTTAGCGATCATCACAGATCATTTCAGACTTTCACCAGTGAAACGTGAGACTTGTTAAATCTTAAGTTTTACCGATAAACCCTAGGATCTACCGTAGTTCGGGCTTTTACAGTAACATAGGGATACCAATAATGACACGCTCACTGTCACTAAATACGTAAAACCAAGCTCATACACGAATTTGTTATGAAATAGCCGGTCAAGTGCGAATTGGGCTCGCATATTCTAAAAAAGCTTATATAAATAAGGAAATATCTTCAAATGCCACGAGACTAATACCCTATTGTTACGCCACTTTGCGTAAGCGCACTTGTATTCGTGATAGATAATTCTTCATTCGGGTCTGTCTTTTGAGGATTGTAAAAAAACAAATAGGAACAAATGTACAAACGCCTTATTTTGATCGGAAGTGGTATGGTATATATGATATAGTCAAGCTGCCTGTAGAAGCAAAGAAACAATGGGCACGTAAATCTACAAAATTTCTGGAAACTTATTTTGAAAAATCTTGACTTACTTGCAAAAGGAACGTAATCGTAAAGTAAGCTGTCAATTCCTAGTATAACTTGGTCAGTAACAGTGCTGCCAACCTAGCGCTTTCAGCGTCAGATCTAGCGCTTCTCTGTTCTGGCGCGTTCTAGCGCCTAGCGCTAAAACTAGCGCTTTTTGAAACTTTGGACTTTCTTTTAAAAAATATTAACTGTGCAAACTATCAACTTCCAAACGACGTGTTGAGGAAAATTTCATCCACAGATAAATATAAATTGAAATCCAAAACTGATCAAGACCAACAATTTTGGTAGAATCAGACGATGATGAATTAATTTAATTCCTTTATTTTATAAAATAATTACATTAACACGTTATTACTTTATTTTAATTTTATTAAACAAGTACTTCAATTTATGTAACTCTTTTACATGACATATTTTGATTTAATAAAATAAGAAATACGTTTATACATACCTAGTCTCAAATAAATGGGCGTTTCGTTTGAATTTGGCGCCGAATACATCAATTTATTGTCAGCAACCATTTAGCGCTTTCTAGCGCTTTTTTAAAGAGCTAACAACGCATTTTTGCTTAGACGAGTTTGCAGCACTGGTCAGAAATTATAGTTAAACAGTGTTACTTATTCTTTGATGATAGTAACTTCAAGCTCACTTCGCCCAAATTTTTGAATTGAAATTCTACTTGAATTATGGTCGAAACAATAACTGCGGATTTTTTTCGCACGTCTGGATCTGCATGACTATTAGACAAAGATTTTAAAGCTACAAAAACCAAAAGAATTAAATTCTACTTCTATTAAATTCTACTTACTTACTAAATAAATTCTACTTCTATTTATTAATTACTAATTTTTACTCTCTACATGGTAGAAATTAAAATTTTGAAGTAGTCGCAACTGATGCGGTCAGTGACTCACGCTTCTTTGACGTATATTTTATTTTATTTTCAAATAATTCAGTATTATTCATGTAATAAATAAGTGTAAAGTATTGTAATAAAATTGTGTTTATATTATTATGTTTCTTTTGTGATATTGAGAAGGTCTTGTTTCACTTCAGAAAGTGATCGTTGTGCGTGTTTGTTTTACGTAAGGAACAAAACAAAGGTTACGATGGCCGAAAAGGTACGTTTTAACTGCATTTTACTGCCATTACGGAGGGCAAAATCTCCCACACAAACGTTTTAGTGTAATGAAGTGTCTCGTTCTTCAATAAAAATACGAACAAATTTAATTATCTAGCAAATTAAGTAAGAAACTTGACATTAGAGAGAGATACCAGTGTTTTTTACATATGAGTTTGGTGTCGAGCCTCTTTGCAGCTGCTTGTGTGTTAGTCAAACAAAAAATACACCTGTCTTGTCTGTGGCACGCGTAGATCTTCATTTTGGCATGTAACGAGAAATTAAAGTGTATTTTACATAGGTTATCAACAAAAAAATCTAAATTCTATAAATTGTATGTGTAATTAAATTTTGGAGAATTGTGGTGAAATATTGCATATCAAAACAAACAAAGATGAAAACTTTACATGAGGTAATAGTCTGATTACAAGACAGTAAAAAACATGCTGAGTTTTGTGCTAAAATATATCAAATTATCTAGCTAAATATTTATGTTCACACAAGTGTTATCAGCAGTTAATTTTTTTATCATCACTTCTCTTATCATTCATCTAGAAAATCCAAGAAAACCCGCTACCGGAAGACCAACCAGCAGAGACCGAAGACAAGCTAAAAGACACAGTACCAACACCACTGCCAGATAAGACCACAACAATGGTACCAGTACCGGAGACCAAGACTACAACAACTGTACCTCTACCAGTGGTTACACCACCTGTTGTAACGCCTCGGTTGTCCGTTCCGGTGTTCACAAAGACCTCTCCCAATGATTTGTACAGGAGGTTGTTGCCAGCAATGCTGTTTGTATTGACGTTTGTCACCGTTATGACAATGCTTCTGATCTATATGGATACCGTTGGTGAGTAGTTTTAACTAAAAAAACTTGTGTAACTAATATTAGAAAGTGGTTAAATGGTTTATCTACTCTCATATTGTAATATTCAAGTTATAAATTTCAAAACGAGTTTATATTGACATACTTTATAAACACAATACCAGAATTTAAAAATAGAATCTTATTATTACACTTTTTCTCTAACAAAATAATACTATAATAGTAGATTGTTGCATGAGTGTTATGTTGGTGCCCGAGCGCATCAAGGATGCTAAATTAACACCGGTGCATTAATTACTCACTTTAGCGAGGTGCGTAATCTAATTTTCTTTCAACTACCAATCTACCTACTGTGATAAAATATACCTACTCAAAATAAAATCTCAAGTTAATGAAAAATATTTATTCCACAACTTTAGCAACAAAAGCTTATTAACAATTTAATCTGCAGCTGTATTTATACTTTCTCGAGTTGAATTCATATCGCTATCGCTGTCTATTTCAATTTTTTTTTAACTTTTCTTGCAAAATATGAAGTATCAAAGTTTTACAATGGTACAAAATGTGTGCTACTTGTAATTTTTTTTTTATCATATCGATTTTATTCAGGCGATTTTTATTTGCAGCCAGTATCCTTTTGATCTTATGCATACATTTTATATTAGACTTAATGGCAGACATTAATCCTCTGTGGTAAATTTATATCTAAATAAAAAACAGTGCATTAATGAAAAACGGTGCAACATTGACTTTTCATATAATATTTCTGCACTGTTTTGGTTGTAAGCAAAAAATACGTATTTGTGATCGATGTAGTAATGTTATCATTAATCACTACAAAGATTAATGATAACATTACTACATAGTTAAAAGACAAACATTTTTTTCTATTACGATATAGGGCAAATCCAAGAAGTTAATATCACCATGGAATTTCCATCAATTTTTTTTGTAATGGAAAGGTTATGCCGGGCGCGCCATTTTTACCCGACTGCGGGAGGGAAATGTTTTTTTATAGTACCTATTATAAAAAAGTTCCATTCATACGTTTTACTGTACTGAATTTTTCTTAATCTTTTGACTTTCTTTTTTTATTTAGTAGGTTCAATCCCAATGTATGAGTGTAGATAAAGTAACACACACTCATGTTTTAATACTCCTTATTAAGCAACAATTTTTATAAACTACTATTATAGTAGGTAGTTAGTACTATTTATCTTGAAAAAATACATGGCTCATGTGAGACAGGCCAGGGAATAAGCTAGTGGATCTAATAGTCTCATACTTACTCATTTTTGAAAGGTTAATCTAGGCAGATAAACATTTAAGTTAAACAGGAGAAATTACTATCAAAAAAATTGTTCTTTGTCTTGTATGAAACATGAATACAATCATATTTTTTATTTCATCATATTGAGATATTTTAATGAATATAAAGTGATAGGAATAGGTAGTGCCTATTAGCCTAAACTTCGAAGAACAGAGACAAGAAGCGGAGACTTCCTTAGGACTAAATTATTTCCGGGACAGCAGTCTCAAAATTTCGAGACAACACTTAAATACATTTAAAAAAATGTGTTATTTGGAACAATTATTTTAATATCAAGCACAATTTTAAACATACTTACTTTAGAAATATATTTCATTAAGATGAAAGAAAAAAAGGTATTTGTATTTTCATTTGTGACCAAATATTTGTACATCATGTATAATGGTAGAATGTAAAGGGACCTCATTAATATTAAGATTTTTGATATTAAGATACTTTGTATACATACATTCTGGCAAATAAATGAATTATTTATTTATTTTAAATACTTTTTTTTAAATGATAAATTCTTTCTACTATAGAGAATGCTAAAATGATAAAAAAATACCGTTTTATTATTTTAAAGACAAAATGCCTTTTATTATACTTGAACTTTACAAATCTCATTAAACGTAGCGACGCCTAGAGTGAGCTAGAAAGAAGATATTTACTTCGAAACGTGTACGGCTTCTTATACAAATATTGTGATTCATTTACTTCGAAACGTGTACGGCTTCTTATACAAATATTGTGATTCATTGTGTATCAACAAGTCATTTACAAAAAGTTCTCCAACAAAAAAATTCAGAAAGTTTTATGGTTGTAACGACTGTGTATGTTATTTATTATGATATATCTAGTCGCAAACTTTAGGTAAATATAGACGAATTACTTATTCCAAATAACACATTTTTTTAAATGTATTTAAGTGTTGTATCGAAATTCCGGGACAGATGTATCGGAAAAAAATTAGTCCTAAGGAAGTCTCCGTTTCTTGTCTCTGTTCTTCGAAGTTTAGGCTAATAGGCACTACCTATTCCTATCACTGTGTAAGTTATTTATGTCCGAGCCTTTACTGCAAGAAGTACTCGGTCATTGGTGATGGTTGGGGGAGGCCTATGCCCAGCTGATGATGTGTTCTTCAGACTGATATATGATGATAAAGTCTCATAGCACAAGTTGTGAATACTCTATTTACAGAAACTCCTGCCTTGTATACACCAATCAATACATAGGTACAATAAATCTGTAGAAAAGTCGTTTTTGTACATCGAAAATATTACCAATAAAATGGATGATAAAAGATAACCAACGTAACCCATTGCCAGCATTTTTGGAATTTTCGTGTTTAGTTGTGCACGCATTACGTAAAATGTACGAAACCAATGTAGATAACTTTTACACATAAAAATTGTGCGTTACTTGAAGTATTACTATTTTTTTGGCTCATCGCAATCAATTATCTCTATCATAAGTTAGATGAATTTAAAGTGTTCAAGAAGTAAAATGTCACAACACACGCAATACAGATACTCGGAGAGTTGAACTCCAAACACTCCGAAGTATTTTATTCCGAATACCGATGTTCCAATTTTCAAAAGTCCGAATTTCATTATACCTAAGAATTATAATGTCTATTATTAAAAATCACGAAAATTATTTTTCCGAAAGTCGTAAATGCGATTTGTTAGTATTCCGATTTTCATACGTTCGAAGAATATGCTCGAAGGGTTTACGGTCCGAAAAACAACATTCTGATTTTCAATACTTCGAATAAACTAAAAGTCAACAAGTTGTGCTACAAAATTTAGTGACAGAAACGAATCGCTGCTAAACCGACTTCACGCAGTCTTGTCTGTCCTACCCTAGAGTGTAATTAAAGCCCGCGTAGGCGCAGACGGGTGGGTGGCCAGCAAGCCGAAGCTGCGGTGGTGAGCGTTAAAACCATCTGCGACAATAAGCTCGCGTGGGGCGCCCAACTCCTGCAGCGCCGGAGCCGTGACAGAAACAATGCTTGCTGCATGTTGCATGCCTGCTTGCTTGCTGCTTGCCTGCTGCATGTTGCATGCCTGCTTGCTTGCCTGCTTGCATGCTGCATGCCTGCTTGCATGCTGCACTCCTGCTTGCATGTTGCATGCCTGCTTGCATGTTGCATGCTTGCTTGCATGCTGCGTGTCTGCTTGCACGCTGCATGCATTTCGAATTATCATTAAGTCGGACTTTTTGTTATTCGATCTATTGAAACTCGGTATTTTAAGAATAGTTATTATAAACATTAGGAATATTGACATATAGGAATTATAAAAAATAGGAGTAAGGATAAGTCGGAGTTGTTGTATTCAGAATTTTAAACCATTCGGATTTATGAAAATCGGTATTTTGAAATTCCTATTTGTGACTGACGGAATAAAGTTTTTCGTATTTATGTAGTGTAGGTACCCATTTGATACATGGCGGTGTTAAGATTCTCCGCGGAAGAAAGACACTAGAAAAATAATTGGTAGGTAAGTAGAGTAGGCAGCTTGACGGGAGTGAACTAGCGAAGCCCCCACGGCTAATATACGATATCTTTACTTTCGCATTTTTCCCAGGGGTGTAGGCAGTACCTACAGTATGCCTGCTACAATTCTTACGTAGTCCTTAGTTTCAAATAAGCTATATGATTTGGTGCAATCCATCCTAACATAGAATACCTATGTTATGATATTGATATTAACATAACCAATAATTTAAGGAGGACTTTGGTGATCTTTGTTTTCAAAAATATAGTAATAATATAAAAATGTTTGGTATTGTGTCTCAGTTTACCTGGGGAATTAAACACCTGCCATAACTTAAAACAACTGATTGTCTCATGTTAAAGCTTTGTTTTAAGTCCATTAAGGGGCTACTTACTGCCAATCAGCTGTTTTCTTCGTCTAACTACTCTTCGATAAGTGAATGTAAATGTCCGAAAATAATATATGTTACTCATTAGACCTTAAACTTTAATTTGTACATTTGAAATGACTCTATTTATAAAAATAGTGTTTGAAAAAAATATCCAAAAAATAGCTTTTTCTTGTTTGAAATTTCGTAACTACGTCTAAACGGCATGGAGTTTTAGTATTTTTCTTTCACAATAATATTTTTAAAGATTTTTGTCACAAATTGTACAATTGGCGAGGCAAGGCAAGTTCTTATTTAGCTAAAATTAATTAATCACTGTTTTCTAAATGAAATGAAATGAGCGGGTCCGTGCGCGGGCGACGGGCGGCAGTGAAGCTCGAACTGTCGGACGTGGAGGTTGTGCTGCTCGTTCCCAAAAATTGTACTCGCACATCAGTTCTAAGTTTGTAAATATTACTACGTAAGTTTTATTTTTCGCGATTCGGACGCTTGTTTAGTCAGTAAGTAGGATAAACTTTTTATTTTAGAAAAGTGTGAGTGCACGAGAGTTGTGTAGTGCTATCAAAATGCCGAAGAAAAGCAATATTAGGAAACAGAGAGCTCTAAAAGCTGCTAAAATGCATAAAGTCATGTAAGTACCAACCTCACTTACCTACTTGTATAAGTTATTCTAATTATTTCCCTTTACTAAAAACATAAACATAACATAGGTAGTCTATTTTTTATAGTTTGTTTATATTACTAGAGGTTTAATTATTGTTTATAAAGTTCACAATCGCTCGTCGTAGAGTCTTACAAAGCGGTCGGAACCTTCTTACTTCCTAGTTAGGTCACTAAATCGGATTACACGTTCCTATTTCCTAGTTAGGATTCTAAAAATTGGATCATGAAATAGCCCCTTTAGTAGAGATCTCGTTTGGCAATAAAATCAGACTCGGAACAAATTACCTATTTATATTTACCTAGAATCTACCTACGAATACTAAACTAGAGTCCAAATAGTAAAGGTATAAGGTATTTTTATATAGATACTTATCTACATAGTGTCTACATACATACGTACCTATACAAATAAAATACATACCTAGAGTCTTTATAGTACATATATATCTAGTGTCTGCATACTTATGTAGGTACTTAGTCTAAATACGTCGATGACGTAGATAGGCCAGGCACCTAGGTACTGTACCTACCTAAAGTCTAATAACATATTATCTAGGTAAATATTTGTCTTAGTCCTAATAGTTAAGTACCTAAGCTATACCTACCTAGAAAAATACCTACCGTGTGAACCTAGAGTCTAGATGCATCGATGACGTAGCTACTTAGGCACCTAGGTATGTACCTACCTAAAGTCTAGGTAAATGTTTGTCTAGGTCCTAGACAAATGCCTAGAGTCCACATACTAAATTCTCGCCACTTCTCTGATATTTCACACAATATTTATATAGAAGAGGTGAGGCGCGAGACGGGTAAGTATATGTATATTTTGCATGAAATATCAAAGAAGCGGCGCCGCGCCCGCGCCACACCCCTTGTGTTTGTCCCGCGCGTTAGGTAGGTAGCTTTTGGAAAATGTGGACAAACAAAATCACAGTATTTATGTACCTAACTAACTAGTTATTTTTGTGTTTTCATTTTAGACAGTCGAGGAAACTAAGTCTACGAGTAGACAACACAGCTGAAGATGACCAAAGGTCGATAACCCCGATAACGCAGCCACTGTCGCCTGTGACGATAGACTCTTCTACTACAGCTGAATTGCAAAAAGTGTAAGAAAAAGTACTCTAGCTATCTACATACCAAGTTTCATCGCAACCGATTTAGTAGTTTTTGCTTGATTGAGTGGGTATATCGCAAGCACTCCGCAAATAATATTTTTCTATTATATTTTCTCCATATATTGGTCCCAAAAGCTCCGCCATCTTTTAGGTATGAAATAATAGTAGATTGTTGCATCGAGCGCAAAGTGAGTTATTATTGCACGAGTGTTATGTTGGTGCCCGAGCGCATGCATACCTTCTACCTACCTACTACCTACCTACTACCTACCTACTACCTACCTACTACCTACCTACTACCTACCTACTACCTACCTACTACCTACCTACTACCTACCTACTACCTACCTACTACCTACCTACACCTACCTACTACCTACCTACTACCTAACTACTACCTACCTACTACCTACCTACTGCCTACCTACTACCTACCTACTACCTACCTACTACCTACCTACTACCTACCTACTACCTACCTACTACCTACCTACTACCTACCTACTACCTACCTACTACCTACCTACTACCTACCTACTACCTACCTACTACCTACCTACTACCTACCTACTACCTACCTACTACCTACCTACTACCTACCTACTACCTACCTACTACCTACCTACTACCTACCTACTACCTACCTACTACCTACCTACTACCTACCTACTACCTACCTACTACCTACCTACTACCTACCTACTACCTACCCACTACCTACCTACTACTTACCTACTACCTACCTACCTACTACCTATCTACTACCTACCTACTAGAAATTGTTATAATGATTGCTAGATATCCCAAGCGCTCCGAGAAGGTTAGAGTAACGTCAACAAAACAATAATATATTACTTAACTTAATAATATTTTACTTTTTCATTCATTTTAGAAAGTCGAGGAAACAAAGTCTACGAGGAGACAACACAGCTGAAGACGACCAAAGGTCGATGACCCCTGTAACGCAGCCGGATTCGGAGGATGATGTCGATAATTTTTATCTAGAGGTATCTTTCAACGCGATTTTTATTTTATTTTTCTCTATTTCTGGGACTAAATATCGTTACGTAGCCGTCTGGTCACACACACAAACAACCCCCATAATAAATGCTCATAACTATTATTGATTTACAAATAATTTGCAGGTAGAAACTGAGGAATCTACAAAAGAGCCTGTCATTGAAGGAAAAAGAATTATAAATCTAAAACACTTTTACAATAAGCTACAAGAAGTTTCGAAACATGGTCTTCTGGATTGTGGTCTTGGCTGCGTCGAAATAATATCGGAAAGACTTTCTGGACTATATTCCGTTTTGAAACTGCAGTGTAAACTATGTAATATGATTTTTTTTGTATCCAGTGATGAAAAAAGTGATATGAATATTAATGAAAGTGCCGTTTTAGGAACTATTGCAATAGGTTGTGGATATAGTCAACTACAGGAATTTTCTGCCACACTTGATTTACCTCTAATGGGTTTTCCACTATACCAAAAATGTCACAACTCGGTGGCAAATATGTGGAGTTCTGCTTCAATCGAATCAATGAAAATTGTAGGGGAAGAAGAAAAAGAGGCAGCAATAAAGGAAGGTAGAATTGATGCCAATGGAGTACCAGTTATAGATGTCATAGTAGACGGTTGCTGGAGCAAAAGAACGTACAAAAAAAAATATTCAGCACTATCAGGAGCAGCCGCTATAATTGGCAAAAGAAGCGGTAAAGTGCTTTATGTAGGGTTGAAAAATAAATATTGCTGTATTTGCGCACTCGCGAAATATAACAATAAATCAACCCGTGAACACACGTGCTTCAAAAACTATTCCGGTCCGTCGACTGGTATGGAGTCCACAATTATTGTCGAAGGTTTCAAATGTTCTATAGAGATGCATGGTCTTATATACGGAAGAATGATAAGCAATGGAGATTCTATCACATATTCAAAACTCCTTGAAGCTCGGCCATACTCAAATATAACGATTCAAAAAATAGAATGCAAAAATCACATAATGAGGAATTTATGTAACAAAATTGTACAATTAAAAACAGATACAAAGTATCCAATACGCTTTAGAAAGTACATTACAGATAAAAAAGTTATAGCTATACGATCAACTATAAAAAAGGCAATGGAAAAGTACACTTCAGATTCAGATACCGAGAAACGAGCTCACGTTGAGGTTCTCTATAATGATATATTGCTGGCTCATAACCATGCCTTTGATGATCATAGCCGTTGTAAACAATATTTTTGCAACAAACTCGGAGAAGACACTAGCGATCACGAATTCACAACTAGCAGTCTATGGAGTAAAATTTGTCATATTATGTCGTACGTAGCCGCTCATGCACCAAGCCTTATACATAACGTAGAAAGTAATAAATCGGAAAACTTTAACAGTATAATCGCTAAATTAGCTGGCGGTAAGCGCATCAATTTTAGTTTGAAAGGCGCATATGAAAACAGGTGCAAAGGTGCAGTAATATCACACAATACACGTGCTTTGTTATCAACAACATATAAACATGCAACTGGTAGAAGTCCTAGAGGGAAAATCAAAATACTCGAAAGAAGAAGACTTTCAAAAAAAAGACAAAAAAAAATTGTCAGGAGAAAAAACAGACTATTATTTTGTAAAGGGGAAGATTTAAATTATGGAGAAAATTGTGCTCGAGAAGACATAAGTCCTGAAATGATGGAGAAAGAAAAAAAGACTTTTCTGGATAACTTAAAAAAAACTAAAGAAGAAAGAGAACGCATTGAAAGAGAAACTATACTACAAAGTGCATCGAGCGAATGGCTCGAATTAAGGAGGAATATTTTGACCGCCTCTAATTTTGGAAGAATAATCAAGAGACGTGAAGATATAAGTTGTAGCAATCTTGTGAAAGATTTGTTATACAAGAGTTGCATTAGCCACGTCAAATCAATTCAACATGGATTTGATAATGAAAAGATAGCAGTAGAACAGCTTTCAAAAGAAAGAAGGGTACAAATAGAGCCATGTGGTTTATTTATAGACGAAAAGATACCATATTTAGGAGCTACCCCAGATGGGATCAGCAAGGATAAAAGTATGATAATTGAAATCAAATGCCCTGTGTCTGCGTACAAATTATCCTTTGAAGAAGCAGTAAGAAAAAATAAAGTCCCATTCTACAAAGTTAATAAAGATAAAACTATTGAAATAAACAAAAACCACAGCTGGTATTTTCAAATACAAGGACAGCTTCATATAGCGCAAAAATCAAAATGCCTTTTTGGTTTATGGCTGGGTGAAACTATTCCGATGAAAATAGAAATAATAGAAAAGGATGATAACTTTTGGAATGAGAAAATGGAGCCTAAACTATCAAAATTTTATTTAAACTGCGTCTTACCTGAATTAGTAGACCCTCGGTTTACGAGAAAAATGCCCATTCGGGACCCTGTATATATTAAAAAATCAATGGAAGCAAAGATTTGTAAAAAAAATATTTCAAAGAAAAAGGCAATAGAAAAAGAAAATAAACAAACGAGACAAGTTGATACAAACATACATGAAATCACAGAGGCGAACGTGATCGAGAAGAATATACAAAATCCTATGGAAGTAACAACATATACAAACAAAATAGCTGAAAAAAGAAAAGCGCCAACAGGTTTTGCTTCTTATGGTTCGAAAAATTATCCACAAATCCTAGTAAAAACATTCAATGACCTAAGCGACGATAGCGATGATGACGACGAAATTCCAAAAAAAACAAGAAAAATTTTGCATGAAAGGCAACTAAATCTAGACGAATTTTAATTACAGGATCCCGAATACCATGTCTTAGATGTGGTGACGTTTATGAAACAGTTTAATTTTTGTTGCTAATAAAACAGTTTGATTTCATTTATGATGTATGTTATTCTACGCCTCTTATCACCCCACCAACCTTCCACTCTCTTCCACAGCAACTTTTTTTTTCAACACAGTCTTACTCTGAGTCTGACTAAGAGTCTGACTCCGAGTCTCACTCACTACGAGTCTGACTCTAACTCCGAGTTTGTCTCTGACTCCGAGTCTGACTACGGGTCTGACTCCGAGTCTGACTCTGGCTCATAATAAAATGAAAAGTATTATAAAATCGACCAAAAAAATAAAAACGAAAACCAAAATAAAATCCATTATTATTGATATTTTATCTTGACATAAGTAACTATAATTATAAATATAATGTTTCGAATTTATTTGTACTAATATAACATAAATAATTAAGTAATAATCAATGATAATAATAATGTTGAATGCTTGCTAATTTTGGATGTTATCGGCAGGCGAATGATAATTGCAGTGCTTGTAAAAGGCTGCTAAGTCATTAGGAATTACTAACATAACATAACACCTATATTGTACACTTAGTTCGCAATAAATGTTTTAACTTTTGACCACTTAGTAAGTATATAGTTAGATCATAGTGTAAGTAGTGTTTCTAAAAGAACGGGCATAGTTAGGTACACACGACTACACATGAAGCTACGCAATACCGGTATAAGCTGACCGTTCATTGTGAGAAAAGATCATACAGAGCGAGGCCAAGATAAACTGGTTATATATAGCTTGACCTGTCGCCGTGTGTACCTATGCCCGATGTTTTCGAAACACTAGGTGCATTACGCTGAATAACATTATCTCTCAATTAGTGTCTAGTCTGGTCATAGGAACCCATTTATAGGTAGGTACGTCAGGACAGCGCGAGCGCACCCAAACATAGGTAGTACAATAACAAAAATGCAATAAAAAGACCCGCGCATGACCGAGCTGCGGAACGCGGCGCGAGCGGCTATTTGCGATGAGCGCGGATCGCGCTCTGCGCACGTAAAAATGAAGCGGGGGTGCGCGGTTAGCGCGGGGAGAACGTCCAAATCCTCAAGGTCGTTTCACTGTTACAGGGGCCTTAAGAAGTGTGATTGCATCATGTTGCCTTTTTTGGCGATTCTTTTAATGTCAAAACAGACATTTATTATGCAAATTCGGTTGGTCAATGAACTCACAGTGGTGATTATTTAAGACACAAAATTTTAGCCTTTAAAGCCTCAGGTAGGGTAGATTTTCTTTTGAGCATACAAGGCAAGAATGGTTTCAAATTTACAGGGTTATTTATACAGGGTGGGCCATAAGGGTGTTGGCGGTTTAAATATTCGATTTAAAAAAAACTACGAAACATAACACAAATATATTTGTATTGTTAAAAAGTAGAAGCATAGGAATTTTTAAGACTTAAAAATAATGTTGTCCAAATGGCTTCCCTCGGCTGCTTGGCACTCTTGGTCGAACCGAACCGAAGTCGCAAATTTTGGAAAACTCATTGAAAAGTTGTTCTCGGTATTTTGTTACTTTCCTGAATAATATTCCTCTTCAGCTGCTCTAAATTGGTCGGATTATTCTCGTAAACTACCGATTTGAGGTAGCCCCATAGAAAATAATCGCATGGAGAGAGATCGGGGCTACGTGGGGGCCATTCAATATTCCCCCTTTTCGAGATGAGTTTTCCGGGAAAAACATTTTTCAGCAGCTCTATGGATACCCTAGCCGTATAACATGTGGCCCCATCCTCTTGTAACCACATCCTCGAGGTATTGCCTTGAAGTTCTTGCAAAGCTGGCACCAAAAAGTCTGTTATCATGTTGCAATAATTGTTAGCTCTAACCGTCATCGCTTGCCCTCTTTCGTCCTCAAAAAAGGATGGCCCAATAATACCGGTTGACGTTATCCCAGCCCACACGACAAGCATTCTGATCCATTTTCGTAACACATTGGCGCTTGGAACTTCACTTAAATCGCGTAAACCGTGTTCATGCCGATACAAACGTCGTCGTGCAGTAATCACTGATTTATTGTTTTCGTAATACGCTCGGACACAAAATGCACGCTGCACTCCCGTGTACGGCTCCATGGCGACTAAATTTCCAGGAAGCGGCGCAGCGAACAACATATCCCCCCGCCACCCCGCGCCGCGCGTTACCGAGAAATTGAAGAATTAAATCGCCAACACCCTTATGGCCCACCCTGTATCATCTCACTTTGCCCTCGCCCTAGGAATTTCTCCTGTGTTTTGGAGGCGTTTAAAAACATTTAAACTCACATACAATCAGCTTGACCCGGAAGATCTATCTATAGGCCATACTACTGTAGGTATTATATTATCTGTAGCCATAAAAATAACTGGTCCAGATGGGAACAAAATGCTTTTCAATAATGCAAACTAATAATATTAATCTCTGTGCAGCCCTAGGCGCGCAGAAGTTCCGTGCGAACATGTCTCGCGACTACGAGCTGGCCAGCATCGCGCAGGGCTCCGCGGCGCTGGTGGCCTTCGTGCAGCAGCTGCACCTGGCACCACGACACGCCGCGCCGAACGCCCACCCGCCGCCCGAGCCCACGCCGCAGATACACGTCATGGACAAGCTCTATGGCGAGATTGTGAGTATTCTTTGTCAAAATATTTCAGACTAGCTGCTGCCCGCGACTCAGCCCGCGCGAAAAGTATCCTATGTCCTAATCCAGGTTCTGGTGTATCCACATCATATGCCAAGTTTTATCCAAATTCGTTCAGCTCTTTAGAAGTGAAAATGTATCAGACAGACAGGCAGAGTTCATCATCATTATCAGCCCTTGTAATGTTCTCATTACTGAGACACAGGCCTCCTCTATGTGGATTAGGTACCTAATCCACCACGCGGGCCCAGTGCGGGTTAGTGGGTGACATTATGTCTTCGAATTGTTGGTTCTAGGACCGGTTTCCTCACGATGTTTTCCTTCGCCGTTTTAGAGCAGTGGTGATGAAATATTTACACAAAGTACCATGACTGGCCTGGCTTCGAACCTACGACCTAGACCACAACTGCTACTGCAGGGCAAAGTCCTCCTTAAATTATTTCCATTCCTCCCGGTATTGGGCATCCTGTCTGTAGATGACAAGTTCGTCGCGCCACCTTTACCTGGGTTTGCTTCGACGTCACCGTACATTTACCGGGACCCATTATGAGTATTAATATAAGAATAACTGATAGCAAGTCCAGACCGGTCTAAACCCAAGCACAAACCGAGTTGAGTCATAGACCAAATCTGCCTCTGCCTATGAAAAATCATCAATTCCTCACACACCTATGACTGCCGGGATGCTCGTCGTCACATGTGGATGATTATGTTTCAACATCAAAGGTCATCCATACAAATCCGGTTGACTGCCAGCACTTTTTGAACGCCAATGTTGCATGTGAAGACTGTCCCCTAAAAAAAACTTCCTAGTGTTCTGGCTGGAAAAAGTGGCGAAACAAACTCCCCAGCAACAAGCACACACATAAATCAATCAATCTTAAGCAGTCTACTGTCGTACATATGAAGGCCTCTCTTCCTCCTTATTTGTGCACAGACAAGTCTTGCACATCCGGTCTGTCCCAACTTGAACATTTTGAAGGTAGTTCTCGTTTGTAGTTCATCTAGCTGGGAGGCGTTACGGTTGCCAACATATACAGAATGTACCGGAAGGGTGCGATCATATTTGAATATCTTTCTCCAAGGAAATTATAGAAAATTTTCAAAAAAAAATTGGATGTAGCATACAAAATTTAGTCAACAGCTAACACTTGCCGTTTCTATGGTTACATTCATTTTCAACTAACTTTGCTCCACATTGAGCAATCGTTTTTCATTGTTGAGTCATGACTATCAGTTAAGGAACAATGTTGACTTTACCTATATGTATAGCAAGTATCTCCTTATGTTTGTTTTCTAAGTTCAAGATAGGTACTGTTTTCTGAAAATATTGTGATGATGTCACCGAACGTATATACGTTAAGCAAATAGGGGTTTTTAATCGAATCAATGACGTCCGTGATTTAAATAAGGAAAGAAGGAAAAAATACAGGACATTTATGACTCGTTGATCTAGTGGGCGCAAGTGCTACCGCTGAGTTTGAGTCTTGGATTGGATTCCCGAGTAGGACAATTCGGTGTTTTCATCTGAAATTTCTCAGTAGCATCCCGGAGTCCAGACTTGTGGCCGGGCAATGGCTATAGGCTCGCCGCCTATTAAATCTGACCTAAACATAACTGGCGAAATGTAGGCATAATATAAGCACACCTCTGCCTAACTCTACGGGGAATATGTTTCGTCTTGATACAAACAAAAAGAAGACATTCATGTTGAATATTGTGAAAATGAAAATATTACGGTAGCCTTTGTTCTACATGTTTTAAGTATAATATTGATTTGCCATTCTCACGCCAATGTTAACGCATTCCTTGACCTTTTGTTTTACCGATTTATTTCTATGCGCGGATCGTTATAAGGCCGAATGAGGCGTTCATTTGCGGCTTGATATCAAATAAATAAGTTTAGTAGGCGTTTCATTATTAGGAGTCCAACTACAACTTATAAGGAGTTCGTTGCTTTATAATAACATTACAGCCGCACGGGTCGATCATCAAGATTAAGCAACGCTTGCCGAAATCGATCCTTGGATGGGTGACCATTCTTGACGTAACGAGACTCGTCCGTGCCTCGGAAAGCACATTAAGGCGTTGGTATCAAGATCGTTGTCAGTCGTTACGGTTAGTCAGAAGCCTGAGATCTGACACCAGTCTTTCCAAGGGGTATCGTTACCCCGTTACTGGGTTGTGGAGGTCAGATAGGCAGTCACTCCATGTTAAACACTGGTCCGCTCAGCTGAATCCGGTTAGACTGGAAGCCGTCCCCAACGTCAGTTGGGAAAAGGCTTGGCAGATTGAGTAGGTATTTCATTAATATGAGTCCAACTTAACGTATAAAATCAAGCTTTTTGAGCGGCCTTTATCCAGTTATATCGACGCCGTTCTATTAATAATCAGGATGAATTGATTTTTGCAAAATGTGTTAGGTTGTTTGATTTAGCTAGAAATCGAATTTCATGCTCAACCAAGCAACGGTTTTTGTGTTCGGTTCAAAAACCTAAAATGAAAGTTTCTGTAAAGTTACTCAGTTCACTTTTTCAAATATCGTTTTAAGCCAAATTAGATCTTGTAGTCCTCTAAAACTATTATTATATGGTATAAGAAATATAAATAATCATACTGCTGGGGTTTTAGTATCCCAAAGGATCATTATACCAATTATTTTTTTGGGTTTGCTCTTGACTGTAGTCTAGGTCAGAGGTGACAGAGACAGAGTCGACGATGGAGTGAGCTTACCCAGAAGAAGCCTGTTCACTCTAACTTTGAAGAGATTCGGGTTGAATGCATTTGGAAACAAAAACGCAGTTAGTGAGTTCCATTCATCGTTCGGTCTATTGAGATAAAAAGTAGTAGCCTATCTGCAATGGTGATGTGAACGCAAAGCTCAGCGCAGACGTCGCTGGCGGCGCAATGGCTGCTGTCAAATCGTTTTTGCTTTGTTTTTTTGTTATTTTTTATGGTTAAACCAGTCTACCATCGTTATTGATAATATGTATTGTCCATGGAAGCTTAAGGAATTGAAAGACGAACGAAACCCAATGAGGAGCAAGGATAACTTGAAAGAAAACAGATCTTATTGAGAGGCAGACTTTTATATAATTAAATATTTTTGTTCTAGATTTGCATATTTTTTTAGTTGTAACGAGTTAATTCTTACTTGACTCATGGAAAGAAAATTTACAAAAAATGAGAGAACATTAATGTGTTGGTATCTTTACGTTTTAGGTTAGAAGTTTTTTTTTATCTTCTTTAGGCTTGTGCTTGACCAATTATTTTCGGCAATCAAAGCACTCAATCTTCTGAAGGCCAAGAAAATGACATTCCTGCTGTAGAACTTTCTCAATACGTTAATGGCTCCACTATATCGCCGAAGATTACGAAGCAAAATAATCAGAGTTACTTTGACAGGCACATAACATAAACTACAAATGTATAGCCTTTCGCAGTTCTTTTTTAGCTTTGTATCTTTGGGAAATAAATTAATACCGGGCTTGGGACTAGGAAATGTTAACAAAGCGTTTTGGAAAGTACCATTTATTGCCGTTGTATGGAGCTTTAAGCATATAGAATTATTAGTAGGTTTTAATAAACAAGCTTAATGTATCCGATTACACGGCGAAAGGCACTCCGTTGGTTTATTTAACAAATGGACTCTCATAGCTCTATTGTCTAAGATTTTCTAAAAGTATTTTGTTGTAATTCCGCAGTACAACGGCACGTTCATCGAGTTCGTCCCTCGTGGCTCGCGCTCTACAACGTCGGCGTACCTCGAGAGAGCTCGTGGCTGGGATGGTGTGCTGGTGCGGGCGGCTGCCAGGGACTACCTCGCCATCAGGGGAGCTGCCAGGGCGCTGCATGCTTGTTTGAGCCCTACTGCGCATCCTAGAGAGGTAAGTTAGTGCGGGCGGCTGCCAGGGACTACCTCGCCATCAGGGGAGCTGCCAGGGCGCTGCATGCTTGTTTGAGCCCTACTGCGCATCCTAGAGAGGTAAGTTAGTGCGGGCGGCTGCCAGGGACTACCTCGCCATCAGGGGAGCTGCCAGGGCGCTGCATGCTTGTTTGAGCCCTACTGCGCATCCTAGAGAGGTAAGCAGGGATCAATGTTCAACGTCTACATAGATTTCAAGAAGGGAAGATCTTGATAGATATCAATACTTGTTTACTGGTTAATAACCCTTTCTTAGACATGTGTTTTAGACATTTGTTCCGTATGGTGCCGGACGTTAAGAATTTCACCATCCCATGTCTTCCCGTGGGTGTCGTAAGAGGCGACTAAGGGATAAACCAGAGAATGGGCAGCAGCGTTCTCTGTGCTTCTGTAACAACCATACTGTGATCGCCAACCCGCAAATAAAAAATGGCCCCTAGTACCAGCAGCCTGCCTACCCTCGACTACGGTAGCGGTCGAGGTTACGGCATGGCAAGGGGTGCTAAGAATCTCCGGACGAGATCCGGCTACCCCAACAATTACCGACGACTGGACCTGGCAACGAACAACACGCGCATACTTCGGACCGACGAGAAGATCACCGAACTCGAAGAAGAATTGAGCAGGTTGCGATAGAGTATTATAGGGTTATCTGAAGTCCGAAGAGTTGTCCTTAAGGCCCTTCAGAAGCTGTTTAATTCCGTCATATTCGAGGACAAAACGCCACAGGCATGGTGCAGGGGTATGGTGATACTCTTCTTCAAGAAGGGCGACAATGCCCGGCTGAAGAACTATAGGCCCATCTCACTTCTTAGCCATGTCTACAAGTTGTTTTCAAGACTCATCACGAATCGTCTCGCGCGCAGGTTTGATGATTTCCAGCCTCCCGAACAAGCCCGATTCCGAAAAGGCTTTGGCACTGTAGACCACATACATACGCTGCGGCAGGTTATACAGAAGACCGAAGAGTATAACCTGCCTCTCTGTTTAGCGTTTGTGGACTACGAGAAAGCCTTCGATTCGATCGAGACTTGGGCTGTACTGCAGTCTCTCCAACGGTGCCAGATCGACTACCGGTACATTGAGGTGTTGAAGTGTTTGTACAAAAACGCCACCATATCAGTCCGTCTTCAGGATCAGACCTCGAAACCAATACTTCTCCAGCGTGACGTGAGACAGGGAGACGTCATTTCTCCGAAACTGTTCACTGCTGCGCTGGAGGATGTATTCAAGGTTCTGGACTGGCATCAACGTTAATGGCGAGTACATCACTCACCTTCGGTTTGCCGACGACATAGTGGTCATGGCTGAGACCATGGAAAGCCTCAGTAAAATGCTCGATGACCTCAGTAAAGCTTCCGAAAGAGTGGGTCTTAAAATGAACATGGACAAAACCAAGGTCATGGTGAACGCCCATGTAGCACCCACTCCTATCAAGATCGGAGACTCTACACTCGAAGTTGTAGACGATTATGTCTACCTGGGACAAACGATCCAGTTGGGTAGGTCCAACTTCGAAAAAGAGGTCAACCGTCGAATCCGACTCGGCTCGTCGGCGTTCGGGAAGTTGCGTGGTATCTTCTCGTCCAATTTACCGCAGTGTCTCAAGACAAAAGTCTTTGACCAGTGTGTGTTGCCAGTGATCACTTATGGGACCGAAACATGGTCGCTCACAATGGGCCTTATCAGAAAGCTTAAAGTCACCCAAAGGGCAATGGAGAGGGCTATGCTCGGAATTTCTTTGCGTGATCACGTCAGAAATGATGATATCCGCAGGAGAACTAAAGTTACCGACATAGCCCGGAGAATTGCTAAACTTAAGTGGGCAGGGCACATTGCTCGCAGAACGGATGGCCGATGGGACCAAAAAGTTCTGGAATGGCGACCGCGAACCGGAAGACGATACGTTGGAAGGCCTCCCACTAGGTGGACCGATGACCTGGTTAAGGTTGCGGGAAGGCGCTGGATGCGAGACGCACGGGATCGGTCAATGTGGCGACGCCTGGGAGAGGCCTATGTCCAGCAGTGGACGTCTTTCGGCTGAAATGATGATGAATGAGACATGTGTTATTGTTTTCATAACTGGGTTGAAGTTTGTTCAAGATAGGTATATTGTTTACAAGACAGGGTTATAGTGTGTTCAAGACTGGGTTACAGTGTGTTCATGACCGGGATATAGTGTGTTCAATATCAGGAAATTGTGCCATGTGTGTATTGAGAGTTTTTGTCTATAAGATAGGGTTTATTGTGTTCAAGATGGCTTTGAGAGTATTCAACTAGGTTATAGTGTGTTCAAGACTGGGTTATAGTGTGTTGACGATGTAGCAGCTCATAATATTTACGTATCTATGCCATACAACTGTGGAGCGCACGCGGCCGTTCGCCACCGCGCGCTCGCACAACAACTGAGATAAGGCGAAAGGAATGTGGATCGGCGTGTGTATCATTGCGCTCGCACATAGAGAGCCCGGCACGTCATACCGACATTAGTGAAATTGTGTTAGTCTTAAGTTTGTAAATGTACCCTTTTATTTTTGTATTATTTTTGTGTGAACTGTATATAAGCCGTGATTCGAAATAAATGACACAGATCGTTATTCGCCTTCTTACTTACACACTCAACCCCTAAAACGACTAGGATATCGTGTTTAAAACCGCGTTATTGTGTGTTCTAGACCGGGTTATGGCGTGTCTAATAGTGATTATTGTGTGTCCCAGCCTAGTTGGCTGAACATACTATCTCAATTGTTAGGTAACTCTTGATTGATCTAGTGTTTGCTACTGAGACGTCTTGTATCCTGAGTTCGATACTTTCAATTAAATCTATCAAGCATAGTAATTGGGTTGTTTAGCTAAATAGAGCCCATAATCTGAATTTTGTACTAGGTTAACGGCATATCCTTTTATACAGGCGAATTTAACCGTCGAAAATTACTTTAACTTGCAAGGGTTGTACTGTGGTGTTCTGCTGTACAGACCCACATTTTTTAGTCTATAGTCACTAGTTACATTTTATAATATTATACAATTCACACTTTTTTATATTTTGAAATTGTTTCAACTCATGTGACTCACTTTTATGTATTCTTTGATACCGTTAAAACCTGAAAAACATCCTTAAGTTACAAAGTGTATCCACAAAGTACTAATAAAATTGTAATGAATTCAGTTTGTGAATGACTGTTATTCATCCCTGAAGACTTTTAATAAATAACAATTATACTCTTAAGTGAACTTTTATTGTTATAACAACAAGTTGTGCCAGACTGGCACGTGGATCTGGTATGAACTGCTGCAGACAGGTCCTCAGCAGCGCGTCGGTTTGCGCGCTAAGGCCGCGCGAGCCCTCCAGCTCCAGCAGTAGTCGCAGGGTGCGCCCACATGTTTGCGCGCTAAGGCCGCGCGAGCCCTCCAGCTCCAGCAGTAGTCGCAGGGTGCGCCCACATGTTTGCGCGCTAAGGCCGCGCGAGCCCTCCAGCTCCAGCAGTAGTCGCAGGGTGCGCCCACATGTTTGCGCGCTAAGGCCGCGCGAGCCCTCCAGCTCCAGCAGTAGTCGCAGGGTGCGCCCACATGTTTGCGCGCTAAGGCCGCGCGAGCCCTCCAGCTCCAGCAGTAGTCGCAGGGTGCGCCCACATGTTTGCGCGCTAAGGCCGCGCGAGCCCTCCAGCTCCAGCAGTAGTCGCTGGGTGCGCCCACATGTTTGCGCGCTAAGGCCGCGCGAGCCCTCCAGCTCCAGCAGTAGTCGCAGGGTTCGCCCACATGTTTGCGCGCTAAGGCCGCGCGAGCCCTCCAGCTCCAGCAGTACTCGCAGGGTGCGCCCACATGTTTGCGCGCTAAGGCCGCGCGAGCCCTCCAGCTCCAGCAGTACTCGCAGGGTGCGCCCACATGTCCACCAGCCGTCCCATCGCACCGTATCACGCCGCCCTGGTCTGCGGTTGCCATTTCGCCAACTAGGAAGACGCGGGCGGCACGTCGTATGAAGCCGGCCCTTATTACCTTACCTTTTCTATTAAATTCTTATCTGCCCTAATTTGGAATACAACCCTATCGTTATTGTGTATGTTTGCAGGTGACGTACCAAGAGACAGAGAGTCAAGAAAGCGTGTTCAGTTCCCGCGTGCTGTGCCTGCCGCTGCTCACAGTGCTGCTGGCGGCCGACGCGCCCCGCGCCGACTACGTGCTGCTGGGCGGCAACAACGCTCTGCCGGCGCTCACGCATCTGCCCTTTGACGATGAGAGGTTGAACTTACAGGTGAGGGCCTAACAACTGTTACTAATATTTGCCGTTTACTGGCAAATCAGTGGGATTATAAACATTTCCGAAATCTTAGAAGTTGTTCGAGTGCCAGTTTATTCTTTGAACCAAATATCCAAATTGAACTTTTTCTACTTTTCAAAATAGCATTTTTATCTGACCACGGCAAAGTCAAAATAAAGGGTTATTATTTATCAATGTATGTGTCTTTTTTGTATTTTATTTAATATGTTCCGCCGTAATCTTTTAAATTATTTAGCTGATTTGATGAATGAGTTGCCAATGGATTCGTTATTGACTCAATTTACACCAAAATAGATTGAAATAGATCTTGCAGTATTCTAGCTACTGTTATGGTCTGCTTTCCTAATGCAATGTGTATCTCTCTATATTATTATTTTTATTAAAGATTGGGTCGTTTTTGACCACTATCATCTGACTTGTTGGTAAGCGATGATGTGTTCAACGGTGAAGCACGCTTGCCTAGAAGTAACTTATTCACACACATTAAGAGTGTATATAGGTTGTAGCTATCGTTAACAATGACTCCGGCAGGGAATTCCACTCCTTAGCTGTACGCACAATGAAATTATTCCCAAAACGCTTAGTGCGTATGGGTGAGATGAACTGAATTTCAGCTGAATTTAATTTTCGAGCTGCTCTCAGCTCTAGCACCTATTCAATTTTATTTGTAAGCAGTATTTTTTTTAAAAAAAAACCTTGTCATACAGATGATAGAAGTACAATTCAACAACGACACGACTCGCAACAAGACGACTCAGTACCTCCTCACAAAGAACTACAGTGTGGCGGCCTCGTTCGACACGAGCGTCATGTACGCGCTCAACGGAGACGTGTGATCGCGGCTAAAGTCGGCCGCATACTGATACGAGTGACAGGTGAGCGGGGCTGACGGTAGGTGGCGCTAGTTGTATATGACGTATAGTTGATGTGGCTAGTTTTGACATGAATTTATAGGATTTTTTTTTGAAGTGTAATATTTTTAGTAAAATATTTAGGATAACCTTCATCAAAAGTGATTTTACAATGAGTTTGATTGTGTTTGGTTTCTTTCCAAATCTTACAAATGTTCAAAAATATATTATGTTACGGTCTGAGTATAATCGCAAAATTGGCATAAAATTAGTGTGATATGTAAATTTTATGATTTTGCTTTAAATTCGTTCATGAAAACCATATTTTCGTTTTGTACAAAGTTGATAGATTTGATATTAATAATCGAATATAAGTTAATTAAAATTATTAAATGTGGTAATATTCATAATACAGCAGCGCCATCGTTCGTCATAACCTCGTATGAAAAGCACAAAATAAAAATTCAATCCTAACTGTAATAATGATTTACTATTAATTTTAACGATTCTCAGTGAAACTACGAAAATTTCAATTTTAATTTAATATGTGATTTAATTTAGTTGTAATATTAAGTGATTTTAATCCAATTAAATTATTAAATTAATGAATAAATCGTCCCGAATATTGATTAAGGGGTTTGATACTTTCGCCATAACTATGCGTTTAGCGTGTATTCCTAAATGTTATATGGTCGTATTTTTAATACTTCTTTAAAAACTTTTGTTCTGTATCCATGAAAAAAAAACTCAAGGGGTTTCGTAACCACATAAAAATATAGATATTGATTAACTTTAAAAACAATATCTTGCATTTTCCATGACAATACTACTCATGCTTTTAATACTAAATAATTAATAACTTTCTTACGAAACCCTAAGTTTAAAGTTGACCATAGTTTTAAATGAAGTAAGCGACCTTGCTGACGGCTCGACGCGATTCGCTTTATATCAAATCGATAAGCAATTAGATGAAATAGCAAGAACGTTCACATGGACGTAATGTGATGCCATTCGACCGATTTGAACTTGCAATTTTCTTAGATGAAGCTTTTATATTAAAAATTGCATTGTTACAAAATTTCAGCTCAATCGAACGCATGGAAATGTGTCAATTTAACTTGCAAGATTTGATTACAAGCACCGGGACAATTTAAATCACGTCGCGCCATCACGTGAGGTCCCCAACAGTCAAAGTGCCTTAAACTCTTGTTTTACAATGCTGTCTTATTGCTCATCGCAACTTTTTGAATCTGCACTGTTTTAACTACACCCTAGGGTAATGCTAGATGCTAGATTATCTAGGAAAGAAAGAAAAACTTTGTATTTTTGATACAAGTTGAAAATGATCTTTAGCGTAAGTTTAGTTAGATTTTTTACTCAAAACGCAGTATTTTTTAATCTATTTAAATAGGCTTTCGAATAAAATGATAATTATGTAACACGTCTCAAAATGAGTATTTTTTTGACATGACATGTCTTATTTTAATTTATGTTTGTATTATTTTTAGAAACGTTTCAACTTGTGTCAAGTTTGCTGTAGAGTGTAAAGAATGCGTGTTGTCGCACGGACAATAATAAAGACTTGTAATAAAGCTAAAATTATCGGTTTCAGACTATTTTTAGTGCTAATGTAATAATCTGTAATTTTAGTGTTATTACTATTCGCTTCGTTGCGAACATTGCGTCGGTTTCTACAGAATTTTATTAACCTCATCACTCAGTTAGTTACCGACTGTAGGGTGTTACGGTATGTGTATCAGTCCTATGATACAAATGGCAAATAATCGTTAAAAATACCGGTGACAAATACGATGAATTTTTTAGAATTTTGTAGAAAATGATGTTATAATCTGTATAGAGTTGCAAGGTTTGTGCTGAACGGTTGTTATTGAAGGTAGCTTAGTACTCTGCGTACGTGAGCCGCGCACCACACCGCGAAGTAGATAGAATAAACAATTATTCTTTCACTTATTTATCGGTAGTACTGGTCATTTTTTGAACTGCCTCGTTAGTCTTTGGATTGGTCGGGCAGTGTTTTTGGGTTTCTCCAACTCAGTAGTAGCCCGGAGTCTGAACTTGTGCTCAGGTGAAGGTAATAGGCTCGTCTTCTATTACACGGAGCTTAAACATAACCGGCGATATGTGGGTATACTATACGTGCATCTCTGCCTAACCCTTCGAGGAAAACGGTGATTTTTGTAAGACCGAAAACTACTATCGGCCGATTACAACATAGTTGGGCTATTGTTAGCAGTAGATGTGGAAACTATTAACGGTATAATATTGATTTATATTACTACCGATAATAACACTATTACTTCTATAATAGTAGTTTATGCAACGGTCATTTAATAGGGGTTATTAAAAAACAAGTGTGATAATAGTATTACACGGGTGTTTTAAAACCTAATTTATATGCCTTTGCATGCATTATTTTTATCTTCACTCAAAAGTGGCCTCACTTCCCGCCGAGAGAGAATGAGAATCTAAATTTCTCGCCGGAAATTTAGATTCTCATTGCGCATGACTGCGCAGCGCACGCATCCATAGACAATGACACTACTTTTCTACGTTAAGACAATGAGGCGCAAATACGTTGTGAGTGTAGATAAAACATATTCTATTCTTCCTCATATCGATGATTCCATGTTCTTAATTGATGTGCTTCGACTACTCAGCCACGTCGACAGCCTTAGCGCTGGCCTCGCAAAGGTCTCTCATGGTGCAGGTGTTTTTAGGGTTCCGTACAGCAAAAGGTTTAAAAAGGAACCCTTATAAGATCACTTTCTTGTCCGCCTGTCCGTGTGTCTCCACCGATTTTCTCAGAAAGGGGTGGACCTAGCAAGTTGAAATTTATACCAGATACTGAGGTTTTTAGTCCCTATTAGGCGTATAATAATCAAGGTCCTGAGTCAACACGATAAAAAGATATACGCAAATTTTGATTTTCGCGAAAACTTTAAATTTGCCCGTATCTTTAAAAAATAGTCACCAATTAAAATGATACCAATTTGGCAGTATAATGGGTAGGTATGGAACCCTCGGCGCAAGTGTTGACTCGCACTTGACCGGATTTTAAAAGAAGCAGAGGCCCTAGACAGGTGACATTCTATCATTGAAAGCGTGGCGATAGCGATTGGAAAGATGTCAAAATGTATGGAAATGTCTCGTGATCAATCCCTTACATTATGACATTTCAACCATTGCCATTGCTGACATAGCATGATACAATTTGTGAGCCTCAGGACAAAAAAGGACATAGTTTGTGGCATGTTTCCAGTCGCACTGTGTCTGATCAGAGTCCCCCATCTGACGATTCTCTATTATGGACTAATGAGTGCAGAAAAACTACCAGTAAAAAAGTCAAAGGGACAAAAATTTTTACTCACAAATACTGAGCGCTTATTTTTTTTATTTATTGATTTCACTGCCATTTTATATCCGTTCAATAATTTAGGCAAATATGTTTTATTGTGTCGTTCAATTCCATCCAGCCTAGTTTTATTTTAGCTTTTATAATGATTATTATTATCGAATAATATTGGTATGCCTCGAATAGTTTTGATCTGATTTTGTATTTTAAATTAAATTGCACCATTGAGTTGATTTAAAAAAAAATAATTTAAGAATTCTAATGTTATAATGATAAGTACCTATCTACACCTGTTTATAATTTGCCCTGTTTACTTTATAGGGATTTCCTCTCATTTGACAGTATTATAAATAATAAAAACTTATTATTGTATATTTTTACTTATGAATCTACGGCAACTAAATATTAAATGTGATTTATAAAGTCATGGTGCAGTTTTCCAATTTTATATTTATTAATTATTGTAACAATATGTTTTTAATAATAATTAATCATTTGTAACTAACGGTAATGATTGATGTGTCATTCCATTTGATTCTATTTAAATTCCATTTTATTAAATTTAATTATTAATAAGACTGAATAATATCAAATATTTTTTTTAAATCTCAATGAACGTAAAGTGTTTATTTTCCGAGTTCAGTAATGATGTCGCTTCAATGAATTTCAACTGAAATTAAGTAATTATTTCATTAATTGTAATAATTTTAGCGTACATAGTTAATTTTAAGTATATTTTTGTTTAGGCTTAGTTTAAATGCGCTCAATTTTCACGAATAAAATTTAATGGCTTTATGTTTTTGTTTCATTTATCAATATGAACCTAAATTCCTTAATAATCACTACATAGTATAAAACAAAGTCGCTTTCTCTGTCCCTATGTCCCTTTGTATGCTTAAATCTTTGAAACTACGCAACGGATTTTGATGCGGTTTTTTTTTAATAGATAGAGTGATTCAAGAGGAAGGTTTATATGTATAATAACATCCATTAAATAGTGGAGAAGTACTGTTATTTTTGAGGTTTCTAATGTGATGTCGTAAATAATTACATTTTTTCCGCTTACATTGCAAACGCTGGCAGGCTGAACCCTACGAGCTTTATCAAAATAATGTACTAAGTATTGTACACATTGAAAAGGTCTACAGAAAAGTCCGTGATGGTATATGTCTATCTCTTATGGATAACCCACAATAACTTTTTTTTGTCATTTACTTTTTACGACAAATAATGGCTAATTTTCGAAGCGATTTTAACCAATACAGCATTAATCCTTAACCAATTAAATACCTTGAATACATTGTTCATTTAATATAGATCTATATGGCCCTTTACACCGTATGATTTAAGTGAATATTTTCGAAGATATTACAGATTTAAAAATTGCGGGACGTAGCGTTTGCGGCGGTACCGGCCGGCCGCCCGGTGCGGCAAGAGCGTGCCTATAAATAGCGCGTCTGAGGCCGCGGTTTTCCTATTTTTGCAAGCCTGGCTGGAGGCTATAATATAGCTTAGTCTCCACAGGGTAGTCCGGTTAAGCAGTATCCGGTCACTTTGACCGAACTGTGAGACGCCACTTAGAAAAAAAAAAAAAACCGCGGTTTTCCCTATACTTAGCACTTTGAATTTAGCAGCGATCGGACGCGTTTATTATAAAAACGTGCTTTTCAGCGCGACAACGTATCAGTAATTATAAGTAAGTTACGATAAATAATTGTATGATAGTAGTTTTAAAATATAAATTATATTCTATTCTAAGGTTAATTTTTAAATCGCACTTATAGTAATTATAAGTACCTACATAAGGTGAGATAAGATTAGATTAAATAAAACCATAATTTATGGATTGCAATTTTCTATTAAGATCTTGATTAAAATTTACAGTTAGATCAATTTAATATTAGGGAAATTATTTTCAAAAATCGTGATTTAAGGTGAGATAATTATGTAAGTTCAGAAAAAGTACTTAATAGAATAGGTATCTTTTGTTGTTGATGATTGTTGATTACCTTTTGTTTTTAGTCGCACGAATAGCAAATTATTTTTTAAATACTTTTAATTTAATTAAAATCGTTGTTTAAGTTGAGGTATTTCAGTAAAAAAAAAAGAACTGAATAGAATAGGTATCTTTTGTTTTTTATGATTGTTGATTATCTTTTGTTTCTAAATGGTAAGAATTTAGATATTTTTTACTGCGGCACATACTAATAAAATGGCAATTTGTGCATAGGTAATCATACATATAGAACTGAGTAAATTTTGTACAGAAATAATAAAGTCATGTCTGGAAGACGTCGTCGTTCGATCGTCGTCGTCGGGATAGATATAGAGCTGAGAGAGAGAGAGAATCTTCAGTAGAGCGTGAGATTCGCCGCAGCCGGGATCGAGATAGGCATACGGTTCAGAGGGACAGAGAATCGTCAGTAGAGCGTGAGGCTCGCCTCAGTCAGCTTCGGGATAGATATAGAGCTGAGAGAGAGAGAGAATCTTCAGTTGAGCGTGAGGTTCACCGCAGCCGAGATAGGGAAAGACATCGAATACAGAGAGCCAGAGAATCATCAGCACGAGTTACTAATTCACGGGTGAATAAAGAAAATTCTGCCATGAATTACGATCCTTCGATTTTTTACAAGGACGATCGTATAGTATCAATAGGTACTATGTCAGTAGTGTGTGAACATTGCTTGGCATTGAAATTCAAGGACGAATCGAAAGGCATGTGTTGCTTACAAGGAAAAGTCAAATTAGAAGAAGTTCTCCCTCCACCTGAACCACTTCACTCTCTTCTTACGGGTGATCATCAGAAATCCAACCAATTCATGCGCAATATACGCCGTTATAATAACGCATTTCAAATGACCTCTTTTAAGAAACAGCAAGTCGTTGAGCGTGGGTTCATGCCTACATTTAAAATTCAAGGTCAAGTGTACCACTTAGCTGGGAGCTTGCTACCACTTCGACCCGATGGTCACAAATTTCTGCAAATATATTTTATTGCAGATCCAGATACACAAGCATCTACGCGGTGTACAAGTGTTGCACAGCCAATTGATAGAGATTTGATTAGATCTCTCCAAGATACACATCTTGTTCTTTTTCATTCATTCATTCTTGTTACATTCTCATAATTGCTACATACAGTCTTTCAAAACTGCGATTGAGAGTGTTCCAGCAGATACTCCTGACTTTAATGTCGTAATCCATGCAAATAAAGTTCCTGTTGGAGAACACAGAGGACGATACAATGCGCCTTCCACGAGTGAAGTAGCAGTGGTGATAGCTGGACAGCAATTTGACAAAAGAGATATTGTATTGCATAGTCGTGATGATAATTTGCAAAAAATTTCAGAGTTACGATCAAACGAGACTTTTACAAAATATAGCTCAAGATGAGCCACGATTAAACATCGATCAGAAAAAAGTATTCACTGCATTACTATCAACAATTGATAACAATTAAGGGAAATTGTTTTTCCTTGATGCCCCAGGAGGTACAGGAAAAACATTTTTAATCAATCTGCTTTTAAAAAAAGTGAGATCTATCGAAAAAATTGCGTTAGCTGTTGCGTCATCCGGCATTGCCGCTACGCTTTTGGAAGGAGGCCGAACCGCACACTCCACATTCAAGCTCCCGCTGAAAATCGCCACCGATGATAATAACAGCGTCTGTAGTGTTTCTAAACAGAGCAATACAGGAAAATTGATGCGTGACTGCTCATTAATAGTCTGGGACGAAGCTACCATGTCAAACAAGACGTCTGTGGAAGCACTGGATAGGACAATGCGCGATTTGCGCAACAAAAATTCACCTATGGGTGGATGTACAATTCTGTTCTCAGGAGATTTCCGTCAAATCCTACCAGTTGTGACTCGAGGAACACGTGCTGACGAAATAAATGCTTGCCTAAAAAGATCCAACCTTTGGCCACATGTCAATAAATTAGAGCTTAAAACTAATATGAGGGTTTCGTCATCTTCACGTGAGAACAGGCTATTTCCAGAGATGCTGCTAAAAGTTGGCAATGGAGAGTTAACACAAAGTGAGGGAAGGATTGACCTAGAAAACCTTTGCGTTTTGATAGACAACATCCAAGAGTTAGTCAACAATGTCTATCCTGACATTGATAACATAAGTTATAAGACAATATCTTGGTTTAAAGAAAGAGCGATTCTGTCACCAACTAACGAACAAGTAGATAAAGTAAATAACTTGATTCTTTCAAAGATTGATGCGCCGACGAAAATATACTACTCGGTCGATACTGTTCTCGATTTGGAAGAAGCTGTTCATTTTCCTACAGAATTTCTAAATTCTTTGAACCCGTCTGGACTCCCTCCTCACAAAATGGTGTTGAAAGTAGGTTGTCCTGTTATTTTATTAAGAAACCTGAATCCACTTAAACATTGCAATGGCACGCGTTTGCTGGTAAAATCATTGAAAACTTTCATAATAGAGTGCACAATACTCACAGGATGTGGTACCGGAGAAGATGTATTGATTTCCCGAATCCCTCTGATACCATCGGATTTACCCTTCCAATTTAAACGTTTACAGTTTCCGGTAAAGACATCTTTTGCAATGACCATTAATAAATCGCAGGGTCAAACCTTCAACGTTGCAGGCTTAGATTTGAGCGTTGACTGTTTTTCACATGGACAACTGTATGTCGCTCTTTCAAGAGTGACCTCCAGAGAAAACATGTTTGTATTGTCTAATGACAAGAAAGCTGTGAACGTTGTTTATAAAGACATTCTGTAATATGTTGTAAAAATAAAATAAATAGTTAAAAATGTAAAAAGTAAATATGTAAAAATGTAGTGTATGAATTTAGATATTCCAAAGACAGCAGGCAATCTTCATGGTATAGGGAAAGGGGGATTGTTTTACTCCAAATTTAACGCGTGCAGGCCACGGGCAGTAATGAATAAATCAAAACTACTGAATCGATTTTAATCACATAGGCTATATATTTTATACCCGTGCGAAGCCGGAGCGGGCCGCTATGTTTTTATATACCTACAACGTTCACAGTTTTTCTGTAGTGTATTTAGTATCAGCATTGCACCAGTGCGAAGCCGGGGCGGGTCGCTAGTTTTAAAATAATTTACTAAAAGATCACAGTGAAATAGTAGTACCTATTTCACAAACTTGATAATCACAATTTTGTTAACATGCCTGCCTCGTTGTCAGTCTTTAGTGAAGTGTTTGTTAGTTCATGGCTAAACAGACAACATCTGACCTTGCACTCATTATTATTAGGATGTTATCACCCATCGAAGGATCATCAATCGATACCTTTTACCAATCGTCAATAAATAGTACAATGAATCAGTCAAAATCGATGATCAGATAGTTATAATATTAGTATAGAGTAAAGGTTTGCACCTCACAGGATTTCAGTCTGTGTGGTGCAAACTATTATATTATAGTATTGTGTACGAGTATAAATAAAACAATTAAATTAATAATTAAGTTTTATTCAATACATTTCATCAACATAGACATTTCTTCCTTGATCCATGATACCATGTCGAACATCGCTTCGCGCCGAAATTACATACAGTTGAACAAAATAATTACACATTACATAATATAATAATTAATATGGGCTATTTATTACAATGCTGATGCCCGCCGGCGACACCCTGGTGGGGTTATTATTAAAATAAAATCAAATTCTCAATAATAATCATATTACACAAAAATAAAATATTTAATTAACCTTAATAATTGTGCGAATAACCGTAGTAAAGACACACAACACATTATTATACATTAAAAGATAAACATTCTAATTTTTTTTTTAACTAATACAATTCGTTTCTATCGATTAACTACGAACAAAATGATTTAAACGATAATTATTGCTTCATAATCTCCATTATGATGAAACCAATGGAAGAACTACGAAATTAGGAATACCTATTATTATATTTACATACAGCCCATCATAATACAGATTGCATTCATCACAAAAAATACTGTCCTGTTATAAAGCCAGGTATAAAATCTCATGGCGATAAGTTTTACAAACTTGTAATAATTTCAAAAAGAGATCAACCAAGAAATCTTTTAAGATGTTAAAAATACTTGACAGTAAGTTTTCATCCATACATTTTCCTGTGGTTGACAAATGCAGGATGACGATGATGATGATCCAATCTGTATAGGATGCGACTATAATACAATGATCGTTTAGAAACGCCAATCAATTTACTTTACAAATAAAACTACGCACCAAAATTACAGAAGCACTCTAAATTCATTAAAATGTGGGTTTGATTTTAGTCTCATTATTTTAAAAGTTACTGATGTTTTTCAATCACATTGTTTTTTTTAAACGTTTTCCCGCACTAGGAACTTCTGTATCATGAGTGTGCTTACATTACGTGTCACCTATCCGTAGGCCATACAAATATTTGTTCTGTTCGAAAATTGAACCCGACCCGTAGCGCACGCGCTGGATTATTCTGTAGAAATAAGCGCTTGTCTTTTTCCTCCCTATGAGAGGGAATGGGCCGTAATCACCACGCGGGTTGGTGGATGTAATATGTCTTCGAATTTTTGTTTCTAGGACATGCCGGTTTCCTCACGATGTTTTCTTTCACCGTTTTGAGAACGTGGTGATGAAATAATATACACAAAGTAAAGTTCTTGCCTGGGCTCGAACCCACGATCAACAACTTTTAAATTGCAGCAGCTAATCGCATAGCCACTGCGCCAACCGTGCCGTGTAATTACTTTGATAATTGAAGTTTTTGTGGGACATTAGAGCTTTACCACAAACATACTTTGCTTTGGTCTGAAGGCATACTCAATAAAGTAGATGTTTCAATAACGAGACTAAAATCAAACAGAAACTGTTATCAATCGGATATAATGCGCCACTACGATCCAGAGAAAATAAATTTTGATACTTTGGTCCCAATTATTGATTATTTTTTTGCTAAGACGCATTATAAACAAACGTGGTGATTAATTAATATACATTAAAATAAATTATATTTCAATACCTTCATGTCCAAAATAGTCGACTGCTTCTAATATTGTGATATTTCGCGCTGAGTGGTAGAACATACTGACATTTATTGGTAGAAATTTCATAAAACTACCAATTAGAAATAATAGTCAACTATTCCAAACAGAAATGCTAATAATAAGCTGCCAAAACACAACGCTTGTGATATAAAAAAAACGGAATGAATTAAATGCATAGATAATGCAGTGCTATAGAATAAAGCTTAAAATTTCAATAATTACATACAAAATAATAGATTTAAGTACAAACAATAAATGAAGAATATATACTTGATAATCCTACCAGTATACAATTTCATTCCGTATCTCAAACTCTCTTTTATTTTACGTACAATTTAGTTTTGCTCGCAATGTAACATATGTTAGCTCCTACTTTAAAGCAGTATCAAAGATAAAGACTTATGTTGGATACCCTTCCATTCTTATACTGCTATCATTTTATTCTGAAATATAACTTATTGAGCCGATTTGGGCCGTGTGCCGTAATTACCGAAACAATTAAGAATCCATTGTGCCTCGCGTGGATTCACGTTTTAGGCACTCAATGGGTTAATTGTGTCTCATCTTCTCTCAGTCAAGGCTTGACAGTTTACTATACTTCAAGTTATTTTTCTCTCTAGATTTTTTTATGTTACATTCCAAGCAAAAACACCAAGACAGTACGAACATACATTACTATAATACAATATATTATTAATTATTGTAACACTTACATCAAAACTTGTAACACTAAAGGTTTGACACTACACATCATTCAGCTACTCGAAGCGGGTATAAAAAATATTCTATGACCTCGGATATACACTAGTTCATACTACAACCTGATTGTGATAAAATCGTCAATTTTGAGACTATCGTTGGTATGTTGTTATTTGCAACACGCTCAAAATAAGTGTGCACATCGAGTGTCATCCCCACTCCCGCCTCGTGCGCCAATAGCGAGAGTCTAACATCTGAGTGACGTCACAGCGCTAGGTGCACCGTTATTTCGACCGAGTAGTACATGTTGATTTATTATTGATCAGTTTCAGAACGATAAGTCTTTCATTACAAATTGTTAATGCGTTGTGATGCTGTTGCTTGAATCGAGGCAGCCTCTGACCTTAAAATGGCGTAAACTATTGTCCTTTCTAGCTTCTTTCGAAGACGTTAGTATGCCATTTCGACCTTAGTGCGTCACTACTGGCATTTTATAAGATAAATTTCATATTATTATTTTCGTGTCTTTTATATACTGTGCAAAAAATATGTGGCTGCAGCTTAGAGGCACAAAACCATCACTTGTTGACTCTGTTCGAGGCTGCCTCGTCTCAAGCTACGATTTACAAAAAAAGTATTGTGATAAGTCTGTTGTCTATCTACTCATAATCAGTGAGTGGAATACTTAGCTAATATTTAACTGAGCCTTATATATCAGATAATTCCTTTGAAGCGGCAGTTATTTATTCTTTATGTAAGATTGCGCTATGAAGAAGCTAAAAAGTCGGTTAAAAAGGGACTTCCTGAGATAAAATAAATAGAACATTGTAAAGAAATCTATAATTTTATTAACTTAAGTAAGGAAATAAATGGAAGGAATGTATAATGAGCATTTTAGATTACATACAAGACGATAAACCAAAAGTTCACAAGTCATAGATAACGTAGAAATACTTGAACAATTTTTAGAACATTGTTCAAACAAGAATATACATAAAACATATCAACGAAAGTAATTGTAGAAGACTTTAGATAAACTCTGACAAGTTAATAATTTTATTGCATTCATGATTTTCACCCGTAGACCCAATGTTTTGTAAACTAAACACATGTTTTTTTTATAATACAATAGAAAGAACATTTAGCAAAATGTTTTAAGAGTGATTTTCTTCCAAAGCTGAGCGAGGTAGCGAGGCGGCGCAAAAATTACTTTTTGTTGTAAAGTTCTTTCTTACTTTGTTAACTCTCTTCCACCAGAGCTGTGCTAAGCATAGCTTAGAAAATTAAGTGATCCTATCGGTGGATATTTTTTTGGCGCTTGGCTATCTCGTACATCATTGGTGGAAAAGCACCTTTAAGGCCAGTGGCGTTCAACCTTCTCGAGCTTCATGGAGGTTACATGTTCCAGACCGCAGTATGAATACTTATTACGATATGCAGGTCCTTAAAATGCTAGCCACATTTATAACAACGACTCTCTAAGAGAAGTAAATTCTTATAAGGATTTTATATTACACAAAATGCATATTTTCGTACAAACCTTCAAGTTATGTTGGCCACAGTTACTCAAGCATAATTGGTTAAAAAACAGTACTTTAAGTAGTTTTCAAAATTAAAGATAGATAGTTTGCAGGTCCATTATTCAGCCACTAGAGCAAACAACACAAATAATATCAGGCGATTCAGTTTGATATGCACTCAAGTACATGCGTGGGTTCGCCAAATTCATTATAATATCAAATTCGTATAAAAATTGTTTACTTTTCACTTTTAGAACTAACTTCCGAAACCCACTTCAATAGGTACTTTTAGGTTTTGGAGCAATGGTATGTTTTTTGCGCAAACAATGTATTCTATGATATTTTGATTCCTTGTTGCGCAATCCGGTATTTTTATTGTCAGATTTCATATTTTGATATTAATCTACGAATAAATTAAAGGAACTTTAAGGACTAGGGCGAACGCCTAGATTATTGAAAAGAAGCTTATACACATGCAAAATTAGAACGAACGACTTTATAGCACGAAAACGTACCCAAAAAATAATCTCATACTTCTGGAAAATTCTGATAAGAACTAATGGAATAATAAAAAGTCAAAGACACATTTGTTTCTACCATTGCTCCAATCCGTCTAAATGTAAGTCAACCATTCTGGCACAGATCTGCCAGCAACCAATATCATTGGAGGAACGAGTTCTGATTCGCGAACGCGGGCGTGGGCCGCATCATGTTGTTGTTCTGTCCTGTAGGATTCACGAAATTATTGTTCATGATGTTATTTTGCATCATGAAGCCTCCCATGGGCATTTGTGGGGTCATCATGGGGACATGGGCTGGACTATTCGGGCTAGATTTGAGCTGGTTGATCGAAGGCGCAGGTCCGGCTTTAGGGGATCTGGGTGCTAAAAGGTTGTCTACGTCAATGTTGATGGCTCCTGTTGTATCCGCCCAGGTTGCCCCGAGCTTGGTTGTCGGTTTAGCGTTCATTGTTGGTTGCTGTTGCTGGCTGTTTGGCGCGATTGGTTGCAGAAGACCGACGGGTGTTGGTTGGATACCTGTATGGATTTTGTCGAGTTATTTATTGGTTTATCTTCAGCTGCTGTTTATAAGGGCAAAGTAGGGTCAAGGTAGACAGTAGGTACGCGACAATGCCATTTCAGTTTTTCTTTCAATATTATTTAAGCCTAGTTTTATTTGTTTCAAACATGAATATGACATACAAACATTTTACACAATGCTAGAAAGAGAACGACTATACTGTTACATTATCGCGTACCATAAAACATCTTTACTTGAAGATAGGCATTGGCAGTGTTTTCGTAAATAATATCTTCAGGCACTTTTATCAGCTCGCTCATAGTGCAAGTGTACTAATGAAGACTCACCATTTTTTAAGTAAAAAGAAAAGGTTACTCAAATAAAACAACGCATTTTGATAAGTAAATATTGTATTGACGGTGGGTATATACAGACACATAGATTATTAAGGAATCACTACAATTCGCCGTAATAGCATCAATATTGAATACTTACAAAACTAACACAGATTAACTTGGAATCTCGTGGCCTGGCCAGATACTACTTACTTTTAAATCGACAATCATTACACTTATGCAACTATGACGATGCGAATAATGCGGTGATATTTTTAAACTTCTGGATCTGCTAAACTCTTTTCCATTAATGAAAGGATTTGTCCAGCGTAAATGGCTACTTCAGACTTGGATCCTCCAAGTCTCATCGTCAGGTCAATATTGTTCAGACAGTCTATAAGCCAAGAACGCAACTCCATCATGACATCGAGGAATTCCTCTTTTAGAACCTTTGGGGGTAAAGCAATGACTGTAGCCGCCAGTATTGACAAGACTGCGACCTGAATCTTCGGGTTCGGAGTATATCTCATATACAGCACGATCCTAACAGATTCCCAACAGTAAACAACCACTTTTGGAACATTTTTCGATGCTAACACCACATTGGCAACCACAGATAGGTACTTTAGCAGTAGAATGTTGTCTATATCCTGTTTTAAATTGTGGTGGCTTAGAGTTAGCTGTCTTTGCCCAAAACCACCTAATAAAGGATAGAAGAAGTAGTCTGAGACGCTCGCGAACCGATTTTTCTTCGCTTTTGAGTGAGGATGAGACCGTATTGTGTGGAAATATCTTGTCTTATTTATCAATCGTCGCCGTATTATCTCTTCAGCTGGTACGTCTACTTGTTCCTCACAAATAATCTCAGTCTTTGGCTCAACGGTTTTCTCCTTTGAGTACACATCTGCTATTCGATTCACAGACTCGGATAGAACATCTAACATGAACATCTTCGTCGCTATGGAATACCGTCCTATGTCCGTATGTATTTCTTTACACAGATGTTCAGCGGCTACTTCAGGTCTTTCAGAAACGACTGCGACACAAGTATTGAACTTTATCGTGTCGAAGTTGTCCATTTGGTATTTAGCCTCGAGGTGAACGAATAAATCTAGTAATTCTATAGCAACTTTTGCGTCTTCATCTCTAAGTTGTTTTTTCACTAATTCTTCCGCTACTTGCAGACTCCCTTCAAAAACTTCCACGTCTGAGGCATCAACGATCAATTCTATCAAATCTCGTAAGTATTTGGGATGTTTCTTAGCGCTTGCTGGCACGTCGTTGGTCATGTCATAAGGCACTAAGTCATCATCTGAGTCCAAATGTTCTTCTTCTTGCTTGGGCTTCTTTAGAGCTTCTAGTTTGTAAGATATGATAGTTTTGACTATTTCGTTAGTTTGTTCCCGCCCTTTGACAGCGCAAACGACTATTGTGTTGTGACCTCTAGAATTTTCGTCCTCAGCGAATTTTCGAGCGATAGTGTCTAAAATCCTCTTTAAATTCAATGCTCTTGGTACGTAGTTGTCTGGGCCTTTCCGTCTGTGGTCTATAAGGCATCGGTGTGATACATCTTGAAGATTATTAAATATTTCTTGGCAATTTTCTTGCATATTTTCGTATTCAAATTGTAATTCTTTTTTTGTTTTTTTTTCCTCTAATTCCGACATTATTTTGAGTAAGATTTCTATGGTGGCGGTGCCGATGCACCGAAACTCTAGGGACATCATATCCAGATGTTTCGACATGCCTCGCAACAGTACATTTTTAAGGTCATTGGTCTTCCAAACGGACTTACTCCATAGAGACATGGTGACTCTGTATCTAATAGCGAGAATAAGCAACTGAGATATATAGATATGTTCATTCAAGTGTGCAGAGTTGGCAAGTCTAACATCAGCCCACACGGTTGCCAACCTTAAGATCAAATCGTTCATATTTCCTTCAGAGTTTTTCGTATACGATAAATAATACAATAGATTCTCCTGTATATTTGTGTCTTTAAAATCTTTAGGTTTTACGTAAAATGGTATCTTGTAGCTTAGTATTTCTTTCCAATCTTTGTTGGTATCGAAATTATCTCCAATCACATTGTAAATGATCTGTTGATCAGCTTTATAGTGTATGGGGCATCGTTTCAGAAGGACAACGCATAGATATTCTATAGCTTGTCGGGACAAGTGTCTCAGTAATGTTTGTATGAGCCTCCTTTTGACGTATCTACTTGGTTCAGAGGTTTCCGTCCATCCTGAGAGAACGTCCACGAAACTGGCTATAACGGGGGACTCCCCACTCATATAATAATTCGTAATAATCTTGGATAGTAAGTGCGACAGACATTTTATATTGTACTGTGTGCCTTGATAAAAACTGCTGTCAGACATGAAATCTATCACTCGAATTACGTGAAAGATTAAATAGTAAGAAAAATTCTCGTGAGAAAACCCTTTAGGGGTGTCAGTTTCTAGTCTATTGGCAACCCTTTGCGGCAGTGTTGCCAGCAATTGTACATAATTCTCCCACGCATTCTCTGTTTTGTACACATCAGTTGGGAGATGATTTGGGCGACTACAGTCGACTATAGCTGTGAATATCATATCACTTTTAATATACCTCATAAGTATTTCAGACAGCGCTTTTAACGTGACAACGTCCCTTTCAGTCTTCAAGAACCCGCATAGAATGGATAATATTTCGTGACTAACTTCAAAACTTTCTTCGACGGTGAATAGACCGATGACTTCGGGTCTGCAAACGGGCCACTGTGGGACTAAAATCCTTACTACAGTAGTCACAAGTTCCGAGTACGTATCTAGAAGTTCGGCTGTGAGAATGGTATCTTCGATCTTGCTCAGTTTCTGCACAGTGATGGGTCCCGGCAGTAAGGCTAGTACTTCTTTCAGGCAGTTTTCCGTGAACTTCAAGTCTTTTTCAGTCTTAATGGTCTGTCTGTCGTGCAAACGTTGTATGGCGCTTTTCATCACTTGCTGGCGCGGCGCGTACGATTCGCCTGCAAAGAAAAAAATCCTGAAAGTGTCCAAAAATGTGGGTACATCTTTTTTATTGTCACACATGCACTTTCGTAATAGAAAATGAAATAAAAACGCGGGTGTAGGATCGTTTGTTTTTTATACCGGACAAATTTTGGTAGATTCGTTTACATGACAAAAGGACATATAATGAATCTTTCTATTGATTTTAATTGAAAAATGCGCGAATAATTGATCTTTATTATTCCGAGAAGAACCGATTAACCGCAAAATAATGTAATAAGTGGAAAAACACGAGCAAAAGGTATTGAAATTGAAATAACCAGTGACAATTGATATAGCATTCTTTTATATTTCTATGAAATTCAAAAGCTGTTACTGATTATTTTGGAAGGACAATTCCCATACTTTTAGGGAAGTTCGCATTCTAATCTCGGTCTAAATCAGTTTAAAACACCTCCAATTGCCTACGTTTTGGATGAGATTGTAAATTAATTTGAACCCTTTATAATACGAGAATTGGCATTCCAATATAAAAATATCAATAGTTTTATAAATAATAACATAATACACAAAGCAAAAAATTAAAACCATACCATACCATTACCTTTTGTATCTACGACACATTCATATTTTAAAATTACCTTTTGTATCTACGACACATTCATATTTTAAAATTATGATTAAATCAGACAAAAGCAAAATAATAGAAGGTCAATATCAAACGCTTATGTTACCTAAAGTTCATTGAAAAACTTATCAATAATGAAATAGTGCTTCTCAAATAAAACAAAACGCGTGTTACACTGTCGCCGTCAAGTATATTGGCAACTTGTTGGCTGTGATTCACACTACATTGTATTGCAAAGATTAGGGCAAACAACACTGGGGCACTCACACGGCGTTACACCACAAGCTTTCTACAGTATCAATCACGGGATGGTAATACATACAGTACTCCCCAAACATGTTGGCCGCCCTGAACTTGTCTGCGTAGTAGTCAATCATACTAAAACAGCAGCGCGGCATGCCATGCGCATGCGCATCGGAAACCCAACTTCAGAGCGGCCAAGAAGATAGGGGAGTACTGTACATACATACACTTCCGTTTTTTCCATGGGAGAAACTTTAGTACGCCACCTGCTACGATCTTGGCATACTTCATTTACGTTCATACATCTAATCATACACGCCGGTTATAAGTACTGCGTACCTGGCCTTTCTGAACAACATCACCTATAAGATCTGTGCATGTCCACCTAGGGCGTCCACTCCCAGCATTGCCATTTACGTCTGCTTTGTAAAGAACTTTTGTTATACCTTTCTAAGCATACTCTTTTTTGTTTCCAATCTAACTGGATTATGCTTAGTACCAGTGCAGTTTTACATGGAGCGACTGCTTGTCTCACAATCCAGTAACTGGGTAACATACTGGTGTCAGATCTTAGACTTCTGACACCCGTATTGACTTTCAAGATACTCGTAAGACGTAAAATCTTCCAAATAATAATCCAGCTGCGTTATGTAAAGATGGTCACCCATCCACGGACCGACCTCGGAAGCGTTGCTTAATCTTGCAGATCGACCTGCAGCTGTGGCTATACACAGCAGTGATCAGGCCAATGCTGGCTTATGGCGCTCTGGTTTGGTGGACAAGGACAGAATTGTCTACCACCAGTGCCAGACTCCAAAAGTTCCAGAGACTGGCCTGCTCAGCTATCACCGGCTGCATGAGGACCACACCGACAGCAGCCATGGAGATAGCCCTACAACTAACTCCCCTTGACCTATACATACAGCAGGAGGCAGCGCTAGCTGCCATCAGGCTGTTGCATCTGGGCATATGGGGTAAGAATCTCACCAGCCCACACGCTGCAATCCTGGACCGGGCGATTCAGTACCAACCCCTCATCGCCGCCCCGTGTGATAGAACACCAAACCAACCAATGTTCAACAAAAACTATAGCATACAAACTGTAGAGGAAGACAGGGATCAGTCTGGAGCTAATGAAGTACGCATTTACACAGATGGCTCAAAAACAGACAACGGTTCAGGTGCTGGCGTACATTCCCTTGACCTCAACATTAACTTTCACCTACCCCTTGGCTCACACAGTTCAATCTTTCAATGTGAATGTGTTGCCCTAACACAGGCCGCTACTGCTGTAAAGCGTTTAGGTATCCATAACTATGGAATCAGATTCCTATCCGATAGTCTGGCAGTGCTCAAAGCCCTGGAAAACAAACAAACCAACAGCAAACTAATCTTTGAATGCCACCTTGCCCTGGAGAGTATATCGACATCCAATCGAATCACCCTACAGTGGATCAAGGGACATAGTGGGTCTTTAGGCAACGATGCCGCGGATGAACTTGCAAGGAGGGGTTCTGAGATGATAGTGCTAGGCCCGTACCCACTACTCCCCCTGCCTTTCTCACAAATTCGTGCATGGATCTGCCAAAGATCGATCGAACTGCATAACAACAGATGGTCACGGGCTACAGACTGTAGACAGTCAAGAACAGCCCTACCGAATGTAAACCCGCGATTAACCAAAAAACTTCTTAGCTTAAGTAGAAATAACCTCAGAACAATCATAGGGACAATTACGGGTCATACCCCTCTTAACAAACATCTTTTTAACATAGGCGCCACAGACAGCCCACTTTGCAGGGGCTGTTTTAACGCCGAGGAATCAGCTGCCCATGTCATCCTGGACTGCGAGGCCGTGGTTTCCCAACGTGAAGAAATCCTCGGAACGGTGAGGTCGCTCCGCGAAGCCTGTGAAGCCCCCAGGAGGCTTCTGTGCTTCTGGACGGAGCTAGGCTGGCTACTTTAGCCGGTAACCCCACGCACAACGGACCAAATGGGAGTCTAAGTGCGGAAAAGGGAGTCCCTCTTCATTCATTCGACCTGCAGCTGTTATTACTTAGCTCCTATTCAAGCATACTCTTTTCAATTCCAGTTCAAAAACGCGCAGTACAATGTAGAGTGAACCGTTGCGCTAACGTTACGCGTTGTAACAGCTACAGCAACAGTATCCGCAACTGACCTGGCGGGAGGCCGGCCTGCAGGCTGCTGGCGGCCAGCGATGCAGACAGCGCGTCCACGGCGCCGAAGCCGGCCAGCGACGACATCGGAGACACAGACGACATCGGAGACACAGGCACAGGCGGAGACAGGTCGCTCAGCAGGTCCACGTTTGAAGAGGCTGCGGCTGCTGGCGGACGGAACGTCACATTACTATGTTGCATGGATTCGTGTATCATCATATCAGCCGAAAGACGTCCACTGCTGAACATAGGCCTTCCCCAAGTGTCGCCACATTGACCAGGCCCGTGCGTCTCGCATTCACCGGATTCCCGCAACTGCTTTAGTGTATGCCAAAATAATTTCCTAAATTTTCGCCCAGACCTGTGCGAGACCATTTTCTCGTGTTATACATTCTATTAATGTAATTAAAACATCCATCAAAAGAATCAGATCAGTCTTAGCATCAGTTAACGCGAAGTGACGTTAGACACATACACCCATCGAAATTCAAAATAGAAAATTAGAATGTTTTGTTTTTCTCATTGAAATGTGTACTTGTTGAGTAATCAATACAGTTGTATATTGTATCTAGACAGGAGTGGTGGTTTTCAAGCTGGGAATATTATGGTCCATGTTCAGAAAGATGTGGTGGATGATTTGGACGCGTACTATGAGTGCTAGTTCGGAAAAAGAATGTCTGGAAAGACTTGGGGAAAGCCTTTACCCAGCAGTGGGACAGCAATGGACAAAGAAAAAAAGAGTGTATTTCAGTAGTTTCGCATATTGTTGTAAGCTGATCCTTAAAACAAACAAATTAAACCATTTAATTCCGTCGATAAACGTATTTATCGCTTTCTCGCACAATTTTGGAGTAAAACCAGCCCGTCTGCCATTTACCAGAAGACAACAAAATATATTATAATTTTTTTTGCAGCCTCTGAAAATGGGACCGCGCAGTGCGCTCGTGAACATCCAAGGCAGTCGTTTGATATCTAGATTTTAGAATAAGTTAGATAAATTGCCCAGTAAAGTATTTGCCCACTGGCAAATGGGCAAATGCCCCCTATATTTTTCCAGACAACTTTAACTCCTGTCTTCTTCTGGAATTGTGAAAATACAATATATTAACCCTTAAGTCACCTACAGCTTTTTGCAGCGATTAAGTAGCGATACAATCAGAAAATAAATCAATGCAAGATTGTCCTCCGCTACTATCGCGATACAGTATTTAGCGCGTCACTAGCAATGTTGAAGCAATGCTAATTCGAGAATGCGATGATATCGCTTCTCTCTTGGTATGGACTAGCTCAGCGCAATTTTAGATTGAACTTTTTTATTATTCTTCTCTGTTACTCAGTGATAGTGACTTGTGTTGTGTCGAATAAATGTTATCTAGTTTATTGTTCTTTAAGCGGCCAAAACTAGCGATAAAGCGGCAACATAACGAAGCACATTACTGAATCGATACATAAAATCGTCGAAGGCGACCTCCCTAAACTGCAAAATAACCTCAAAATTAATTAAATAGCTGATGAACTCACCCTGTGGTGGCAAACTGCTTGTATTAACAATATTAGCACTCGAACTAAGCAAACTGTTGCCCGCACTCATTAGATTATTGGCCGCACTCATCAGATTATTGCTATTGCTGGTAGACTCCGTGAATGCGCTGGAGAAGTCTGCAAATCCTTCGTTATTGGTAGCTGGAGGACCGAAAGCGTTTGTGAAGTCGCCGAATTCATTCGACACTTTGCGCGGTACTGGAGGTTCTTCGGCTCTGTAATTAAAGTTTAATAGCGTTTATTTTTTAATTCTTAGTTGTAAACCAAAACTGTGATGTTTAACAGTGATAAAAAGTTCATGTACGAAGCCGAGGTTACGGCCCAGACGTCACCAAATCTGAGACGACAGTAGATGTTTCTCAGCTTAGTCAACAAGGCCATTATATCCTTGGAAGCTATGCTGATATTATTGCGCCGGGTCTTGAACGATGAGGTATTTCGGGATTTAACAAATAATATAATGAATACACAAATCCAAAAATTACATTCCGAGAGGAAATGCTCACTTTAATTTCCTCTTGAAAACATTCAAAGAAAGGCAATTGCATAGTGGGTAGGAACGAGTTTAAGTATTAGTGTTACTTTTTTGTGTCTTTTATTACATTTTTTATAAGCCGACAAGTCCAACCACCAATTTTGCCTTGGGGTATCATGGGGTTCTGAAGGTCAACAGTCAGTTGCTCCATGTAACAGCTGTATCCAAATAACAGAAACAGTTTCCTGTCCGCGGGGTTTATCCGCACATACGTTCGCGGATAGAAGTTCACACAACACACACACACACATTGTTTATATGTATGTATGTAGCTAAGTATATGTTTAAATATACCTACTTTTTTATATTATATTTCTTTTCTCTATTCATCCTATCATTTAGTTACACCTGCCTTGTTTTATCTCTGCACCATCATAGGGTCGACCGGTAGAAAATGCCTTAGGTATTAAGTCCGCCTTTGTACTTGTGCATAAAGTTGTAATGAATAAATAAGAGTCGTGTATTAGCGTCGCTTACGTCTTCGATAATTTAGATCGCAGTGTTGTGTAACATTACGTGTCCTTTCCGCAGGTATTGTCACTGTCTAATGACTAAGTTCGGTAGCGTCCTTATGCTAGTCGGAGATCGTTAAGCGATATGCATCATACCTTGGATCGAAGTCATCCAGCATAGTGCCACCAGTCGCCAGGCTGGGGGGAGTGGGGGGTGCTGGACAGGTCTTGAACAGGTCGTCCAGCAGCTCTTGTGACTGCTGGCTCTGTGCTGCTGCAGGAGCTGCCACTGATGATGATGAAGACGACTTGCCGTAGGAGGCTGCTGCACCTGGGGACACGATGTTTATTTATTATTACCCGGCTGCAAGGAAAGGTTTATGTTTTTCGCTCGTATCTTGTATGTTTGTAATATTCTTTATTACCTCATATCTTTCAAACCACAGACTGATTTTTATAATTAAGACATCGTTAGATAGGTCTTGACCGCTCAAGCGTTCTTAGATAAGTGCTGTTTAAAAAAAAGGAACATAGCGGCTTTTGGGCGCCATTTTGTGGAGAGTTGCAATTATTTTTTCTTCCAAATCCATCGAATGGCGTATCAAAATGAAGGGTTTTTTAGAGGTGACTACAAAAATGTATACCACTTATATGTTTAAAAGGAATTCGAAAAAGATAATATAACTAAAAAGATGTACTTAAATAAAAAGGTTAATAAAATCAAAAAACCCGAATGCAAAGATGTAAACGAGAAGAAAATCATGCTATGCAGTCGGAGGATCAAGGGGTGAGCCAGTTATCGAATATTTATCCTCCGACTGCATTTTATTTGCAACTTTTTATCTATTTCATCCTTATCACATGTATCATTAGAGGATTTCCCAATGCGATACATGGACTTACCCTAACACTGGGCTCGTTTCTGCAGACGCAGGACGTCGCATTGTGCGATGCGGACCGCACTCAATTAAAAATGATGGCGTTGTATGAGACTGTTCCTGCAGACGCAGGACGTCGCATTGTGCGATGCGGACCGCACTCAATTAAAAATGATGGCGTTGTATGAGACTGTTCCTGCAGACGCAGGACGTCGCATTGTGCGATGCGGACCGCACTCAATTAAAAATGATGGCGTTGTATGAGACTGTTCCTGCAGACGCAGGACGTCGCATTGTGCGATGCGGACCGCACTCAATTAAAAATGATGGCGTTGTATGAGACTGTTCCTGCAGACGCAGGACGTCGCATTGTGCGATGCGGACCGCACTCAATTAAAAATGATGGCGTTGTATGAGACTGTTCCTGCAGACGCAGGACGTCGCATTGTGCGATGCGGACCGCACTCAATTAAAAATGATGGCGTTGTATGAGACTGTTCCTGCAGACGCAGGACGTCGCATTGTGCGATGCGGACCGCACTCAATTAAAAATGATGGCGTTGTATGAGACTGTTCCTGCAGACGCAGGACGTCGCATTGTGCGATGCGGACCGCACTCAATTAAAAATGATGGCGTTGTATGAGACTGTTCCTGCAGACGCAGGACGTCGCATTGTGCGATGCGGACCGCACTCAATTAAAAATGATGGCGTTGTATGAGACTGTTCCTGCAGACGCAGGACGTCGCATTGTGCGATGCGGACCGCACTCAATTAAAAATGATGGCGTTGTATGAGACTGTTCCTGCAGACGCAGGACGTCGCATTGTGCGATGCGGACCGCACTCAATTAAAAATGATGGCGTTGTATGAGACTGTTCCTGCAGACGCAGGACGTCGCATTGTGCGATGCGGACCGCACTCAATTAAAAATGATGGCGTTGTATGAGACTGTTCCTGCAGACGCAGGACGTCGCATTGTGCGATGCGGACCGCACTCAATTAAAAATGATGGCGTTGTATGAGACTGTTCCTGCAGACGCAGGACGTCGCATTGTGCGATGCGGACCGCACTCAATTAAAAATGATGGCGTTGTATGAGACTGTTCCTGCAGACGCAGGACGTCGCATTGTGCGATGCGGACCGCACTCAATTAAAAATGATGGCGTTGTATGAGACTGTTCCTGCAGACGCAGGACGTCGCATTGTGCGATGCGGACCGCACTCAATTAAAAATGATGGCGTTGTATGAGACTGTTCCTGCAGACGCAGGACGTCGCATTGTGCGATGCGGACCGCACTCAATTAAAAATGATGGCGTTGTATGAGACTGTTCCTGCAGACGCAGGACGTCGCATTGTGCGATGCGGACCGCACTCAATTAAAAATGATGGCGTTGTATGAGACTGTTCCTGCAGACGCAGGACGTCGCATTGTGCGATGCGGACCGCACTCAATTAAAAATGATGGCGTTGTATGAGACTGTTTACAGAGAAGCAAAGGCGTTTTCGAAAAAGCGACGCGCCAAACGGATTTAGATGAAACTTGGCATGAGGATAGATTAGACCCTGGATTAGGACATAGAATATTATATACTTGTTTTTGAGAATGTTGGTCCTGTACATATTTTGTGGTGTACAATAAAGTGTATAATAAATAAATATTTTTCATAATGGTTAAATGATTCCTTGGGATAAAAAAAAAACTTTTCACACGGGCAAAGCCGCGGGCAGCAGCCATAAATAGTATATTATGCAATTAGTAAATTAAGGACGGATTTAAAGCGAGGGCTATAAATGAATCACAAGCAAGTGAAGGATTCTAACGACCGACTCACGAGCGTAGCGAATGATTCAAGTGTTAGAATCCTGAGCTAATAAAGCTTTTTTATGCGATACACAAACAATTCTTTTTCCACTACCTGGTGAACTAATTTAATTAAATGAAAATAAGTTCCAATAACAATGTATTACAAACGTTCAGACTAAAAACCCACGACTATATACAAACATCAACTAGCGCTTTTTCGAGAGGTAACAGGTTCAGTATCATACTGCGGGATGGGGCGGTGGAAAAAGCGCGGGCGTAGCGGCAGAATGCGACTACCAACAGTAGCCTAATCAGTTAAGAAAAATAATTACGTTGTAGTTACATAATGATATCAAAAACTCCACACAATAGTACATTGTGTATTAAGGGCGGTAAGTAAGGAATTACGATCGAGGCTCTAGTAGAAGCCCGAAGTCGAAGACGGAGGGCTTTCTGAGTCGAGGTTCGTAATTCCCGTACCGCCCGTGAAACATACGATGTTTTTCATCACATTTGCGAGTAAATAAATAAAATTATAGGGCAGAAAAAGATTTTCATTAATTGTTTTTGCTACATGGATAATATCTGGCGGTGTTGCATTTAAATCACACTCATCGGATGACGAGGACGAAATTTTTTATAACTTTTTTACTTGTTTTCAAATACGAAAAGGTAAATAATTATGAATTATAGCTTTATTACACCAATCAGCACAACTTTTTTTTTGAAGCAGATGGCGGGCTTTTTGTCCACACCACAGATTATATTTCGTTATTATGTTTCGTTCAGAAACGTTAAGGGCAAATACTTACGTAGGTATACAGCCATGACGGAGTGTAAAAATAAAATAATTTCGACATTTTGACACAAAAATCTATTAAAATCGATTATTAAGAACATTAGATGAGTATTTAAGTAACATGTAGTGAGATTGCAATGAAATTCCTGTTTAGATAAAATTTTAAGTCAATTTTTCAATTGCGTGTAAACTCCTTGCTTTAACTTGCATGACCTGTGTGCTGTGCTAAAAATAAAAAATAAATTACTTACCGACCTTGGGTTTCATGACAAAAAGAAAGCTCGAGGGTTTTATAAGGGGCATTACGGCCAAGTTAACTTGTATGTTTAGATACTGTTTACGTGCAAGTGTGATGAAAAAGTCATTTCGAAACTGTTATTATATAATTTTGTTTTTTTATTTAATTTTATAATCTTGTGTCTAAATGTTCATATTTCGAAAGGAATTTCTTAGGCAATGTTTTACATAATAGACAAGGTAGTGGAAAAAATAATATAATGGTCATGGATTCAAACCCAGTCAGGCGCTTTAATTTATTTCATCACCACTACACTTAAAACGGTGAAGAAAAACATCGTGAGGAAACCCATGTCTTAGAATAAAAAATTCGAAGACATGTGACATCCACCATTCCGCACTGGGCCCGCGTGGTGGCCCTTTCCCTCTCAAAGAGAGGAGGTCTGTGTCCCAGCAGTGGGACATTATAAGGCTGATGATGATGAGTATCATGATGTATGTTACCTAGATCGATCTTCTTGATGGGCGTACTAGCCTTCTGCTTGGCGGGACTCTTGAGGTTGATGCTGAAGGCTTGAGGCACCTTCTTCTCCGCTCTGTCGGCGCGCTCGGAGCGCTCAGAGCGCTCGGCGCGCTCGGCCCGCTCCGCTCTGTCTCTGTCCGAGCGCACCTGTGCGTCGAAATTCATAGCGCGAATATCGTCGAAGGTACGCGCACGTGATGGACTTGTACTGACTACTTCTGAGTCACGGTACACATTTTCTCTGGAAAAAGTAAAAAAATATATGGTAATTTTTTTGGTCATTCAAAAGTAATTTATTGATGTCACAATATCTTTTTAAAATTCAGACATTATCTTGGTCAGGGGTTGTCCTATGTTCTGTCAATATTATCGATTAATAATAAAGTTGTCGGCACGTAACATGGCAAGAGTCGTTAGATGCTCACAAGTCATATTTTTCGTTTTTCGACACCGGCTACGGAAAAGAAGGTTATTTTTCGCTTTATAGTGTTTTATTTTGGAAGTCGGTTTGATTTTTTTGTTAAAAAGTTTTTAGTTTTCTCTTTTTAGTTTTGGTAGGTACCTCTAATTACCATGAAAATCATTTATAGTCAAAGTATCTCTCATGACGATTCCGATAAGCCCAAACACGGCTAGGATAAATTGTTTTATGTCGGATTTCCAGTGCCGACATTCCGGCTTCATCATCAGATGTTTGATACTACTATTTTCACCAGTAACATTTATTTATATGTAATTGCTTTATCATGGTAGGTTAACTATTTTATACCCGTGACATAATTACTATTAAGGAGTTCCAGTGGCCATCTGTGGTCTTATTCATCATACCACTTCACCTAATAATACTTTCCCAGTGAAAATGATTGCATTGTTGATGAAAATAACAAAATCGCTATATTTATGGCTATAATATTTGAGGAGCTCCCTCGATTTCTCCAGGATCCCATCAACAGATCCTGACCTGATGACCATGGGACCACCTTGGAAGTATACACTTTCAAACAAAAGAAGAATTTTCCAAATCAGTCCAGGCGTCTTCGAGTAATCGGGGAACATACAAAAAAAAAGAAGAATTTAGAATCTTCTTCTTTTTTTTTGAAGTCGGTTATAAATAGAGTGAGCAGTGGTGGCCCAGTGGTAACGGCCCCGACTTGCGTGTCTTAGATCGTGAGTTCAAACCCAGGCAGGCGCTTTACTTTGTGTAAATTATTTCATCACCACTGCTCATAAAACGGTGAAGGAAGAACATCGTGAGGTAACCGGCATGTCCTAGAACCAAACATTCGAAGTCATGTGAATCCACCAACCCGTACTGGGCCCGCGTGGTAGATTAAGGCCCCTTACCTCTCTCACAGGGAGGATGCCTGTGTCCCAGCAGTGGGAACATTATAAGGCTGATGATGGTTAAAAATAGAATGCAATCATTCTGATTCTAATCTGGTCTGATTGTTTGTTTATGTGTGTTTGTATGTTTTTAAATGCACCCACGATACAGGAAGAGTTCGTAGGGTGGAACAACAGTTAAAAAACATAAATTGATTAAGAATAATTGCATAATTAAAGACACTCGAGATCTGTTTGTGATTGTGATAAGATAATTTTCTAAAAATCACACTCCCAGTGACGCCGAAATGAAAAGTAGATCGTCATGCCCAGTTTACATTATTTATTTATTAAAACTTCATGCCACATATAGTTACATAGTACATATTTTCTCTACCAGTCAACCAAGGGTGGTGGAGAGATAACATGGCAGGTGCATAAAAAATAGATATAATTATTAAAGATATAATTACTCTTTGTTTAGTTAACATACATATATATTTCCTACAATAAATACCTATCTATATATATACAAGCGAAAGGTCACTCACTCATCTATCACGAAATATCGAAAACCGCAAGACGAATAAAGATGAAATTTGGTAGAAAGGTTCCTCAAGTGACGTAAGTGCGCACTCTTCCACCCGTAAAGGGGTTGAAAGTTTGTATGAAATTTCTACAGTTTATAAGTAGGACACGTGAAATTTTAGATTTACGCTCTTAGTTGATAAAAAGAATTCATTTATTTATTTATTTTTGGAAATTCCACCCGTTAGGGTGTAAAAAGGGAGTTGAAAGTTTGTATGAAATTTCTACAGATTGTATGTTGGACACGTGAAATTTTAGATTTACGCTGTTAGTTGATAAAAAGACTGCATGTATTTAGTGATTTTTGGAAATTCTATCAGTATCAGGAGCAGTAAGATGGGATTTTTGGAAATTCAACCTCTAAGGGGGTGAAACTAAAAAGTCATTTGTAGGAAAAAAAAAGGGATCACGCGAACGAAGTCGCGGGCGATGTGCTAGTATATATATATATAAAGTAATAGAAAGGTGGTTGAGACGACTCTGCTGTTGGTGTGCCGTAACATCCGCTTACATGCATGACTGGTGGCGTCCTGACATCGAGACGTAGCGCTTTCTACAGAAGAATGGACTGAATATGAAAGGAACAATTATTAAAATCAGAAGTATGAGAAGGACAAAGCAAGATAATATTGTAAGAAGAACGCAGATTCCTAGCGTGTGAAGTACATACATTTTGAAATGGAGGTGCAAATATCGCCTCTGCCTATAGGCATCCATTTGACTTCTGATCTGCAGCTCGACACATGCTCATATTTCTTCAGGTTGAATATGAACCAGATGCAGTTGTTTAGGAGCCTATCAAGCTTGTCCAGAACTACCGCGTTCAGGTCAAAGTAGCACACGTCACCCTAGTCGATTATAGGACAAATTTAAGTCAGCACAAGCATCTTCTTTGTTTTTGAAGGCAGAAAGTTTCTCAAACGGTACAGGCAACGCAAGGTCCCGTTGACTTTTTGAATGACACTACAAACCCCGGTTATTTATTCCAGATTTGCGCTGCAATACTATTGGAATAATGTGAACCAACATTACAATCTACACCCTTCCAGTCTAGCAACTGGATTGATTATCTTGACGATTTTTTTATACCAGCTCGCGCAATCTAGTGCCAATAGAACAATGTAAATGCCAATCCAACGCTGGAATAAACAATGAACAGTGAAATGTTATTTTTTTGTGAACATGCATTATTGTAGTTGAACACCTTTGGAATGTCTGAAAAGGCAATTTCACCCAGCCTAGCATTGGACTGGATTGACTGGCTGGATTATTGAAATGGAATAATGTGATATAAGTATCAATCCAGATACTGGACTGGATTGCTCACTAGAACGAGCACATTCCAGTACCAATTTTACTTATTTCAGTTGCAACCCAGCGCTGGTTCAGATCGCTGAAATGGAATAAAAATGTGAACAGTAAAAGTGCGAAATAATGCGAGTGTACACTTACTTGTTAGGCTTCCGCTCTCGAGGCGGTCCATGGCTGTAGTCTCCGTCTGAATCTTCTCTCTCGTAATCATCTTCATCATTCCTCTCTTTTGGCTCCTCTGGAAAGATTATACAACCAGATGTAAGTACTATAGCGATTTATTTAGCATTCGTTAACACACAAATTAATGGATCTCCGCCGCCTTTGAGTGGGTGGAGGAGTCTGTCAGACTCTTAGTGACTAGACCTCGGACTGCTGCCGTCGTGTCGTGCTGCGACCTGCCTTCCGCAGGCTTCACCCCGCACTGACTACTGTTTACATCTCAGAGACGGCCGAGGCTTTCCAAGGCTCAGAGGTATCTCTGTATGTAATGGAATTTCTCTCTAGTATATCTATCTCAGTCGCACGTTCGCTTACTCATCCCCACATTCCCCCACACAGACACAGACACAGACAGACACAGTCTCGTGCGCACCGCGTCATAATTATAATAACAATAGAACCGATCACTCCAGTCACCCATTTAAGGAGTGACTTCGGCAAGCTCTGGGGATCAACCCGTGCAGCTGTTATAACTGAACCATGAGCTGCGATGGTACTGACCCCAGTTGCCCGCACTGCGGTCGCTGTACTCGCCCCAGCCTCCCGAGCTGCCGCGCATGCCCATCACCACAGCGTCAGAAGACATGCCTGCAACAAACATACAACATGTTAACGCTATAGTTCTTATAATCTTAACAAATATTATAAAAGCGAAAGTAGCACTATAGCAACATCTATGCCGCCACATACGAACTAACGACTTGACGTCACACAATATCTTGCATCGCGCAAGCAGAGTTTTCGGTGCGATTTGAACACATACAGTAATAGGCCGATAACAACTGTCGGGCAGTTTTTTAATGGAGGTTTGCGAGACTTTACTTCCTGTTCTGCATATCCCCAAAATTCTATCAATCATCTTCACACCTAAACTGCTCAACCAATATTGCTGAATATTGTAGAGATAAAAGAACCTTGCAAAAGGTATGTCCTTCTCCAAGGATACTTCTTAACCCAGGAATAGTTTCCCTTGGGATATTTTCGACATTCACGCACAAACAGGCACTGGCAGAAGCTATTATATAATAAATATTTTGATAACTGTCATATTGACAATTCCGACATTCTGGAATGCAAGGTTATGGCTTCTCAATGCGCACAAATCCTCGGAACAATGAGGTAGCTCCGCGAAACCTTGGCAGCCCCCAAGAAAGCTTCTGTGTGCCCGCACACAACGGACCAAATGGGAGTCTAAGTGCGGCTAATTGAAACTGCACTACTGTAGTATTGAAACTGCAGTACCCTCAGAATAAAAGTGACCTAACTCAAAAAATGCAATTTGTGGGCAATAAGCAAAAAGGTCTTTAAAAAAGTAGTGTTTATTGTACTTTTTTTGTACGAAAGTGACCAACCTAGGTCACCTTCATACAAAGGTAGGAAGTAGGCCATTCTCATAATTCGCTACCTTTTTAATCACTGGGTTTTAGAATAAGTCAGTTTATAGAAAAAGCAGAAATTACAGGAATTTTGAATTAGGTCATTTTCATTCAAGGCTGCGCTACGTACTATTGATGTAAAGTGTCATAATGTCTTAGTCTACCCGTGTTAAGGTCGGCTCGAGCCTGTTAGTTAATAAACAGCAAAGTGTGACTGACCCTGACCTATATACTTGTCCTTGTTCTTCTTCGCCTTCTTCCTCTCTTCTCGCAGCTTCTCGTCGTCCTGGATGAAGTCTATCAGCTCTCGCACTTTGTGCCTTATGTTTATACCCTGAAAGAAAATTATTAACGACTATTATCATCTCGAAACTTTATACCACATTCTCATTTTTCCAAAATCAATCATCATCATCATCATGATTTCAGCCGAAAGTCGTCCACTGCTGGACAAAAGCCTCCCCCAAGCGTAGCCACATTGACCGGTCCCCTGCGTCTCGCATCCATCGGATAAGTTGCAATGATGTCTGATTTGTATAAGAGTTGCAGCACCAATGGAACACAAATTACTTTAGAATCTGCTGCTTTCCAACATAGGAGTGCGTGGGTTGAATGGTTTACACTTTGCACCGATAAATTGTGTAGCTAATATAGGAAACTTTTCTATGAATGAGCGACATCCTTTTCAGTGGAACACTGACAGGAATCAGTAATGTTTTTTCGCAAGTTAATTGCATAAAATATAGCCTATTAATTAACTTTTTTTATAGGCTCGCGTTTCACCACTATCTCACCTGATGGTAAGCGGTGATGTGGTCGACGATGAGGCATGCTTGCTTAGAAGTAACCTAAAGTAAAGTTTTATGTAAAAAAAAGCCCAGCTCAAACACTAGGAAGCGGGAGAGTTTCCATTGTAACTTGCGATCTTCAATATGTGCAGATCCTCATCATCATATCAGCCGAAAGACGTCCCGTGCTAGACATCAAAGCGTCGCCACACTGATCGGTCCTGTGCATCGGATTCCTGCAGCCTTATACAAAACCGAATCCTCATGCAAAGATTTCATATTTTACAAGTGTAACGATCTCTACATATACATACCTATGCACACTTCCGACGGAATCGGTTATATGAACCCTTAACAACACTCCTAACTAAAGTTTAGTTGTTCACCTGATCTTTCCCCACATCATCAACGTATGTGTAGTTCTCCAGTGAGCGCAGGTCGTAGATGTGTTCCCGCGCTGACGTCACCACCCTCTCGGAGCCGTTACGTACCAAGTAGCTCAGGAGAAGCAGACACTGAAACACAAACAAGCGTTTATTGGGACAGTTTTTAGTAGAACTTGTGGCTAAGTTTAGACAGTCATAACGGATAGTTATCAAGCCAGGCAATCTGACACCAGACCTACTGAAAATCTCTGGAAATCTGACCCATCGTGTTACCCAGATACTGGGTTGTGGAAAGGCAGTTGCTGCATGTAAAATACTGCGCAGAGTGAGTACTCAAAAATCGCTTCTGAAAGTTTATTTCCGCAAAGTAACTCGGTCTGCATGTTTGTCTGTTACATTTTTGAATGTTGTTGTAAAGGGAGATACTAGATGGCTAGTTGCCTTTTACCCTGGGAGTCTGTTGCATTGGTATCAGAAATTTCGCGCGGGCGAAGCCGCAGCAGAAAGTAGCATTTTATAATTATTGCAACGGCTATCTAAACAATAGTTACATGGTAGCGCTTCAATTAAATAAATTAGTAACAGCCACCATCATGACAAATAGGACATCCTTTTTGTGTTTGCCCATACAAATAATAACTTTGGACAAGTTCCAATAGCTTACTAATGGGTTTAACTATTAAGGACATTGAAGATAGTAACTTTACACAATACCCTGGCTTAATGTTTAACACCTTGGATAACTGGTAGATATTATGAAGTTATCGATGATAATATAATTTCATCGTAATTTATTTGTACTTTTACTTACTAAAACTATTTACTATTATTAAATTATTTATTATTACTTTTTTACTATTTTTTTTTATAACTATTAGTTTGTTTTTTATCAAAAATGTTTGTCATTCATAAACCTAAGAAACTGTTCCAATTTTGTGGTATTATAGAAGATATTAGTTATAAGTTTTTCAGAATATTGCTCTGTAGATACTGGATATGTCCTGGTTTCCCCTTATAAGTAAGAACGTGGCTAAGGCCAGCTCTTGCATTTGTTGTGCTAGACGCGTCTCACGCTCACCTTTTTAGTCCTGCACCAGGGGCTACGGTTGTCGTGCAGCATGCGGCGCCACAACATGGACATGACCTCTAGAAAGTGTTCGTACGTGAACGTGGCTAAAGCCAGCTCTTGCATCTGTTGTGCTAGACGTGTCTCACGCTCACCTTGTAAGTCCTGCGCCAGTGGCTGCGGTTATCGTGCAGCATGCGGCGCCACAACATAGACATGACCTCTGGGAAGTGTTCGTACGTGAACGTGGCTAGAGCTAGCTCTTGCATCTGTTGGCCCGTGGGACCCCAAGCTTCGTCTGATGTCGCTTCCCGCACCTTGCCTTCTATTTCTGTGTAGTTCATTACTACGTTTGTGCTGTAACAATTTGAAAGATTATGGGTAAATGTACTGATATTGCTAAAAAGGCTTCCCGTTTTTAACCGACTTCCCAAAAAAGGGGAGGTTCTCAATTCGAATATTTATATCCGAATTAGCTTTTCTGGTACACCTCCAAACTGTAATCGTTTGCCTGTGATGTCTAAATCCTTAGAAGGATGGCACATTCAACTATAAATGTTCCATTTTAGTTAGCATGGCAATGACGGTTATCACCGCGTTTGTTGGCGATAAACTTAAAAACTACTGAACGAATTTGCATGCGGTTTTCACTAAAGAAAAGAGTGAGAAACGCATCCTCGTTTGTGAATATAATATGTCACGGGCGAAGCCGAGGCGGGTCGTTAGTCGGAAACAAAGAAGGCAGGAATCGTAATCGATCATGATTTCTACGAAGAGATATTAGGGGAAGGAAGGGCAATTAGTACTATTGCAATAGTAAATAACTTTAAACGAAATAACTATATATAACGAAACAATAGTAAAACACAAGTTAAAACTCGTCGTTTAAAACGGCGTTGTCAAACACCTAATTGGACCGATATGCCACTTGTACAATTGTACAGACATGAATAACTACCTATTATTGTATTGCATTCTTGCAATACAATGCATTTACAACTTGCACATGATTTATATAAACTAATATTTAGCATGTATCAATACAAACAATTTATTGTCTTGCATAGTTGTACATTTCGCAATCACAAATGTCTTTCACGGCCATATAAATAAAAACATGATTGTGATTCCATTAGTAACTATCAATTCACAGTCAAGTATGAAAATTGATTTTGATAAGATGCTTTCCGGAACTAGAACAAACTTCTATCGAAATGGCATTATTACGTAAAGAACATCTTCTTTCTTGGTCATATGAAAAAGAGCTCAAGCTAAATAATATCAACCGCACGGGTCGATCTTCAAGATTAAGCAATGCTTGCCGAGATCGTTTCTTGGATGGGCGACCATCTTTGAGATATTCCACTGTACTTCGAAAACACATTAAGCTGTTGGTCCTGGCTGTCATTTGTAAATATTTGACAGTCGTTACGGACAGACAGAAGCCAGGCAATCTGAGACAGTCTTGCCAAGGGGTACTGTGTTACCTAGTTATTGGGCTGTGGAAGTCAGATAGGCTCCATGTCAAATACCATCAGACTGGACGTTGACCCCAATATAGTTGGGAAAAGGCTAGGCAGATTGAATGGACATCTTTCTAAATCATATGTTATACCTCAAAAACATAGTTTGCTTTAAAACAAATATATACGTCCAGAAGAATGCAAATATGCAAACCTTCAAGCTATGTTACTTCGACAAGAATCGACCTCGACAGAAGCTTTGTTTACTTCAAGTAATGCCGCATTTTTACTTAACGTATGTTACTAGAGACTCTGAGTTGTGGAACTCGCGAGTCTGTGTTTTTCAATTTTTCTTCCGCCGCTCCGCCATTATGGCTTCTGCCAAAATATCAGCTATAAAAAACATAGCTATAGGAAATACACGGGTCAAGGGTGTCTCCTCCCGGAGTTCTCACTCATGTCTACCTTTTGTTATTCACCTTTCATTCTTTAAAGATCTACTTTAGCAGAGGACTATAATGGCCTCAAACCAGCGACCTACAACCAGCGGCTGTGTGGTCGATGCCTCAAACGTTTAAGTTACATACCGACTTAAGGCGATATATACGCCCCAATGTAAACGCAGTACTGGACGTGCACCCGCTCGATGCCAAAATATCAATATTGAACCTCCTTTTGAAAAGTTTTGTTTGCAACATATTATTTGATTTATATATGCTATGTCAGTTATGAAGAAATTCCAGCCATCAATTTTTCTGTGTAAAAATATTTTTAAACATCCAAGTCGTTTTTATTTTTTATTTATTTATTTAATTCAGACAATTCCAGCCCATATTTTAACAAGATACATTAAATTACATTACACAGGTAAAAACTCCAAATAAAAACAATCAATAATAAAATTCAAACAGTAAAAAAAAATTCATCAATGTCATACATCAAAAAAGCAACAATTAAAAAGGTCCAAGAAATTATAAAAATGTCAGAAAATTTATTAAACAATGTCAAACGTAAAATTGCCAAATGTTGAATATTATAAGTAAAAAAAAAAAAAAAAAAAAAAAAAATGTCAAAATATTAAATTGTCTTTTGGAGGAGTATCCAAAAGTTGCGAAAAATATAGTGTTACTAATTTTTTTTTTTAAAGCAAACTTATTTGTTATACGAAAAAATCATGTTTGAAAAATAATGTACGTGAAACAATAATAAATATATATATTTTTTTAAACCTTTTAACCTAGCCCTTACTAAGGAGTATGCTTTAGAAAGTTACCGTTTTACGACACTAAAGCGCATGTAGGGCCTTAAGCGTGACTACGTGACGGCCTCATTGAAGGATCAGTGTCAGTAACAATGTCAACGTCACAATAATGCCTTGAACTTGAGTGCTTTACGGCATATTTTACGGGTTATTGTATAGAGGTACTCAATTGTACACCGCCACCATGAATGAATAGTAAATAATCATCGAAACAAAACAATAGGCCTAGCCTTTGCTCAACTATGTTGGGTTCGACAATACGAAACAAATGCTTTGGTAAATTTTCAATTATGTTGCCTTTAATCTATCTTCCAAGTCAATTTCCAGGAAAACAAAATGTTTTCACTCTGAAACAATTCATATCAATGATGTTTGTTTGTTACGAGGGTCATTCAATAAATACTTAGGCTACAAAAAGTAAACGAAAATTTTGGAAAAGTGGCAATTTATTTTTCAACATAGTCTCCTTTTAGTTCGATACACTTAGCCCAGCGATGCTCCAACTTTTTTAACCCGTCGGAAAAATAATTTTTGTCAAACTCTGCAAAATAGGCCTCCGTGGCGGCGATGACCTCCTCATTCGATCCATATCTGTTCCCGGCGAGTGATTTTTTCAGATTAAGAAACAGAAAGAAGTCACAAGGGGCCAAATCTGGAGAATACGGTGGATGGGGCAGCAATTCGTAGCGTAATTCGACCAATTTGGCCATGGCAGCGGCAGACGTGTGAACCGGTGCGTTGTCGTGGTGAAACAGCACTTTTTTCTTCGCCAGATGGGGTCGATTATTATTATTATTATCTCCTTTATTTCACTATTTTCTTATTAAATACATTTTTAAATATTTTTATAAAACATACAAAAAACATTTAAAAATATAAAAAATAGAGGCCCACCGGTATCGGGAACAGAGTCCAAGCTACCGGCGGTCAGGGCTCCAGAGAAAGGAACCTCCTAACAATACGAGCCGTGTCCAGCAGTACTGCTTTCTGGATCAGGCCCTTGACCCAGCCGCCTAACGAGAGCCTCCTGAGGTGTTGGTCGAGGCTCGTGGCTATTAAGCCATTGGCCGACACGACTATCGGTACAATGATCGCTGTGTCCACATCCCACAAGTCGACAACCTCGCGAGCCAAGTCCAGATACTTGATTTGCTTATCTTTCTCGGCTTTCACGAGGTTCCCGTCATGCGGGACGGTAATATCAACAATCATTGCACGCCTCTCGATTCGGTCCACCACCACAATATCAGGCTTATTGGCTACAATAGTCCTGTCAGTGATGATGGACCGATCCCAGTACAATGTGATACTGCCATTATCGAGAACTGGGTCGGGCACATACCTGTAGTACGGTACCTCCGATGCCACAAGAGTGTATTTCAGAGCAAGTTGCTGATGGACAATCCTGGCTACAAGGTTGTGCCTATGCAAGTACTCTTCGTTAGCTAGACGAGAACAACCAGAGATAATGTGGCGGATCGATTCACCGGGGCGGTGACATGCCCGACAGATGTCAACCGTGCCATCCTTCACAATAAATCTCCGGTAGTTATTCGTCATGATAACTTCGTCCATAATTGCACAGACAAAACCTTCGGTTTCCCCAAAGAGGTCACCGAAACGCAGCCAGGCTACGGACGCTGATTGATCTACATCGGGCCCATGTAGGGCCCGGAAAAAGCGTCCGTGAAGCTCCTTACTCTGCCATACTTCCCTGCGGTCTTTAGTATCAAGCACTACAGGCTTGCGCCAGTTCTCATTCGCCAAGGAGAGCGGGGTGAGTCCCTTGTCCACTGCTACTACATCTCGATGCATACCCACGTCGGTGTTTAGAAAGTATTCCCTGAGATTGCATATCTCGCGGTTGTGGAGGTTTTTGGTATTTAAAAAGCCACGGCCGCCACACTTCCGCGGGATATACAATCTCATGACCGATGATCGTGGGTGATGCATTCGATATGCAGTCAGCAGTGTGCGGACCCGCCTATCCAGGGCGTCAAGTTCCGTTTGAGTCCATTTGAGTATGCCGAAAGAGTACATCAATACCGGCATGACCCAACCGTTGAAGGCGCGCACCTTGTTTCCGCCCGAAAGAAGGCTATTGAATACCTTCTTCAGGCGGCCAAAGAAGCGCTCCCTCAACGATTGCTTCATGTCAGTAGTGCTGATACCTAACGCTTCCGACATACCCAAATACTTATAGGTTTCGTTTGGAGAGAGGGATCTCAGGTTTATGGAACCGGTGAGTTGAATTCCTACGGATTCCACAATCTCCCCTCGCTTTACATGCATGACCGCACATTTGTCCACACCAAACTCCATCCTGATGGCGCTACTAAAAGTTTCAGTTACTTTTAGTAGCTCCATCAGTTGAAGATTGTTGGGGGCAAAGAGCTTCAGGTCATCCATGTAAAGGAGGTGAGATATAACCTGACTACCTCTCTTCAACCGATAGCCCAGCCCTGAATTCTCCAACAGCATGCTTAGAGGATTCAGGGCTAGACAAAACCAAAGTGGACTCAAACTATCGCCCTGGAATATACCTCGCTCGATCCTTACAGGTTCGCTATTCCTCTGGATATTTCGACATCCTGGATAGCGAAGGACTGTGCTCCATTGCCCCATACACGACATCAAGAAGGTGCGTAGAGTTGTATCTATTTTATACAATTCTAGCACCCTCATGAGCCATGTATGAGGCACCGAGTCATAGGCCTTCTTATAATCTATCCAACATGTCGACAGGTCCTTTCGGGAACGCCGAACCTGTTGGCTAATGGCCATATCTATGAGGAGTAGCTCCTTAGTACCACGGGACCCGTTCCTACATCCATTCTGAGAGGCCGACATGATCGAGTTATTATCGACGTGTTTATTAATTTTATCTCTCAAAATGGATGTAAGAACCTTATAGACCGTCGGTAAACATGTAATAGGTCTATAATTTTTGGGTTCCGCGGTGCTACCAGACTTGTGGAGCAGGTGGGTAATTCCTGTTGTAAGGAACTTGGGTAGCGAACCAGACTCTAAGGATGCCTGGTACTGATATGCCAAACGAGCGTGCAACCTTTGTAGCCATTATATCCAGAAGTTGTGCAGCCCGTCCGGCCCTGGAGATTTCCAATTCGGCAACGGACGGACTGCACGGGCTACATCTTGGGGGCTGATCGTGATAGCCCCCATTTATTGTATTGGAACACACGCTCGCTCGACATCCCGAGTCCAATCACCTTCGGTGTGACTGACAGGCACCGACCAGATGCTGCGCCAAAATGTGAACATGGCATCATCACCCGGCAGGCGCGTATCAGTCACACCTTGGTCGGGTCGCTCCCAAGCCCGGTAAACCCACCTTTCATTTCTTTGGAATGTGCGATTCTGGGTGTATCGCTCCACTCGCCGCCTATACCTACGGATACGGTTTGCCCATGCACACACTTTTTGCTTCAGGAAGTCGATGCGCTCTGTGACACGGGATATGTAGTCTCGGGGGCTGACATCAGTCCCCGAAAACGCTCGTCTCACAATGCGCATCACTCTTGGGCGATTATTCCCCTCCCTGAAGCAAATTAGTTTGCCGATGAGTGCTCTGGCCCCACCAATACGACGTTCGATCCTGCACTGCCAAGCCGGTACAGCTGGTTTCGGTCGTTATTATTATTATTATATACTTTATTGTACACCATATTTATGTAACATTTACAAAGGAAACTTAAAACTAAAAATAAGATTTTTCTTTAATTCGGCGTCGAATCAGCCCAATAAATCGGCATAGTAAAGCCCTGTAATTGTTTTACCCTTCTCGAGGTAATCGATGTAGATCACACCTTGTGAATCCCAGAAAACGGTGGCCATAACTTTTCCGGCCGATTTTACAGTTTTCGACTTCTTTGGAGCACGTTCCGCGGTCTGGATCCATTGTTTTGATTGCTCCTTGGTCTCTGGTGTGTACCAGTGGATCCAGGTTTCATCGACGGTTACAAAACGACGCAAAAACTCCGCTGGATTCCGCTTAAACAGCGCCAAACACGTCTCCGATGTGGTCTCACGGTTGCGCTTGTTTTCTGGTGTGAGTAAACGCGGCACCCATCGCGCCGACAGCTTTCTCATGCCGATTTCCTCGTGAAGAATATGATGCACTGTTCCTTCTGAAATGCCTACAGTCTCAGCTAGCTCCCGAACCTTCAATCGGCGATCTGCCAATACGAAATCATGGATTTTTTTAATGTTTTCCTTCGTAGCAGCTGTTTTCGGTGCACCTGGACGTGGTTCATCAAAAACCGACGTACGGCCACGTGCAAACTCGTTGAACCAATTCTTGACGGTGGCCATCGATGGAGAAGAGTCACCGTACACAGCATCCAAGCGCTCTTTGATTTCGATGCGCGTTTTCCCTTCCAAAAATAGGAATCGAATCACCGAACGATATTGCTCTTTTTCCATTTTTGTAAAACCGATCGACACGTTCGCTTCCATAAGTTGTCAAATTAAAACAAATGAAGGGATTGGAATGAAAATTTGAAAAAAGAATTAAAAAAGAATGTGCTACACTGTGGTAAAACTCTTTTTAAACTACAGCGCCCTCTGGCGATGAGGCTAGGTACTTATTGAATGCACCTCGTATGTGGGTGATTCATAATCCTAAGGAAATGCTGATAAGTTTTTATGATCTTGACGTTTCTATCGAGTACCTTTCTCCTTGTCCGAAGACTGTGAAATTGTGGCGATATTGGGTAGATGCGTTTGGCCCCAATGAGGACCAAACCGCAAACAGGTAAAACAAATATTGTTGACATCATCAGCGTATTCAGTGGCACAGCCGTATCATCTAACCTAATATAGATACCTACCTACACATATTATAAAGAGACAAAATATTTGTTTCTTCGTTCTTCTTCTTTTCGTGTGAGGATGTGGCCACATCTGGTATCAGAGTTAATTAAGCCGCCTCTTGGAATCCCACAGGCCTCTGAGTATTATGTTTGAGTAAGGGCTATTTCGCGCTGCATCCGATCCGAGCCCGAGAAATTTCGGTCCGAAGTAGCCGTAGTACTACTTGTAAGGCGTGATACGCACTTAGTCCGAACTTGGATCAAAAATTCGGACTCGGATCGGATGCAGTGCGAAACCGCTCTTCGGTAGAAGAAGTATAATATATATCAGTGATAGTATGTTTATAATCAATTCAGATTACAAACATTCTATCACTGATAGAACTGTCGCTGAGTATTATTGTAATTGTATCCTGGAATTATGCAAAAGATAAAAGGTATGTGAGGATCGTAACAGGTGGTGTTCTCTGGTTTCTGCCTACGCATATGGGGCAAAGGCGTGGGATGATGCATTTATTATGCACGGTTCCTGTGGGATAAGCCACGGAAGCGAGCCGTAGGAAAAATAAACAAAAACAATCTCATTGGCTGTGCCTTCCAGAAATTGATTTATTTATTTAATACTTCATGCACACAAGTACAGAGGCGGACTTAATGCCTTAGGCATTTTCTACCAGTCGACCTTTGGGTGATGGAGAGATAAACAGTGGTAGGTGCAATAATGAAAGTGTGGATTATTTAAATATACATATTAACTATAAATACAATATAATCATACCATACATATTCAAAATAATATATTAAATACGTAAATATACTTAAACATTAGTAGTAATAGATAAATAATTGAAAAACATTAGCGCTGTTACGATACTACTGCCAACTTCTTACGAATATGCTCGAAAACCTTGAACTTGACTTAACCATGCCTATCATCAATGTACCAAAGCGTGAAGCAATTTAACTTTCTACGGCGCTGTCGGTACTAAAAACTTACAAACAAACACGTCATACTTTCTTTATAATATCCTTTACTCTTATTTGAAAGTACAATGAAATGGAATGTGCCGACATGCTATTGATTAATGGAACGGGAAAATGTGGTTTTAACTCAGACTCAAAACACTTTGTACATGTTTTTTTTTTTTGGTTTATGCACTGTTTTTGAAAAACTAGGCAACGTTTATTATCAGTCCGTTATAAAAAGCTTCGATTGGGCAATGAGGAAAAAATATAAAATTAATTTAAATAAGGACAGGAGGATGGAATTTTACAATGAATTCTGTCCGCTATAATGTCGTCTTTCTCTGTCACGCTAGGGTTTGATGTAAGAGAACTCAACATTGAGTTAAGCTCGCCTTTGTACATGTACTTTATTATCACACTGTATGTAATGTTGTTTTTGGCATAGATTAATTTGTTTTTTGCTACGCAAAAAGATACACGAAGCGTGCGAGCGACAAATCCTAATCAGGTTCTAACCGCCCAAGAGAAAAAGAGAGAATGAATGAAGTATCAATAGGCCTTTTTTTGCGTGAAAGAGTCCATAGCGTCCCATCTGTTATACACCGCGTTGAATTTCTTGCATTTAAATAATAACCTTTAGATTTAAATTGATAATTTTAATTATGCAACTATGGTGGCTTGTTCTGTGAGTGAATGTGACGTTACAAGACGAAATAACCACAATAAATACACGTTTCATAGGTAAATACAATTTTGTCCTTGGATTATTTCGAACCATATTATGACAAAATTTCTGCTAGTAATCGGCTCAGAAAAATATTCTTACAATAGTGTATCGATTTGCATTGTTTTATAAAAGTATATTTCGTATATTTAAACAGAATTTGCTAAAATATAATGTAAAAGAGAAAATTGTTTGTTTACGCTAGGGCTTGACAAAGCGGTGACGTCATGAGTATCGATAACAATTTATTTGTTTTATAGTGAAATTATGGCATGAATACAAACTTATTTAGTCAAGTATTGTTAAAATAGATTTCAGTTAGAATTGAGAAGATGTGTTTGTCGGGTTTAGTCAATAGTACGGACGTCAAAACAAATCACGAGCACGCCACCCGCCAACAACTACGCTGTGGCGCGCTTACTCTAACGACCTGCGTGGTGGGGACACAGAAAATAAGTGTTGAGTACTGACCGCCCTAGAGCTAAGACGTTGTAGAATCAGTATCGATCAGTAATATTAGTGAGCAAGATTGTAACTGTGAACTATTTAAATAAACCCAGTGTATCGAATAATTTGTGTTATTTCATTTGGGCGACTGTACCCACCGACCTGCCCATACACGATGTCTTAACCTAAGGGAATACATCCTGACTTCCCGATGGTTTCCATCTATCGGCCAGCCTTGATGTGACATGTTCATCTTAACTGTACTGTAAGTTGCATGTTTATTATATTAGCCTTTGTTTTTCTGAAATGTTTCGGAGAGTTTTGATGTCTTGTTACTTTGAGTAGTAATGTCATTATATTGTTTGCATTTATTAGTTTTACAGTGTCTTGAAAACATCAATCCTCTGCTCACTAACAATTTTTTCTGTTGTGTAAATAATAATTTGTAATATTTATGTACCTACAAATGCCCAAATAATTCTGTGTTAAGAGAAAAATGGATTCGAATTTTAAACAGAGATGGATGGTCTCCAAATAAAAGCTCTAAAATATGTAGTAAACATTTCGAATTAAAATACCTACTGCATACAAAGAAAACATCGACGACTCCTAATGAAATAATCTATACCTAATTTATTTGTGCCTGTAAGAATGACACTTCCTATCGTTTGGTTAGTTAGTGGCCAACCTAGATAGTATTTTGTAATTTGTATTTTAATAAAAGCAAAGCATGTATTTTGCCCAATTTTTATAACAGTTCAATTTAACCAACAACGGCAATAACCCTCTAATCGAGTTTCTTATTGTGATCACCAAGTATCGATATCGATACTGAACATGGACTTTTTAACAACACTTTTTTAACTAACACATGGACAATTTCCCTCACACATAGATTTTCGCTTTTCATCTGACTCTGTTTATCTTGTACATCTTAATATATATAAATCTCGTGTCACAATGTTTGTCCTCAATGGACTCCTAAACCACTTAACCGATTATAATAAAATTCGCACACCATGTGCAGTTCGATCCAACTTGAGAGATAGGATAGTTTAAAAGGGTAGGGTAGGGTAGGTTAGGTAGGGTAGTGTAGGTAGGGTAGGGTAGGGAGGGTAGGTAGGGTAGGGTAGGGTAAGGTAGGGTAGGTAGGGTAGGGTAGGGTAGGTAGGGTAGGTAGGGTAGGGTAGGTAGTGTAGGTAGGTAAGTAGCCAATTGACGGGAGCGAAGCACCGGGGGTCAGCTAGTACTATATATATGGTTTTTGGTGTACAATAAAGAATTAAGGATGAATCATTTCGCAAAATTTATGTGCCTCGTGGTCAGAGTCTAAATAAACGCTTATTCCTATTGTTCTTTGCTTTCATGACTACTTATACAATTGTGCCAGGCCAAATTATAGGTGGGCCAGGTGCGCAGTATAGTTCTCGCCAAACTTCTTGGCCGCCCTGAAGTTGGCTTTCCGATGCGCAAGGCACGGATCGGTGCTGTTTTTGTATAAGATTTACTACTGTGCAGCCATTGTAGTCAACTTCAGGGCGGCCAAGAAGTTTGCCGAGACGAGAACTATATACATAACTGACGTGCGTGTTTGGCTAGAAGTATGAACGTCTATGAAGCAAAAGGACTTTTACGGATCTGACTGGCGTTCTGTAGATTCTACCTACCAATAGTGGTATTCCCTGCCAGTCTTTTGTTTCCTGATAGCTAAAACCTAGGGGTCTTTTAAGGCAAGAGCGAATAGGTTACTTTTAGGCAAGCGTGCTTCACCGTCGACCACATCATCGCTTACCAGCAGATGAGATAGTGGTCAAACGCGAGCCAACCGTACTGTGGTCATACGAGAGTTAATAAAAAAATCTGCTATGGGAAAAGGCGTAAGTTTTATGTATGTATGTGTATTCAGATAGCTATATCCTGTGAAGGGGTAACTCAGGGAGCTCTAATAATAAGCAGAAATTACTTTTAACTTGTATTGAATCAACAACGTGCCAGCCTTCGGGCGGCTTTTACAGAAGTCCCTACTAAACAAAAACTACACGCGTTCGATCTATTTCAAATATTCTGTATTCGATTTCCTTCCAAACTTATAAGTCGCCAGTATTAGGTGTCAGCGGCCGAACAGGTTGCTTGTCCTATGAGGAAAGCCTCTACATGAGCTACGCCCCTACGAATAGATGCGCAGAATCATGTGAAGCGCAGCTATTCTCAACTTTGGAAGGAAAATCACTCTTACCTAACACCTTTACCTAACGGAGGAATTAATCTAAGGTCCTTCCCTTACAAGGGGAAGGCTCAAGTCATGGCAAACGAATTACCGGATTCTCCGATATTTACTCTAACTTCAGCTAATAAGTGCACCTGCATCAACAAGTCAACGCCGTCATGCTTGAACCTCCTTGCACAAAACCTCCGAAAAAGTAACAAGGCGGCCTCTTATACCTAACAGAAATGATGTGATAACTCACATCCACCCGGATGGGGTTTAATTATGTGAAATTCAAACGTGATACAATATTTCATCCTCAAGCATTTATCAGGCCAGAGAAGGAAAGGCTGGATCGCATCGAATCTTCTAACCCTATCATTGAACTTTATCCAGAGCTTATCGCACTTATCGTATTTAATATTATCAATAAGTTATTAACTGGACCAATGCCATAAACAGTCATCAACTGGACCAATGATGCCAAATCAACATCCTTTGCGAAGGCTATGCCCCGTATGCAAAGTCGGTTTCAGTTATGACCAATACCGGGGTAACTCAGGGAGCTCTAATAATAAGCAGAAATTACTTTTAACTTGTATTGAATCAACAACGTGCCAGCCTTCGGGCGGCTTTTACAGAAGTCCCAGCTAAACAAAAACTACACGCGTTCGATCTATTTCAAATATTCTGTATTCGATTTCCTTCCAAACTTATAAGTCGCCAGTATTAGGTGTCAGCGGCCGAACAGGTTGCTTGTCCTATGAGGAAAGCCTCTACAATCCTTCCCCATCGCCAATTTACACAATATACGATACGTTCAACCTTTTCACCGCCACGCCATATCGGTATTCCTATGCCCTGTACGCCAAGCCCGAAAATCTTAATCAAGGTGTATCAATAAAATACATAAAAGTAATGATTTAATAGGTTTATTTTGTATTTTTCTGCGACCTGTTTTTTGTCGAGTATAGCCGTCGTTGGCGCACAGGGCACGCTTGCTCATGTCGGCTATAGCCGACATTGGCGTTCAAAAGGTTAAACCGTTTCAATGGCCGTCCGTACGCAATACTTACGGAGATCAACAAGTATTCGCATACGAGGAGTTATGCAACGTTAGTGAAAGGTTACAGCAAGGTTACTTCGATGCAAGCGAGTGGGTGAAGTTTTTGGCTGATTTGTAATCGGTAGAACGATAAAAACCGAATTTTAGGCGTGAGGTTACTTTGGAAGCCTACGTGAGTTAATCCATACCTACTAAATATTATGGATGCGAAAGTACCTCTGTCTGTCTGTAACTGTTTTATGTATTAACGGCTGAACGGATTTAGATGATACTTGGTACACGGGTAGACCATGCCCTGCTTTAGGCGATTAGATATCGTGATAGTATGTTCCATTGGAATAATTTTATGCTGGCGAAACCACTGGTAGAAATAGAAGGCTTATTTAATTATAAGTTCAAGTCGTGGGCGACAATCAACGTCAACAACCTGTCGAAATGTAGGAAACTTAGAAGTTTTCTTTACAATATGGGTGTCACCCACTGTTCCACAGTGAGAGATACACGGAGCTATACAGGACGAGAGCGGCATCATGATGGCGTTGACATGCTAAGTTCTGGATCGACTGTATCTTTATAAAACGTGAAAGTTTATTGAGGATGAATAGATGTTCGTTACTCTTTAACGCAAAAACTACTGAACAGATTTTGATGAAACTTTACAGAAATATAGCTTACATCAGAATAACACATAGGCTATAATTTATAAAGATATTGAAAGAAGTACTAATACCACGCGGGCGGAGCTGCGGGCGGCAACTAGCTTTTACAAGTGCTATGTAAACGCCGTGCTTCTCATGTGCATTGGTCGTAAAACTGTTTAGATTGATCTGTCGCTATGTAATGCATCTGATGAGGCTGTGCTATTTTTCAACTTATTTTACTTCTTAAATAATATTGCGAAAGTTTGTACCTATGTATGTATGTTTGTTAGTTCACATAGTCTGAAATAGCACATAGGCTACTTAATATCCCGGGAATATTTTCCCTTGGGATGATTTCCGACGATCACGCGGGCGAAGCCGCTGGCAGAAGCTAGTAAATAAACTTGTACATCAACATACAAGTTTACGCGCTCAAAAGAACCCATAGTTTAAATAAAATACAGTAAGTCTTCCCTGGACGAGTTTCTTCACATAAGTATACTACCAACAATAAACATTGAACCAAGAACCAAGCAATGCTTTCCCACACACATGACTAAGTTATTAACGTGTAGGTAGCATTTACTTACACTATGGGAAGTAATGCACCTGTCACTGTGAGTTACTTTATTGATACTCTAGTCGAGTCTATGGCTCACACGACAGTGTAAACTAAATTGGGCACACTAACACAGGCATGGTGCAGGGGTGTGGTGGTACTCTTCTTCAAGAAAGGCGACAATGCCCGATTGAAGAATTATAGGCCCATCTCACTTCTTAGCCATATCTACAAGTTGTTTTCAAGAGTCATCACGAATCGTCTCGCGCGCAGGTTTGACGATTTCCAGTCTCCCGAACAAATCGGTTTCCGAAAAGGCTTTAGCGCTGTAGACCACATACATACGCTACGGCAGCCTGCCTCTCTGTTTAGCGTTTGTGGACTACGAGAAAGCCTTCGATTCGATCGAGACTTGGGCTGTAATGCAGTCTCTCCAAATCGTCTACCGATACATCGAGGTGCTGAAATGTTTGTACAAAAACGCCAACATGTCATGTCTAGGGGTCTTTAAGTCGAGAGTGAATAGGTTACTTCTAGGCAAGCGTGCTTCATCGTCGACCACATCCATCGCTTACCATCAGGTGAGATAGTGGTCAAACGAGAGCCTATTGACAATAAAAAAAAATGTCAGTCCGACTTCAGGATCAGACTTCGGAACCTATCCTTCTGCAGCGAGGTGTGAGACAGGGAGACGTCATGTCTCCGAAACTGTTCTCATTTTCATGGAACTGGACGCAGACCCCATTCATAGAACTATCTATGAATGGGGTCTAAAGCAAGCTTGGTAAGGCAGATGATGATGCTGTTCCCTATGAAAGCTATAAGCTATCTACTTCCAAGCTAGTCAATAGGTTTGATGACTAAAATTTATTTTTTAGTCCGTCAGGAAAATTAATAAAAAATATTGGACTCCTATTTTATTTTTATCGCGTAAACAAAAAATAATGACGACTAATGTGAAAATTTCACGTGACGTTACGTTTTAGAACAATTTTTACTCACAAGTGACGTCTCAAGCCCAGCCCCACTCAGGAACTTTGATGCGCTTTATCTGTGTCGATTTTTGTTGATTTAATAAAGCAAAAAATACGTGTCCAATATTTTTTGATAATCTCACTGACTAAATAGAATTCAATTTTTTTAACCAAGATCTTGTTATAGGTAATGCAAATTCTGTCTAACCTCATAGATCTAATTGTATTGCCAGTACTTCTTCTTGAACCACTGCACCCGAGATTAAAACGTGTTCATTAAGTGAATGAGGTAAAGTGGGGTGAGGCGTTAATTTTTAGCTTATCTCACTGTTTGTCCGACTCTTCAAATAAGGCAATACCATAATCACTTTTTAATTCGATTCAAGTGGCGCGGCGCGTGGGTTCCATTCCGATTCCCCGCACTAAACAAATATATTTTTATGATCAGTATTCAATCATTAATTTGTTCAGAGCTCAGTGCCATTTGTGTGTTTTGTGAGAATTGGATAAAAAAGCGCACCCGAGTCAGGAAAAATTACATGAGCTGATTTTTCGTACAAAAAAACATACAAGCATAAGCAGGAACAAGCCTCTTCTCTAAAAGGGAGTGGGCTGTATTCCACCACGCGGGCCCAGTGCGAGTTGGTGGATGTCACATGTCTCCCAACATACACAAAGTTAAGTGCTTTACCACTGTGCCAACACAGATCTCCCAAAATAAAAATAAAATCGTCCAAATGCGTGTTGGACTTCGCACATTAAGGGTTCCCTACCTAACCACAAAATCAAGTAGTTTGTAAAACGAAAAATGAGGGCAATTCTAAGAAAAAATAACTGATTTATCAATATATTGGTATTTGTTAGTAAAATATACGTAATAATAAAACATTGTCACCAAATTTCAAGTTCATAGATCAATGGGAAGTTCAAAAATTCTTCAGAATAAAATGTGTGACAGATGACGGACAGGCAGACGGACACATGAGTGACAACAATAGGGTTCCGTTTGGACCCTTCGCGTTCGGAACCCTAAAAACTAAGTTCACTGAACTATAAACCAAATGTAATCCCACTAAAAGTTACATTACAAGAATCTACACCCTCAAATAAAACTTTACAATGTAGAACATAACAAATTCATTAAGAACTCAAGATAAGGAAACCAAGTCACTATGATTTCCCCAAACAATTGTCATTTGCTTTGAAAACAGTTGGCAATGATTACAAAAAGAAGTATACTAGCAACATGAGTAGTACAACTCGGCAAAAGAAAGAAAACAACTGTACCTACTCATGTTTTTTTTTTGTTTACCTGGTTGTACATATGTGAGATTGGTCGCACATTGGTGTTCAGAGTGCTCAGTATATGAACTCCTATACTCCATTTGTTTAGGTAGTTAACTAAAGGTAAACAATCTTGATATGTCTTTTTATATAAAATAAATCGTATAAAAGACCAACAACTATTATTTAAATTTAGTTACTTACCTAACATCGGTTTAAGTAAATACCTAATTGTAAACATTTTTAGATTCAATTTTTAGACAATTTTTTAGATAAAAGACATGTTAAGATTGTTTACATTTAGTTAACTACCTAAACAAATGGAGTATAGTAGCAATGAATGAGCAAACTTCAATAATAAACTGAAAAGAGGAAAGGCCTTTGAAATCTTTATTAAGTATACAGACACATAAGTGAAATTGTCAACATGGCTATGATTTCAATTGGCTAATTGGATAACCAATTTTTTTTTTATCCTAATGGCCTTTTCTCATAGGGGACACAGATAGCTGTGGTCTGTTAGCTGATAATGATGGAATTCTATAAGCATCTGTATATAAGTGTGGTTACTGCCTTTGCCAAGAAACTCATTCAAAACAGTTTAAAAATAAAAATTATGGCAATTATGACTTGCAAATCTGTTATCTTTCTTACTATTGCTACCTCTCAAAATCAGTATAATCAATATTTCTTTTTTGTTTTTGTTCAAAACTGTCCCACACTCTACCAATTTCTCCTGTATCGTGGGTGCATCTACAAAAATATAATATAAACTCACAAACACAAACAACCAGACCGAGAATAATTATCTGTAGGTCATATAAGAATTTGTTCCGTGCGTGAATCAAATCCGCGACATGCAGTGCAGCAGCCGATCGCTCAAGATCTGCACCAACTGTGTTGTCAAATCTAAACTGCACCATCATCGTCCTCAAACCACACTTCCCTCCTCATACATCAGAAGTTACGTTAGTTTGTTATTAATATTAAGACTGTGCAGTACAGGCAATAAATGTTTCTTTCTTTCATTACAAGGAAGCCGCCTAGCACCTTCCGCCACCGGACTACAATAAGTAAGGTGATGCGACATAGATAAATGGTGAACATCCCACATTCTCACCCATACACACAAAACGTTTTGGGAATACTTTCATTGAGCGTACAGCTAAGGAGTGGAATTCCCTGCCGGAGTCTATATTTCCTGACAGCTACAACCTGGAGGTATTAAAGTCAAGATTGAATAGGTTACTTCTAGGCAAACGTGCTCCACCATCAACCACATCATCCCTTACCATCAGGTGAATATGAGCAGACCGCAAATCCGCTACCTGCTTGGGGCTTTTACAGGGCACTTTGGAACCAACGACATGCTCATGAAGATGGGTCTAACCGCGACACCCATGTGCAGGTTGTGTGGAGAACTTACGGAACGCATGGAGCACCTGTGTACATGCGATGCATTGGCTAGTAAGCGAATCAGTCTCCTAGGGGTTGGATATCCAAAACCCAGAAGGCTAATATCTCATAGTTTCGTTGTAAAACTCATGAAAAGAGTTTTCAACGAGATTGGGGAGGAGTAGGCTATCTAGGGGAACACAACAGATCCCAATGGGTCGAGGTGTCCGAGTTATTTCTCGGCCCCTCCACAAGATAAGATACCATCAGGTGAAGTAATGGTCTAACGCAAGCCTATCAATAATAAAAAAGGAATGAAAGCAAAACTTTATTATGGTTGGCAAACTATTGAATATAGGACTTGAAGTGTGGCCAAAACTGCATTATGCTTAAGACAATAAGATTAGTAAGAGCAAGACCTTTACACAACATCTTGGAGAGAAGCCAGGAATAAAGATACAGCGGATTTAAGATTAAATATGAGCATTATGCTCTGGTTGTTTTGAAATGAATGACACTTATGTTAAATGTTTACTTTTAGAGCTTATTCCTGGACCTTTCCAGGAATAAACTGTCATTTTCCTTTTGTTAATATTCCAATTTTTAAATGCATTTACAAACATTTAAACTCACAAACACTAAGATCCGGAACTGTATCTGAACATCTGTAGCCCATACAAATATCTGTTCCGTTTTTTTTTTTTTTTGTTATGCTGTCTCTCTTGATAGTAAGCGATTATGTGGTCGACGATGAAGCACGCTTGTCTTGAAGAAACCTACTCAGTCTTGACTTAAAGACTCCCAGGTTGTAGCTATCAGGAACTCTTTTGTTGTGCGCATAATAAAAGTATTCCCAAAAGGTTTGGTGCGTATGGGTGGGATGTCCACCATGCACCGATGACGCATCGCCGTACGTCTTGTAGTCCGATGATGGAACGGGCTCGGAGGAATCAGTTCATGCAATTCTAACGCACACTCGCCGAAATGCAACCGATAAAAACCGACAGGCTGGCAACTCGGCGCCGATGTTCAAGGCTCTCACCAGCTCACCCAGCTTGGACCAGAATCTCATTGTTGATTAGCCTCTTGGCCCGTTTTTCGATCGACTCATTTCCATCCATCTGGTATTTGGCAGATCCGTCCCAGAAATGAGAGCATTACTCCATGCATGATCTAACTTGCGCTCGATACAAATTGAGCAACAGTACCGTCTCACCTTCGCAAGGATCCCCAACTTTTTGGCAGCCAGCTGAGCTTTGAATGGACCAAAATTGAGGGTAGATGTCAACGTAACGCCAAGAAGCGCATCGAACATGACCAGATTGGCATCGCCCCATTCGGAGACAGCCTTCAAGGACAGATTCAAGCGCCCAACCATGGCCTCTCGGAGAGACCGGATCTGTAGCCCAGTAGCTCGCGCGTCGGACACGTATCTCTCAGCAACAGTGCTGTCGGCCGCATACCCAAAGATGCTTTTATCAGATTGTTTATGTGAAGCAAGAACAATGTTGCTGAGAGTACCGACCCCTGAGGAACTCCGGCATTAATATTCAGTTGGTCAGACGAGCGGCAATCTATAAGCACTCGGATGGAACGGTCCCTCAAGAAGTCTGCAATCCAATCGCACAGACCACTGGGCAGACCGAATGAAGGAAGCTTACCAATAAGGCTTTCATGCAGGACCCTGGCAAAAGCCTTCGAGATGTCCAGGGATACGGCAAGTGCTTCCCCATGCCTCTCGATCGCCTCACTCCAGGTGTGAATGGCATATGCTAGAAGATCCCAAGTTGATCGATTTTGGCGGCAGCCATACTGGCGGTCACTGAGGATGTCATTGGCTTCTTGGTAAGCCAGGAGCTTAAAGTTGAGCACCCGTTCCATAAGTTCCGTGCGGGAATCGAAGCCGTTACACGCAGCGCAGCAGCCGATCGCTCAACAACAGCGCAAACAGTGTCGTCAGGTCAATTAGTCGTCATATTATTAACCATATGATTATCATCTATATCACATTACAACTATTGTTCCATTGGTATTCACCACATTTAATATTTTCCATAAATGACATTGATATTTGATATTTAGAACCAATAAAATCATACTTCATACTAATATTATAAATGTGAATGTAAGTTTGTTTGTTATGCTTTCACACAAAAACTACTGAACCGATCATCATGAAACTTTGTACATATATTCTTGGAGGTATTAGAATTAACAGAGGAATTTTTAATAAAAAATATATTAATGGCTTCACTGCAAGCGAAGCCGCAGGTAAAAGCTAGTTACAGATAATTTCATATTGACATATATAAAACACAAAGTGAAATTAAATGATATTTTTTGACAAATTGATTGATTGAGGATAAGATAAACACAATTTTGCGCTTGTGGTCAGATATGGCAACTTATTTCACTGTGTGTGGGTCAATGGACACCACTTGATTGTGTCAATGGTGAAATTCTCATTCCAAGGCTGAACAGTTTATTTGAATTGCTCATGTGTGGCCTATTATGGTAACTTGTTCATTTTTACCATCGAAATTATGAGTAATGGGAATATTAAAGTGGTGATGCATCAAATTGTCAATTACAAGCAAATAGAGTGGTAGTAGTAGTTGTCATAGGGACTCTCTTTTCTGCACTTGCACTTCTCTTTGGTCTGTTTTGAGTCAAAGAGAGTGTTATGTTCATACATACATACAAGCATTAAATCACAACTTTGCCCATGGTGTTAGGCAGAAACTACAGAATGCATCCTGCTACAGTTGTCACTTTTTTTTGTACATGTTTTAATTATGTAGGTATCAGTTATCATAAACCAACTTCGAAACTGTGAATTTGTTTGTTTTTCCTCCCTCACTCTCTATAATGATAAAAAATGCTCAGTCCCTTGAGTTTCATTATAGTAGAGAAGGTAAATGACTAATGACTAATTAGCTATGTGCTCAGGTAGAGTCGATAGAGGCAGATTGTCCGCTTTCACAATCCTAATTAATGAGGGATCAATTGAAGATATGACTAATGATAAGTAGGTATCAACTATAATTGTGACAATATAAGAAATCAGATGATGTTTCTCATTTTACACGCCGCTATAACTTTGTAATGTGAGAAATTGAAAAATCAAATTCACAATCCTAATTAATTACTATGTTACCCATACACTATAACGAGTGTCATTCGTAAGCATCGAGTTTAATTATTATTACGTATTTTTATAGCTGTCAAATCCGATTTCTTAGATTGCCACAATATAAAATCTTATTTATGCCCTCACATAATTGCACACACACTATCATAAGGTGTACTCAGAATGTTTTCAATCAGTGGGCCAATGTTTGACCCAAACATTTCAGGAAAATAATCTAATTGGCTGAATTACACTTTCCTTGTGTCTCCGTTACCTGAGTTTTGTGAATTCACACTTTCAGTTTTGAAAGTGGTGACTAGTGAAAACTACCTATTTAACATCTATTGAACTTAAAAATTAACAAGACATTCCTAATTGGGTTCTTATATGATAATTAGAAATACAAACAATTTAAAACCTGTGTCCAATTACAGGTCATTTTAATATCGGTTAATCTAGTCAATCATGTGAGCAGTTTAGACACTTATCCAAAGCAATTAATGTAAAATTAATTGCATTATTGAATTTCATTTTGCCGCCGAAAAACAAGTAAATCGTGGAACCGGTCGCTAATCTACAGCAGTTATTAGCCAAACCGCTGATAACGTTAGTTTTCAGAACATTTCGCCCATACACTCCCTATCTTCCTACAGTAATCAAGTAAGACTGGTTTGCAAAAACACTTGAGTAAATCGTTCCTCAATTTAGACACATCCACTTCTATGCAAATTTATTATCAAGGTTCGCAAAAAATGCAATAAATAACCACATTAGTGAAACAGATTGCTGTAATTTACATAAAAATTAACAAAAATGTTCAAGAGACTTACACTTTGTCCGCCAACTCCCGCACCTTCCACATGCTTATAAAACGGTCCATTTTTGCTGTTTATCAATAAAAACGATATTCAAAACACAAAATCACTGTAATTTAATGTGCGTTAACATAAAAATTAACTAAAAACTCGCTCTGATGATTTGGCTGACATTCTTGCAAAATGGCGAGTGGGCAAATGTTGCCAGGTGGAGAACTAAAAAAAAAGCTCGAATAAACGAAACACGAGCAGTTTTAGAACGAAACGTTTTTTACAACCGCATGACATAAACAGTATCGCCACCCCCTATCAGATACGAAATTTCTTTCAAAGGGGCTTCGGCAGAGGCATGATTGCACGATATTGATTGTCGTATCGTGTCTTTTCATCTCTTCGGGAACTATAGATGTTATGTGATTTATTGCATATACAGGCTGATGTCTGCAACTGCCATTTCACTAATAATTATAGGCTGTTACCAGCCTAAGCCAGATTAAAGCGTTTCGTTGGCAATCTTATTGGTGTTGGCCCAGAATTGGACTAATATATAGATGAATACAACACCATTCATCTTACAGCTGTAAGGCTTCCAAACCGAACAAATTAAAAATTAAATTAAATTATCGTTTATTTCAGATTTTCTCTACATAGGTACACTTACACAGAAATATACAAAAAAAAAACAATACAGACAGTAAACAATACAAAAAAAAACGAAGAAAACAGTTACAACACATGAAAAGATACAAATTATAAGATACCAATACCACTGCTCACTGCTCAAATGTCTCCACTGTTCATCGAATTTTGCGTAATGCGAAGTACGCACGGTCCCTTTCATATTGACAACTCAACAGTATTCATTGCGTGTTTTGCGCTTTCGAGTAGACGGATTTTTTAACATATGAAGTGCGGAATGAAAACGAAGCTCGCGTGCGCCATTCTTTGAAGTTAAGCAATTAGGGTGCCGTCCTGGCTGTAGTTCTCGCATTCAGCAGATTATTACCTGGGATTTGCTTGTATTAAACACTATCAAACAAAGTATTCTTTTAAATACCATTTTATTTACACTGTTCACATAGCCAATTATTACAATAAAATATAGAATCTACATCGATTTTCACAATACATTCTAAAGGCCCGTATGAAATGGCCTCGGCACTTTCTTAGTGTGTGTTTTAGTGTTTTAAGCGAAAAGGCTAGATTAAATAAAGTCACAGAATTTTCTATTTACAGCTAAATTCTGAGTCCCCTCTTTCTCTTACAGCCAATTTTATTTTCTAAACTTATGAATGCCTTATTAACTAGCATGATTACTACCAATCTTACTTAGAACTGGACTAGCCCTTTGGGGCAATCCCTTACATGGATAGAATATAGTTTTAAGCACACCCAAAATTGTGACTTACAATGTCTTTTTTAATTTCTATCTATGAAACTATTCGGACATTTTTTCTTTAGTGTCTGAAAAGCATTATAAGTGTTGCCACACCAAAATATTTTCCGAATAGTTTTTTGGAATAAAGGCCATTGCATACAGGTTCTATAACGTCAATAGCTAAGCTGCCATAACCTAGATTCAACTTATAGAGAATCCGTTTTCCTTCTAATGAGGTCACCTCATTAGAAGGTCATACATCATTTCTTGGCTAAGGTGTCACTCTGGGGCTGGGCTCCATAGTACTGCCACAGCTCGATTGCCTTGTTGGCTACCACTTCTTCACATTGTTCTGATATCTGGAAAGTTAAAAAGAACTAAAATGAATGAGGATTACTTTCGTTTAAGAGATCGGCTGATCAGAGAAGAAGAAGATACCTATCTCTGTAAACAAGTATCTGGTATCAAGGGCCAAATATGGCCATCCTACTAATGTTTCGTATGCATTCAGTCGTTGAATTGTAAGGGCCCTTTCTGATGGCTCGACGCGCTCCGATTTTTATCACACCGATAAGCGATTTTACTAAGCGAAATTGCAAGTACTTTTACATGGACGCAATGCACAATTATGCATCGCACTTCGACCATTTTGCCCTTGAAATTTTCTTAGAAAATACGTGTGCGATATCGTCATCGATGTAATTGTTCGTACACTTCAACGGCTGAACGTGTTTGGATGAAACTAGATACGTAAAAACAGGGACTAGGACATTGTATACTTTTTTGGTAGATTACAATAGGGTAATTTTCGAAACTCAAGCGGCGAATCCGCTAGCAAAAGCTATCGATAATAAACAACTCACCTCAGAAACGCATTTCAGCACTTCGTCAGCATTCTGGGAGCGCAGTATATTTCTGCGAAGTGTTACGATCAGCATAACAGCGGCAAAAGACAGTATTTTTGGAGCTCCGCTGCATATCTTGTCCCATATTCTGAAGAGAAAGTGCATTCAATTAATATGTACAAGTGGTTGGTGATCCTATCTAAATCTTCACTAATTTTGAACAAGTAAAATTGTAAGTTTGTTTGTAATGGGTTAAATCTCTGGAAGTAATGTTTCGATTTCGAAAATTCTTTTTCTGGTAGTTTCTACCCTTATCACTGAGTGCCAAAGGCTACTTTTTCCCCGAAAAAATTATGGGGTCTTGTGGGGTGGGTCACAGGAAAAACGAAATAAATAAAAAACAAACAATAACAATAAATGTGAAGTTTCTTTAGAGTTTAGATAAAGTTATTTACTAATTATCCCTAGATAGATAATATTCTTACTTGGTAAGAGAGGTGTCGTCCAAAACTCCTGCAAAACAGCAGTTGAACCATTTTGTGAGTGGCAACACTTCCAATGCACTGATTTCAATCAGATGACTGAAACAGAATAAAATACTTATCAATATAGATAATATTATCATTTTATAGCCTTGAGTAGTTCTATGTCTAACAGTCGACGTCTTTCAAGCGAAATCAAGATAATGATAATCCTCTTTCCACGGAAATAAATAAATAAAGACGGAAATACTAGTTTATTATTTTACTATTGAGGTTCGTTCAATCTTGCACTTAGGTTCTAATTCATTCATTTTATTAAAATGAATGAATTAGAATTGGTACTTAATTTAAGCCCTTTTTCCATGAGAAATAGACATAGTACAGTACAACTATTTTCTTAATGTCCCTCGAAAAAAATCGCATTTCCGAATACAAACGAATGCTAATTTCTATGTCCATGACTTATTAGATTTATCGTGTATAATAATTTGAATTCAGTACTAAGTACTTTATTGTTGTTTTGTTTTCATTTCCGTGTGGAAAATATAGAGGTGTAAAAATAGCAGCTTGCCTCCCATTCTTAAACTAAATTACATTATGTTAAAAGAGATTAACAACTCTATATACTTCCAAGTTGATTGAGAGCGTTCGGTCTGCACCAAGTACAAAGAGCAACTTATAGAAATCAGACGACTCACGAAGTTTGCCAAGGGACATTAAGAAAATGTTTTTACAGTAAGTTTCATAGAAAAAAAAGACAATTAAAGAATGTAGTTTCTACCTCCCCCATGCGAAAAGGGTGTACATATATATTTTTATGTACAGTAAAACACTTTATTAACATACATTTTTACGTATATCTTTTTTATTTATAACGTTTTAATGTACAGTCGGTAATAGCTGTTACCTGACACACCCTGCCGTTAGCTGACCCACTAAAAGTTAGCCGAATTTGAACCTTCTGCAATTAGCAGTAGATTAGAGTTATTCGATACGTAAGCTTAACGAATTAGAACGGCTTGTTCAAGGAAGGCAAATATTACAGAATACGTTTATGCCAATATGATCTCTAACACGTAACATTAAGGTAGGTAAGCTTTTGAATACTGTTTTGCACATGATGGACTTGTTAATTTCAACAATAATTGTTAAGTCTATTTGGTCTCGTGGTTGCAATAGTGAACCTATGTCAAAATAGTTGTGAGTTCAAAACTAACCTTTCACTTCTTGTAGCTTTATGTTTACAACATTTAATTATGTTTTCTGAATTTAAAATTTTATTTATGACAAATTAAAATACAAATTTAAATTAAATATTTGAATAAAAATAATATCAGAAATGAAAAGTAATTATGATTAGGATTACAATTTTATACAATATATGTAAATATTAAATATTTACTTACAAAAACAATGACTTGTAATTATTTAAAGCTAAAACATATAAAAGAAGTTAGAATATTAAACTACTTATGATAACTTGTTTTTTTTTTAATTTAATTTGTTAACGCGACAGAAAACAGTTTCTTCATTTCAATAGTGCCTATAAAAGGACGCTTTTTTATTGTTAAAGTAGGTAAGTAACATTTGAATACCAGTTTTGTAATGAATACGCATATTTGTCTTCCAAATACCCACTTATTACAAGTTAGGCGAAAATATTACCAATATAGAAATTTTATATATAAAGAATGTGTCCGTCTATAGTTCTTTACAATAATGCAAGAGATACTTATTGAATAAATTCTAAATTGAAAGCAAAACAATATCTTCGACGCAGGCTTTGAACTCGCATCTTGTTCGTTTCAGCCTTATACATGGACCACAAGACCAGATCTACTGAATACAATTTTTAAAATAAGCTGTTAGTAGCAATGACACTAATTATATTACAATACTCTGATAAACTTACAGCATAGAAGTCTTACAGCATAAAATTCAAAATCTCATAACAGGTAGTTATAAATATCCTGACGCTAACGTTATAAAACTCTAGTACAATTTTTGTCTAAGATTATTGAATTTTCTCATCGAGTAGCGTTAGTCTGATAAACTTTTACAAATTGAATAAACCTTCATATTACAAGCAGAGGATTCAAATTCGTTCGTTTTTAGGGTGGGTCAAGTACCAGCTATTACCCACTGTAAATAACATTTTTTTTTTTCATACTAATACTCACTTGAACAGATCCCCATCTTCCTTCTCAAGCATGGTGGTGAAAGCCTCCTTCAGCTTGGGCAGGTCCCGCTGCATGTTGCGCACCACATCGGTCAGGCCCTTTGCCAGCCAGTACACATCCACCTCATCGTCATACAGTTCCAGAAGAGTGTTCACTATCGGTAGGAATGAGTCTGCTGACTGTGGACAAAATTGTTATTTGTAATAATAATAAATTTTTATTTGAAAGAATATTACTAACTATGGTATTTTATTCTAAGATTTCCTAGAGGAACTTTGCAATTTGCCTAGCAATGGGACAAAATACAAAAATAGTGTATTCTTATGGGAATTTTAATGGAATGTAAAATTAAATTTGTTTGTAAACAAAAATATTAATAAGCTATGATTCACCCACATTTTATTGCATATTTAAAGTTTTATAGCCTATAATATATCACTCTCACAATTGAGACGAATCCAACGACACCTCCTGTGTCATAATCTGTTAAGCCATTTGGGCTGTAGAGCTTGCCATAGAAATGGACAAACACACGCACGAAATACATTATCATTCAGCAGTCGGGTAAAAAGCCTTATAGATTTAACATTCATTCATACGGCATTTCTTAGAACCGAAAATTCGAAGACATGTGACATCCACCAACATACACTGGGCTCGCGTGGCGGATTACGGCCTAGGAGGCCTGCACGAACAGCGGAGCAAATGCGAGTCTAAGTGCGGAAAAGAGGTCCATCTATCCTTATCCTATCCTATATCAATGACTAGCTTCTGCCAGCGGCTTCGTCCGCGTAATAAGTGTTTTAACATCCAAAGGGAATACAAACTGTCCTATGTCCTTCCCAGGGTCTCAAACTATCTCAATGCCAAATTTCATCTAAATCGGTTCAGTAGATCCAGAGATTACCCCCTACAACCACACAAACTTTATCTCTTTATATATAGATTATGAATGATGTGTATGCATTTCAATAAATCTGGCTCTTTGTGTAAGTGACTTTAAATGTTTGTAAAAGTACCCATGATACAGGAATAATTACTAGTGTGGGGGCAAAAAAAAACCTTTGGCTAGCAAACAACTCACCGAGTAATTACTCTCTGGGAACAAGGGAGGCTTCAATTCCTCATTTTCCAGCAGCCACATCTCCATCAACACTTGACAGCGTGGAGCTTTGATATCAACGAGATCAAACATCTCGACCGCATACAATAAGTCTTGGTACTGCTCTGTGCGTTGTTCCATTACGAATTGGTGTGAGTCTGGGTAGACTGGCAATATGTCTGGAATAGGTGATGGGTGAGGAGTTGAAATAATTGGTAAAACCCGATAAGTAAACCTAATCATATAAATCAATTTGCTAAGCCTTTTCCCAACTTCACACACTCGCAAAATTAGGGGAACAAGGAAAAATGTTCGCAAAACTATTTTTTTGCGATTGCTGGGTGGTTTTTCTTTTGTTTTATAATAAAACTAATTATTCATAATTGATAAAACAATTGAACTTCACTTTTCATACAATTGTTTTTAGCTTTATTCGAACTTACATCATTTTGAGAGAATCTTGCTTATTGCCACTCTACAGTTATGTATTAAAATTTTGAAAAAATTCATTAACATACTAGGTTACTTGTTTTATTTTTAACTTTTAAGTCTTTTTCGAAGTTTAGAACATCATTGTGCTCAACTTTACGCAAACTAAGAGGGCCAGGCCACTTGAGATGAGAAGAAATTATCATACCTACAGAGTGCTGTGCAAAATTAACCGTTATCTTGTTTCAACCATTTATTGCAGTTTCCAATGATTCAGAAAGACGTGCTTTTGTCAGAATATCATCAACAAGATCATCATAATCTGTCAATTTTTTAAACTACAGCAATAGAGGAACAATATTGGATTCAGGTAGGATATGTTTGGGAGCTCATATGGACTTGTTGGTGATCGATGGTGGGAATCATATTGTACATCGCTATAGAAGTGCATGTGTGTGGCATTTATGCCGACGATGTACAGTTGTATTTGTCTTTCAGACCAGATGATTATGAGTCGGCTATTAGAGACCTAAATGACGATTTAGGAAGAATTTCTGCCTGGTCAGACGAAAACTTTTGGCATTAAATCCATTGAAAACTAAATATATGTTGTTTGGTACGAGGCAGCAGTTGAGGCATCTGCCTTAGTTTGTTTTTAATGGGGGAGCCTATTGAACGAGTTGATGAGGCGCGAAATCTGGGGTTGTGTATGGACAGCAGCCTTAGATTTGAGAAGCACGTTGCCAATTCTGTGAAGAATTGCTTTTATCGCCTAAAACTTCTGTACAAAATGAGACCTTTCCTGTCTGAAAAGCTACGCGAGAAGCTAGTCGAAACCCTTGTTCTATCAAAGCTGAATTACGCTGATACGGTTTACGGCCCACGCTTGCTGGCTCGAACTGATAGACTTATACAGAGAGTCCAAAATTCATGTGCTCGTTTCTGTTACTCGGTTCCCAAGAGAAGTCATGTCACCCCCTTCCTAAACAAACACTGCTTACTTAAAATGAAGTCGAGGCGTAAGTTGCACCTAGCTTGTCTTCTTTTTGGTGTGATTAAGACACAGAAACCGAGGTACTTGTACGACAAGCTCAGTTGGATGGCTAGTAGACGGGAATGCGCGCCCAGGCTTTGTGCTCAGCAGCTCTCAACTCAGTCTCATAGGACAGCAGCTTTCAGGGGCAGTTTTCGATACGCTGCATCTAAGGTGTGGAATAATATTCCACCACCATTAAGAGTGTTAGGCACCATCCATACTTTCAGATCACGTTTGAGGCAGTATCTTATAGATGCCCAACGGAAATTGGATATGGTTAGGTACAGGTAATGAGTCAATTTTATGAAATGCCTACAGTATTTTACCCTTTCCATATATGTCACGCAAAATACATCCATTTTACTACACTTGTTTGCCACCTGTGTCACCAGTCCGTGGGAGCTGTAGTGCCTTAATATATTACATATTATTATTATTTTCTATTCTTACCTACCAGAAGCTTATTTTTCACAATCCTTTCTACCGTTTTTTGATTTCATAAAATATTAACTATATCTTTTACTATATATATTTATTATATATTCATATAAGTACTAGTCTATTACTATAAAGACTGAACTTTTGTTTTGGACACTTTGTGTTTTGTATTTCTTTTTACTTATTTATTTGTTTTTGTTTATAAATAGAACATGTTCGCTCCGTCACTTGCCCTTTAGGTTACATTGTTTCGGCGTCACCCAGTCGACACCGGCTATCGCTGAAAACCAGCGCTGTGGCTCTGTCTTGCACGCGAGTCCCAGCATTATGCTGAGCGAAGACCGTTTTGCGTGGTTGTGACGCATACTCTGTATTTGAATTTTAAGTTTTCCTTGTTTTTTTTTTATGGTATGCGTCGTGCCTGGCGCAAATAAACGTTTTTTCTTTCTTTCTTTCATGTTATCTAAGAATAAAACGTGGTATCATTTTCATCATTTCTTTCTCAGTGGTGACTTTGTTTTGATCTAGGAAAATGCTTGGTTCCATACCACTTTTTTAACTCCAGCCAATCTTAATAATGTCAATATCGCAGTTTGGGCGACGCTGGCGAGAGCACCAGACATGCATCCGATAGAACACGTCTGGGTCCTGCTAAAACGAAGAGAAAAGCCTACACCTGCCAATGTGGGTGAACTGTGAAGTGCCTTGTAAGGAATGATAAAGAGTACCACAAGAGACAATGAACTGAAAAATTGTACTAGAGTCTAGATGCTATCTCATTATTAATTTATAAGGTGTATTTTTAACTATGACTGGCGCATGAAGGGTTCCATACCATTATCGCAAAAAATTATGTTTGTTGTATGGGAGCCCCGATGAAATATTTGTTTTATTCTGTTTTTAGTATTTGTTATTATAGCACCAACAGATACACATCATCTGTGAAAATTTCAACTGTCTTGCTATCACAGTTCATGAGATACAGGCTGGTGACAGACTGACAGACAGACAGACTGCAGTCTTAGTAATAGGGTCCTGTTTTTACCCTTTGTTGGGTACGGAACCCTAAAAAAGGTGTGCAGTTTTGAAGTGCTTATCTATAAACATACTTTTATACTGTAAGTGAGTACTTAAAAGAAGTGCCACTAAGAAACGTCTTTTACTATTAAATCAATAATGCTACCATGACATTTTGATATCTTTTTTGTTATTTGGCATTTGATAAACCAACTTAGGAACTTATTAAGGTAAAAATGTTATTTCTTATTATAACTAAACATGCAGCTATATTCATAGCATTTTGATACAGGCTCCCCCTACATACTTGTTTTTTCTTATTTAAGAAGACATAGAAGCGTTTACGGAAGATTGGCCAGAAAAGAGAGGCCTGAGAGTCTTTTAAGTCAAGAGTGAATAGGTTTCTTCTAGGTAAGCATGCTACATCGTCAACCACATCTCCCTTACCATCAGATGAGATAGTGGTCAAGCGCGAGCCTATCAATAATAAAAAAAGGTAAAAGGTCTGGAAGAATGGAAGGCTATGGGGGGAAACCTTTGTCAACAGTGGGACAATATAGGTTAACTTATAAAAAAAATACTTAGTCGCCTTGTTGTACATTTGCTGGTGGAAACAAGGTATCTCATTCTTAATGAAAAGTAAGAAAAATGTATCTTACATTTACTCGTTGCTACAGTGGGCATAATTTTCGCGTACACAAAACTTACCCAGTAACACTTTCCATACTAGATTCCTATAGGCAGCCGGCACTGTGAACCTCAAACAGAATTGTTTTAGCTTCACTTTATCCCAGGGTTTCTCCTTCATCAATATTTCAAGCGATTTCTTTTCTTCGACCCCCCGGCACCCAACTTTTTCATAGTAAGACGAACGAAAATTTCTTTCATCCGTCATCTTCAATCTTTGTCTTATTCTCAGCGTTTATACTTCATCAGTTCTGATTCAATTCTTCGGGAAAATTAACGGTATTTGTTAAAGATTACGAAATATGGAAATCAGAAAATGCCTATTTATTTTGGAAACGAAAATTTGACAATTGACAATGACATTGACATTTTCATTTGACAGTGTAGCACTACAGATAATCTAGAAATCTTTTACTTACACTTACATTGCCCATTACGCTGAGTATTTTTATTCGATTTACCTACATAGGTATATACAGAAAACATTGATTTGAAGTTTTGTTTTATTGTTAGATAAATAATGTTATTTTATTGTCCATATGTTCATTGCACACATTATACTAAAAATCGTGACAAGACTTTTGAATTCCAATTTCAAATCGACCAAACAAAATAATCTGGTTACTATGGTTGTAAGTAACAACGCCAAATTTTGTTTGGCTTGTGTCAAATAAAGATAAAAGCATTACTTTATTATTTACCAGCTAAAACCAAAGATTTCTGGACATTAATGCACAATAGTATAACATTCATTCAGTAGAAAATGGAGGTACCCGATGCTTTAAACGATCCTGAATATGTAAAGAAAAAACGGGAAGAATTGCGTATTTTCTTCCAGGATGCCAAGCTTCCAAAAGAAATGATCGAAAAAGCCATTGAGAATGAGCTGAAACCTCTTAAGGTGGGTTTAAATAGACCATACATAGCGGCTTCTCACCCTGGCGAAGTCAAAACTGAGCAAGAAGTAATGGCAGGTCAGCCCTTCACTAAAATAGATGATCAGAATCATCCATTGACTCTAGAAGAAATAAAAGAGATGTTGAAAGACAACCCTATCATAGCAGAGAAAGCGCGCCAAATTCAGATTATGACGCAAAACGAAGGTCTCAACAAGCAAGTAGCTATACCCCTGAGTGAAATAAACTTAACAAGCTACAACGACATGAGGAAGGAGCTGGATGCTGCTAAAGGTGACGAAGACAAAATTTGCAAAATAAATTACAAAAATATGCTTTCTTTGATGACTTCTGTATCTGACTACAAAAAGAAATGTGCATGTGAGTGCGATGAAACTACCTCAGAGCACAATGAGCGTGCCGGCTCGGATAGCGATGAAAAAGAATACGATGCAATAGAAAAAGTGGTCAGTCAGTACACCACCAAGTCTTACGAAACAAGATATCAAGAAACTAAAGATATGTTGGGGAAAATGGCTGATAGCTATGATGAAGCAGAATCATCTCAAAATCCCAAAGCAAAACAAATGGTAGAAATAGAGAAGAACCCTATCCTTAAAAATTCATCTGTGCAACTAATAAAAGGTCAAATAAGGCGTTCAGCATTTGATGAAGTTAAAGAACAGTATGCTATAAACGAAGCCATGAATATACCCTTAGTAAATAATCCAGTAGCTCCTGATCTAAGCGGCAAATGTAAAAGAAGACCAGATAAAACAAAAAGCGAAGAAGAGGAAAATATCAACGTAGAAGATGTATTTCCTAAAAGTTTTGCGGCGAAGCTTAAAGATACTGAGAGGGCATTACGTGAAGTAAACTCTGTCCTAAATAATGTAGTACCACCACCACCCACATTGAAGAAGACCTCAGAAAATAATAATAATAACAAATCTATCAAGGCAGATGAAAATGCAATTGATATCAAGGAAATACCATCAGAAACTGTTAAGTATAATGAGCTACAAAAGTTTGACGCAGAGTCGGAGCAAACTTTACAAACCACTCTGGAAAATATATTTGAATCGACTATTAATGGAGAATCAGAAAACAATGAAATGGAAGTCACAGAAATGAAAAATCTGGCTCGAAACATCGTTGAAGGTGCAGAAAACCTAAGTACTCTAATACGTGAAGATATAACAAATAAACTAAATAGTATGAACGAACTATTGAATGATGTTAATGAGGCATTAGAAAATTCAAGGCAATCAAACATTGTTTATGACAAAATAAGAGAAGAGGGAGAATTACTTAAGCGTGGGATGCAAACTGAGGAAAAAGTAAAGGAAATTGAGGAAGTCAGAAAACCAACTGCTAAGACAGACGAAATTCAGGAGGAAGAAATACCATCCGATGACCCACAGATGGATAGCATTCATGATGCAATTAAAAAACTGAATTCTGAGTTAAGACATCACGAAGATAGAATAAATCAAAGCCAGGCTAGATATGAACAAAGAAATGACGAGTGCAAAACATTCATCAAGGAAGTTGATGAAATACTTTTAAAATCCCATAAAATTTTACATCCTAAGAAGGAAATGTTGGAAGATGCTAAAAAAAAAATACAAGGTGAAAACAATCGTACTGCTGACGATAAGACTACCGTTGACGAAAAGTCTGCTACTGAAACCAAAACTGAACAATTTGATGAAAACGGAAAGAAGATACGTAAGGAAGTGTGGGACCTTGACTTCTCTTACCAAGATGAGAATAAAAAGAAAAAAGAGTTACAAAAAAAACAAGAACTAGAACGGAGCGATAGGATAAACAGTCTTCTTAATAACATAAAAGATAAGATGAAAGATAATAAAGACGTCCTTAGATTAGCCAATAATATGATTAGGAGGGAAGAGAATAGAAGGAACGCTCTTGCAGTTAAATCTGGTAAGATTACTGAATTACCGCCAGAAGAGACTGATACAAGAGCTCAAGGAGATCATCTTGAGGTTGCAGATTCACAATCAACGGGTGCCAAAGAAGTACCCTTATTAACTGATGGAACAGTCCAAGGTAATTTTACAAAAACGAATTGCCTTATATAATTATAATATCTCTTTACTTTGTAGTCGTTCAAAAACAACTGGGTCACGGCAAAGAAAGTGGTAGATGAAAATAAGCTGAAGCTTGCCATAGCGGGCTTTCAGCCTCTCAAATCCCCAGGTCCGGATGGCATCTACCCAATACTATTGCAAGAAGGGGCATCTGTTTTGATACCCAATTTAAGTAGGCTCTACAGAGCCTGCATAGCCTTTGGTTATGTACCCAAGGCATGGAGAGAGGTCAAAGTCACCTTCATACCGAAGGTGGGCAGACCGACTTATGAAGAAGCTAAAGCTTACAGGCCCATCAGTCTATCATCCTTTCTCTTAAAATCTCTGGAGAAACTGGTAGACAGGTATCTAAGAGAGGGACCACTTAAAGTATTCCCTCTACATAAACTACAGTGCGCCTACAGCCCAGGCAAATCTACGGAAACGGCATTGCACTATGTTGCAAGTCGAGCCGAGGCTGCGCTAGAGGGACAAGAGATATGTGTCGGGGCTTTCCTCGACATAGAGGGAGCCTTCGACAAGACCACATTTGAGTCCATACGCATTGCTGCTAAGGAACATGGCATCAATGATACCACGTGCAACTGGATTGACTATATGCTGAGAAGCAGAATAGTCAGATCGGAACTAATAGGAGACAGACTTAGCGCTAAAACAACAAGAGGTTGTCCGCAAGGCGGAGTGCTGTCACCACTATTGTGGTGCTTGGTAGTAGACTCGCTAATCACCAAACTCAATACCGGACCATTCTACACAGTAGGCTATGCAGATGACATAGCTATAATGGTTAATGGTAAATTCCCGAACATAGTCTCTGGATTATTACAACAGGCATTGAGGATGACAGAGGAATGGTGTACAAAGAACCACCTCTCTATCAACCCAAGCAAAGCAGTCATTATTCCATTCACGAGGAAGAGACAACTAGGAAACCTAGGAGAGCCCTCCCTCAATGGAATAAAGTTGCCCTGGTCCACCGAAGTTAAATATCTTGGTGTAACGCTTGATAAAGAACTCAGGTGGAAAACTCATGTGGAAAATATTACGACAAGGGCCTTACGAGTGTTCGGCATGTGTCGTTCCACCTACGGTAAAACTTGGGGGCTAAAGCCCAAAGTGATACTATGGCTGTACCGGACAATGATAATACCTATTATCACATACGGCAGTATAGTGTGGTGGCCAAGAACAAAGCTTGCCTCGTGCAAAGTGCCACTCACCAGGTTACAAAGAACAGTGTGTCTCGGCATCACGGGTGCTTTCAGGACAACACCTACGGCAGCGATTGAGAGATACCTCAATATCCCTCCGCTGCATATGATGGTTGAATTCGAAGCAAGGAAGACATTACATCGTCTTGCTGTTGCTGGACTATGGGATGCTTCTAAGCCAAAGACTAACCGTACAAAGTTCGATGGAAATGAAGGCCTGGATCGGGTAACAAGCATGATATCTGATAAAATGCAAACTATGTTTGTGTTTGAAAGGTCTTTTAAGGTCCAAATCCCTACAATAGAGAACTGGACGAAGGGACTAGATCCACCAGAACAAGATAGTCTCGTATGGTACACTGATGGATCCAAAATGGAATCAGGTACAGGAGCGGGCATATTCGCAAAAGGTTACAAATGTAGCAAAAGCTTAGGTAAGATGGCAACTGTATTCCAAGCAGAAACACATGCCATAATAACCTGTGCTCAAGAGAATATAGATAGAGGAACCAGAGGTAAATCCATATATATTCTTAGTGACAGTCAGGCTGCAATCAAAGCCATGGCATCATACAAAGTGGACTCCAGACTTTTTCTGGATGCTATCCGGACCCTAAACAGGCTTGGGAAGCATAACAGGGTAAGACTGATATGGGTCCCTGGGCACAAAGGAATCCATGGTAACGAAGTGGCAGATGAACTGGCAAGAGAGGGCTCAGCAAATGATTTTGTGGGCCCAGAACCATGTGTAGGCATTTCGACGAGTCTCGTAAAAGCCGCATTTAGGGAGTTTGTAGATCACAGACAACGAACACATTGGCTGTCTAATACCGGTCTACAACACTCAAAGAAATTTCTAGGCTCTACTTTCAAAGCCCGGAAATGCATTTGGAATATGAGCAGGGGGCAAATCCGCTACCTGCTTGGGGCCTTTACTGGGCACTTTGGAACCAACGACATGCTCATGAAGATGGGTCTGGCCGCGACACCCATGTGCAGGTTGTGTGGGGAACATACGGAACGCATGGAGCACTTTCTGTGCACATGTGATGCACTGGCTGGTAAGCGAATGAGTCTCCTAGGGGTTGGATATCCAAAACCGGAAGACTATAGGCTCATATCACCTAGTCTCGTTGTAAGACTCATGAAAGGAGTTTTCAACGAGATTGGGGAGGAGTAAGGTATCTAGGGGACCACAATAGATCCCAATGGGTCGAAGTGTCCGAGTAATTTCTCGGCCCCTCCACAAGATAAGATAAGATACTTTGTAGTTGACGGGGATCAGGATTTCTTCGTTTGAAAGCCTGATTAGACAGCTTTTTAACTGCATATTATGCCGAATGCTCACACTACGAAAACATAGCAGTCAATCTGAACTTTAAATTCCTTTCAGTATATGAAAGTTACATAGAAAAGAAAAAGGCTGAAGAAAAAAAGAAACAAGAAGAAGCTCAGAAAGAGAGACTAAGGCAGATGGAGTTTCAGAGGAAGGTGGAGAAGGAACTGGAAGAAATGAACAAAGCTCCGCGGATGACAAAGGAGTTTATCAAAAACCATTGCCGACAACACAAATTGTACAGCACGCCATATCTGAATGACATTCTGTATTTACATTTCAAGGTAAAAGTTATTTTACGAAAGCAGGTAGGAAAGTTCGCTGCAATTTATTAGTAGACGACTTTATTCCAATTTCGTAGCATGACTAGGTATGCTTTGGGTAGTATTTAAACGAGCGACAATAAATTCAAGTTAAAGATGTAAAAAATACTGAATATGGCTTACTGAAATACTAAGTGGGCGAATACAAATGTTTAAAACAGCGACTTGATTAGTACTTTGGCAACATAGTCGACGGAGCCCCGCTGCGCGGGGCTCCTATTTCCGTCCGCAGGGTCTAAAGTAACCTAACAAGAACGAGATGACGGGAGCTGAGTTCGCTCGCTTTGCTCGCTTACTTCAGCTCCCGTCATCTCGTTCGAACCTAACCTGTCCGTGTCGGAGTGCCCTAAGCTCCCGAACTCGCTCCGCTTGCTCTTGTACCAATTCGTTGAAAACACAATTATACCCGAATTCCCGCGCTGCACAGCGATGTCGCCTTCATTTACGATGAAGAATCAATATAGAAAAAATAGAACCCCAAATACAATTATAGTATGTCACAATATTATTACTGCAGCTCACAAAAACCTCCTAAAAGGTATTCCTCAAACCGGATAAATAGTTGCTTACTTAGTATAATAGTCGCCCATTCAGTATATTTTTCACCCGGTTAATTATTTCCCGTATCCTTTGCATGAGCGTCAATACTTAATGCAATTTTTTACATAAATATGTCAGTATGTAAAATTTATTTGAATTTTGGATATTTTGAAAAGAATATTAAAAAAATATTGAATATACACAATTTTTCTGCAGGGATTCTCAAAAATTGAAAACTTAGAAGAATACACGGGTCTGAAATGTATATTTTTGGAGAACAACGGTATCCAGAGGATTGAAGGACTGGACACTTTATCTGAACTGAAGTGCTTATACCTCCATTATAATGTACTGAGGAAAATCGAAAACTTAAACGGCTGTCCTAAGTTGGACACTTTAAATATTGACCATAACTTCGTTGGTAAAATAGAGAATCTGGATGTGGTTCCCGATTTGCATACGCTTAGTATCGCTCATAACATGCTCAGTGGTGTTGGTGAGTTTGAATTTATATAATATCACAATAAAATATTTATTTGAAACATTTAAGCGTCGTGTGAATTTAATCTTTCTTGTTCCGTTGAACAACGGAGTCAAATGCTTTACTTAGATCAAAATAACTAAATATTGACATCCTTATTGTTACTTCTTATATGATTAAAATATACAATGTTTCAGACGACCTAGCTCATCTAAGGGATTGCAGAAATCTCTCAGTTTTGGATTTATCATACAATCGCTTGGAGGATCCTCTCATAGTAGATGTGCTTGCTGACATGATTATATTGAAAGGTAATTCCGTGCTGAGAATTTTTAAGGTTTGGTTTTATCTACAACACCTGGGTATTCATATGGCATATCGAGGTTTAGATAGAAACATGCATATGTCTGACACGAACAATTTTTAAACTCCGTGTGCTATACTTACGCCAAAGTCCAGTATTACTTCAGAAATTTTCCTAACTTTATGTTACAGTGCTGGTGTTAACCGGTAACCCAGTGATCCGCAATATCCCAGCGTACCGCAAGACCCTGACTCTTCGGTTGAAGGAGCTACTTAACTTAGACAACCGGCCGGTGTTCCCCAGGGACCGCGCTTGTGCCGAAGCTTGGCAACGAGGTGGAGTGCAGGAGGAAATCGCTGAGAGGAGACGGTAAAAAAGAGATCGGCTTGTTTACCGTTAAGTTTATTAAGGGTCGGGGTTCCGCAAGAAGCTATATTACCTAAGTAGGTATAGAAACTTGGTGTTATCATGGAACACCGCGGTTTTAGCTGTAATACACACGGGAGCTTTTATCAGTGTGTTCCACGTGCTGTTTGCTTGATTCGGCTTATCGCCGTGGGTTAAAAATGCAAACAGTACACAATTAAAAAACGTGATTTTTAATGGCCCTTGTCCCCTTGGTATATTATTTTTACATTGTTTAAAACATCTATTTTAGTTGGATAGCCAAAGATCAAGAGAAAGTCATGCAGAGTGTCCGATACTTAATAAAAATGCGCGACGAGAAGAAAGCAATAAGAGAGGCTAAGGAAAAGGAGGCATTGGAGAAAGAAGGACTACAAGCCAGTAAGGTACGAATAAATATATTTGTTAACATGTGGGCGTTTGCGCGAGTCTGGCCGGAGAAAGCGAAACATCGGGTAGAGCTGAAGCACATGAGGGAAACATATGCGCAGCAGTGGGACAAACTATGTTGAGAAAATAAAATTTGTGAAGAGAAAATTTGCATCCATTTTGTCGTATTTCTATGGAGCAGGAGTGCAGAAAGCCAAATATATCGTTCAAACTGTAAAGTTGACGATTGAGTGATCACTTTTCATAAAAAACCTTAAACTAAACCATTTACCTACCTTCTGCTAAGTTTTAATAAGTAAAAAAATAATTTCCTGATCGTACTTATCTATGTATTAACTTGCGAATTGATGATTAACAGCAAGAAGAAAACTCCGGAGAAGACAAACCGAATGATGAAAGCGTACAAAAGCCAGAACAACTGGCATGTGAAAATGGTCCTTCAACTTTTGAGGAAAAGTATGGACCAGAAGAGGTTCAGGTCAAGGATGGAATAGCGGTGGATATGCTTTCAGGATCTGAAGAAGCTGACTCTACAAGCGAAGACAGCAGTGACGACAGTGAGAATAAGGATGATGGTAAACAATTTGCAGATTGTTAGGAAAAACGGAGAGGGCTCATAGTATAATATAATGATAGAGGGTGACTCATGGAGTACGCAGTCCACCTTTATTTGTATTCGGGTAGGTACTATTTCCGGTGCGTCAGTTACGGTCCATGTTCCATTAGGAGGTACTGTAATTGTAGCTTTTTATTTTTCACTTTTTAGTTGTACCTACCTAATAGACAAGTTGTTTAGTAAGTTACCTTAACGCAATGAGCTTTTACCAATAGAGACGTCATACTCATTATAAAGAAATAAAAACATGGCGATATTTTACTATAGCTACCTACATAGGACCTATGGAACTTGAAACTTTATTTCTATCACTGAGTATTTTAAAAGATTACAGAGATATAAATAGGACCCCGTTGTCTGAAAGGGATAAACATACTGTTCAAACGTACGTCCGTCTCGCGGCCAGACGCAAGACGGACTGAGTTCACTCAAGCTGATTAGCTTGTGTTTGTATTGCCGCGCAGACGTCGGTAAAACGAATCTACCTCAGTTTACATATAACATCATTGCCTTAACGCCAGAATAGATTAGCCGAATATCATGAAACTTGAAATGAGAGATCTGCGTACCCCTTAAGAGCGTACTGGCGTTATGTTATGTTATGAAATGGTATAAACAATAAACAGACATACGATTGCAGCAATCCCGAGAGCTTTTCCGTTACTTATTGAAGAGTTCTGTTGTATATCTTCGAAGTTCTTCATCAAATCTTCACCAAATTAAAAAACTTTTATACAAAAAAATACTACCGACTTCCAACTAAAAACACTACAAAGTAAAAAATAACTTTCTTTTTCGAAGTCGGTGTCTTTGGTAGGTACCAATTTTTTTCGTTATGGACACCGACTTCAAAAAGGAAATTATTTTTTACTTTGTAATGTTTTTAGTTGGAAGTCGGTAGTATTTTTTTGCAAAAATGTTTTTTATTTTTCACTTTTTAGTTGTACCTACTAAGCAACTTGCCTTTAGTAAGGTACTTATATTGCCAGAATAGATTACTCGAATACCATAATTATAACTTGAACATAACCGGTGAAATAAGAGAGAACCAAGGTGCACTGTACACATCTGCGTACCTCTTTAGAGCGTACTGGCGTGATGTTTGTTATGAAATGGTATAAACAATAAACAGACTTGCGATTGCAGCATTTCCGAGAGATTTGCCGTTATTTTTTGGTGAGTTCTGTTGTATATTTCCGAAGTTCTTTATCAGATCTTCACAGAATTAAAATGGGACCAATTTCGGAATATACTTTATCAAACAAAAAAAGAATTTTCAAAATCGGTCCACAATTGACGGAGTTACCTATCGGTGAACATACATAAATAAAAAAAAAGAAACATACAAGAAGTCGAACATAGAACCTACTCCTTTTTGGAAAGTCGGTTAAAAATGGGACCAATTTCGTAACATACTGTTTCATACAAAAAAAAAAATTCAAAATCGGTCCACAATTGACGGAGATATCGGTGAACATCCAACAAAAATAAACATACATGAAGTCGAACATAGAACCTCCTCCTTTTTGGTAAGTCGGTTAAAAACAGGTTTTTTATGAAATTCAAATATAAACCTAACCTAACAAAATTTAGTCTGCTTCTTTCTGCTTCTTTAGATCAATAAGATCACTTTCCTTTACAAATTAAGCCGACTCAAAAGTAGTAGGTTTATTACATATAAATAAAATTATTTATACAGTTTGTTTATCTAGGATACGCGACGAAAATTGCGGCATGTTTTAGTATTTAACTAACGAATTTTGAATTCCTAAACTACAAGTTCAAATTGAATGTAATTCAGGATTATGCCTATTTATATTATGTTCTCTAAGTCACTGAAAATTCAGGCTTCTAGCTTTATCCACAACGAAGTTACAGGGGTTCGAAAATGTCCTGAAGGGCTTTGAGAAAAGGAGGGTAGGTACGGTTATGCCTTTGTTTGCTCGACTTTTTGGGCGCACTGCGCTGCCCCCAGATAATATGACCAATCTTGAAGATCCCATTGGGTATCTAAAAGTATTGACACGAAGTTCAAATTCATTTTTCGTTTTCATTCAATCAGGTCCCGAAACAGGCAATATCGAGTGGTCACAAATAGACCGCAACAAGCGCTTGGTGCAAGAGATCACAAATGAACCTCCACCACCACCGCCGGAAGACTACTGGTATGGCTACGGGAACATCAAGCCGAAGAATGAACAAAACTCGTAAATATCTGAGTACCATTTTTTAATTAGAAAATAATAGTGTTTCAATCACTGCTTCGTTGGTCTAGTGGTCCCATGCAATACTGTTGATCATGAGATCCTGGGTAAAGCTATCTACACATCTAAGCCGCCCGGCGGCCCAATCCCTAACCCGCCAGGCTAGGCAGGCGGCCTTATTTTGAGAAGATCTTGCCGGCAGCTGTTACCCGGCGGCACGCCTCACCGCTCATTCAGTTGCCCACCGGCTTTCAAGGAATAGTGACGTGTCAGTGTTAAATAGCAACTAAAAACATTATGGAATGGGACGACGAAAAAGTAATTAAACTAAAGCCTTCGTCAAACATAACTGCGAACCGAACCGAAGCGTGCAGAATGCAAAACGAAGCGGAGATGTCAAACTAGGTGCAGCGAACCGAACTTTTCTAGAAAGCGAAGCGTCGTTGAACGCCACTCACTCGTGGTTTACGCCAGAACTAAAGTTTTAGTGCATTTTTATAGTCTTTGTTACGTGTATTGTACAATATTGGGTATTTTTTGACACATTCTATAAACTTTTCGATATCCATCATGGCCACGGGTTGCATAATGATTTTTGTAAATAAACACAACCGTCACGCTTCAGTTTAAATTCGCGTCGCGCATTCGCTCTCTGTTTAACGTCGCCGTACATACACGCCTTTCGGTTCGCCGCAGTATCGGCATTCGGCACGCTAGATTCAAACAATACCATAAATTTACAAAATAAAAATGCTTGGCAACGCTATCGATTCGCTGTCTATTCAAAGAGGCCTTCTTTTAAAAAATAAATTAAATTAAAATTCTTTTTCATCCTCCCATCTCGGAAAGAGTATTTTTGCTCTTCGATATCCGAGTATAAAAGCCGTTTTTATCCGCTAGAGGATAAAGTAAATTGAATTTAGAATAACGTGTGCAATAAGTTTGTGAATTCAAAACATCATTAAATCTATTTAGGTACTTCTACCTCCATGGTTTCCATGGTCTCCATGGTCTCTGTTTAGCGTTTGTGGACTACGAGAAAGCCTTCGATTCGATCGAGACTTGGGCTGTACTGCAGTCTCTCCAACGGTGCCAGATCGACTACCGGTACATTGAGGTGTTGAAGTGTTTGTACAAAAACGCCACCATGTCAGTCCGTCTTCAGGATCAGACCTCGAAACCAATCCTTCTCCAGCGTGGCGTGAGACAGGGAGACGTCATTTCTCCGAAACTGTTCACTGCTGCGCTGGAGGATGTATTCAAGGTTCTGGACTGGAGGGGCCTAGGCATCAACGTTAATGGCGAGTACATCACTCACCTCAGGTTTGCCGACGACATAGTGGTCATGGCTGAGACCATGGAAAGCCTCAGTAAAATGCTCGATGACCTCAGTAAAGCTTCCGAAAGAGTGGGTCTTAAAATGAACATGGACAAAACCAAGATCATGGTGAACGCCCATGTAGCACCCACTCCTATCAAGATCGGAGACTCTACACTCGAAGTTGTAGACGATTATGTCTACCTGGGACAAACGATCCAGTTGGGTAGGTCCAACTTCGAGAAAGAGGTCAACCGTCGAATCCGACTCGGCTGGGCGGCGTTCGGGAAGTTGCGTGGTATCTTCTCGTCCAATTTACCGCAGTGTCTCAAGACAAAAGTCTTTGACCAGTGTGTGTTGCCAGTGATCACCTATGGTACCGAGACATGGTCGCTCACAATGGGCCTTATCAGAAAGCTTAAAGTCACCCAAAGGGCAATGGAGAGGGCTATGCTCGGAATTTCCTTGCGTGATCACGTCAGAAATGATGATATCCGCAGGAGAACTAAAGTTACCGACATAGCCGGGAGAATTGCTAAACTTAAGTGGCAGTGGGCAGGGCACATTGCTCGCAGAACGGATGGCCGATGGGCCGAAAAGTTCTGGAATGGCGACCGCGAACCAGAAGACGATACGTTGGAAGGCCTCCCACTAGGTGGACCGATGACCTGGTTAAGGTTGCGGGAAGGCGCTGGATGCGAGACGCACGGGATCGGTCAATGTGGCGACGCCTGGGGGAGGCCTATGTCCAGCAGTGGACGTCTTTCGGCTGAAATGATGATGATGACCTCCATGGTGCCGAATTTATCATACAACCTTTTTTAATTTGTTAAAAACTCAGACTCGGAACCTTCTTGGTGTACTTTTTTTTATTTGCTTTGCGCGCGCCAGTTTCTTTTCAAGTAATATTGTTAAAACCTTAGGTTAAAAACAATAAACTTGAAAACAAGTGAAAAACCTAAAATTAGTGATTCTAGCGACGAGGAAGTTTATTTGACGCCAAAAGAATTGAAGCGCTTTCTCAGAAAACGTTTTGTTGGCATATTTTATTGAATTATCCGAGACCAAGAAATCAAGCACTCTATGGAGTACCTACGTATAATGCTAAAAGCAACAATAAAGATGGAAAAAGACATAGTATCGACACCTATCCTAAATTAGTGGCATTTTTAAAAAGAGCCTCATCTGTTCCTCAATCAAAAAAATCGAAGGTTTTCACAGCATCTGAAATTGAAGTTTCTTAACTAAGCACCTGATTCCGTATATTTGGCGGCAAAAGTAAGTCTGTTGCACATTCAGTATCTACTTAAGTATATTAATCAACTACTTAACATAATCTAATTCATAATTCTTTATTGTACACAAAAAAAAAGAAATACATATACAACTTGATTGATCATAAAATTGATGTACAAAGGCGAGCTTAACTCTAAGAAGAGTTTTCTACCAGCAAACCTTAGAGTATATCTAATACGTACTTAGTAGATGTTGATAGGCATAATTATGCATGCATATCAATTTTATTAATTTAGCTACTACGATACTCTTTACGTTACAGGTTGTTCTTATTATTGGTATAAACGGAGCATGTCTAATGAACTAACATTCACAACTTAATGTCAAAAACTTTGAGACACATTCAGATGACTTACTATTAATTAATTTACCTAATAAAAAGACAAAAAGAGACCGCAACTTCGTCATAATCGTCTTCGTCGCAACGAATACGTAACAATTGTTGAGAAATATCAAGTCTTACGCCCGCCTAACACTCCAATCAATCGATTTTTTCTACAATATCGCAAAGGAAAGCGTGTTAGACAGCCTGTGGTGCTATTCAGGAGCAGATCTCCTGTCCCTTAAGCGCCATGGAGGCGTGAAGTCCAATGCGGTTGTAGAGGGATACATACAGGATTCCATCCAAAGTAAGTCTAAAATATGAATCATAGGAGCCATTACACTTAAAAAGCCCCAGTCAGATCTTTGGACTGGCCCTTCTACATCAAAAATGAGCCGTTACGAAACACCTAACCGTCACCATCTCTCGCCAACATTTACGCCAAGGGAATCCGATGAATCGGTACAACTATTAAGTATGACAGATAGTTTACCGAAAAACAGTGCACAAGTAACTAACACCAACATTACAGTAGGTACTTAACAAAAATATGACACTCAACTTAAGTAATTGTAGCAACGTTACTTTCAATTTTTCTTAAATACCTAAGTATTATTTTTTTATAATTTAAAGATTATTCTGTAATACTTGTCTATCATAACGTATTAGTTAATATCTAAAGTAAAATAAAAGTATCTTGTGATTGTAAATGTTTTTTTTTTTTGCATTTAGTCATTGCCTCGCTGAGGTGGCATGAAAAGTTACGTGTTGCACTCGAGTGCAAAGATTTTTCACATCGTGCTCTTTTGATTCCCTCGCTAACGCTCAGAATTCTAATTTTTGAATTCTTCGCTTGCTTGGTCATCAAAATAGAGCACGCGGTTATAAAGCAACTTTGCACTTTTGTACAACAATAGTTAGCAACAATATCAATAATTGTGTTATTTACATTTACAATTTCTCGTGGGATACTGCCAATTTTATTAGCACCCTTAGGCTGTCTTAGACACTTTCCGTTGCGATATTGTAGAAAAAAAAACGATTGGAGTGTTATGCGGGTGTAAAGCTTGATGTTTCTCAACAATTGTTATGTATTCCTTGCGAATGACGAAGTTGCGGTCTCTTTTTGATTTTGTATTAGGTAAATGAATTAATAGTAAGTCATCTGAATGTGTCTCAATATTTTTGAAATTAAGTTGAGTTAGGTAGTTCATAAGTTCGACATGCTCCGTTTATACCAATAATAAGATCAACCTGTAACGTAAAGAGTATTATAGTAGATAGTATTATAGTATATACATTAATAAAATTGATAAGCATGCATAACTATGCCTATCAACATCTAATATGTTCGTATTAGATTATGTTAAGTAGTTGATTAATATACTTAAGTAGATACTGAATGTGTTACTTTTGCCGCCAAATATACAGAATCAGGTGCTTCGTTAAGAAACTTTTCAATTTCAGATGCTGTGAAAACCTTCGATTTTTATGGGTGATGACCAGATTAGGCTCTTTTTAAAAATGCCATCAATTTAGGACAGGTGTCGATATGTATATCTTTTTTCATCTTTATTGTTGCTTTTAGCATTGAATACGTACTCCATAGAGTGGCTGATTTCTTGGACTCGGATAATTCAATAAAATATGCCAACAAAACATTTTCTGCGAAAGTTTTGGCTCCTTTAGCTAGTCGCCACGTATTAAACATATCGTACTGTTTCAAATACTTCTCGCATGATTGTTGAGGGAGAAAGCTCATTTGCGCATTATTAACAGTTTCAGTCAATTCTGTTGGCGTCAAATAAACTTCCTCGTCGCTAGAATCACTAATTTTCGATTTTCACGTTTTTTTCAAGTTTCTTGTTTTAACCTAATGTTTTAACAATATGACGTGAAAAGAAAATGGCGCGCGTAAAGCAAATAAATAAAAAAAACAAATTGTATGATAAATTCGGTACCATGGCATGGAGGTAGAAGTAAATAGGTTTAATGATGTTTTTAATTCACAAACTTAGTATGAAAATAACTATTAATTCGGAACCAGTCCATACATGTGAAATTAAAAATATTAGATACATTACAAATAAAAAAATTACAATAAGATAAACATTACAAAAGTCATCAATAAACACATAAATTACAATTTAACAATAACATAAAACATCCATGCTAACAGCTGCAGATAGCTGTTGGACCTGCCTCGTGTGCGTCGCATCAGAGACAACTCTCTTGCGAATAATCGCCGCAAAACCATCTATATTTGCGTCCGCAAACATACCCGACGCGGTACAGTAGCAAGGTAGCTTCATCAGCGCCCTGAAGGCGTTATTGTAGAGAACGCGCAGGGTGTCGTATGATTTTTGCTTTTGCTTTTATGCTTGGCTGCAAGTGTAAAACGATGGGCAAAATGTCCTGAACAAAGTAGCTTTTACTTCCGCAGTACAGCGCGCAAACAAAGCCCTGCGATGCCTATCTATATCAATATCATTTACAAGCGTCTCGGTGGCCCAGTGGCCCAGATATTTGAACTGCGAGACTCTTTTAAGGACACTGCCATTCAGCATGACAGGTGGGACAGTGTCATAAGTTTTAGATCCCGCCTTAAACACATAGAGCTCGCTATTTATGGTGCTATACCTGCGCCCGTGGGACCCCGCATACCGTTCGCAGATCAAAATCAGTTTTAAAAAGGCACTGATCGATGGATTCAGCAGCACCATATCATCCGCATAGTTGATGTTGTTGACAAGAATATCTTCAATCGAAGAGCCCACACCAACGCTACTGAATTCACGGATCAAAATACAAGTTGAAGAGAGTCGGCGAGGTTAGCCCGCCTTGCCTTACACCACATTCCAACCGGTACTCAACCGATGGTGACCCCGACCACCGCACAAAATTGCTCTGGTTACCATACCAATACTTTCTTTGCACTCATGAGGGAGATCCGTATCATCCGACAACTTTTGCCACAAGTCGTGTCGTATGAAATAAGATCAAATGCCTTAGGTAAATCTAAGAAGCAGGAATAGACAGGTATGCTTCTGTCAGTGTAGTATCGGACGGTATGCTTGAGATTCAGTATAGCCATTTCTGTTGACAAACCAGGGCGAAAGCCAAACTGTTCATCATGTAGCTGTAGGTGTTGCCGTAACTGAATATCAATAGCACCGTCCAACAGTTTAGCAATGACTGTCGCGAATGATATAGGTCTGTAGTTACTTAATTTAGAGGCGTCTCCTGTCTTGCTCTTTATTATAGAGACAACTATTTTTTTAACGCTACATGCTGCGATTATCATGCCGCCGGCAAAATTGTCCGAGTTCGTGATGGCGGCCCCGGTGTGTAGACAGCTTTAAATTCCGTCGGGCAAAGTGTTGTTGGGCTTTTCCATCTGGAATTTCTCAGAGTCAGCCAGAGTTTGGTTTTGTGTCCGGGTGATGGCAATAGGCTTGCCCGCTCTCTGTTACGGGAGGCTTAAAAAAATGGCGAAATGGGTTTAATAAAGGTGCACTTCTGCCCAACCCTGCGGGCTTACAGGCGTAACGTTATGTTTTGTTTCAAATACACTTATCATTGCGATTGGGACGACTTTCGGCTACTCTTGTCCAATATCTACTAGCTTTGCATATTATCTCTTTACCTAGCCAGAAAGCGTCGTACCTTTCTTTAACTTTTATTTAATTTCCTAATAAATGAAAGTGTTTACAGCGACATAGCTTCAGATTTCCAAGCAATCAACAACCTGTTATTCAATCAACCATCGCATTCAGGAAGGAAGGGGGTTACTAAGATATTAGAAGGTAAACAATACATTACTTACTGTGTTTTCCTTCAGTGTTTACATATTTAGATGATATAATTTTAATATTAATTCCAGACTCCAAAAACCGAAAAGCAAAAATTACCGAAATTAAATCTGAGGAAGAAAAAGCAGCGGATGTAGTCGAGAAGAAACCATTGATTCAAATAATAGATTCATCTGAGAAGAAAGATGCAGACAAAAACGAATCTAATGAAAATGAGAATAAAGTCGTTATTGACAATGTGACGAATACTAACAGCGAGATAATAGAGAAACGTAATTCGGACGATAACAATGAGAAATTTAAAGAAGAAAAGAAAACCATGAACTATTTTAATAATACAGGAATTGTAGTAGAAGGCAACAAAGTCATAGATCACGACAAGAAGACTATTACAGAAAAACCAAAAAGTACTAAGAAAACAATTGCGATTAAAGAAATCCCCATTAAAGAAGTTTCTGTAGATGAAAAAGCTGTTCCAAAAGACTCGCCTAAGAAAGCCGAAGAAAAGAAAGAGGATGTTAAGCAAGGAGATGACAAGAGTAAAGATAAAGAAGATAGCGTAGGGTCTACGAATCAAGTACAAGCGGAAAGGGGACCTAGTGGTAAGTTGATCGTTGCTTTGCATTATATATATATCGTTGTATTACTAACTGACACTTTTCATGACACATAGGTATGGATGCCGTCTATGTGATTGGTCGATTGTTCATACTCTTTCTTGGGGTCAAACACTTTGCCTTGCCAAACTCACTTACGTATTAAGGCTGCTGAGATGCCGTATTACGATATTAAGGACTTAAAATACTACAACGATCTTTCTTTCTTTATAAAAAAATCTAGCACAATTGGAAGGTGAAGGCGTAGCCTTCATAAACTACATGCATCGCATGAACAACGAGGAGTTTGATGATGAGAACCTCGATCTGGAGCCAAGTGCTGAAGATCTGGAGATCTTCGCTGAGCTGGATCGAGAGCAGGTGGAACGACAGGCCAGGATTGACAGGGGAGAGCCTGCTGTAGATCCTATGGTGAGATAACTCTTGATTTTTGGTAACATCCTCATTTCTCATCCTCATTAATATCGTGGTGGCCTTTTGGCTAAGACCTAGCATCTCGTGATTACCAATACAAGTATCATGTGTGTAAGTTTATCTTGGACGTCGCCGACAACGGTAAAGCAAAACATCGTCGAAACCCCGGACTAAGTATAAGATTGTGATCCAATGGTGTAATTGCTGCAAGGCGATCCAGTGCGCGAATAAACCAAAAATTGGGTCATATAAATGTTTTTCTTTCTATATTCCAGTTTTTATATCAATATATTTGGTGACAGTTCAGTACGTCTTAGTGTCTCATCATCCATACTATCTCCATCAGACATCATTTCAGTATTTATATGCTTCCTATCTCTCTGCCGCTCTGCCACACAGTCTGTCCATTTTTCTTTGGTCTGCCTCTTCTCGTACACCACATTCCTTTTTAATTATTTATGCTCATGCATAAATAATTAAAAATGGCAAAAGATATATTACATTATGTGTAATATTATTTGTAATATGAACGCACGGAGTTCCTTCTAACCATCTTCGTACATGGAGTCTAAATAAATAAATATAACTTTATTTCCAGAAACTATACGACAAGAAAATGATGGAGGCATACCACAAGGAACAGGATAGCGTACCAGCGCATCTCGTGAAAGAGAAGACGATGTTCACAACGTATCGACACGATAATGCTTTCGACCGTGCAGCATTAAGCCAGCTCACTGCTGGAGATAAGCCTGGTATGATTACACTCACAGTAGTTATCGGTGTTAAAATCACAAAAAAATATGGTTATCACAAAACAGAAGTACCTACTACGGTTGAGTCTGCATAATAGCATTTGATTTGGTCTCTTAAAGCTTTTTTGTGTCAACTAGACCATTTACCTCAATGGAAATTTTTCTGAATGATCAGAAAATCCTAAAAAATGACCAAGGGATATCGAGCTACCCAGTAATTACGTTGTGTATACGTAGTCACCATATTCCTGTATTTAACTGTACCCGGTTACACTGGAAGTCGACCCCAACGTATTTGCAAAAGACTGCAGATGTTAATGAAAGTAAGCGATAATTTCTTTAATAATATCAGGAGTCAAGAAGGAACTACTAGAACACAGTACCTATTTATTTATTCTATACTTTATTGTGAAGAACAAACATTTAAAAAAACAAGTGTACAATCTCTTGTAGTAGTAGCAATAGCCATAATAGTTCATGAAAAGGTATAGGAAGTAAATACTAAGCTTCCATTGCAGACGATACTAAAGTGAAGTTGACGCATGTGCCGGGCGCCGTGCTGTTCCAATACTTGGACCAGCGGCCTATCACTGATGTGCAGTATGAGATCGGAGAGGAGGAAGTCGAGTCCGCCTGTAATTAGCATTATTGATATACTAGCTTTTGCCCCCTGGTTATATTTTCACCTCCATAGGAGACGGATCTCCAAGAAGCCATTCTTAGTGATCATTTACGTCATATAAGAAAGCCTGATGCAAAATAGACCCAGTGGTTTCGGCTCCACGTTGTTAGTTCAATCAGTCAGTTTGGCCTTCTATAATTTACTAACATAGTTATAAGCGTATACTAACAAATTGAGGATCATGGTCCGAAATAACTGAAGACATAATGTACAAATATAGATTTGGTATATTATACAAAATGTAGCTCTTTCACAGTTTAAAATAAGCTAGTAGAAAAAGATTACACATTGAGGGTTTCCATGCTTTTTTGATTAGACCTTCATCTTTGAAGAAAACAAAATAGGAAGCGTTTTAAAAGTATCAATTTTGTCATCTATATTTCTATACCAATCTTATAAAGAGGTAAAAATTGTGAGGTTGAGAGTTTGTAGGGGGTAATCTCTTACCAAGCTGTCAGCACGCTAAAGGTAACTTGAACTGAAGTAAAAAATAATCTTTCAATTTCAGCATCATCTGGTGAAACAGATTCAATAAATATATCATCAGACACAGGCTCAAGTGAAGAGGAATCTAAGGAAGAAATAGCTAAAGTAACTAATAAACCCACTAACAGACCTACTACTGCTTCTAGTACTAAACAGAAGGAAACTGCTAAAGACACTGCTGCTTCTAAAGATAAGGGCAAATATGTGAAGGACTACAAAACTGGTGCAGAAAAGAAGACTGCTGGAAATAACTGTGATGAGAAAAGTGCAGGACAGAAGGCGGATAGAAAGGGTTCTGGTAGACGTCATGGTAATCAAGATGGCGACGATGCGGCAGCAGCGGTTCCTGTTGATGTACAGGAACCTGTACCAAGTGCGTCTACTGACACAAGTAAGATTCATATCATTATCTAGCTATATGAAATTGATTCCCAGGTCGGGCTATGTGAATTTTTCAGTAGCTGCCCGGCGCGGCGTTTGGAAGTTGGCAGCGTAAAACCTCATTTAGGTAGTAGGCGGTTGATCTTATCGGTTGGATCTATCTTAGGTCGTGTTGGATTGCCGCCCCATTAGACTATGAGAGTAAGTAAGTGAGCTTGTGTTTGCGCACTATAATATCGGATTCTATTTTCCTGTTATTTATTCAGACGATTTCTTTGTAGATACAAGCTCGCCGTACCCGGGTAGTAGTAACGTTTTGCCTTCGTCCTATGATACGATGCTAAATATTGATCGCAGAGAAGCCAAGAGGTCCATAATAAGCACTATCAATTCTTATAGTGATAACAGATTTCCTTCACAAGGTATTATTTGAAATATATTAGTGTAATATAATAGTATTATTTGTGTAGTAAAATACAGGTAGGCAGGATAAGTAGGTACCTGCCAAGCCATGGTGATATCAGGCGGAGCAGATTTCCAACCGAATTGTTACCAAAATGTTAAAGAAGATGTCGTATAGTCTGCAGAGATGAATGCTTGTAACTGTCAAAACTGACTGCTCCAAGTAGTCCGTCTATGTATGTTCTTTGTAGAATGGGGTAGGGTGGATGACCTAAAGATCAAACAAAACCTGAATAGAACTAGCACTGAACAGGGAAGCATATAGCATTAAGGAGAGGAGACCTATGCTCGAATACTATAGGAGTTGTTGTCGAAAGAGTGCCCATGATGATGGATAGTACTAGTGGCATTTGTTCTATCCTTGCATCTATATCAACAAACATAACTGCTTATGTAGCACTTTTCCTTTTATACCTGTTCCCAGGAGTAAACTCAGACATGGTAGAGAACGCTCGCATAGAACAGGACGTGGCTTCCGAGATCCTGGACCGTACGCTTCAGTACGAGGAGCGAGAGTTGTACCGCCAGTACGACGTCATGAACAGTCATGCTGGCAACATCGATAACAGGACCAACACTATCATCGAGCACATCTCTGATCAGCTGGAGAATGAGTATACTGTGGGTCTTTACAAGCTTTTGTTTACTTTACCTGTCTCGCTGTCTGTAGTCGTATCTTGCAAGTTACATTTGACCTACTTCCCATCCCAGTGTCCGATTGAGTTGAAAATTTGCTCACACGTAGGTATGTTTCTCGTGACAATGCAATTATGGATACATATAATAAATCTGTAAAAAAGTCCATTTGTACATCGAAAAAATTTTACATAAAAATAGCCAGGGTGATATAGGATATTTTCACATTTCCAGCATTTTTGGAATTTTTGTCTGTTTAGTTGTGCACGCGTCACGAATCCAATGTTGATAGGTAACTTTTACACATAAAAAAATTACATAACTTGAAGTATTACTTAATTTTTATTTCCCCGCAATCGATTCCCTATATCAAATGTTAGATAAATTTAAAGTGTTCAAGAAGTAAAATACAAACAACACACGCAATTCAGATACTCGGACAGTTGAACTCCATATTCGATAAATGGGGTTGTGCATTTGTCGTCATTTTCTGAATGGCGGTGTTAAGAATCTCCACGGGAGAATGACCCTGGTTAGAAAAAGTTGGTTGCCGGGCAGGGTAGGTAGCAAGGTAAGTGGGTAGGATGGGAAGTTGACGGGAGCGAAGCCGCGGGCACAGCTATTTAAATTTAAAAGTTTGTATTAAAAAAAATTAAGTAAAGGCTTGTTTATTAGAATATATATTATAGTATTTAATTAATAGATATTTTTTTCTAGCAGACTTCTTTAATCTTCTTCCTCTTTCATCTCCGTTATATCTTGTTGAAATTTTGGGCGCATGGTTGAGCGATTGACTGCTGCGCTGCGTGTCGCGGGTTCGATTCCCGGACGGAAGAAATATTTGCATGACCTACAGATAGTTGTTACGGCTCTGGGTGTTGTATGTGAGTTTATATGTTTGTAAACGCACCCACGATACGGGAAGAAATTTCTAGTAAGGGATAACGTTTTTTTAATTAATTAATTTGTAATTTTGTATCGCTTTTCCATTTTTTTGCTTTAATGTTTTGGTTTTACCGCAATTTATATGGTTTTATCTATTTCTGAATTCATAGGAAGTTGTTGAAAAGACTGAAAAACACGATTTTTTTAAGTGAGGCCTACTTTAGACTTAGACATTCTATCGACAATACCGATACCGACTGTCTAAATGCCAATATTTTTGGGTCAATCCCAATGATGACGATTTGGTAGGCATACATTTTTGACTTTTCGACAGTCATTATCGCTGCTAGTATGACACTTTTCTAGCTAGAGGCTCTTATCCATCAGGTTTTTGTGAGAACCACGACAGATTGACTTATCTTCTTTAACATTTACATTTTATTTTGTTAGCCTGAGTTGTCCCACTCCTTCCATTTCTCTCGGTGTTGTACGTCATCTCGTCAATTCTCAAGGAAACCATCCAAAGCGACTCGCCATCTTCTCCTCGGTCTGTCATTCACTTAATTTGTCCTTATTTCCAGCTCCCCGAAGTATCCCGCATCCTCGAAGCACACATGGACGTCGCCGAACAAAGATGGAGGGCTGGCGAGTTGCTACAGTTCATCCCAGGCAGTCCCGACGAATCCTTCAACGAAGGCAACGATGACAACGAAGCTACACTTATACCAAGCCATAACGCCTCTATATCTCTAGAAGATACTCTCACAGACGACAACGTGAACAGAATGGGCGCTATAGTACAGGATGACTCGGGAATCGGTAATGATACTACACTGAGTGATACCACTGAGGTTAATAAAAGTGTCGATGAGAATGATAAAGCGGGTGAAGATGCTGGTGATGTTACACCACGAAATGTAGAAAAAGATGGTAAAGACAGGGATTTGGTAACTATATGCAGTCCGATTGCTTCTGGTTCAGGAGACTACACACTTTATGAGAAAACAAATGAATCCTCAATGAGTGATGGAGTTCTGGACGATTCTAAAACATACGAATCAGTACTCGGTGATGAAGTTATCATCAATGATATGTCTACTGACGATATATTTGAAGACTGTGTTGATGATATAGAAGTCAACGAAGATGATAAGAAGGAAGCTCAAGAAGGACAATTTGATAGAGTAGAACAGAACTATTCTTTAGAAATGAAGTTAGCTTTAGGTATTGAAGATGCGAAGATGTAGATTTCGCTGTGTAGCTAATTGTATCACCATGAGTGCTAATGTTCTATTGGTGTCAAATATTTAGTTTGTATGAATTTCATTCATTTGAAAGAAATTTGGTGTGTTTGCGAGTTTTTTCGTTTTGTGGGCGTATTTTACGTATTATTTACTAGCTTATGGAGTGGATCCCCAAATGAAAGAGCACTTAGGTCTAAATTTTGATCTCATAATTGTGTAGTTTTAAAATTTAGGTCACAATTGTCTGTACCTTTAGGTAATTAGAATTTATTTTACAGTTTTATTTAAGAAATGATGTTTTATTTTGTTCAATGTAACTTTTTCTTGTGTTATATTTACTTATGACAATGTAGTAACTAGATAGTTCTATATTTACCGAACTTCTTGGTCGCCCGGATCTTAAATGCAGATATCCTTATGGAAAAGCTGATCTGCGGGGTGACCATAAGCTCTTAGAGTAAGGTTATTTTGAATGTGTGTAAGGGACATATGTATATGACTTGATTACATTACATCTGTCCCTTATGCAAATTCAAAACGACCTTAGTCTAAGAGCTTTGGATTGCTGCTATCAGCAATCGCAGTTTTTTTGTGAACAATTTTTCGCTCATAGCATACTTTAGAACGGGGAAGAGGTTTAGCGTGAGTTAGTGTTTAAATAAAATATTAAAAGTTATTTGTCTAGTTTTACTGAAGACGTACACCAGTATAAAGTAATACGTAACCTTATCGTACGAACTTCTATATTTATTAGGTTTTTCCTAAGGGTCATACCACACTCAGATGCTTTCTTATGGGGCTCCCACACCGCTGTTAAAAATGTTTACAAACATTAGTACACATTTTCTAAACAAAGACTTGATCACAATGCTAAAATGCTTTCACACTGCTGATAAATTTGTTCATGTCAGGATGTAGTAATGTTAGTAAGCATTCAAAACGTTTAACAATTCCTAACAGAATGTAACAATTCCTAACATTTGTTAGTACATGTATTGGTGTTAGAAAATGTTTGTAAACATTTTTAACAGCGGTGTGGGAGCACCATTATAGTTGTGGTAAACACAATAAAATTTCAAGATGATATAAGTTAAACCATCAAGATAAAATAAAAATGAAAGTCAATAGAAGAATAGGGGTGGAATTTCCAATAACCAATATATACATGAATTCTTTTTATCAACCAAGAGTATAAATCTAAAAGTTCAGGTGTCCAACTTAAAATCTGTAGACATTTTATACAAAGTTTCCTTTTTACTCCTTGTGTTTTTATTAACCGCGAAAAGCGCGAGCGAAATCCAAAAAAAAATCAGATGTTTTACCATCTAAGTCGAAGATATTTCATACAAACTTTTTACCCAAAGTTGGAATTTCCAAAAATCATTTCTTAGTGCGCACTTAGGACGTCACTTGAGGAGCCTCCTTGCCAAATTTCATCTTTATACGTCATGCGGTTTTCGATATTTCGTGATAGTGCTGAATTATCGCAGAATTAATGTGTCAAATTGTCAAGCACGCGTTATCTGCTGTGATTGGTTTAATGAATTTAACTTTTAATTTATTTTCAACAGCCAACCAAAGCAGATAACTGGCGATTATTCGTCAATTACGTTAACAGCCCGATAATCGAGTTTTGAGAAACCGGGCTTTAAACTCTAATTTGGTCCGTTGTGCGTGCAGGCCCCCTCTCTGTGAGAAAGAATGGGCCGTAACCCACCACGAGGGCCCAGTGAGGGTCGGTGGATGTCACATATCTTCGAATTTTTGGTTATAGTCATGCCGGTTTCCTCACGATGTTTTCCTTTACCGTTTTGGAAACAGTGGTGATGAAGTAATTTACACAAAGTAAAGCGCCTGCCTGGGGTCGAACCCAAGACCTACAACATATAATTCGCGACCGTTACTACTGGGCCACGACTGCACAAACATGTATAAAATATTGTCTTTAATCAGGTTCAACGTACTATAAGATACTTTTTACCACGGAAAAGCGTCACGGGATTTACCAAGGGGAAAATACAAAAAAATATTCGAGCAATAACTTGATGAAACTACTTACCTACGTAAATGTTATTGTTAAAAAAATACCTATCTTCGTTTGAATTAATTTTGTTTTATTTTCTGTATGTTGTAATATAAGTCATCAATAAATGTTTGTTGAATACATAGGTTTGCAAAAGCGATTATATTCCCTTAAATCGGCCCTGTCGTAAAATCTGGGGGGTGACCATAAGCTCTTAGAGTAAGGTTATTTTGATATCGCGTAAGTGACAGATGTATACAAGTCATATAAATCTGTCCCTTACACACACTCAAATTAACCTTACTCTAAGAGCTTATGGTCACCCCCCTGTTCCTTCCTGACGTCTTAACTATATTTTATCTCTTTACTAATTTTCAGGTACAAAAAGCCAAGGATTTCATATAAACTTGCGAGAGCCCTTAGTCCAGGCTATGACAAAATTCTTTCTTAGCTATGTCTCCTACTCATAAGACTCTAGATTTGCTAAATTTCAGGACGGTAGTAAAAATAAAACGAAATTTTATACAAACTTGCTACTTTTAAACTTGCGAGAGTGCTATTACCTCTTGCTTAGACATCTTTAATCCGGTCCTGACACAAAATCCATTCTTAGCGAATGGCTACTAACTAATAAATACCTCCCAGCCAAATATAAAGTTTGTAGCACAAAAAAAATAAGGAGTTTTGTACAAACTCGCGAGAGCCCTTAGACCTCCTTGATTGCGGTCCTGTAGCAAAATCCGTTCTTACCGGACGTCTACCAACTATAAACTACCTCGCTCTCAAATTTTAAGTTTGTAGCTCAAAAAATGAAGGACTTTAATATAAACTTGCGAGAACCCTTAGACCCCCTAAATCTGGCCCTGTCGCAAAATCCGTTCTTAACGGACGTCTACTAACTATAAACTACCTCCCTGCCAAATTTCGTCTTTATACGTTAAGTTGTCGATATTTCGTGATAGGTGAATGAGTGACCTTTCGCTTTTATATATATAGATTTTGTGCTACACCCATCAACAGGATTTTAAGACTCAGGGTATAGCCCCTTTTGTTGCTTGTGCCAGGGCCGCGGTAACTCTCTTTCGCAATCCGTGACCCAGGTAGGCATCGGCCCCCATATTTTTTTTGCTGACATCTCTTTGAGGCGCGCGTGGATCAGTCGGGCGCCGCCGCCGTCCTCACCGGCGCGGGCGCAGCGTGAGCGTCTCCGTCACGCGTTTGTTCCCGTCGTTCGCGAGTATGACAGCTTCGCAGAAGTAGGAGACAGCTTCCCAAGCCCTCTCGGCCCTTGCACGGCCTGCACCAGCGCCGGACGCGAGAGGTTGCCACTACCGATTGCCTCCACGAGGACACGGCGGTGCTCCGCCCAAGCGGGGTAGACCTCCACCATGTCCTCCGGGCGGTCCACACAATGGTGACACCCGGGCGTTTCCTCTCGCCTTATCCTGAACAGGAACCTCCCGAAACAGCCGTGTCTGGTTAGCAGCAGCGTCAGGCGGAAGGTGGGGACGCCGTGACGCCTTTCAACGCACTCCTGAGTCTTGATTTATGTCCTGTTGTTCTGCTGTCCTCAATAGTATGAAATTCTAGATAAAAAAATTCAATAACCATTTTCCCCGACCCGAGAATCGAATCCAGGACTTCATGCAAGCAGTCATCATACATTATATACAGTCAGTAGTAGTGGTAAAATAAAACCATAAAATAAACAAACTATAATATAATATTTCCTTCTTACAAAATACATTATTGCACTTACAATATCGTCTTCTAAACGTTAATATAAAAATAAACTTCTCTTAATTAACAATAAACATAGTTTTACAGTTAAACTATTTACAAGTTAAAAATAAAATAAATATTTGTAAAATTTCAACAAATTTTGTGTCTGATAAAATTTAGAATGTGACTTGACAGTTTTGAAACATCTTCACCCTTAGCGACCTTTTTGATGGTGATTCGATTTTTATCAAACAGATAAGGGAATTTTACCAAGCCAGCCGGGCGAGCACGGCCTTTTGTGACCTGAGTCACACATTATTATCATAGTTTGGGAGCAAAAACCGTGATAAAACGCGTGACTCAAGCCTATCACAGAGGCCGTGCTCGCCCGCCATATTGCAAGTACGTTCACATTGACGCAAAGCGATGCACGACCGATTTGCACTCGAAAATTTCTTAGAAAATACGTGCGCAATATCGCCTATCGACGCAATTGAAATTGCATTGCACCATCAGGAAAGTACCTTAGAATATATATGACTTGACAGTTTTGAAACATCTTCACCCTTACTTATAAAAAACCCGACGATGCTTAGCTTATTAAAAGATTCTAAATTAAAATTTTGTATAAAACATTTACATCTGCAAAACAATTACTAAAAACTGTCCAAATTTTTATAAAAAAGCTCGTTCTTATTTCGTGTAAAATATTCCTAATTATTCAAGTAATATTCACAACGTAGCTGATAAAACGCTACGTAGATAATAAATGGTTAAAAGCTTCATAAAAACAATATAACTTTGAACTCAATAAATAAATATTTAATAAGAAATTATAACTGAAAATGTATAAATAATACTATGGCAACTGTGATGCTATGCAATAGAGAGATCGTGGATATCATATCATATGCTACAGCATGTGCTACGAGTGTGTGCATCCGATACGTGGACCTTGCGTGCACGGACACGAGCATTTGGTCGGTTGTGCGGCGTCCTCACGCGGGCCCAGTGCTGCTTGCTGGATGTCACATATCTTCAATTTTTTGGTTCTAAGACATTTTTTCACAATGTTTTCCTTCACGGTTTTGAGAGTAATGGTGATGAAATAATTTAGACAACCTATAGCGCCTGCCTGGTTGTAGGCCAGTTGTAGGTGGTGGGTTCGCACCCAGGCAGGCGCTTTACTTTGTGTAGAACCAAAAAACATCGTGTAACCCGCACAAGGGCCGCGTGATGGCCCTCTCACAGAGAGAAGGCCTGTGTCGCACTCTGTACGCTGATTATGAGCAGCTCCTATTCATAAGTACGAGTAATAAAAAATCTTTCTTTCTTTCACTCTCTGAAAGATTTCCAATCAATCAAGTCACCATGTGTACTGTAAAAAATAACGAATTGCGTCCATTTAACAATACCTACTTGTGAGAACCGACTAACACATACTTAATTGTACTTACAATTAATTCTAGGCTCAGACTACACAGACATACATACTATATACACTTGTAAACATCGTGAGAGATCGGACGTGTAGCCTGGCCTTACAAACTGTTAGCTATCACAAATATTACTAATTTGGCAACAGATTTCATGATATGTCGGTTTGCGATAACATCTGTACAAGAATAACGTTTTCTTTTAAATATCTTATCAAATGGAATATAAAAGAAATCCCAATGGACTGTGTGACTTATGAGTAAATATAAATATTTCCATATATCAATATGGGTACAGCTATTTAGGCCGATGTGACAGACGGACAAAGAACAGTGGACACGGAGTGCTAGAAAATGGAGTGCTCATATTAAACCAGCATTTTTGTATAAATTATATGAGCATGTTCGCATGATATTAAAACAAGAAACACTATATGCAAACAGAAAACTGAAATTTATAGAGCAGGTTTTATTTTATTTATAAATAATTAAATACAGGAAAAAAATAAATAAATGTTCAATGGCTGTCACATACTGAAACAACTCGTTACCAACTCGACTCAAAGTGAAGCATTCAAATATGAACTTTATATCACGTTTTTAATATTATTTGGCGATATTTGGACGATAGATACATTTTTTTTAAGAATTGTATATGGCTTCCTTGATGAAATTTGTTCAATTTAGACGTCACTTAAAACTCACATTTGCATCACTTTAAATCAACTCGGCATCAAGTCGTTTTAATTTGCGACGGCCATATATCATAACACTCCATTTGCTACCACTCCGTGTCCTTATAAAATAAATACTAGTTGTAAATTACCCTGCTTTTCATGCGGCGTGATGTTTGAGGTCGAATATTTCCATCAATAAAGGTTCTATTGGGTTGACGTCTAGGTATACTCCAGTGACTTCTTCAGCCAACTTGCGAAGTTCTAGAATCTTCTGTATAAGCTTGAGGAAGGTTGATTTCGCTTCGCAGCCCGGGTATATGCTCTCCAGGTAGCGACGGAGCAGGTAGTAGTACGAGTTCTGTAAAGGGTAGGGTAGTTTCGTTAAGGTTTTTGTTTTAGAGTCGTTTATCAAGCTTTTGAGAAGAAATTAGAGAAGCTCGTGGCTAAATAATAACTGCCGCAGGTGTCAATCAAAAGTTGAGATATGCCTGCCGAGGTCGGCCGTTGATGGGTGATCTTCTTTACTAAGAGATGCTTCCGTGCCTTTGAAAGCACGATACGCTGTAAGTCGCAGCCGTCAGACACGAGTTTTTCCAAGGGGTGTCGCGTTACTCAATTATTGGGTTGTGGACTGTGGATGCCAGATTGGCGGTCGCTCTATGTAAATTTCTCGTTCTCAACTGCATGCGGTTAAACTGGAACCCAAAATCAATATAGTTGGGCAGGTTCTGCAGATTGTTATAATAATTATCCTATTCTATTCTATTTTGAAGAAGTCATACAGTTGTAATTTACCAAAATCCGTATTTTAAATATTTTTCTTTAGAAGGAAGATGATACCAACCTGTTCCAACTTAATAACGTCAGGATGCACGACCTTCATCCTCTGGGGGGTGAACAGCAGGATGGCGGACATGATGAGGATGACGTGCTCGTCAGTTCTCCAGCGCGGCTCGAAGGACCGGATGAAGGACTCGTGCGTGCGGTAGATGTTGCCCTTGGCCAGCTTCAGCACGTCGGTGCGGATGCTGCCGAACTGCTCCTGGCAATGGGGGATCTGGAAAACGAGATAAATATATGTTACATAAACGCTCACTGCGCCCCTAACAGCAGCAGACGGTAGGCCTACAAAGATATGGCAAGATGAGCGAAACTAATTTTTAAAGGACTGGCCTGCAGTATCATTGGACCGGGAAAAGTCGAAAGAAGAAAGGTAGGCCTTTTTTCCGCAGTAAGACCATATAGGGTTTTAATCATTTTAATAGATAACCACTCAGCTTAACTACTACATCGAAAATGTCTGGCCGTACCAAAGACAAAGCTGAACTGCTTCGTAGCATAAAAGCAAGGCTTAATTAGCCCATAATGTTTCTACTGCTGGGTGCTGCAGCTGTCTGTCAGCATCTCGTCTCTGTCAGACTGAGCAGCTCATAATACCCTCGCGGGTCTTGTGCAGATTGATCATTTGGATTTATTACTATACTTTCGTTTACAGTTTTTCGAGAAGCGGGACAAAATAACGGTGTCAACTGAATTATTAATTATGCATTCATTTTGAGCATCAAACAATTAGTATAAAAAATATGATTATAAGGAAAATGTCTTACCTTCCACTGATTTCTTTGCCCATCATATGTCATGGTACTCCTAAGTACCATCATTTCTATACAACCGCCTTTGAGAAGTGCCACCTGAAGCAATAACATGACAGTTACATAAATTAATGCTAATGTTACATAATTCTACTGCTAAACATCATTTAAATCAAATAAAGATTTGGAAAAAAATAAATGTGGCATTGAGAAGCATATGATTGTATTTATCTTAAACACGTGCTTTCAGAAATAAATTGACACAAATGTAACCTCTTACCCTGACCTTCTGAATGAAAATGATATCTAATTAAGATATTATTGTAGATATTATAGCAACATAAATACATTGCAGGACGTCTTAAAGATATTAATGTTTTGATCTTGTGTTCAACTCATAGGTAGTCAAGGTTTTTTAATGGTATAAATACCAGTATTTTTATCTTTTCTTAAACGTTATTTTTCTAGCTTTTTTAATGTAATTATTGATAGGCTCGCGGTTGACTATTGTCTTATCTGATGGTAAAGAATGATGTAGTTATGGTAGTTTTTTGCTTTGGCAATTAAATCTGAATGAAAGTGTACATATAACGTCTACAACTAACCTGATCTTCTTCGCACATATTCTTAAAGGAGTTGATCTTCTTTGCCATCTTGATAAACCGCCTTATTGCGACAGCAGTAAGGTTCACTATCGTTATCAAGCGCGGGTCGTGTTTGCTGCCTCCTTCCTGGAATGCCAACCAATTGACTTAGGACGTAAGTTACTAAGCATGTAAATAGTTCATGAGGAAAACATTTATATTATGTGAGAGGTGATTCATTGAGATAGGTCAGTAAATACGGCTTTAAACAGTCTCTACGATGAAACACATAATATGACATCACGCCGGTATTCCCCGAAAAGTTGGGCAGAAGTGCACCTATTTAAGTTTAATTTCAAAATCATGCTTTAAATCAAACCCATTTTTTTACTTTTACAGTTTTGCTAAGCGCATACATTTAGTATGTTTTCGCTAACTATATTTTTATGATTAAGCTTATAGATTTAGTATGTTGTCGATGCTACATCTATGGTTAAGCTAATGAAGTCATCCATGATCATCATCAATTTAGCCGAAAGACGTCTTCAGCTGAACATAACCCTCCCCCAAATGTCGCCACATCAGATGGTCCTGTGCGTCCACCTGTCCACCTAGTAGGAAACTGTCCAACGCTACGTCACAGATAATACTAGCAAACAGATTCCTCTTCCCATACAAAGAAACCGTACCGACGTAACTAGCGTTTTTCATCTGATTTTACCGATTATTTTTTGTACATCGATCGCGTTCGGTTCCGTTTCACGGCGATAGATAGAAGATCATCTATATCCGTGGAACGGAACCGAACGCGATCGATGTACAAAAAATAATCAGTATAAACAGTACAGTACGTCTGGACAGTGTCTTTGTATGGGATGAGATACCACTGGCTACGTTTTTCGGTTCGCGGTCGCCACTCCAGAACTTTTCAGGCCCAGCGACCATCCGTTCTGCTAGCAATATGGCCTGCCCAATTAAGTTTGGTTATTCTCCGGGCTATTTCGGTAACCCTGGTTCTTTTTAATTTTGTGTACTAGCTTCTGCCAGCGGCTTTGCTCACATGAAAAGTGATTCTTATCTCAAGGGAACATTATACCGGTATGAAAAGTAGTATATGTGCTATTTCAAACTATAATCTATCTCTCCGTTCAGCCGTTCTGGGCCTGCAGTCTCGACATAGATAGCGATCGCTAACTCCTAACGATCGGTTGGTAAGTGCTAACGATCGGAAGATAACGATTTTTGGTAGTCTCGACTGTCAAAGCTATCGATTGTCATCGCAAACTTAACGAATATTGTCGCTAAGTTAACGATTTATCGGTATGTTATCGACTTTCCTAGCGAGCATTTTTGACAGCCCGCTAAGTATTCGTTACGATCGTTATCATTTGTTTTAGAGGTTACAAAGACAATAAATAAATAATAATTAGAATAATTTGGCTATATAGTATTAGCATGGGCTTTGGCCGTGCTCGAACACTGACTCGATATGATAATGCGGCGGAAAAATGCACGAAACCGGCGTGAAGGTGAAAATCCTTTGGACTTGAGGATGGCCAATTTCTCTATCTTTACCGAAATAAACAAGGACATGTTTCGTGAGCTCGTTGGTGAATTTCGGCCATCTATTCAAAGACGAGGGCCTTACGGACTTTCTGTGGAGTCTCAAGTGAGTGTCTTTGTGTTGGGTACCTACCGTGCCAATAATATTTCTATTTATTTTTCCCAATATCCAAGATGTACTTATAATTTTCTTCTTAATAGTCAAGTGGGTGCTACCAACTACCCATTGGCATGCAGTGGCTGCAGCATAAGCCAAAAGTCAGTAAGCCGAGTAATACATACTGTAACTTTGGCTATCAATGAAAATCTTTTAAGAAGATATGTCAAATTTCCCATGACCCAAGAAGAACAGTGTGCAGTTAAAGAGAAGTTTAGAAATGCCCCACAGCCATTCCCTGATGTGATTGGAGCCATAGACTGAACACATATAAATATTTTGTCAATGGGGACCACCGTACATGGCTGCTTGGTAACTAATAATAAATGTTCATTATAATCTGCCCATTAGACTGCTGAAAGTACATTCTATGTTTTATCTTTTAGGTGATGATGAATATCCTCTGGAACCATGGTTGATGACTCCTTTAAAAAATCAACGCCCAGGGACACCGGAGTATCAATGCAGCATGAAAACACATATATAAAATATAAATTACCTACATGAACCAGAGGCCACCTCACCCACATAATGATGGAAGAGGTCATAAATATGGCCTAGAAGTTACAGGTACCTAATCAAATGATTTATTTTAAGGTATTCATTTAATGTTTTATTATATTCTATTTATTAATTAGGTACCTATATTTGCAGAAGATATATTTTTCCCCAGATCTTTATACCTATTTCATTGGTATCTCCATTTATTTCACCCAAAGATGATACACAATGGCTTATAGCATCAAGTCCGACTTATGTAACACCATTGTATGAATAATCCTAAAATCTTGTTTTTGTTATACAGGACTTGTATCATGCACTGGGCTAGCTGTTGCAGAGCACATAAGAAGACTCATTAATTTACATAATTTTATTTTATTGACCCTCGTGATTTAAATAAAAAACATTTTTTTTTTTAATTTATTTACTCAAAATCAGTATAGCAACAACATTCAAAAGGTCTGCCAAACTGCAAAACAGTTTGTCGGCAGTTGTTCTCGTTTCACAATATTAAAATACTAACAAAACTTGAATTTTATTGTAAACAAAGTGCAAAAAAAAGAAAGTAAGAAAAAGAAAGTAAGGCTACAGAAAAAAGGACATTTTCACATTTTACACCCATGGACAATGTCATGGACATTCCCATAGTCCATAGATACAAAGTTAACTATGGGCACAATGAGAGGTAGTGTTTTTTAAGAACATTTTTGAGTTGGTCTTTAGATTTGAATTATTTATATTATTATTAATTTATAATATCATTTATTATTTTATTTGTAGCCTATGCAAATAGCACCCATGCCTCGGCTTGTACCTTGGCTACCTCAGCCTGCATCTTGGCAGCGTCTGCTTGCACTTGAGTTGCAGCTGCCAGCAACTGTAAAAAAAGTTAGATGTACTAAAAATGCCTCTTAATGCTCTAGCGTGCTAGTGATTCTAATAATAAAAAAGGAAATGGCATAGCGTCCGGGCAGTCAGTGTCAAAAGTGTAATCTACACTAATTAAGGATGTTATTGCGTCTCACCGCCTCAGTCAAAAGAGCAGTGAAGCCGCCTTGGTTGCCAGTTTGAATGATTTCTTTTTATATTTTTCCATCTTTGTGCAGGCGTGGCTTTTTTAGTATCTCCAAACCTGTAATTAGGATACCTAATGTATTCCACTAAATATAAACAAAACTGACGAGGCTTGCACTTACATTTCAAAACCAACTTGAGATTTAACATCATGCACTGATTTGTTTGTTAGCTCCTCAGCAACCTCCTTCCAGCCTGTTTCAAAATTTGCCCGTGTGTAGATATGGTTGGGCTTCTAAAGTCGCCAAAAGCGCATCAATCTGCCCCGAAGTACGCCTAAAACATTTAAGATACTCATTAAGTAAACACAAACTACTTCGGACATACGCAAAGTATTCAATTTAGTATCAAAAATAGTAATCGAAAATTGATGTAGGTTGTAAATACCTGACACTCACGCTGCTGGCACTCGGGCTAGGGTATGCGCCTGTGTCACTGTCCTCCACCATTCCATTTTTCTTTTCCATTTTTTTCAATTCCAATTCTATCTTATTGTCGTATCTTGTGTAAAAACAAACTTGACATTGACAGTTTGTTTCCCATGTTCAACGTCTGTGTTGCAAGAAAGCGAACTACTTTCTTCTTTGTTTAGCGTATTCTTAAAAACAGTATAAGCTACTTACACGTTTCAATGCAAATAAGTGTTAACATGATAAGGTTTACCTATCTTCTGTACAATTTTCAAAGAATAATAGTTATTTGATCATATTTTGTCTAACAATTTTCCCTATAATACAAGGATTTTTTTCAGCAGCCATAATTTTACAATAAAATCACCGCACTATGAATACGAACTTCGTTAGCGTACCGACATCGCAAAGTCAAGATTGTGACCGATTTTATTCGCTATCTCGGCTGTCGAGACTTGCATTTATCGATAGCGTCGTTACGGCAAGCGAATTTTTTCGTTAATATTTAACCATCGTTACTTTGCGACGGTGTCGCTATCTAAGTCGAGACTGCAGGCCTTGGCATGATTTAATAACAAACATACATCCACACACACATCCATCCAAAATTTCACATTTATTATATATATATTTTTATATGAATATTCTACCGCGGACATAGTCGTCCGCGCCCTTTTTCTGTGTTAATTTGTTTGATAATTTTTCATAAAATTACAATTATTTGACTCCTACGTCGGACATTATTTCTAGGCTTACTTAACTAACTTAAGTCTACGTGAGTTCATCTCTCACTAAATACTATATATGTTTTTTTATTATTATTATTCTATATTACACACTGGCATTACAATTTTATATTTGTATTTACTACCTATCTTTATGTTATTAACTATTTTGTTTACTGATTTCTATTGATACATTTATTATATTAGTCATATAGTTAATCGGTTTGGTATCCGTAACTCCACGAGAATACGCGTATTTTGCATGCGGGTGTCATTCGGGTCTGATTCAATAAATAAATGTATGTGTGTCACCTTGCCGAAGCCGGCCGTGCTGGCGGTGTCTCCCACGAGCTGCGAGATGTCATCGTCGATGGGAGCGTTCAGCGCTTTATTTGCTACTATAAGTTCGTTCAGCTTGGCACGTTCCACCTGAAAGTGTACTGAGAAATTGAGTAATGGAAAGGGTCAGCCCGCGGCTTTGCTTCCGTCAACTGGCTACCTACCTACCTTACCTACTCTATCCAACTACCCTACCCTACCAACCCTACCTACCTACCTATCAATTTGATAAACTATTTATTTGAATAAGAATTATACTACAATACGAATTTAACCAAGTTTTGTTTCTACTGGCATCTAATTAAAATTAAGAACATAAAAACTGCTACTGTGATTTAACTATAATTTATAGGTAATAATTAGTACTGTAATCATGTAGTACATAATTTTTATGTACTTATCATCAATAGTTTTCTCAGCGCACGCTAAATAATGAATTTTATAGGCAACATTTTGCTACTTTGGGTTACATTATTGCAATTTTCATAAGAATCTCTATTTTTTTTTGAAAAATAATATAATGCCGTGTCACTCAGGAATAATAATTTAGCTTTCTACAGGTGAAAAAAATTTCAAAATCGGTTCAATAGATCCAGAGAATACCCCCTACAACCTCACAAACTTTACCTCTTTATAATATTCGTTTAGATTAGCACTTAAATTATGTTAGTAAAGACAAAATCGAATAAAAAACAAATTTGAACGCGCTTTGACATTCCTAATAGCCAGACTAGACTTCTTGATTACTTTGACATAATTTTTCTTATCTTGTTTTATGAAGTGACATGTGTCCTTGTCTTATTTAAATTGGTTGTTTAATTTGTGATGTGATAATTGTAAGAGACATTGATGATATAATAATTTATAACGACACTATCTTCTGCCAGCGGCTTCGGCCTCGTCAATCATGAAAATTATCCCAAGGGAAAATATATTCCCGGGATAAAATGTAAAATTCGATGTCTATTATCTCTGTGCCAAATTTCATCCAGATCCGTCCAGCCGTTTCAGCGTGAAGAAGTAAAAAACATACAAACACACACACACACACACACACTCAAAAGCTTTTGCCTTTATAATATTAGTGTGACAATATTACTACTATGACCAGTGATATCTTCTAATAGGCGCAGTGTTTTTTCTTCGTCTTGATGGCCCTGTGGCTACAACCTCGCCGCTTGTGCTTGAGGTTGTCGGTTCAAATCCGGGCAAGTACAAATGTAATTTTATCGATTTATATGTACTTTTTTAAGTTGATCACATCAACTCTTCATGACATCGTGAAGACGTCTTATGCAAGCGTGGTGGTTAATACTCGTACTTTCCCTGTACGAGAAAAGGCCTTCAGGTACCCTGGAGTGAGATAGTTATAGACTGATATTATTTTTGCTTACCTCGTTCAGTTCTCTAGAAGAGCCACTACATGGATTAACGGAGGTATATGCTTCAAACTCCAACTTTATCGCTTCACACAATATTGACTCCATGGAGTTCGGTTCTATCCTGAAAAGATAATACAATGGTTACATTATGATTGTCATTATGAACTGTCTGTGTTTAGGCAAGTCTTATGGTTAAAAACTCTGCAAACTAAATAGTTTTGCTCGGTTTTAAAGCAAAGGATCTGTGCACCCATTTTAGAGTAGCATTTCTTCCGTCAATGACTGTTGCTACAGCGTCAGTCTCCTGATAAGCTTTGATAAGGCGATTACTGACGAATTCTTTATCTTTATCATTTTGCACTCACTACCAAGGCTCAGGGTGCAGAAGTTATTCTGAATGAGCTTCGTCATCTCAGGCGATGCTAAGTAGGTACATGCGTACGAACTTGAGGATATTAGGTACAAAGATTTGATTTGAGAAGAAAATTAATTAATGTGATGTAAACACACATTTTACCAGTATTTTTTAATTATTAAATATGGAGGGATGGATAATGAAATATGGATAATAAGTAATTAGGCAAAAAATTCGGACTGAGAATTTCCTTATGGAAAGACCAACTAGTAACTACATAATTATAACTAACTCGCGAACTCACTACTGGGACATACACCTCTTCTCTGTGTGAGGGAGTAGACCTGCCCGCCTTCCACTGCGAGCGGAACGGGCTCCGCACGGAGTGGCGAACTGCATAGATGTACTTACACAGAATAAGAATAGGCGGAGCGGACTTAAAGAGTTCAAAGAGCCACGAAAGTGTTCGCAGAGTTGAGCGGATTCCGTGCGAACTTCGCGGTATACCGGTTTCCTCACCCAGCCTTTATTGTTTTAAGCAATGGTGATCAAATCAATTACCCGAAGCTTTACTTTCGAGGCAACCAGCCCAACCCAAGGACATACAACTCATAAGTCGGAGCTGATAATAATGGGTCACAACAAGTGAAATGCACTTGCCAAGGGGTATGGTGTTACCCAGGTTACTGGGTTGTGAAAGACAGGTAGATAGTGTGTCCATGTATAATCAAGAGATCTTTTTTTAAATATTCTTTGGGTTTGCGCTTGACCACTATCTCACCTGATAGTAAGCGATGATGTGGTACTCGACTGTGAAGCACGCTTGCCTAGAAATAACCTATTCACTCTTGGCTTAAAGACCGGCAGGGAATTCCACTCCCTAGCTGTACGCAAAATAACAGGGTTCCCAAAACGTTTTGTGCGTATGGGAGGGATGCCATTATGTACCGCTGGTGCATCGCCGTACGTCTGGGAGTCCGATGACGAAAAGGGCTAGATGGAATTAGATCATGCAATTCCATCGCACACTCCCCGAAATTTAACCGATAAAAACCGACAAGCTGGCAACTCGGCGACGATGTTCAAGGCTCTGGAGCTTTGACTTGATCAGTGCCTCATCACCGATGAGCCTCTTGGCCCGCTTTTCGATCGACTCCAGTGCGTCGAGCTGGTATTTGGCACATCCGTTCCAGAGATGAGAACGGCGGTCACTACGGATATCGTTAGTTTCTAGGTATGCCAGGCGCTTCGAGTTAAGTACACGCTGCATACTCTAACAGAGTTACAGAGTTGAGTCTGTAGTTGGCCGGGTCAGCTTGACTGGCCTTCTTGGGCACGTGCCGTACGTTTAGCTTGCTTCCAAGCATTCGGCACTTTTCGGGGCTCATACGAAAGGCGCAATAGGCGTTTCAAGATCGGAGACAGTTCAGGCGCACATGTTCTAAGAACTATTGCTGGTATTCCGTCAGGGCCGCTAGACTCGTTCATGTCGAGTTTGCGCAGCACCCTACGGACGTCCTTTTGATGGATACAAATGTCTGACATACTCGCCTCGCATCCATAAGAGGAAGGAGAGAGCCGCGCGTCACCAGGATTCAGACATGAAGATTCCGCAAAAAGAGAGGCAAACAAGTTTGCCTTCTTCTCAGCGGAGTGGGACGACAGAAGTTCTCTCGACCCACTTAGCCAGCGACCAAAACGCTTTATTACCTGCTGGGTAAGAAGCAAGTTTGGTCCCTATTCGGCCAATTTGGTCGAACCGAGCCCTTCGCAACACCATCTTGGAGGACTTGACAACTCTGTTGAAGGCTTTCTTCTTCTGACCCACGGCACTCACTTAACGTGATCGAGCGTCGACCCATGCCAGGTACGCCACATGTTTAAGCGTGTCGGAGCGAAAATTTTCGGCGCCAAACCATAACTGGTCAACGCTGGACATTGTTACCTCCAAGAACGGAATGTAGTACTCCATTCCCCGACGCAACACATCCTTCACGGCGTCCTCGCACGACAATGAATCAGCCGAAGAAAAGCAAGTAGGCTGCCAGGGATAGCATACGAAGAAAGATCGCATGCCATCCCAATCTGTACCGCCAAACCCGCCGGGTGCCTCTTGAGCTTGAATCGGGCGGGGAGTAGACGGACACAGTTTTCACCAGACAGTGGTCGGAACTACTCAAAGATGAAGTTATCGACACAGAGTAGGTTTGGATCTGTTGTCGGCAGAAGGTCCAAGCAATTCACCGTGTGCGAGATGAACCTCCACATGGTAGTGGACTGCAGAGAGATTTGTGTGCAGACCTCTAATGTTGGTGAGGTGCACTATGTGGAAGATCCGAAAATAGTAGGCATTGTAAAGAAAAGGCTAGGCAGATTGATTGATTTGAATCGTTTTTATCATAAGATTTTCTACGTAGGATGGACCCAGCGATACGACACCCTCCTAACCCATTGTTTTTTTACATGCAATCTTTTAGATTCTTAGAGACCTTGGGCCTTATTTATAAAACTTTTTAACCATAAGGCTGGCCGCATATGTACGTTTTCCGCGTTCGATTACCGAATACAGTTTCGGAATTCCGTGAATCTAGCGCAGATGTTAGCTTTTTCCTGTTTGGAATTTTCACTGGCAATACGTTCAGTGATGGCATTGTGAGCGCACGGCGATGGAGAACGATAACTTAATTTTATTATGATTGCATTTATGTTATCATTATCGAAAAAGAAGAAAAATAAACTTCAGTATTGGGTGCATCCTTTAAACAGTCGGAGATTCTACGAGTCTATTTTATATAAAAAGAGCAAAGTTACGAGCACATCCAGATAAATGCTTTAATTTCTACAGGATGAAAATGAAATCTTTCGATGAACTTCATCTCTGTTGTGGTAGTTCTTGTCATGAATATACCACAAGCAGGGGTGTTTTTCAGCAGCCAATATTAATGCTTCTGCTTCACACATTGTCGTGATGCACTCGTGCTCTAGATGAAACGACGTCCAATACGCACAGCTGTGCGTGGCGCGGTTCTGTATGGTTCCGAACGTGTGCGGCGCTACATAACAAATGTATGCCAGTGCTGCGTTCCGCATTACGTCATTAGGTTTTATCCGAATGGTTTTTACAAACGCGCGGGTTGGCATTCCATACGTACGTACGGAAAGTGTTCCATTCGAAAAAAAAAACGGACGTGTGTGGCAGTCAATGTATTTGATTAGAGTACGATGCATTCGGGTCTCCGAATACGGAAAACGAATTCGGAAATCGAACGTGGAAAACGTACGTATGCGGCCAGCCTTAAGGTAATTATTAGTTTAAGAACTGATTAATAAATTCTTAATTAGGTTTTCTATGCATAATTTGAACAAGAATTTGATAGGTCCGGTCAGTGTATTAACGCTTAGGGGCGGCCCATGTCCAACAGTGGACATCTTTCGGCTAAAATGATGATGCAGAATTTGAATTTAGAGTCTGCTGATCAGTATTAAAACTAATGTTATTGTTAGGTTTTTTTTATAAATAAAGCTGTAGTTGATTCTATCAACGATGAATCATGACTTGATTAAGGATTAGGTAGGATTTGTATTGTACAAATCCTACCTAAACAATATCCCTATAGGTAGTAATAAATAATATCATCGTTTATCACCGAACGGTGAGTATTCTCTTCCAACTGTTTGTAATCTAAAACAAAGATAGTGCTTCGTCAACAAAGTTGTGGCTTTTGATGGAGCTACCGCGTGCTTACAATCATATCTGTCGGTATCGGCAAATCGCCCACTTATACCTGTAAAGATTTCGACTAGTCGGCTCTTAATAGGCACTTTTTCCTTCCACCGGTCTCTCTGGATCCTAGTGTCAAAACTTCCACATTGACTGAACTATCCGAGTTGCCTTTACCGAATTGCCCACTATTTAATTTAAACTCTGTTTCTGATGACGATGTCAAAAAATCTTTTCATGCTATTTCCTCCACTGCTGTTGGCCATGATAATCTGTGTTCGAGAATGATAGTACCTATTCTCCCACAACTCCTTCCTATTCTCACTCATATTGTCATTCTCTATTCTCTGGCATATTTCCATCAGCCTGGAAACAGGCAATCATAATTGCACTTCCCAAAATAGCCAATCCTTCTTAATCTCACTTCCGACCCATGTGCATACTACCTTTCCTATCTAAAGTTCTCGAGCACATCAGTCATGGTCAAATTGCCAGATTTCTTTCAACTAATGCACTTATCTGTCGTTTCCAATCTGACTTTCGAACGGCACAGTACTGTATCTGCACTTCTGAAGGTCACTGATGACATCCGCAGGGCTATGGACAATAAGTCTCTAACCGTGTTAGTCTTACTTGACTTCAGTTGTGCATTCAACTCGTAGATTTCGACATTCTGCTTGGGATCTTACAATCTATTAATTTCTCTTCTTGTGCATTAGCCTGGTTTGACTTTATATCTTCATCTTCGGGGTCGCTCTCAGTGTGTCCGCCTTGAAGAGATCTTCTCTGATTGGTGTGATCTCACTGCTGGTGTTCCTCAAGGTGGCGTTCTCTCTCCTCTTCTTTTCTCTTTTTTCATAAACACTGTTACCAAGGTCACCTCTAACTTCCATCTGTACGCAGACGAATTGCAGCTTTTTAAACACTTCCTGTTTGCAGACGCGAACTCAGCGATTAATGACATGAATCGTGGCCTGGAGAGAATCAGTGAATGGGCTAAGCCTTATGGCTTACAGATTAACCCTTCCAAGTCCCAGGCCATGATTATAGGCAGTCGATGTTATCGCACTGCGCTTGACACTTCTACCATGACGCCATTATCCCTTAACGGCTCGACCATCGCTTACACCGATACAGCAAATAATCTCGGTGTCTTATTTGACAGCAATCTTATTTGGCGAGCGCAAGTAAATGAAGTTAGTCGTAAGATGCTTTTCTCCTTCCACTCTTTAAAAACTCTTCAAAGTTTCTTGCCATTTTTTTTATATATTATAGGATCGTGCTTGACCACCATCTCACCTGTTGGTAAGCGATGATGTGGTCGACGGTGAGACACGCTTGCCTAGAAATAACCTATTCACTATTTAAAACTAACATTTATTTAGCTCAAACCTTAATTCAGCCGATCATAGACTACGCCGATGCCTGCTATCTCGATGCTACTGAGGAGCTCTAAATAAGCTTGAGCGCTTGCAAAACCTGTGTATTCGTGTTGTTTTTGGTCGTAGGTGTATGTCTCTCAGTTCCGCAAGGACCTCAAGTGGCTTCCTTTCCGTCTTCGCAGAAACACTCGCATATTATGTCTCCTGTTCAACATCCTTTTTAACCCTGCATACCCTGGCTACCTGCGCGACCGCTTTTCGTTTACTCGCCCTGCTAATGACTTGTGTAGATCCCGCCTTAAACTCTATCTCAATTTCCCATCCCATAAAACTCGTTTATATTACCACTCCTTCTCTGTTCATGCAGTACGACTGTGGTACTCACTTCCGCCTAAGATCCGTGACGCTAAAAGTATCTCTATATTTAAAAGCAAGTCAAAGAGCACTATCTTTCATCTATCCCGTGATCTTATATAGATATTTGTTTATTTTATACTAGCTTTTACTGCGGCTTCGCTCGCAGTGATGCCATTTTTTTTTTAATAATAATTATCCCATGTTACTTCTAATACCTCCAAGAATATATTTACAAAGTTTCATGACGATCGGTTCAGTAGTTTTTGCGCGAAAGCGTAACAAACAAATTTACATTCACATTTATAATATTAGTATGGATTTGTTATGTATTTTTTATATATAATAATCTTTAGGCACTTATTGTTATATATTTTTTATATTATGTTTGTATTAATTAAGTTTTGCATTTTATTACCTTTCCTATTACTTCTACACACTGTGTTTATGTTTCTTCAATCCAACTCGCCTGTCGCAGGTCTGCTGGAAGACCTTTGTGGTCTTCTATCTTTATATGTATTTTCTCTTTTAAGTGTTTTGTGTATACATAAATAAATAAATAGCTGTAATCCTGCTAGATGAGTCATTTGTGACCAAATTATCATATTGTGCTCCAATCTTATGTCTTTCGGTCTCTATTACGAATTTGATTGAGAGAGATGTGTACGAGACTCAATTAATGACGAATTTACCATTTGTATCAGTTCATTTGCCGCGCTTACCCAAGAGTGGATCTTTTGGATGAAAGTAGCCGAAGTCAAATCCAAGATAAACCTAATGCGTTTGCCATTCCAGAGACAAAACTGTAATGTCTCATGTGCCATACATACCTTTCAAATCGTACCACCAAATGTTTGTAACCAAAATAGAGATAGTGTGTTGCCAACAAAGTTGTGGGGACTTGATGGAGTTACCGCGAGTTAGCTATCATAGCTATAATACTAAATGAGTAATATACGATCGAATTATAAGACTACGCTCATCTTTAGGTCTCCCGATTACACATTTCATTGACTGTGATGTGTATAAGAATGAATGATGACTTTTCCATTCCACTGTTCGTACAATTTCGACGCTTACTAAAAGTTCGGCACATTTTGGGCTCGGTCGGACACTAAAGAAGTCAGCTGAACTGTCTCTCGTGCCATTCACACTTTTCAAACGGTAACAGCAGCGCTACAAGACAGCTAAAATAGTTACGATGGCTGCTCTGTTGATGAATGGACAGAGAGGCCAAAGAGGGATGGTTTGTTTTACTCCCGTGAAAGACCGTTGACAGCGAAGAAAACATGTTGCGGCGACTGTAAGTAATTTCGCATAGCTGCAGGAATATGTTGAAGAGACAGTAGTTAGTGATAACAAAACGAGTCCTATGAAACCCCTAACCAGGCTAGCTCAAGGTCAAATTGTCGTCAATGACGGACGGATAACTTTACTACGGTTATACTTTCCTGAATAACTTTACTATCACACTAATATTATAAAGACGAAAGTTTGAAAGTTTGTGAGTTTGTGCGTATGTGTTTGTATGTTTGTTACTTCTTCACGCTCAAACGGCTGGACGGAACTGGATAAAATTTGGCACAGAAATAGATTATAGTCAGGAATAGCACATAGGATACTTTTAATCCCGGGCATATATTCCATCGGGATAATTTTCGAGCTTCGCGCGGGCGTAGCCGCTGGCAGAAGCTAGTTAAAAATAAAGTCGCATTTAAGAATTCGATCGTTAACCGTGATAGACCTAATAGTGAGTCACTAGGCCCACAGTGACATTGGTTTTCTATCAGATGTCTAAACGAGGTTCCCATATCAAAGATAACGCTACAAATACAAACACAACAGCACTTTTACCACACGTGTTTCCTTGAAACATTATTTGGGGCAATTCGGATCGATATAAAAATGATTCAATGTGCGTGACAGATTAGGATTACGCATAAAAGCAATTTAGCGGTGTAGGCTGAGGATAAAACAGATGAAATAGATTGTTTGTCTATTGATAAAAAATAGCCAAAAAGAGGTCTTTATATTTGGTAAGTGTTAATTATCTGGTTAAATGGGTTTAGAAATGCTCAAACAACTCTTAAAAAATGCTACTAAAGTGGCCTTTTTTAAAGTATATCTGGAGCATTGTTTTGCTTTTCTACCAATTTTTTTGTCCAGCTGACATTTTGCTCTACAGCTCCAAGCAATCAAAACTCATATAAAGAATTTTTAATATAATAAAGAGGTATGTTTGGTAATTTTTCGAAATACTAATACTGAATTCGAAAACGAACATTCTTTCACTGAACTACCTAACTTTAATCCTAAAAAATGCACAGTTCCTGTGGGCAATGGGAAACATTGACAAAAGCTGGTGTATCGTAAAATAATGATGTACCGACCTCTCAACGTCCTGCAGTATATCCCTAGCCTTGTTGACATCCGGGTTGTTGCTGGTGGACGGGATCTCCTCACAGACGTGCTGAGGTCGCGGCTCCTTGTACGTTGCCTTGTCACTATTTGTCAAGATTGATCTGTCAATTACAACCATTACATTGGGGCTAATATACGAGGGGGTGATATGAGGTTACGAGAAATGAAGGATGGAAGACACAGCACAATAGGGATAATGATTTTACATTATTTTTTAGTCCGTCTGTTAGATTATTTAAAAAAATTGCCCTGTCCTTCAAAAACTAGTCCAGATCGTCACGCCAGCGCTTCTTAGGCCTGCTTCGATTACGACGCCCGTCCTCGGGCACCCACTGTGTGACGATCCTGGCCCATCGGTCCCAGTGCATCCTGCAAGTGGATCTGGGTGGGTCCAGTCCCATTTTAGCCACGCAGACTTATCACAAACATCGGCGATGCCTGTCTTGGAGCGTATTATGGTATTGGGAATTCAATCGGTGACTTTAATTTTTAGGGTACTGTACCCAAAGGGTAAAAACGGGACCCTATTACTAAGAATCCACTGTCCATCAATGTGTCTGTCAACAGGCTGCACCTATCTCATGAACTGTGATAGCTAGACAGTTGAAATTTTCACAGATGATGTATTTCTGTTGCCGCTATAACAACAAATACTAAGAACAGAATAAAATAACTAAATATTTAAGTGGGTATCCCATAAAACAAACGTGATTTTTATGTCGTTTTTTTGCGATAATGGTACAGAAACGCTCGTGCGCGAGTAGGTACGACTAGTACTTGGCCGGTTTTTATATTATATGCTGCACCTTTTGGCATACTTTGAGTTTGGACTTCTGAGTTTCAGTCAAGGACCAAAAAAACCTTTTTACAAAAATTATAACCGACTTCCAAACAAAAACACTACAAAGTGAAAAATAACTTCAATTTCGGAAGTCGGTGTTTCTGTTTTCGTTTCTTCGTTTTTTGACACCGACTTCCGAAATTGAAGTTATTTTTCACTTTGTAGTGTTTTTGTTTGGAAGTCGGTTATAATTTTTGTAAAAAGGTTTTTTATTTTTTACTTTTTAGTTGTGGTACATAATGGACCAGTTCTATAGGCGGTACCTACGCGTATAGTGTCCAAAGTGAAGCTAGAATAGATTAACCCAATAACATGAAACTTAAACAAAACCGGTGTAATGAGAGTATACCAGGGTGAACTGTTCACATCTGCGTACCCCTTTAGAGAGTACCACTGTGATATTTTGTTATGAAATGGTGTAAACAATAAACAGACATGCGATATATCTATCCCGAGTGTTTTACCGTCATTTATTGAAGAGTTCTGATGTATTTCTCCGAAGTTCTTCATCAGATCTTGATGAAAATTAAATGGGACCACATGACAAGCACCAGCTTTCAAATAAAAAAAGAATCATTAAAATCGATTCACCCAATAAAAAGTTCTGAGGTACTTAACAAACATAAAAAAAAAAAAAAATACAGTCGAATTGAAAACCTCCTTCTTTTTGCGAAGTCGGTTAAAAAATAAAACTTTATTTTGAACAAGCAACATCCATATGGGTTAGTAAAGACCAAGTCTGCAAAGTTTAGGATAGGCAGAATAAACAAGTCAACGAGCTTATGCTTTAGTGATATCGGAAGATTGCCCTTCATCATCGTTTTCGACTCGAAGGTCGATCTCTTTTAGTACACTTTGCACTCAAAGTGACGTCACAAGCTGCCACTCCTGACCTTAGATGCGCTTTATCTTTGCCAATTTCTATTGATTTGATGAAGCAAAAAATATGTGTCTGATACTTTTTGATAATCTAGCTGACGATATTTTTTTTTTACCCTAATATCATCCCTATTAATAAATGATGTCCAAATGATAGAATTGCTATTGGTACGCTATGGAATGTGCAGCTTCGTCTTTCGGACCGACTTTGACAGTTGAAAAGTGCTTTAAATGAGATCCTTAAAGGTTTGAGTTTAATCAAGTTCTTCCAGCAGACTAATATGTTGCTGGGGAGTTTGTTGCACCATTTTTTCTTTTCAGGAAAAAACACTGGGCAGTGATGATGGACAAATGTTTCAGGGGACTGTTTTGTATATTTTGACATTCAAAAAGTGCTGGTACCGAGCCTTACTTGAATAAATCACATTCCATTTTATTCAGTACGTAAAACATCATTTTATTTTTATTATTAAATCAAGATGAGGTCTGAGTTTTTAGAATCACTAAAAGAAACTCAAAGGTGCTGACACTGCACAGTTCTATATTGGCTAATTTTTCCACTGCTTGGACACAGCACTCTTTTGTGAGAGAGAATGGGGGATTATTCTGCAAATGTACATAGTAAAATTAGTTAAAAAGGGAAAAAAAACACAGGAAATCAAGAACGCTTTCAACCAAAGAAAAGTGTGTGTGTGCTTTACGCAATCATGTATTCTACAGAATCTGCTGATGAATAAATTAGAAGTTTTGTGGCAAAATTGCTGAAAAGGCCTTGAAACAAATCTATGACTGCATCAGCAAATGGTGTTACCGTAGCTGAATACTGGGTCAAACAAAAGATTTAACTGTATTTGTCATCAATACTCTACATACGGAACGCATGGAGCACCTTCTGTGCACATGCGATGCACTGGCTGGTAAGCGAATGAGTCTCCTAGGGGTTGGATATCCAAAACCGGAGGACTATAGGCTCATATCACCTAGTCTCGTTGTAAAACTCATGAAAAGAGTTTTCAACCAGATTGGGGAGGAGTAAAGTATCTAAGGGACCACAATAGATCCCAATGGGTCGAAGTGTCCGAGTTATTTCTTGGCCCCTCCACAAGATAAGATACTCTACAAAGAAGAAGAATGCCAGAGAACTGCAGATTTTTTTTATGCTAGGAATTTGCATAACTACTAAAATGCAAAGTCATCTACCAACCCGCACTAGGCCTGCATGGTAGATTATGGCCCAGTCCCTCTCACAGAGAGGAGGCCTGTGTCCCAGGAGTGGGAAAATTATATCCTGATTATGCTATGCTAATGCTATGTTTATTGAATACATATTATATTATATTAATATTCAAGTCAACATTCCATGGCTGAACTTTGACCTATCCTAAGTTTTTCCACAACACCTGTTATGCACAATATGATGATTAATTCCTAAATTATACCTAATATTTCTAGAATGAGGAAAACCTCAACTTTAAGAAATTATTATAAAATGAATTTTATAAATTTGTTTTAAATGTTCTGACTTAAAAATGGAAAATGGAAATTTTGTCACTAGGTTTTATTCCATCAGAGGAATTTAGAGGTATTTTATAAAAAACGGCACAAATTTTTTTAGGGTTCACTATTCAAAACCTGCAAGAACTTTATACCTACAAATGGACACAGTGCAAATAATATATTACTATGCATACTTTGTTCTGATGTACCTAGCCTAAAAAAAATTAAACCGCGTACCTATTTATTAGAGAAAAATTCCACTTATGAACTTCCACTAATTATGTTCAGATAAAATAAGTCCAATTTAAACAAGAATTTGTATTTAAACAGAAAGGAGCGGTCACAAAATAAAATGTGTCAAATCAAATGTATGTGTGAAGCAGAAACAATACAATGGATAATGAAAAACTATAAAATAATCATACATACCTTATACTATTCTGTTTTGGCATCTCCCCATACATATTACTTTCCCCATTCTCATACATGTATGATTCCATCATTCGTTGTTCATAAATTGCTCTATTAATTACGGACTTCTCATCAATTGGGTATATTTTCATAGTATATGGTTGATCATTACTTGTGACAGGTGGAGCAGGAGGGTAGTTGTATTGAGGTGATTGTAAAGATGTGTCCAATTCGTTTGACAGCGGAGACTGTACCGTGCTACTAGGACTACATGTTGTACTGAGAGTATCATACTGAATCACGGTGTCTTGTAACGGAATGAACCCTGTGTCACCATCATCGTCTCGTTTGACATTCTTCGAGCTCGTTACCGCATCGTCAGGTTCACGTTGCCGTTTCCTAGCTCTATTTTCTTCTATCTTCCGTCTCTTTTCCGCTTTGTCTTCTTCGGACATTATGAATTCCTTCACCATACCTATTGAGAGACATTTTTCTAGTCGACATTTTTGACAAAACCTTCTCGTTATCACAGTGATCACACAATTGTTCGTAAACGGACACTTGAACTCCTTGCTAGCAAGGGCGTTTCGTCTGAAGAACGCTTTGCAACTCTCGCACGAGATTGCGTTAAAGTTGTAACCTAGAGCCTTATCGCCACACACTAAACATATTTTCTGTAAGCTCGAGAGCACTTCTTTCTTCTGTGCACTCGTATCGTCTTTCTTATCACTGCTATTATCCATTTTAACTAATAAAAACACTCGCTGAGGTAAACATTGGAATACAACTTCACACTAAATCTTCCACTTGTTAACATCGCACGCACGTCTAACATTCACTATCACGCGTTACGTGAAAGTGATTATCAGTAATATTAGCTGTTTGCGACGATAACTTTGTATTTCGCAAAAATGTTTCCAGATAAATAGCAATACATATCGGATGACTAATGACATAAGTCATCCATCGCGTGAGTGCATGACAGCTGTGACGTCAGAAACGTCAACTGTGGTAAAAATAACAACTTTTTTGATGACGTTGGTCACACTAGCCAGGAAATCTATTGTAAGATTATTGTTTATTGAAATTTTAGTAGGCTATAGAAATATTATTAAAATTTTTGGAGGAGCTTTTTTTCAGACCTCGTCTATTTGGGTTTGCCGTGGATGAAATTTGTACAGAGGGAGATGGAAGGAGGAGAGGGCGTTTCTCCAGCAGTGGAACAATACAAGCAGGTTTTTCTTCTCGCAACGGTCACATTGACAACACAGTAACTATTTTCTAGTCCGAATTAATCGTAGGGACTATCTGATTTTCATCTGATGGAATAGGTACCTACTTAAAACGTCATATTGATGATAAAAATGTCCCTGATAGCAATAGGTACAAATTGTGGGATAATGTACTTGCTTATAAAATTATTATCTTTTATGCATGTTGTAATAATTAGGTAGATACTGTCCGGTAGGTAGGTAGGTTGTTTATCAAATTTAGCTGTCATGATTGAAAAAGATTATGCCTTAATTACCGATATGAAAGTCAATTTAACCCGGATCTTGTTTTCTAACCGAGGTAAAAGAAAGGAGGAGGTTCTCAATTCGATATGGATATAATAATACTTTTTCTTATCTATGTATGACCACGCATAACTTTTTATAGAGTGGTCCGACTTCAACAATTCTTATTGGCAAGAGTATACGTGGAGAAAGAAGAGTTTATTTTTATTTTTTGCTTTTCAGTTCTATATTTCGTCGTTATTTTTTTTTGTTAGAAAGGTTTTTTAACCCGACTGCCGAAGGACAATAATGAATTTATCAGTCTTTGTATGTATATAAATAAGTTTGTTCCTATGTGGCGTTGTAGAGACCAAACGCGTTGGCCGCTTTTGATGATTCTTCTTAACCTTGCAAGTGTCACTGGCTACATAAATAAATTGTATAATAGAAAAATGGTAGATTTTGGGCGCCATATTTTAGGGCACAATTTGTTTTTTTTTCCCTAACCCATCGTGTGTGGTATCAAAATAAAAGGTTATAAGAGGTGATTTCAAAAATAAGTAGCACTTATATGTATAAACGTAATTCTTAAAAAAAATGTTAAATAAAAAGTTATAAATAAAAAACTTAATTCAAAAAATCATAAAACCCGACTGGAGGATACATCTGGTTTTGGTCAGCCAGCTTGCGATATGTCATTGTTAGTACTAACTCTTGCAAATCTGGTGCTGCTGGTGTGCGCTCACCGCTACGCCGTTTTGTCGACATATACAAAAGTTATTTTGTGCATTCTTCTTCTTCTTAGCGTGTCGATGGCAAATATATAATTTAAATATTGTGTTTGGCCCAGAATTCAGCCACGGCAACACCATTCGGTGGCGCAGTCATAAGGTCCTCGCTGCGCACTCCGTGAGACGGGCCATGGTCTGCGGAGAGATGCTGCACAAGCACTGAAGACTAGTGCCATCAGAGAACCCCCACCTGTGGAGGTTGTCCTTGCTGTGGCGAACCTGAGTGCGGAGTCTATGTAGGGTTTTCCAGGTCGCCTACGGCAGAGCGTGCCCAGGTGGAAGGATGTCCAATGGCCCGATGAAATTTTCAGGGGGCTTGAGTTTCTCTCGCCAAAGGTCGCATCTCGCCGAAGAGGAGATGCTATCACATAGACCTACGCATCCTAGAAAACCTTTCCGTCTTTTAAGGCGCTGGGGCACTGAAATGTAATTGTGCATTGGGTGGCGTGGGTCGTTTTCTAGTTTCGCCCTCTCTATGCGACTTGCTATATGTCCTGCGAATTTCCGGAGGCGCGATGCCGATAAGTGGATACAGCATTCGTACAGGAGTCGGTTTGAGGCAGCCTGTGGCAATCCGCACGTCTCATTTAGAGCTGTATCCACTAATTTGGAGTGGGCAGAGCGGCTCCATACTGGACTTACATATTCACCAGCGGAGAAACAGAGTGCCATGCCAGTCGTTCGCAGTACTTGAGGAGACGCCCCCCATCTGGTGGACGTTAGGCGGCAAAGCAAGTTATTCCTTGAATGCACCTTCACCTTGACATTCTCGCAGTTCTTTCTGTAGTTGAGGGACCTGTCCAGAGTAATGCCGAGGTATTTTGGGTGGGAACTATGGAGGAGTGGCACCCCCTGCCATGAAATGTTAAGCGATCGGCCCGCTTGTCTATTCCGTATGTGAAAGGCGCACGACTGTGTTTTTGAGGGATTTGGTTTCAGCGCGTTGTCAGCATAAAGATTAGTTTCAATCTCCTCAAAATCAGTAGCTTGGCAAGTTAATGCCAGTTCGTAGGTTGTGCAATTGACATATTATTTGTAAGCAGATATACCTTTAGAACTGATATAATCAAAATTTTTAAGGATCAACAGTAGCTTCTAATGTTTCTACACACCCTGACTACAATAATGAACGATTTCCACCTACCGGGACGCACCGGGTCAGGCCGGTGCGCATTTCACACTGTACTAAGGGAAATTGAGGCTTCTTCTTTTCTTGAGTTTCATGTTTGCATGGAATTTACAATGCTTGGAACTCGGTAAGATCCGCGCGTAATCGTGTATGCCGTGTCAGCTAGTCGGCTGCGCGCGCTTATCAATAAACAATCAATTTCATAGGTAACCTATTATATAACCGACTTTCCAAAAAAGAAGAGGTTCTATGTTCGACTGTATGTTTGTTTTTTTTTGTAATATCATCTTAAACAGTGAAAGTGGGCAGGACACATGCCTTGTCTTTGGATGATGGTCGGCAAGACCGTCTTTCAGCTGAAATGATGATGAAGAATACCATCTTGGGGTGGATAGTGTCTTACATAGTGTTATTATGGGGCTTAAAGGTTCTGAAGCGGCGACCGGCTGGAAGGCACGGTATCGTTTTTCATACTCCTCCGTTGTTCTTTCTTGATTAATTTCGTTGCGGGATTCCTCAACTGTCTTGTTACTCCGGGTTTCGTCGAGCATCATTGCCTCGGCGCTTTTCTGGTGGTCACCACTGTTGATTCTGGCTATCAGGCATTGGAGTGGTTGGGAATAGTTTTGTGGGCTTGTAAGATACGCTGTGGTCAGGTTGAACCCAGCTTTGGCAGTTTTGTACTAAGTGGCGTAGGTATTATTTAGGTAATTTACTAATCAGTAAGGGCTCAGCGACGTAACCTATGCGGGTAACCTTCCACATGGAGACCTTGAGCCGAAGACCTTGTGAAAAACGTTCGGACGGAAACGGATCTACTGTTCAGGACGATGTTACTTTGGTGGGATATAATGCCTAACAGTCGACGTTTTTCGAATGATATTGATGCACTGAAGGCAAATACAGATTATCTACCTTCTCTGTTGTGAGAAGTGGCTTGAGAACAGGGACCTTATCATTATCAACAGCCAACAGCTGTCCACTGCCGGACATGGTCCTCTCCAATCGCTCGCATTTATCTCGATGCTTGGCACTTTCATCCAGCTGCTACCAGCTTCACTGCGAAGATCGTCGCCCCACCTAGCCGGCGGGTTATTATTCAACTACAGATCTTATCTTACGAAACTTCCGCTTTTTTTTGAGTAAGTACAAGTTAATCAACAAATATTTATACATATTCTCGTGGGTGATTAGATTTTAAATCATTCATAATTTTTTGTCTTTATCTAGTAGATGAGTACAGTAGCACCCAAAATATAATCCAAAATACATCTCAGAGGTTACTTTGCACAATAGATACTGTGTAAAGTACTTACATTCATCTACCTTTTGCTAGTTATCAAAGGTCCATCAAGGTTCAGGAGCCTTGAATATCGTTGCCGAGTTGCCAGCTTGTCGGTTTTTTATCGGTTACATTTCGGAGAGTGTGCGATGGAATTGCATGATCTAATCCGTCCGGCCCATTTCATCATCGGACTACCAGACGTACGGCTATGCGCCATCGCCATTTTGAGAATACTTTTATTATGCGTACAGCTAAGGAGTGGAATTCCCTGTCGGAGTCTGTGTTTCCCGATAGCTACAATCTAGGGGTCTTTAAGTCAAGAGTAAATAAGTTACTTCTAGGCAAGCATGCTACACCGTCGAACACATCATCGCTTACCACCAAGTGAGATAGTGGTCAAGCGCGAGCCTATTTTAAATTAAAAAAAAACTTAAGTTTAAATCCGAAGTAATAAGAGGCGATCAACAGGGTACAAATGCAGACTCCAACAGCAATAAGACTGCAGGACTACTACTAAAAGGAATGTATGTATCAATAGCTTTGATGTTATTTGTTTGACAGAGACATGGTTACTTGATGGGATATCTGATTCCGAAGTTTTTGACGATAGATATCTCATATGGAGGAGGGACCGTGATTAAGCAAACACTAATCAAATTATGGGAGGAGGTGTTTTAATCGCGGTTAGACGTGAACTTGTGGCGGATTAGTGTAGTGAATGGTGCTCGACTGCTGAGGACTTGTGGGTAACATAGACACTACTGCGAAAAAAAACAAGAATATCGTATAAAATGCACGTATGCGTAGCTTATATTTGCTGCTAGAACCTTGGTAACTCATTAACAATCCAACAAGGCATTTTCTCAGACAATCTATCGAATATTGTCCTTCACAATCCTGCTGATAAGTTTGTTATTCTTGGTGATTTTAATCAACCCAACATAAAGTGGCAGCTGACTTCCGACGGTTACACTTTATGCCCTACTAACTTGCAGGGCAGTGTCCAAACAAATTTTATTGATAATCTCAATATATAAGTAACCTTTCACAGTATAATAGCCATTCAAACAACAACCACAGGATTCTGGATCTGGTGCTATCTAATGACCAAGTTGTTGTCACCCGTTGTGGTGATCCGCTAGTGCCCGAGGACTCACATCACAATGCACTATCTATCACTGCGGACTTCGTGCAATTGCATAGTCTACCTGTTCGTCCCTATGTAAAATTCCTATATCATTTGGCTGACTTTGATGCAATAAATGACGAACTTAATCTTGTGGATTGGCACAGTGAACTGAACTGTCGCCCATTGGAAGACGCTGTTACATATTTTTATTCTGTTATCGATAGGTTACGTAATACTTTTATACCAACTAAAACAGTAGTTTCCCAATCAAAATACACTGGTACAGAAGTCCATTGATCAAGGCTATTATAGAAAAGGCTAAATATCATAACGAATATAAAATATATGGGAACTTATCAGACTATCATTGTTTTGTTCTGTTGAGGCAACGAGTTAATGACCTGGAAAAGACTATGTTTGATGATTACATAGCCAGAATAGAATCAGATACAAGTAATAACCCTAGAGCTTTCTGGAGTTATGTTAAATCAATAAAACTTTCAAACTCCTATCCTTCAGTTCTACACTTTGGACAGCAGTCTTCTAGTGACGGCGACGTAATCTGCAACATGTTTAGTAACTATTTTCACTCCAACTTTCTTCCGGGCACTAGTGCAAGCACCAGTCAGCAAGGCAACAGTCCTCTGTTATATGATGTGAATCATAGTAGTGCGACACAGAGCACATCTGATATCGGTTCCATAGAAATATGTGAGGACGAAGTCTATAGGCTACTTAAACATACTTGTTTAGTCTACTGACTTAAATAAATCAGCTGGACCAGACAACATTCCACCGATTTTTATCGTGAACTGCACCAAAAGTCTTTCTGTCCCGCTCTCGATTTTGTTCAAAAGATCACTTGATACGGGTGTACCCTCGATCTGGAAGTCGGCATATATAACGCCGATCCACAAAAAGGGGCCAAGAACTTCTATCGAGAATTATAGACCGATCTCTAAGTTGTGTGTATTTTCAAAAATCCTGGAAAAAATAGTTTATAAACAAGTGTACTCGGCTATCAAACAAAGCTTCAGTAATAATCAGCACGGTTTCTTAAGAGGTCGGTCTACCACGTCCAACCTAGTTTTTTGTAGCGACTACCTATCAGAATCCATGTCACACAGGTCCCAGGTCGACGTTATTATATAACGACTACAGTAAATGTTTCGACCGAATCGATCATGTTACCTTAATGCGCAAACTCTTATCGATGGGTATTCGGGGTAACCTATTCAGGTGGTTCGCGTTGTATGTTGAGAATAGGTGTCAAACTGTGGTGCTGAATGGCTACTCATCCAGAGCTATGCGTATTCCCTCGGGCGTCCGCAGGGGTCGCTGTTAGGGCCCCTTTTATTTAATATTTTTATTAATGACGTCATTACCTGTTTCCGGCATTCTAAAATATTGTTATACGCAGATGATATGAAGATCATGAAACAGGTCACCTCACAGACGCTCTCTTACTGCAAGAGGACCTAGATGCATTCCATACATATTGCAACTTGAATAAGTTGGATTTAAATGTCTCCAAATGCTACGTGTGCTCTTTCACACGTAAACCTCATCCTTTATACTTCCCATACAAACTCATGGACCCCGATAACTAGAGTCAATTCTATAAAAGACCTCGGGATTACTTTCGACTCTAAGGTTATGTATGACACTCACATTGATAATACATTGTCAAAAAAGCGTCGAAAGCATTGGGTTTTATTTTCAGGGTCTCAGCTGATTTCAGAAGCATCAAGACTGTTAAAATCCTGTAATGCTCCTTCGTTCGTAGCCACCTCGAGTATGCCTCTCAAGTCTGGAACACCAACTATAATACAGAGAAAATTCCTAAGGTACATTCAATTTCGTTCGAAAGCATACCTACCGAATTATAACAAGCGTTGTAAAAAAATTCACATTCTGCCTCTTTGTGAAAGAAGAAAAATAGCTGATTTTGCATTTTCATCTAAAATTGTGAATGGATCCAGCGAAATCCCTAAGTTAGTGAGCAAAATTGGGCTGCGAGTATGTTCTTCTTTTCTGCATAAACCTCGTTTGTTGCACATACCATCGACACGAACTAATTACAGGAAAAACTCTTACATTATTAGAGCAAGCCGTATGTATAACGAAGTCTGCCAGGAGGTTGATATAGATCTCTTTAATACTAGTGTGTCTAAATTTAAGAAGATTCTTTGCAACCACTTTTTCGATAGCATAAAATAGACTGGTTTTATAATAATATTCTTGCATTGTATGGTAATCATTAATCATGTAAAAATCGCGAATGTAACGCTGTCTACTACCCAAGTTTCATAAGTTCTTATTTGTCTATAAAATATGTTAACTGTGAAAACTTGTAATTGGCCATCATCATGTTAGTATCTTTTACATTGTGTCTGCCTAGCTGTAAGTTTTCCGAAAATTTAAAAAATAAATAAAAAAAAAACCCTGTTGGATACACCCAGTAGCAATTCGCCCAACATGGGCATCGAACCTAGAATATCAGGTTCAGTAGCAAATTTGCGACCAGCAGACCAAGGAAGCTATTATTATATTTATGTCGTGTCTTGTTACAATTAATTGTACTGTTTAGGCCCAGTACATAGGTAGCCAATCTAAATTACGCACGTAAGAATCACATTTTGCGAAGTGTTAATACTGATCATAAGGTCATGGGTTTGATTCCTGGGTAGAGCAAAGTGTTATTGGGTTTTCCATCTGGTATTTCTCAACAGCTAGATTGACCCGTCACTATACCGAAGACATTCCGGACATCAGCCTGTACGAGATTAGGATGGCTCTTACACAGTTTAAGAACAACAAGGAACCGGATGATGACGGAATTGCGGCCGAACTTCTGAAGGCGGGTGGAAAACCAATACTTAAGGCCCTTCAGAAGCTGTTTGGTTCCGTCATAATCGAGGGGAAAACGCCGCAGGCATGATGCGGGGGTGTGGTGGTACTCTTCTTTAAGAAGGGTGACAATGCCCTATTGAAGAACTATAGGCCTATCTCACTTCTTAGCCATGTCTATAAGCTGTTTTCAAGAGCCATCACGAATTGTCTCGCGCGCAGGTTTGACGATTTACAGCTTCCCGAACAAGCCGGATTCTGCAGAGGCATTAACACCGTAGATCACATACATACGCTACGGCAGGTTATACAGAAGACCGAAGAATACAAACTGCCTCTCTGCTTAGCGTTTGTGGACTACGAGAAAGCCTTCGATTCGATCATCGAGACTTGGGCTGTACTGCAGTCTCTGCAACGATCCGGACAAACGATCCAGTTGGGTAGGGCCAACTTCGAGAAAGAGGTCAACCGTCGAATCCGACTCGGCTGGGCATCGTTCGGGAAGTTGCGTGGTATCTTCTGGTCCAACTTACCACAGTGGCTCAAGACGAAAGTCTATGACCAAAGGATGAAAGGTTACACTCACCCAAAGGGCAATGGAGAGGGCTATGCTTGGAGTATCCTTGCGTGATCGAATCAGAAATGTAGAGATCTGCAAGAGAACCAGGGTTACCGACATAGCCCGAAGAATTGCCAAACCTAAGTGGCAGTGGGTAGGGCACATTGCTCGCAGAACGGATGGCCGATGGGTCAGACAAGTTCTGGAGTGACGACCGCGAACCGGAAGACGTTGCTTTGGAAGGCCTCCCACCAGGTGGACCGATGACCTGGTGAAGGTTACGGGAATCCGCTGGATACGGGATGCACGGGACCGGTCAATGTGGTGACGCTTGGGGGAGGCCTATGTCCAGCAGTGAACGTCTTTCGGCTGATATAATGATGATGATTTCTCAATAGTAGTCCGGATGGTATTGGAGACGCCGGGATTATGGGACTTAAACATAACTGGAGAAATGAGGGTGTACTTATAAATGTACCTATCTCTACCTAACCCTTCGGGGAATACAAGGCGTGATATTATGTTAGGTTATTCATGAGAAATGAATGCCAATCCAAACGTGACATAATGTTTAAAAAAAATAAACAAATCATTGTGTAACATTTGCTATAATTATGTATAGTACGTAAAATGCTTTCGTTCAACATTTTTACTAGCTACGAGAGTCAGCATTTTTGCGTTGCCGACCGTAATGGGAACTCAGATTTTTTATGTATCTTCCATATTTCGTTAACCCATACTCGTATTGAGAAAGCAGATTATTGCTCGTGGCTTCTCTGTATGAGAAGAGGCCTTTCCCCTGTAGTGTGATAGTTACAGGTTGTTGTTATTATATCTCGAGTTTATGATTAAATCTAGTTAGGCACAAACCCACTAGTCAGGCACTAGGTCTTCTCCATGCGATGTAGAAAACTGAAGGCTTAAGTCGCCCAAAGAGCAATGAAGAGGGTTATGCTTGTGGTTCATTTGCGTGATCGAATCAGAAATGAGGATATCCGCAGGAAGACCAAGGTTACCGATACAGTCTGAAGAATAGCCAAATTTATATGGAAGTAGACTGGCCACATTGCCCACAGAAAGAATGGTCGATGGGGTCGAAAAGTCATGGAGTAGCGACCGCGTACAGCGTCAGAAGGCCTGCCTCTGGGTGGACCGATAACCTGGATAAGCCCGCGGGAATCCTCTGGATACGAGATGCAATGGTCCGGTCAAAATGATGACACTTGGGGAAGGCCTATGTTCAGCAATGGACGTCTTTCGGCTGAAATGATGATGATGAATCATTTCAAAGTAACATGATATAAATTATCGATCGCACCTAACGGTTACACTGAGATATTTTGTGAAACATATCTTGAGTTAGATTAATTCTGAATATTTTAACCTTAGTAATTTTCAACAGTATCCATATGTAATTCAACAAACTGCCCAGCAATTCAACCCACAACTTGTTATAACTTTGACTGCAACACAAATTCTTCCTGTATCGTCGTTGATATAAACTGCACTGGTAGCTTTCAACATTTTATCCGCGTAGTCAACGCGATGGGGACCGCTATTAATTTGTTTCTGTTCCTTCTGCTAAGGTTCCTGTCCCTGTCCAGTGCCGATACGTATAGCGTGAATATATACACCGAACAACATGTGAACGTGGTCGACAGTAGGTTTTTGAGCTTCACTATAGATCCCAAGTATTTGTTTTCGAGCAGTGAGAAGTATAGTAGGTGAGTTTCTTTAACCTTTTTGTTGATTTTGCGTTTTAAAGGACTGTTACTAGCACGTGTTAGTGTTACTGACTTCGTATATTTTTTTTTATTTATGTTGCATGGTAGTTATATTCCGTCCAACGGATTATTGGTTTTTGGCCGATGGAACTAGTGATTGCAAGAACGTAAAATTTCGATTCTAGGGTTATAGAGCAAGATCCCAGAGCCGCCAGATGTTGCTGATATCTTTCTTCAAAAAATGTGTGGGAGTGAGTAGTGTTAGAATATACTTTGAATATTTGCTAACTGGGTCTGACTGCCAATTTACAGGTGCCAGGTGCTAAAGGTACTACTCAATCCTAGACCTTTTGTGTAGAAGTTTCAGAAACGTCTGGGGGCTCTGGAATTTTAGACCACCAGATTCACCTGTTAAAAAACCAATAACACGTTGGACAAACTGTTGGATATTTTTTCCAATTATGTTACATGAGAGTTACGTGGTAAACAACTTCATGGTCAATAACCTCTCGGCTTGTCTTACTGTCTGCCTTTTGTTTTTTTTTGTCAGACTCGATATTGCTTGGTATCAAACGCTGCTGTTGAGTATGGAGTCCATGGTTCAATCCTAAGCATGGACAAAGTGTAATTGGGTTTTTCCATTATCAAATTCGTAATGACAGCCTCGTGTTTGGATCTGTGCCTGAGTGAAGGAAACATGCACACCCTGTAATTTTAATTGGATTTTATTATTCACTACAATTATGTATACCTCTATATACTTGTTCTGAGCGTGATATTATATCTTGTGTTTTTTCTATCTGAGTCATATAAAGTCAATCAATCTGCTGAGCCTTCCTTATTATATTGAGGGCGGCATCCAGTCTTACCGTGTGCAGCTGAGTACCAGTATTTTACTTGGAGTTACTACCTATCTGTACTCCACAACCCAGTAACTGGGTAACACGATACCCCTTGGCAAGACTGCTGTCAGATTTCCTTGTTGACGGTAGACATAACGTGCTGCAACCAAATAACTCGCGATTGTAAAACTGTCGTGGGTACTGAAAATGATCTTTGATTATGTAACTAACTCTTATCTTCCAGCAAAGAATGCATCTGCATGGCCTCTGCCCTCACTCCAGCGTACCTTCGCATAGCTGGCCCATCCACCGCACACATGACATTCCACAACACAACTATCTCAATCAACGACATCGACTTCTCCGATCACAGACAGAAGTTCGACATCACAGCCATAGACTATGATGCTCCTAGAAAACTGCCCTTAGATCTCCGTACGAGAAACCTGGCGGTGTCTCATAGACAATGGAAGAAGTTCGTCCATTGGGCCAAGTCTACCGGTTTCGACCTCGTCTTCGCCTTGAACAATGAGGAAAGAACAGCTTCTGGGATGTGGGATCCTAATACGGCGCTGAACATTCTGACGGTGGCTGAGAAGGTCAAAGTTGGTGATATTTTCTGGGAACTGGGTTATGGTATGTACATTTTGAAACACTCGTCTATTCGTACCCTGGTACTAAGTGTATTTGTTCAGTTAAAATGTATACTATATCTTTCCTTCTGATGGGGGAAGTAAAGGTGTTGCAGTCATGAAATCGTTACGAAAACATGCACCATACGCCAACAGCCAATAGCGATTGGATACTTTACTATTTTTCGATTTGGATACTATATAAGCCTTTTTTTATCCTCGGAATATCATCACCAGCTTTCTACATTTATCCTAATTTATTTAGGGTAAAGATGCATATCTTTAGCATTTGTACAGAGATGAGCAACTTTGTCGACTTAAGTTAGAGGCATTGATATAAATTCAAGAGCGAACGCAGTGAGCTCGACAATTTTAGCACCTCATCTTGAACATGCTAAACTCTCTCATGTTGTCTGAGACTATTTTAATTTTGATTTTTTATTAAGTCAAGCCGGGGGTTGCAAGTGCAACCACTTTCACCCCCCTGGTGTCCGTATCTTCATGATTCCGTAAGCCATCTTCTTAAAGTTTACTTCTCTAGTCAGATTACTTAGCATTTTGATGGTTGATAATTCCATGCAAAGGTAAAATACCATCTCATTTACATCACCAGAATGCACAAACCAGTCCATAGAAGAGTACCTGAACGACCTGGAGACTCTGCGCGTGATCATCGAAACCTTTCCACCAGGACGGACGGCGGAATGGAAGGTGGTGGGCGGTGACGTCACCAAGTGCCTGCACGCCGAATCTAAGAGCGACTTCAAGGATTACATGACGCTGTCCAATGATATGATGGATGCTTTGCTGCTGAATGGGTATGTGGGTTTGTTATTTTACTGATACTAAGTAGTTACCAAAAATTCACGTAATTCAAAATAAAACGTCATTTATTCAAATTAGGTTGGGAGCCAGCACTTTTTCATCGACAAAGTTTTACATACAGAATGTCATTTTCGGAATTATATACTTATATTTTAAATCACCTGTGCTATAAACATGAACAGAGTATTCCAGGATTCTTTTCCATGAACAGTGAAAGTCATGAACTTATGGAATTCTTGGTTTGATGTCACGTCAATTGCACGATGCCAGGGAAAAGAGACATTACTGCAAATACACAGTACAAAAAAACCCTCCTTGTTTCTTCTTAATTTTCAACTTTTTTTAGTAAGTGACGCATTCTTAGCTACATTCTAATACACTCCATTACTATTTCAGCAACTCTTCATCCCACGAACTAGAACGCATGTCAGAGCATGATCGTCTGAAGCTCCTGCGGTTTCTCTCGCGAAGCCAGACGCCCCTCTGGCTGACGGAGACCAATCAGAAGCGATACACTGACTTGGAACGGGCTGTTGATTGGCTGGCCAGTCTGGGGTACTCCGCCCAGAACGGCTTCGCTGTGCATTATCGGGAGTTAGAGGAGGAGGAGATGTATGAACCGACGCTGGTAAGCTACCTGATTTAAAACCAAACTTATTTCTGCTTATTATCTTTTTAATGTCAGTTATATCACGGGGTCCCGACGCTAATATTTTGTTCAAATAAATTCCAGTAGAGTTGTCGATCTGTTCTTTCTGTTATCGAGCCTAGTTTGTGAGCCAGGACTAGTTACTGTGTATATTGTAATGTATGTTATGAATAAAGTTATAAGTTAAGGTATTGAATTTTGTGTAAAATTAAAGTTTTCTGGGATTGATCACAAAAAAATGTATTTTCTTGTATAGTCAACACTCCTCGGTACAAAATTATGGAATATTGGGCTGGCTTAATATTGGGTTAATTGAAATTTCAAAGATTATTTGCACGGATAATTTAAAAATCATTTCAATAGATAGCGCGGTTCTAAATTTCTGAGGCATTCCGCTCGATTTTTTGAATTTGTATTGTAACACTTTTTGGTACAATGAAATTGTAAAACTTATAAAAAATACTCTAAAACAAATCGTCACTGTATTTAAAGAAATAGATATTCATGAAGCGAGTAAATCCTTTTACTTGCAAGTCACTGCTAACACCATCTATCGCTTGGGTGAGAACCGACCGCATACGAGATACTATTAGAGTGAAAAACCCCAAAAACCAACACCGTCAGGCACCGGTAGTACATACGAAAATGTAGGGAAATTTTAGTATAATGGTATCCCTAAAAATTACCTGTCAAAATATAAGCAACGCTGGCTCTAACTTTGGAAAACGGTACTGTAGACCCGTTATTATTTTGTTCTTCTTTACAAGCGCGTTTGAATTTCAAGAAAACATCCCTGCCAGCACTTTAGGCATTACTTTTGGCATAATGATGGCGATTATTTACTTCGGAAACGAATAAAAACACGGTATACAACACACTCTCATGACACCTGACTTAAAAGACAAGATGGCGGCAAACGACTAGTTACCATTTTGGCCGGGCGCAGACTTTTGCGCGCACTCTAGTAAAATAATCGGTTTAGTTCGCTGAAAAACACTAGAAGCTACGTCGGCACGGTTTTTTTGTATGAGATGAGGCATCTATAAGTTAGTATTATATTACGGGAAATAATTAACCGGGTGAAAAATATACTGAATGGGCGCCTATTATACTAAGTAAGCAACTATTTATCCGGTTTGAGGAATACCTTTTAGGAGGTTTTTGTGAGCTGCAGTAATAATATTGTGACATACTATAATTGTATTTGGGGTTCTATTTTTTCTATATTAGCATATTATTCTTTTAAAAATATTTAAACAACTCCAAGCGACTTCATCGTAAATGAAGGCAACATCGCTGTGCAGCGCGGGAATTCGGGTGTATTTGTGTTTTCAACGAATTGGTCCAAGAGCAAATGGAGCGAGTTCGGGAGCTTAGGGCACCCCGACACGGTTAGGTTAGGTTACTTTAGACCCTGCGGACGGAAATAGGGGCTCCGTCGACTATGTTGCCAAAGTTATTTTCAAGTCGCTGTTTTAAACATTTGTATTCGCCCACTGTTTGTCGCCCACTTAGTATTTCAGTAATCCATATTCAGTATTTTGTACACCTTTAATTTGAATTTATTTTCGCTCGTGCAACAGTTGTTAAATAGATGCTCGTTATGACATATTTTAATGAACATATTTTGGTGCACATTCAGTATATTTGGTGGAACACAGGCAAAATTAGGTAAATGAAATGGGAATAAATTGAAGTAGGTACTTTTAAATACCATCCTTATATTACTTGTGGTTATGGTTAGTTATTGGAAATTAATTTAATGAAAAGGTACAATTTCTAGTTATCCAAATATGATGCAGTCGATGTCGCAATTTTCTGCCGCAAGACGTGCAGAGACGTGTGCTAGTTTTCGAAATGACGTTGATAATTAGGAAAGCTTTTTAAAGTTGACTAAAAATATTTAGCAATAGGTTAAAAAAATGCTTAATTCAACATTTCAGAGCTTTTACATGGCCCTCCTATTCAAAAACTTGGTCGGTGAGCGAGTGTTGAACGTGGACATGGAACCAGAAGAAGCCATCCTTTTCGGACACTGTACATCGCTGCGTCACAAACCGGTTCCTGGGGCTGTCACACTATTTGGAGCGAACATGGATGACGAACCTGCCAGGTTCTCATTAAAACTGTCGAGGAGAGAAGAGGGCGGCGATATCATGCAGTTTATAATGGGGAATGATCATAATGGGTAAGGTTTCTATATTAATGGTCTTCGTTGGTCTAGAGGTCATCAATAGCTTGAGGTCCTGGGTTCAATGCCCGGTTCGGGTAGATTTGTAAGATGTTTCCATCTGGAATTTCCCATTAACAGTCTGAAGCCTGGACTTATGCCCAGTTGATGATTATAGGCTCGCCCCACCTCCATTACATGGGAAATAAATATAACTAGCAAAATAAGGGTTTTCTATAAGTGCACCCCTACCCTTCGGGGAGGGGGGAGGAGGGGGTAATGATTTATGTGTTTTTATGTATTATAACAGAAAATATATACATAGTTTTAAGAAGTAACATCACATCGCGCAAAAATGTCGTTGATGTTAAGGCATTAAAGTTTGGATTTGTCGGGTTAACTTATTTGGACTAACCAAAAATCGAATAAATGAGGTTAGACCAAAATAAGACTCCAAAATATGTGTACTGTAGGTCCATCGCTGCCTTACCTTTCGGGGAATACAAGCGTTATGTTAGTGTTAGACACTATAAAAAAACGCCTATGCCAATCTGTTCCACCTGCATTAGAAAGTCAAAGGTGTAGTTAGCTTACTGAGATTTGAATCATTCGTTGTATACAAAATATTAAACACTTTCCTCATATATAATTACAGGAATATCGTAGTAAACGGCCGAACGATGTACTACGAAGGCGACTTGAAACCTGTAGTGAAACGGGTTCGTCCGTATAAAACCCTGCTTCTCAACTTACCGCCTAAGTCCTTCGGTTTCTGGGTTCTCACCAACACGAAGATCGAAGCCTGTCACAATGTAGATAAGAAAAATAAAACCTTTATTGAAGCAGAGGCCGTCAGCAACGAAAAATTTAGACCAAAACGTTCAACCAATTATGATTTTGATGATTATGCTCAAATAGCAGATCTTTCTTATGATTTTGAGGAAACCGATGTTGTTATTCCTGACAATCATCCTTTGAAGAGAAGAATAATTGATATGAATAAAGATTTTGACAAAATACAGAATGCTTTCAAAAGAAACTTAAATAAGGATAGGTTTAAAAGAGAAGATAATGATATTTTTGGAAAAGGTAAACTTCGGAGACACGTAAACAGATATAGAGCTGATAGAGGATATCGATTTGAGAATCGTGATTTCGATGCTAGAAGCATAATAGATGAATTATTGGAAAAAGCAAGACAAAGAGTAAACGATCTCAAAAATCTCCGTCCAGAATTACCACGATTGAACCTGAATAGAGTAAGCAAGAGACATTCAAAGAACTCCAAATTACGATCTTTAAATTCATTGAGAGCAGACAGTCGAGTGTTTGGAAGAATTCCTAGGAAACCCAAACACGTCAAGAAGATGTCAGAAGAAGAGGATGACGGCTTCCTCAAAAAAATTAACAGGAAAAGCAAAACTGAGATAAACGTACCAAAAAGATCCTCAGACACACAAGAAAAAAGTGTTAAAAGAAATCAAGACATTGACAAACTATCTATAGAAACAGCAAACACGTTAGAAGCAGTAGTCAGGAAAAGAAGAAGTATTAGTAACGACGTTGAAGAAATAAATTCTGAAAACGAAATAGAAGGTCTTAGTGGCAAAGACAAAGCAAAACTATGGAAGATGTTAAAGAAGCTTAACAAAGAGTTTGGAGATCTTACAGAGGAACATATTGAAGATGAAACTGATTCTATAGAAGGGATAGTTTTAAAGACTGAACTATCAGACGATAGTGCAACTATTAGACTCAAAGACCCTAATCATGGAATGATTAAGACCACAATGAAGAGTATGCTGAATGTTCTAGAAGATTTGAACAGGAATTTGAATAAAGTGTGGAATGCTATTAACTTGTTAGATTAAGGTACAGTGAATAGATTAGGTTATATTATGAAATAGATTTTATACGTTTTGACAACTGTTTTATTTTTAAATTGTTAACACCCATAGCTTTGGGGACACCCAAGCTGACCTAACTTTTGCCAGAAATGATTATTAATGTAGAAGGCAAGTTTAGCTATCCAGTGTCCTTACTGTGGCTAGAAATTGTCGGCAAAAAAAAAATGCGTTCTACTACATATCAAAGTGATTGCTTCAGTTTGACTGCTACCTTAATTTCATGAGGATTTTTCTTATCAATTTACTAACATAGTGTAGATATCATCCCATTATGATTTCTTCAAACTGAAAAACAAGCAGTTTAGTGCAGTAGCCTTGCTTCAATTAACTAATGGGGGCACTTTAGCTCGGTATAATTCTGTAGTGCCGTTTAATAAACCCGAATTCCCCTTTTGATTGGACTTTATGATATTCGTTATTGTTGATCTGATAGAATATGACTATCTCTAAGGCCCTAAATAAGTGTGATTCTATCAACGAATGCGTGGCGATAGCGATTGAAAGATGTCAGAAATGTATGGGGATATCAAACGCTATCGAAATGTCACGTGATCAATCCCTTACATTTTGCCATTTCGACCATCATCGCCATCGCCGACATAGTATTACACTTGTCTAGATCCTTTTGGGGATATAATCTTGTTTGACACAGCGAATGGTCGCGAAGTCTAATCGATCGATGGTTACGATATTTGGCAGTCTCTATAATTTATTTATTCGTTTTGTGTGTACTACTAACAACACTACTAACGCTATATCTGTAATAATGTATGGACTTTCGTCTGAAATAGAGATATTTTAATTTATAATAATATCGAAAGTTATCGATTGTCACTTCGATCAATAATACACTAGATACACAATCATAAAAAAACTCCTTTTTAAAACTGTCGCTAATCGTCCTAACGTAATTCTAAGAATTCTATTTGAAATAAATGTTCATTAATGCTAATTCAACCTTCACTGTAATGCTTAAAGTTGCATTCACAAAGCTATGTACAAAAAGCAATATATTATTTACGACCTCTCTTCGTTGCTCAATATACATCAAAACAAATTTAATCTTATGTTTTAAAGTCTAAATTACAAAGTTCCAGAACAATCGTTACAATGTTGGCGCGTTGTCGACGCAAACGTTGGACAAACAATTATAATATTTAGTAATTAACTCATATTACTGTTTATTAATGTTGGCTATGATGGGATCATACAAATTTGAAATAAGACCACAACCATATTTGTGCACTTATTTTTCGGCTCGTTTTTGAAGCGCTTACCGGAAATCTAGTGTATCTTTGATCGAAGAATTGTCATCAGTTTTTAACAAACTTTGACGCAATAGGATCAGGGTTTTTGTATTGAATATATTCTTAGATTGGGTTTTATGAGTTAATTTTCCTGTTGAATAGCTATTGCCAGGTTAAAGAAATAAAACAAACGAATAGTGGTACAATGTAGTTTATTTATTATTTAACAACATGTTAGATAAACCATTTTCACATCATTCAACGTACATATGAAAATGGCTACCTCTAAACTTTTATACAATAACTAATAGGGACCTTGTAAATAAACATTAACAATGCTTCGCAACAGTAATAGCGAACGAAGTGGTAGCAAACAAGCGTTCTATGTACTACAAGTGATACAGTCGTGAAAGGAAAACTAACCTTATTTATATAAGAATAGAGTTTAATACGGCAGTTTGTATACAGCCTAAGATAGCCGCAGAATGTACGACCGATTCAATTGTGTTAAAAATATTTTTTTTTTGTTTTAAGTTTCATTTAGTTGCCTTGAAACTAAGTCAATCTTGTGTTATGTTTAATGAGGCGATTTTTGGTTTGTGGAAGCCTAACATTAAGTATCTTTTTCGACTTGTAATATTTTTTTGAATCGGCCAAGTACAGCTGCCTTACTGCAAAAGAACCTAAGTTATTGTTAACAACAAGGTGTCACAGAAGCTCAATCCGTTTTTTTTAATTACCTAAAAACATTTTTCAACAATAACCTTTTTCGTTATTCATCCATAATCCCTAAGTTTAAATTTAATTGTGGATAAACTACTAACCGTTTCTTCTTTAAATATAACAAGACAACATACATATGAACCCCGTTCATATATTATGAGTACTTAATGGTTTCATCGAAATTTTATACATTCTGTACCCAAACTTGCGATTTTAACACTATAATGTCACTAATATATAAAGCTAACGAACTAGTGTGTTGGCCAATAACTATAATAATATATAAATCATCATCATCATAAATATACAAACAATAAAACTGGAAGGAATGTCCCGAGTTTAAGTTTACAATAACATTGGCAGATATTACGAGGCAGAGACATATTCCTTCCAGTGTAATGACATATGTTTTTAAAACTATTAAGAATCACATCGAAAAGACAGCGCAGAGAAGGAAAAATAAATTGTAGCGCAATATTGATAGTCTGTGGCACTTTAAAATCAGTTCTTTGTTATTCTGCGCCGTCTGAGTTTAAATGAAAAATGAATGCTAACATTAAATTAATACTGGCAATAAGTGTAAAAAGCTCTTGTGTGTGGTACAGTGTCGTTGTCTCTAATTGTCTATACTATATTGCAATCACCGACCTCATTTCGTTCTGTTGTCTCTGGTTGTAACGGACAGCTTTAGAAATGTTTGACGTCGGTAGGGTTATCATTTGAATGGTTAACTGTCAGAGTTGGTGTGATAGTGTTTATTTAACAAGGATGTTAAGTAATGTTTGTATAAATTGTACTCTCTCGTTCTTTTTTGTCTCTTTCCTCTTTCTATTAACGATCTTAAGACATTTCTATTTTCAGATGATAAATCTACCGAGTCTTTTCCTCGTCTATGTCTACTCTGTAGTTAATGATGCATTTGGATTGTATAAGTCTTATCTTGTCTCACTCACAGTATCTCCAAGAGTATGTTCGCGTGTTTGTAGAACAAATGCACCATCACATGTCGCCCCCCTTACATTAATCCTAGTGCAACTATCAATAGTCTAGTTTATTTAATAAGTTTAACAAGTTATGTCATAAAATGTTATTGAGTCTACCATTTCATAACACCTCTAAGGATTTAAGAACAACAGTGAAATATCAAGACGTTCTACCGTTTGGGTCAAAGAGTTACATATAGAGGGAAAAAGTTAAGAACAAAGGTTTTTAGTAAAGCCTTCGTAGGCCAAAAAGTCATACATTTCATACCTAAATGATCTAAATCATACTATGAACAAATAACTATTAATAGTATATTACCCTGAGTATGAGAGTCATAAGATTTGAAAATATCCAACTGTTTCATCAATTTTATTTTCGTCGTGGCAAAAATATAAAAACTTGGTCGCGACATCTTGGATTCCTTAAAATTAACACTACGGGTTTTCACGGAAATAATTACTTTATAATTTTTCATAAATTTTGATTTTACAATTATTTTCTTTATGTCTAAACTACACATCTACCTTGTATAAACCTCTTTATAAATTCACTATAATATTATAAAAAAGAAAAAACATTGTTGTGTGAAGTAAATTACATTATGAAAGACAAGTAGGGCGAAGAGATCGATGTGTTACATTTGTTTATCTTACAAACATTATAAAATAAAACAATGTTCGTGGAAGTTCGGTTCTACACAAAAGAACCAACAACCATTTGATATCACCCAAATTCCTTTAGAAATGGCGCAGTTAAGCAACATTATATCTATGAACTATACACAGAACATCGAAAGCTTAAATGTACACATTAATAGAAGCGTCTAAACATTTTTTTTTAATAAACAGCTTGAAACAAGACCAATTAGGAGAAAACGACACCAACACGCCAAGAGCACACTTCTCTACACTGTCATGCAAGAAAACTTACAACTTATTGCTGGAAACCATCGAAGTTACATTGTCTCTATGCTGCTAACCAGTTCGAATGCTGCCAGACAAGAAAACACAAATGCCAGTGACGTTTCGAAACGTCAGCGTCACCGTGTCAGTTCACTGACAGCGCAGAGAATGTAAGTTCCGTTAATTTTAAATTAGTGACAGTAAGTCCTCACTCCGAATACATATCGCTCTATACCAAAATAACGTTTAATCTAAACTATCAGCTACTTGAGAGTCAACAACGTAGAACGCAGAAACTACGATAGATTGAAGATATAGACAAAGGTTATAGATTAGTATTCTAACACACAAGAAGGATGTAAGGAAAGATAGATTCGATCGAAATTTGGTCATCAGACAGGTCCAATAGACTTAACAACTATTATTGTATTAAATGTCTACATACAACCATTTAGCTAGATTTGCCATGCACATACGGTAGAACTATGTTTATATAATTATTACCTAGTCTAACCACACATACATTGTGAAAAGTTAAATTTATATTTTATGACTTACGTTAGTGATGTGGCCGGACGGGGCCGTAGTAGTGATGCCCATCTTACGAGTACAATACAGCTTTGCGTGCTCTAAACAAGATAACTATGGAACAAGCTATGAAAATATGTCGAGTGCAGTACAGTGCGAAAAATAGTCGATTCTTATACTTCAGAAAAATAGTAGCATTCTCAATAAACAATCTGAAATTATTACTTTTTTATTTACATGTTTGTATATTGAATAGTATATGTGTGAAGAGAAGGTAGATGTAATTGACAGATTGTCAAAACGTAACGTAAGACAAGCAAGCAGATATATTAGATAAATGTGTAAGTGAAGTATCTAAAATAATCTTAGTATTTAACACGCGATGCGATTTGAGAATCGATTCATCGACTAACTGTCAAACAACTCGACTAGGTAGTGATGTGCCATCGATTTATACTATGCAGATTGGTGTCAGTGTCCTTATTCTGTTGTACTTATAAACTGTAATATTACGAACATTAAATTAACAAATTTACCTAGTTAGCTATGTTTGTGTAAGTCATATAATTATCATAAAACGGACACAGTGCTTGGGTGAACATTAACATCAGTTACATAACTTCGAACATGTATATGTACCACTTCAACTATCACAATGATATCTATACATAAGATAAGTCTACTTCAAAAACTTACTAAACTATACCAAAAAGCATCGCGTGTGAAGAAGATACAACTAAAAATATATAAAATACATGATGTGCTGATTGAAGAGATTGTAATCCGAATAGGTAATCTACAAGAAGGTAGGAATGATAGTTTCGTGTCGAATATTTGAAAGATTGAAGATGCTAAGAGCGCGAGCGGTCGTCGCATTGCGCGCTTTAGTTTATCATATTCATATATCACAGCTTTTGACGATAACAAATCTTTTGCATTTGCAGCTTTATAACTATGTGGACAACATTGTTCGAACCATTAGCGCGAAATGCCTTCAGCACGCTCTGCCTCATCTGCCCCATCGATCTGCTGCTTATGTGTCAACGTTCTCATTTAGTACATCGGTATTCTACGATCTTTACCTACGATTTTTACGCTCCAGTACGAGTCTATCAATACCTAGTCAATAATCTATCGATATCAAATCCTTTCCCATCACTACTCATTCCAAGATGGCGTAATCGCTCGAATAATTTGCTCACACCACAATGTGTTATTTAACTTTAATACCTAAGCGTAAAACATCGATAAAACATTAGTTTAGAACAACGCTCGCCGGCGCGACGGTAACACAACGCGAATTACTTGTTTATCTACAACATTTTACACATTAAACACTAAATGAACATTGACTCTTATATTAAACATGCAAGAAAGTATTGGACAACGACAGCCGACGCCATAACAATTATCTATTATATTCGATGTGGATATTAAGGCTAGGTCGATTACAGGTATGTACACCTAAACAAAATTACATTGACACATAGATTAACACCGCAAAAGCACGCATGCAAAAGATTTAGAGGCAAAAGTCGAAGAGCTCAAGCGTCGAAGAGAACCACGGAGGTCGGCTGCGCGGCACTCGCCACTCGCCAGACAAGCGCGGAATTTGGATGAAACAAATATCCGGAGGACGAATACATTGTTATTTCAATGTAAGTGCAATATATAGTAGAGAAGAGAAGGCGATGAATAGTCGAATATCGATTGTCGAGTCTACACGCGTGCTAGAATCCTTATAATAATTTTGCTTCCATTTTTAAATAGTTTACACCGTTTCGTTCTAGTTGTATTTATATTATTTCAACTTTACACTTAAATAACAATATATCACAAGCTTCAACATATAAAACGGATTGTTTCACGACTGCGTTCTGCCGCTCGGTAGTAAATGACTTTTTGACCATACGTTCTGAGACGCGCTTCACAGTTGTATCGAGGGCTGCCTTCCAAAATTTTTTATGAATGTATAAAAATATTATTGCTTATTATCAAGCACCAACGCGCCACTAGCCAACTACGTTCCGAAAAAATTTAGAATTCGAATCTCTCCTACAAAATTTTGAGCGCGAATGATGGATGCGTCCGAACGAAATTATTGTTTTTGGTTATTTTTTTTTATTCGCTATTCGGGGGTCGTGAGGGGTGGTGGGGTGTATACAGGGTGGTGAAACGTCGTCGTAACAATGACCTTAGCTCAGCTACATCATGTATTCAGATAGTTACAATGGTCGAGAGGCGCTCACTGCATCACGCACTTGCTCTCGATCTGCGACTTAAGTTCATTCACTTGCGTTTCGATGGTGTTTTTCAGTTCTGAAATGAGAGAAACACAATTTGAGTCACATTTTATAGTAGCACTATAGAACACGGATATTCTTTAAGTTTTTCTTTGTTCTGACTGACAAATACTTTACAGCCAAGTAAATATTGCCTGAGTTAGGAAGCTGGACCGATTGCGATTGGAAAGGCCTGTATCTAGCGGTCGAATGCTATATGCTGATGATGCTATTTAATAAAAAAAAATTGCATTAAAGTACAACGACCATGATGCTATTCGCACACACATAATATCTTACACATTTGTTTGGACATAGTGTTTTGATGTTCATCATCATCTTCCTGCCCTTGTTCCACGCTACTCGTGGTCGGCGCAACACGTTTTCTTCTTTCATACCATCCTGCCCTGTCACGCTATCACTGACTCCCTTTTCTTTCATATCACTCCTCACCCAGTCCATCCATCTTTTATTTGGCCTTCCCCTCTCTAACCATCCACATTAATATTTAAAAAATACTAATGTTTCTGGCAAATAAATACTTTTACTTCCTATACAACTGTTTCAGTAACTTGCGTTTCATCGCTCCTCATCCCATGACCATACCAGGACAAAAGGTTTTCTTTTAACCTTTTAGTGTTTGGATGTGGTCGTTGTCAATAAAAGCTTAAAGTGACACTTACTGGTGAACTCGTCTTGGTCTTCCAGCTCCGCTTCGGCCGCCAACTCCTCTGGAGTTTTCTTCTTCCTCATCAGAGGGTTGTCGGGCTCCATAGGCTGCTGTTCCACCACCTCCTCTTTCTTCGGGATTTTGTACTGGAAGCAGAGTTACAAGGAATTTTAGAGGTATCTAGGTACTTGGTAAAGTAACATCATGTCAATGCTCCCCGAAAAGGTAAATGTGTATTAGGAAAATCCAAATTTTATCAGTTATGTTTCAGCCCTATGTTATTAAATGACCGACTTTGACAATTAAAAGTTGCCTATGAATGGTCTAATTAAAACAGATGCTTTGAGTTCGAGTTTGACTGGGAGGAATGTCAATACAAACAAACCAAGGGTCATGTTACACTGTAAGGCGGCGGTAGAAGTCCGTTATGCAGCCGCTCTACATAAAATACTAGCACCTACTCAACTCCATCTAGCTAAAGTGGAAGCTGACTCAACATAGTTTACAAAAAATGCTATGCAGATGTTGAATAGGGAACGAAAGCATTGCCGTCATCGAAGCATGTATCAATACATCAGGCTGCTATTAAGAAATTTGTAATGGATAGACCCAATTACATTTATTGTCTCTGTTGTCTGATTGCCTAACATCAAAGAATGCGCGCACGCGTGCTTTGATTGCATTGATTGCTTCATATTTTCAACAATCCGTCTACTCGAAAAAGTAAAACACGCAATGAATATTGTTGAGTTGCCAAATGAAAGGAAGCGTGCGTGCTTTGAGCTGTCAAAACAGGTAATTAGGTTGAGAAAGCGAACCAAGGACCTCAAGCAACATGAATAGAACAGTCCTAGAATGCTAATACAAATTACACTTAAGTAGTCAAGTTCTATTTGAAGTTGCAACCAGGTCGAGTTGTCACAGTAAACTTGTACAAGTACAAGTTCGATTTGAACCAGTCCAGTGATCTCATCAAGCTTGATCGAGAAGTTCGATTTGAATAGTTCAAGGAAGTTATACAGTAAGTATATTTTGCTCAAGTTGTTTTGTTTCAGAATTGCAATAGCGGTTATTGCCTCTTTCCTAATATCTCCTCAAAGTAAGTAAAAATGTTTATCTGTCGACAACAATAAAGTAGATAATTATGTATCGTTTTCTTTAGTAAAAATATGTATGTTGAAGAAACGATTGATTTCGATGCATTACTATTATATAGAAATATCTTTATTAACATTCGTAAAATTATAACATCAGTATAGTAAATGTTGGTAATCTATTGTGTAAACAGCTTTACTAAATTTAATTATTTTTCCTTACTAAACTACTAAAAACAATTTACCGGTCTTCCGTGGGTACGTAGACATATTGAGGAAGCTCTTTTTCTTCTCAATTGTTGTAGCTTAAACTTAATCAAAATTTTATATTTTCAGAGATAAAAATAGTTAATAGTTCATAAAAATATGTTTGCAAAAGCTAATCCCTGGAAGTACTAATCCGATTATAAATTTTATAGACAGCTTCACATTCTGAGTTTCAAAGGCTAGTTTTATCACGAAAAATAATTAAGTGTAGGTACAGCGTTCCTTTGGAATAGGCCACTTGAGCGATACCGCATACTATAATGTGTGATATATGTATGTAAAGTGTGATATTTGGATGACGAGCTCGTGGTTAAATTATAACAGCCACTCGGGTCAATTTTCAAGGTTAAGAATCGTATGCCGAGGTCGGCCCGTGGATGGATGACCATCCGTTACCTATAGAAAATGAGACGCCGACTCTCGGAAAGCTGTCATTTGAAGATCTTGACAATCGTTAAGGAAAAGGCTAGGTAGATTTGAAGTGTGATGAATATGAATAGACACATTTACATATGCTCAAAACCCAACATAACATTGGTTAAAAATGATTTGTATCCAACTACCACACCTAGAGGCAGAAATTTTCGAATATTTTTCCCCAAAGCGAATTCAGTCGCTTAAATTCTCGTCAAACGTCTGCCCAGCTCAAACGGGTATTATTGCATCCCATCAAACTACCAGTTAATACATTATTCTGTCGTAACAAGCTATGACGGTTCCTCAGCGGAACCAGGGTTGCCAGCCGTAATTTCCCAAAGGTACAGCGCATTCGATTTCTGAACGCTCAGTGTTGCCACACTCAAATAGATTGACTCCTTTTCTGTAAACTTGCGATTTATTCCCGCAGCTGGGAGTATGTAATGCAACCTTTATTTTATTGGAACTGTTTTCTAAACAGTATTTTTTCTGTTTGTCGTCAAAGAGATTTTTGTTGATTGTTGCTTTATTTGCAGATTCCTTTTTTGATTTGGTGACGTTTTAGTTTCTCAACGGTATTGAGTCGCAAAGTATTTCAAATGATACGCTTAGATCTTATCTAAGAAAGACGTAAGCTAAGCTGAGTTCGCAGTTGGATGAATCTTTCATAGTTTAGTTTACAAATACTGAGAAATAACTTCAAAGTTTATAGTTTAGGATCTAATTGTTGTGGGAGACCCACACCACACCAACATCACCACCATCCTAAAACCACAACATAGAGAGCTTTAAGAGAGTTCTCTTCAACAGGGGTAGGCAATGCACCTGTGGTGCCCCTGTTATTGCAGATGACCACTTACCATTTGGTAGTGCGCCTGCTTGTTTGCCACTTTATGGCATAAAACAATACCAGAGCGTTCAAAACATAAAAGACCAGAAGTATTGCTATAATATCTACGAGCTAGCAGTAACATGATTACACAATTATTAACTGAATGCATTACATTGATCTGTCGAGTGTCGATCGAGTATCTTATGTGCTATTCCTGACCATAATCTATCTCTGTGCCAAATTTCATCCTGATCCATCCAGCTATTTGAGCGTAAAGAAGTAACAAACATACAAAAACACATACACATACACTCACAAACTTTCGCCTGTATAAAATTATTGTGATAAACCAACACTTTAAAAGCTGCCAGAAGCTTTTCCTGCTAGCCAGTACAGCATATCCATTATCCACGTGACTGAGTATTGGTTGAAGAAAATTTAAACTAATAACAAAGAATCGTCGCCACGAAAATACAGAAGAAGTAACGAATGTTTGCAACCCATGCGACCTTGGAAACACTACCTACTCAAGGTTTACTATTCAAGGTAAAGCAACTTGTCAATGTAGGATTGCACCTACAAGAATCCTGCCATGCTTTCGCTACCTACATCTTACCAAAGTGTACATCCACTTAATTGTAATCTACGCCACTAAACCTCTAAGCCAGTCTAGATCGATGACGCAAAGAGGCTTAATTATAAAATAGAAAATTACACCGCGAAGGCTCAGAGCAATCCTCTTGCCTTTAATCTCCAATTGATTACATGCAGCCGAGACAGCCTGGGGAAGAATGTATTTTAATTTTAAAAGCATTTTTTTACTGGCAACCCTCTGGAGATCTCATTAGGGATGTCTCAGTGGTAGAAGATTGAGCAAAAAGCTTTGCGAGTATTGGTATTAAATTAGACTTTTATTGTGGGTTTTAAAAGCTTCTTTGTATACTGTCATATTATTGCGACGGTATATAGGATACTAGTATTGAGAGTATCCGATTAGTGTGACAGCTGACCCGAATGCTAGGCACATGAAGAATGAAGATGAATAATTTGATGGGTAAAAGGTTGATATATTTGTTGGATTTATATATAACCTAAGCCAATAGAAGTCAGATTTTTAAACTATAGATAGCAGATCAGATTGAGTTTGTCCGTAGAGTGAGAAAATAATTTTTACTTAAAAGCATTATTTAGCTAGCAACCCTCTGGAGATCTCATTAGGGTTGTCTCAGATATTGAGCAAGGATTTCCCGGTATCTATATCAAATTGATTTTAAATTGTACATTTAAAAGCTTTCTCGAGCTCTGTCATGATATTCTGATGGTTACGGAACTTATAAATTATATGAGAGCAGCAGAAGTCAGATAGTCAGTTTTTGATGAAAATGGAATGTAAACATACAGTGTGATACATGAAATTAGGTACAAGTGATCGAGGGTCTAGTTAAGTGGCCTTCAATGTCAGCGAAGGCGATAGTCGAAACGTAAAAATGTAAGGGATTGATCACGTGAATTTTCGATTTTGCTTGTCAATTCCATACAATTTTGCCTTTTTGAGAATCGCTATCACCACGCTTTTGATGATAGAATGTCACTTATGTAGGGCCTCTGAGGCTCTAAAAAAAGTGTCATTCCATGTTAGCGATGGTGAAGACGACACATACCATTTCGATAGCGCTTGACAATCCTATATATTTTAGACATTTTTGCAATCGATATCACGACGCTTCCGTTGATAGAATTTCACTTGACTTCGGCCTATGGTATATTAAATATACCAGTTCCTGGATCCAATATAACAATAGTGCATTTTATAAGCAAAAAACATGACTTTGAAGTTTATCACAATATTACAATTTTTTTTTTTAAATCCCTATAATAATTTATCTAGTAGTAGAAACGATTCGATCGATAATCTGTTGAACACATAAAAAAATATGAAACGATATCTTGCGAAAACACCCCGATTCATACAGTAAAACGCCCATAACTTTTGAACAGCTGAACCGATTTCCATCAAACATAGCTAAGAACACTCTCGATAAAGCCACCTTCCAAACAAAAAAAAACGAAATCAAAATAGGTTCTTCCGTTTAGGAGCTATGATGCCACAGACAGATACCAAACACAAACTCACAGGCAAACACGTCAAACTTATAACATCCCTTTTTCCGTTGAGGGTTAAAAATACAGCAAAAGCAGTATGTAAGGATCGTAGCAGGTGGCGTTCTGAAGTTTCTGTCTACAACCATGGGAAAGGACGTGAGTTTATGTATGATATACAATATTATCACAACAAGAATGATATTTTACCTGTGGCAACATCGCAGGGAGCTCAAAATATACCATTTTCCTTAATCATGTAGATGACACAATTTTAAATAATCACCGGCTTAGCGATGCCCGGGGATTTTCCGGGATTTGATTAATTAAAATGAAGCTGAAATATAGTCGGCTTTACTTGCGGTGATATTTTAAAAAGAATGTAATATTTTTGGTCGTAGATAAAATAGAATTAGAAATTATGTTAATTGCTCGAAAAATTCTGTGACTAATTATAATAATACCAGCCTGTAATTGTCCCACTGCAGGGCCTAGGCCCTGAAGAAGAACCTAGGTTCTTCACATACAGATAAGGCGCAAGCATTGATCACCATATATTTAACTACTCTTTTAGGTTTGCTTTGGTATAGGTTTTTGGCGATTGATGTTTTCACTGGATAGGAATAAAACAACACAGACATTACAATATAACAGCACAATGAAACAAACAAATCTTCTGCCTGCTTCTGTCTTCTTCTCTTTCCCTTCTCTCCTCTTCTGGCGCTGTGTTAGCCTCAAAGAAGTCAACCTGACTCGATTAGGGAGTCGCGCGTTAATACGGACTCCCTACTAGAGTCAATTTAACATCCATGAGCTGTGTCTTCTTACTTCTTGGCACTTCTGTCTTCCGCTGTGTGCTTCCTGATGTTAGATTTAAATTCAGTGCACCGTATCGGTACAGAAAACAGTACAAGCATGATTGAAATATTATCGCACAGCAATAATTCAGAAATTAATTTTCAAAAAACCGATGGACTATTTCAAAGTGTTATACGTTACATCTAAAATGTATTGATCGATATACTATGTATAGTTACGAAATTAATTAATGCCAAACTGAGCTCATGATGCACAGGATCGATCAGTCTGGCAACGCCTGGGGGAGGCCTATGTAAAGCAGTGGACGTCTTTTGGCTGAAATGATGATGATGACGATGAGCTCATGACAAATAGATTTATGATCGTATAAGGCATGATTAATAAAGGAATGTTACTTAATATCAATAGAAAATACGAAGAAATTTTGAGTAGAACCTTATAAACGTGTCAGATTAGAAAATAAAGTTTCAATACACTTGTATTAATTAAGTAATTGAAAATAACAACGGTTTCCCGTAATTAATTTTCGTCAACCTCGTAAAAGTTTCGGATATCCAATAGTTTTGCACTCTCCTCACCAAATTAATTATCAACCCTTCCATATCTGGTTCAAAACATTAATGTTTTAATTATATTTATTTCATGCTTCTCAGATTATTTATTGATTTAAAAGAGTTTCCTGCACGTTCTTCTACATAGAAATCTACCTACGCTATGAAATGTAAAACTATAAAGCTTCTTTATTTCGGACTGATAAATATATGAGAGTTTTGATGATAGTACCAAGTTATCACTATCAGTCAGAAGTTGGAAAGACATTATGTAATCGAAATTGGCTAGTAGCGTTCAGCCTCAAGGAAATCCCGTAGTATCATAATGAAGCAATCAATTGGTCGCCTGACAATAGGAATCAGTACTGAACTCATACACTGTATAAAAATTATAAAGATCAGTCTTTTAAGAATAAGTAACGCCAAAAATGTATAACCTTTAATATTCCATTAATAAATTATTACAAACTAGACACTAAATAACGTTGGGCTGGTCCCCCAACGATAAGTTTCGAATATCGGCTCCAGTAGCCGTTATCATTAGCCGTTGTGATGCTTCCAATTTGCGCAAGATTGGCGTCGGGCGCACTAAACGAGTTACGAAACTCATCTGGACAGAAATTGAGAGGCCACCGGTGGATGGTGGATGTACTCGGGGACATATAGTTGGATGTACTCGGGGACATTTAGTTGGATGTACTCGGGGATATTTAGTTGGATGGCTTTTTATTCGATAGTTGTGTGGAGTGAGATGTGGGTTGGGTTATGTTGAAGGGCTATGTACCCTGCTGTTGCATTTGAAGGGTTGAAAATAATTATCATTTTATTGTGGAATATAGTTGAAAAGCGCTTATTGAGGGCCGGTTTATGAATTGAGTAGTTTAGAACGTGTTAAACCCTACTTTAAAGCCAAAAAAATATATAGGTTTTCAGGCTACAGAAGAATTTGACGAATAACCAACTTTAAATTCTTATTCTTATTCTTTCTAATCTTTATACATTGAATTTAGTTATGACTGTATATTACTGAAAACATGGATTAAAATAACAATGTGCAATAGCTTTTCGAATGAAAGGTTGTTGCATAGGTATTGCTAACCCATAAAAATAGCTTTATATTTACTCGACCGTCTATATTTTAACCTATCTATGTGCGGGCCATAAAACACACACGTACGCATAAAGACAGTATGTATGTGTGTGTGTAAAGATTGAGGGTGTGTGTGTGATGCGGTATACTGACTAAAGGACTTTCATACTTCGTCGCCCATTATGTATTATAATTTACTGGTTTGCTGTGGTATTGTCCTCGTTATTATGTTGATGTGAGGTTAAGAATGCTTATTTTCGTACAAGTATATATGTTATAATTTTGTCTCGTTTGATTAAAAGAAATATAGCTTGCTGCTTATTGCAGTGTTAAGCTCTAGATTGTCTAGGGAAATATATGTTGAAAACAGTGTCCATGGAGTTTATTGCACATTCTTCTCTTTAGAGATCTACGTTTTGAAATGTGCATTCTGACCAAATTGACTTCTTGACAATTCATAAGTGCCTGTAAAAGGTTTAATTAAAATAAACGCTTTGAGTTTGAATACTTATTTTCAAATTAATATCATTTCACACTGCTCATTGAGTTAATATTTCTCTATAATATCTTTCACTTTAGTTATTATTAATTTATAATTATTAGTGTGTATTAAGAATTAATCCTGTATGTATGTCGGTATTAATCCCCACAATAAAGCATAAATGCATCGATATACATACGCATGAAACTCACAACCCTTTGTGTTGCATGACGCATAATTGCTACGAGACCTTCCAATACTCAATATAACTATACATATATATATACATACTCAATTACGTCATCTTTGTTTGAATAGAACGCAATAAGAGCATGCACACACATATCCGTTAAGTATATGTATGTGAGTGTGTACAAATACGCAATGTCGGTTTCTTAGTGAGTGTATGCCGTGCAAAATCGCTATAAGATCGTTTACTCACACATTTAAACGTCTATATGTGTGTACTATGGTGGAAAATTGTTATAGGGAAGTTTATGGGGCGCATGGCTTCGGAAAATGACGTGTAAAACGTTCGCAAGTACGGTTTGCATAAACAGGGATTTCTACGCCTTTTTATGGGGGAGTCTCGGAGACGTATCCTGGGTACTTATTTTGAAGTAAGCGGCGTTTATTAGTTTGGTGCGTCTGTTAGACATATATTGGGTTGTTTGGTATCGTTTGATAGTGGGCGATAGGACTTCATTTAGATAGTGGTAATGCAGTGCATTGATCGTGTTGTTGTAGTATATTGTTACGAGAACTTATGTTGGCTATTACTTATTCGCTTGCCTATAAATATATTACATTAGCTTTTCCCCGCGGCTTCGCTCCCGTGGCCCGCTTCACTGGATCCGTTTTCGAGATCAAAAATAGCCTATGTCCCTTGAGGGATCAAGAAGAATGTAGCTTTCTACTGGTTAAAGAATTTTCAAAATCGGTTGAGTAGTTTTTGAGTTTATCCATTACAAACAAACTTACGAACAAATTGTTCCTCTATATAATATTAAATAGTATAGATCAATGGGCTACCGATATTTATTGTTTTAACTTTTTGTTCGGTACTTATTTGCCATTTTCTGAACACAATTTTTCTATAGGAACCTATGTACAACATGAAAATCCACTTAAAACGTGCGCCAAAACAAACCCTTCGTCTAATCATATTTGCTGTCACTACGGACGTCGTGTGGCGAGCCTAATGTATCGGAAGTATTGCCAACGCGTCCACTAACTGCCGCTCTTTGTTTTGCACAGGAGAATACCTCTTTGCGTTTCATGATCTCCTAGTACTTTCATATGTTTATGGAAGAATGGTTTTTCACTATTTGCTGCCCGCATATTGGCATTATGTTTAGGGACGAAAAGTGTACCAACAACACACCATACAACAGTGGTGTGTTTTAATCCAGAGCGTACTTATCGATACTTACTTGTACCTCTCCAGGTTTCATATTATCTGGTACTTTGATAATGGGTATGATAGAATAGTTTTCACTAGTTGCTGCCCGTATATTGGCATTTTAAGGGCTTTTTATTTTAGGTTTAGATTATTTATTTATTTATTTAGGGATGTAAAGTATCCCATGTTTTTAATCCAGGCTGTACTTATCGATGTTCTGTTTTGCACACGAGTACCTCTTCGGTTTTCATAGTGTCCTAATAATTTGATATGGTTATGGAAGAATAGTTTTTATGTTTAGTATCCTAGGCAATTTGGTTTATGTTGAAGTGTTTAACAAAATGTATCCTATGTGTTTTTCTAGGACATGTTATATTGAAACATCAAGGAGAGGTAGGGAGTATTGTTTTATACCTATTTTCACCAGTTATAGTGGACTCTCATTTTCATCTTTTGCCTATAATTTTCCTAACCGTGTTGGAATCGGCTTCGTGCCTTCCAACTGGATGTATTTGGAATACCAGTAGTCGCACTAACGTACGTCGAGCTGATGTGCTGTCGCACTAGTGATGGTCGATAGGTATATCGTACTGTCGTAAGCTCGTAGACTCTTCACGTGACCAGAGGGCTGGCCTTTTCTTCGGCCAGAGAATCAGCATTGCCATCCAACGTGGCAATGCTGCCAGCGTTTTGTGCACGTTTCTCATTGACATCGATGTGGACGAATTTTTTGATGCACAATGAGCTCTTTTCCGTGCCCCTTTTGTATTTGTAAATAGGTTTGTTTTTATTTTAGAATATTCAATTGTATATATGTTAATAATTTTTGACTGTCGCCCTAACATTTTTCGCGTATTTGTTTGTCGCAATTGAATAAATTTGCATAGAGCGATTGTTTTTCTGACTCTGTTGCCATCAACCGAACACAAATCATAAAATTGCTAATGGATATGACCAATAACACCAAGTTCAACCTAGAAATCAAACCCAGGAACCTAGGTGTAGTAGCTCTTCCAACTAATAGACCCAAAGCAGTCAACGCGATAGTCTAACTTATATTTCGTTCGTGCTTATCCGAATCAGCAATTTCTATTCTCATAAGGGATTAACCCTCAGTCCTACAGAACCTTTGACAAATAAAATTCAAATCTACCCGCAGCATGGTAATAGGCAATTTAAATCTAATTGATTGGAAAGCGGATAATCGTCAGCTGGGACAGAAGGTCGATAATCGCTCGCCCGGAGAATTACTAATAAAAGTCGGGCCTTAGGGCCTTGTGACCTAGTAAATTTTATGATTCCATAACTAGTATAGTCGAGTATGGGTGACCCTTTGCTGGATATGGGCTCCTATTACTTTTGCTTAATCCGCTAAGTAGAATGGTTTTAGTTACTGAATTGTCGAGCGCATGGTTGAGAGTAAGAGCTGTACTAGGTTGATTTCCCGGTTACATAAAAGCTTGGTTGTGTAGGTATTATTTTTTCAACCTATATTGTCCCACTACTGAGCAAAAGTGAAAGGAAAAATTATTTGGGTTTTAAAGAGTTTTTAACCTTTTTAGAGACTCAAGACTCAATATCATTCACAATGAGAAATGTGTGGAGTGTTGTATCATAGAGAATTTTGACTATTAATGTTTAATCAACAATTTCATTAATAATTCCAACAACGATGCTGTCAATAATACACAGAAACTGTTCAATAATTCCGAATAATACATAATTAACAATACGTCTATCATAATGAAAATGATTAGGCTGTCTAGTGTCAGCCCATTGCCAATAGCCATTTAATAAATATTTTACGTGAAGGCTGGTAACACTCACGCACTGTGTTGTCAGTCACGCGATTACAATTAGCATTTTATGTCGATTTGTTCGTAACTGACTCACTTGTAGTACATTCAGGTTAATGAACTATTATTTATATACTAACGATTGTTTTAAGGGATGAGACAATGGACGCAATCCTATTTGTTTCAAAAATATGTCGAATTCAGTAAGTTTAAGAAAATTAAGACACATGCAACTGTTTGTTACGAACGTCTATGACTATGGAGATAATTTGTTCTATTTTAAACGTGTATTTGTCACGAAACAAATGAAATAAAAGGTGGTTACGCCAGTTTTATCAAAATCATTACTTGCTTTTATTTTGAAATTGTTTATGTCAAAATTACTCTGGTTTGGATGCTTGTATGTAACGCGGGTTAATGAGACCCGTGCTCGCCATTGGCCCGTTTGGATTGCGAACCCCGAACTGTATGACAGTTTGGGGTCAACCAATAAAAAATGTTCTAACGTCGGCGCGCGCGAGCTGAGCTAACGCATCTTCCGGGAGCTCCCGTTTTTGGTTGTTTTTTCTGAAGATTCTATGTTAAAAAGACTGTGTGTGATAGAAACCTGTGCGCCTGTGGTTCCTGAAGAGGTACATGAGGCAGGAGCATTCGCCTTCGGGATATGCAGGTACGTCCAAGCCTAGGTACAATTGTCCAATGTGCAACTACGAGTCAGTCAATCAGCACCTATCTTAAATTACAGTCCACAATTTAGGTATTTCCATCATCCCCTTGTTATTTACGCACCAAAAGGTATGGATTTGCGATTCACGCACCCATTGAATAAAACAGGTATAGGCAGGTATAAAATAGCTGTGAAAGATTTTAAAGGTAAACTACCTACCAGGGCCTAACTTTAAGACAGAGCATACTCCATTCATCAATAGCTAAAGTCGCAAAAATATGAAACAAAATGTTCCCCCAATAAAACACGGGTCTATTAATCAGATCAAAAATACCAGGCGCTCATAATCCGCACAGAGTTCGCTACACTTAATTAAAGAGTCGTCATCAAAGTCGGTCCGTCACGTTCGCACGAACATTTGCGGAAAGTTGCGACAACTCGCGTAAAAGTTCCGGTACTGCAAGTTTTAATTGTTGGGTCAGGCAGGCCCCGATGGGGGCGCTACGTAATGCTCATAGTTGAAGAAACTTGGCGAAATAAGTGCTTTTATTAAACGTCGATGGGGAGTCAGTATTGGGGGATTTTTATGGTAAGATTTAATTAGGAAAATAAGAAGAGTATAAAGTACGTTCTTTTGTGCAAATTGTATTAGCATTTGGAGAAATTATGCCTCTAATGTTGGTTTGAAGAGCACGTTTTTCGTACGTGTTTTGCATTAAATCGATAAATAAACAAGTCAGAAGAATACCACAGTTACATTTATATAACTCAACTTTATAGTCGCTACCTAACGTCGTAACTGCGTCAACAGTAGCGGTACTGAAAGTGACATTGCAAATTCTGAATTGCAACGGTTACCTAGCTGTTGAAGAAATAACACGGCATCTTCTTGATTGCTATTCTTGGTACCCAATCACGATTTATAAACTTATTAATTAATTATTAAGTAGTATCTCAGCAAGCATGCAACCAATGGTTACTTACCAATGCATTAAAAGGTTTTTAATCCTCAAAGAGTCTACAGACAAAATATCAAAAGTATAATTTTCTCCACTATGTACAACTTTCTACCAAATAATAGGGGGCAATCGGGGACGGAACAGATAAAGATCAAGAATCAAGTTTACTGAGGAACTCTTCAGATGGCGACACTATTAGCAGATATTATTTTACGGTGATACTTTGCCGTGTGGTGTATTTAAGTAAACAGATTTTTAGACGTGAGAAGTTACAAAATTGTTTTTATAACACCAGGAAGCAGCAATTCTGGACTTAAACAAAGAATAAATAATTAAAATAAACTGATTTCGCGTTTAAGATAAATTATTTCAAGAGGCTTGACTTCATAATGGTTCTTAGTAAATTAATCGGCGATCATCATATTCTATGCACACTATTATGTTGTAAATACAGCGTGCTAATTGTTCTTCTGTAACAGCTTTTTCAAACTTTATTATGCAAATAAATGTTTTGATAGATATTTTAATATTTTACTACAGATAACTTTGCATGCCACTTGGGTATTCAAAGGATTTTGACCGAACAAGAGCTCTCACATGGAGTAATGTCATCAAAATACACAACAAAATATTCAAGCGGCATCAACATTATTTGTTTAGACATTTGCGAGGCCTTACGCAAGTAATGTATCGCATTACAACCCTTTGCCAAAGATCGGGTTTCTGAACGTAACCTTCATAGGAAACAACATTCTCCTCAGTTTGGTTGCGTTTTATGAGTCTGCCTTGGAATTTGAATGTTCTACAATTATTTAAAAACATGCTATGGTTTTTCCCTGTAGACCTTTAAAAATCAATCGATTGAAATGGTTAATCAACTTCTTATAAATTATTAGCAATTATTCATTTTTCAAGTAACTGCAAAATACCTACAATACGAAATACCATGTATCAATTTAACTTTATTTTCTTTTTGTTAGTATTAAGTATAGAAAAGAAACTTTTGAATAAGGATTCCCATGAGGGTTAGATCCATTACTTGTAGAAGTTTGGGGTACTGGTTTGCTATCCCTTGCCAAAACTCAGATAAGTTTAAGTATGCAAAAATATTGAAAAAAAATGTCTGTACCCGATCTCAATTCACACGCTCAAGATTCTATTACAGCAGACATTTCGCGATTTCCAAACCCGCGGCCGCTCCTACCTGAGACCCCACAGGAGTACAGGCACCCAACTCGAAATTACCGGGGGTCCTTTGACGTAGCCATTTAGGTACAAATTTTATTAGTGCGGGGAAGCGTCGGCACACTTCGGCGCAGCGTCGTAATGGCCTGGCTAATAGTCCGCCCGGGCGGCGAGGCGACGGCACCTAATGTAAGTGTTAGGTACAGTTTTAAAGTGACGCCAATTATGAGTTGGCTGGATAGATTTTTGCGAAGTGATCGTGTTTTGCTTTGATAGTAGGGAAATATAGGTGCACTCTAGGTATAGCACTGCTCAACCCTTCAGTAAATACATGCGTGATATTTGTGTTGATGTTGAGACGTGACCAGCCAACGTGAGTTCTACATTGAAGCTTTAAGTCACCTTAAATATAAGAGTACCTTCACCATACTTATTTTAATGCATCACTTTGCATATAAGTGGTTGATGATAGCCGAGTCATTCTAACCATATGACGGTTTGAAATCAGTAACACTGCGAAAAGAACTTAAGTAAGCTTTTTCAAGATTTGTCAAAATCGTTAAACTATCGAACCTCATGTAAATAGGCAGTTACTGCAGGGCAATTGTTTTAAATAAGTTACTTGTTTGTCAATTCCCTGCCACCTTTCATCCAGTGGTAAAGCTAAAAGTATTGTTTGTCTGTCTTTAGATAGCTGCCTGTTTTGACTGGGATAAAAGATATATTATCTATTTTTAGGGTTCCGTACCTCGAAAGGAAAAAACCGAACCCCTTTTTTTATTTAGCGTGTAGCGCTACCACGGGGAGATAGCGCAGTTATATGGGACTCTCACCCACTGAAACTCTACGGTGTCCTCCTGTGCCGCTTATGACGGGAACACGGGTATGCTCATACACTCACCGCGAACCCGCCACGGCTGTCCATCACCGGACCCTACTCTGGGGAGTACTCACCGGCGCACCAGAACACACTGTGCGCCGTGACCACCCCAGGGACCAAACCAGCACATGGGTGCCAGACGACCCCGTGTATGGCAGCCTTGAACCCCGAACCCTTATAGGATCACTTTGTTGTCCGTCTGTCTGTCATGACCCTTTTTCTCAGGAACTCGTGGAGGTATCAAGCTGAAATTTATATCAAATACTTAAGTCTACTGTCCCTTAAAGCTGTGAATGAAACTTCTAAGCCAACGCAATCAAAAGATACAGCCTTTTATGCCGCAAATTTCCGAAAATTTTCGGCACTCGCAAGGGAATCAAAACCTACAGGGTACATCCGGTGAACTCAGAATCTTGAAATTGGTACGAAGCAACGTCTTATAGCACAGATAAAGGAATAATTGCGAAAACCGTAAATTTTAGTTACATCATATAATAATAATATTTTAATAATTTTAATATTACTACCCCTTTCCTCATGAACGCGTAGAGGTATTAAATTGAAATTCATATCAAATACTCAGGTTTATAATACCTTTAAGCTGAGGTTTGTACGGAACCCTTGGTGCGTGAGTCCGACTCGCACTTTGCCGGTTTTTTCACAAGGAGCTGCTACCGAATGAGAGAGTGTCAGAAGACTTTTAAGTTATTGAAATGGTGACAATTCAACTCAAAAAAAATAAAATTGACAACTCAACCCAATCATTCGCCTAGCCAATCTAGTCCTAATTCGAATCACTTTTCTCGCGGCAACTTTCTGGGCTTTTTACACGCGCAAATTGCTGGTAATTTGGCGGGAAGGCTGCACAATGGCGGGCGCGGCGAATTACGCGGATAAAGTGCCACTTCGTCTTTATGCCGGTTAGGAAAGTTAGGGAAACGAGAAGGAAGAGGGGAACCAGGGCGTTTAGTGCTACTTATTTTTATGGAAAATGTGCTGAATATTGTAGTGCATATAATGGGGTTAAGTGGAGGTGGTGTGTGCATTTTAAGGTTTTAGTGCGGGGTACTATGGTTTTCAATTGGAACTTGAAATTTTGGAGTTGTGTCGACCGTATTGCAGTGACGTTAGTGTTGAAGTGAACCAACCTAGATATTTAATAGATTGGTTACTGGAATAATTACATTAGATTGTGGTCAAACGTGAGCCTATCATTAAATAAAAAAACTGGACTAGTGTGAGTCGGACTCGCACACGAAGGGTTCCGTACCACTATCGCAAAAAAAGGAAAAAAAAAACAGGTTTGTTGTATGGGAGCCCCACTCAAATATTTATTTTATTCTGATTTTAGTATTTATTGTTATAGCGGCAACATAAATACATCATTTGTGAAAAATCAACTATCTTGCTATCGCGGTTCATGAGATACAGCCTGGTGACAGACGGACACACAGACAGACAGACGGATCGTGGAGTCTAGAGACCCAATGGGTAAAAACGGGACCCTATTACTAAATAGGGTCCCGTTTTTACCCATTGGGTACGAAACCCTAAAATGATGCCAATTTTTTAGTTTTTTTGTTTTTTTTTTTGAACTTTCAGGTATTATTTGTTTAGTTGCGTCATCCCCCGTAAATCGTCAATAAGTTTGTATTATGAACATAATACCTACAATTTTTAATTCCTAATTACTATCTTGTTTTTATCTTCCTTACTGGCGCACTAATAATTTATCATAACACATTTGATTATTACAAGTCTAATCTATTTTACCCCCTATGTACCGCTCCAGACAACACGGACGTTCAAATATTAGCATACACATCAACATACAGAGCACAGATATTGTATTTGTGTAAGCCTCAAGGTGCACCAATTATGTAAATGGCGACGGCAGGTGGCGCTACAGGCGGAGCTAGTGATTCCATTTGTGCAATTGAATCTATGTTTCTGTCCAATTGGAATTAGTGGGACTTTGTATGTGGTCTTACCTCATGGAAGGTACGTCTAGGAAAGTAATTTCTTGAGTTCATTTTGATATGGAAGATGGAATCGAATCAAAATACAGTTAGGCCTTCTAATTGTACTATGATTAGGTTCCTACCAGGTTCCTACGGTCTAGTAGCCACGTGTATAACGATTAGGTTTACGTTTAACTAAGTGTGAATATAAATTCTAAAGTAAAATAAATGTACTAAAGTCTGTTTTTTTATCTCTGAGACAAAATTGACACATGCATTTGTCAAATTACAATTTTTACAGCTTATGAAGGGGAAAGAAGGAAAAAAAGAAGAGGAAATAAGTAATTTGACATTTGCATGTGTCAATTATGTCTCAGACATAAAAAAAACAGACTTTTGACTTAAATAACGTCAAACATACTCGTAAATGGATAGTAAAATTGCATTTTGTGCTCATCGCAGTTAATTTTTATCGAGAACTAGAAATAAGCGGAGCGAGATGAAAATAGTGTTCAGTAGACACTTACCTGACTATGGCGAAGCCAAAATGAGATGTTTACAAAACAATTCATTATAATAGTATATAGTAAACAATCTTTATGTAAAGGTGGCACGACCACGGCTATCATCTATGAATATTTTCTTGAGTTATTATAATAGGGTTTAAAGTATGAAATTGAAAGAGATGGTGGAAGCCGATCCGAGCCAAACTACCCAGGAATTAGCGGCATGGTTTAACGTTACCTTACCAACAATATTGACTTATTTGCGTCAAATCGATAAAAATATGAATAATGGGTGCCTCATGATTTGACTGATCTGCAGAAAGAAACGCGTGTTGAAACTTGTGTTGCCTTGTTGAATCGATACAAAAATGAAGGAATATTGGATCGAATTATGACATGTGATGAAAAGTGGATTCTTTACGATAACCGTAAGCCAAAAATGCAATGGCTGACCCCAGGTCGGACACCGCAACAGTGTCCTAAAGCAAAGCTTACCAATAAAAAGATAATGGTAACTGTTTGGTGGTCTCAGCATGGTGTTATTCACTATAGCTTTCGTTGATCTGGTCAAGCAATAACGGCAGATGTCTACTGTGCTGAACTCCGAACAATGTTAGCAATACTAGCAGTGAAACAGCCCCAACTCATGAATCGATCTTCACCATTACTGCTCCATGATAACGCGAGTCCTCATGCAGCACGAGAAACCGTTTTAACTCTACAGGAACTGCAATTAGAAACCATTCGTCACCCTCCATATTCGCCAGACCTTGCTCCGACGGATTACAATTTTTTCGTAATTTGGACAATTTTCTACATGATAAAAAGTTTTCTTCTCAGGAGGCAGTGCAAAATGCTTTCACAAAGTTTGTCGAATCTAGATCACCAGCATCGCAAAGGCATAAATGACCTTCCTATTAGATGGCAGCAATAACTGTAATTATTTTGATTTAATAAATATGTTAAATTAAAAAAAAACTAATTTAAATTTTTCAGTACTAATCCGCAATTTCGTATTTTAACCCCTATACTTTTTAGAGCGCGCTTTTTTCTAGTCACGCACCTGCCACTATCGTAGCAATCGCCTTTTGCTTCACTTATTTAGTTTATATTTTAAAAATAACACAACATCATAAAATACAGCGGCTAACTTTGAGCACAAAGTAGCTAAGCTCTCAGCTTAGGATTTATTCAAAAGCGCTGAAACGCTAAAAGCTCCCAAATTTTGTTTTTAGGAAGCTCTACGTGTTTGTGGGTGATTTAGTTATTTTGTGTATGGGTGAATGTTTTATTATATTGTGGGAAACTTTGCAAAGTAAGTTATTCAACTACAGAACCGATTTTGATATATATATTTGTAGACTAGCTTTCTGCCCGCAGCTTTGCCTGCGTGGACTACACGATTTTGGCTGTTTCGTTTTTTGCAGTTCTGGCGGGATATTGCAAATTGATATCCAAACATAGCTTTCCGCCCGCGTCATTGTTCGCGTAGACTACAAAATTTGCTCGATTTCATTATTTTATTGAATTACATAAATTACATGTAAATTAATATAGAAGCATAAACTGAACTGCCGTCGTGTTCTAATAGCTAGAGCATTGGACTTTCATTCTGGAGGTCTTGTGAGATCGATTTCCACGGGAAGGTACAAATAGTGAAAGACCACTTTGCTTGCAATTTCTGGATCCTACTACCGACACGATAGAAAATTAAGACAGTTTGGCGCAAAAGTTATCACCCGATGTTCATTGGCTGTATTGTTTTTAATAAATGTAATACTTTGGTTCTGCTTTTAGATAATGTTTTTGTATACCACATTGGTGGTTTTTCTGTCTGGTGCTAAAATGGCCAGGGTGCTAGTACTGACTCTGTAACAGGCAATGTAGAATTGCCCGTGTGAGATTCAATCTTTCCTTAAATCTATGCCTGCCAACCATAATGACTGACCCTGAGATTTATTTATGATCATTGCAAAGCAGACATTAAGGGGGCATTGTAATCGTTGAAACTCAAAGACAAAGTCAAAGGGTATCAGTGGTATTCGAGGCATGAAAACTTGTTACCCCCGAGCATATATAGTAGGTAATCATTCATTTTAACTTTAGCACCCCTATTTACCCGTTTAAAGGATGAAATTTAAAAAAAGGCTTAAGTACGTTTTTCTTTAATTGTATTTTAGTGCAGTTATAGTAAATTTTAGGTAATTATGATAATAAATAATTTATTTTTCTTACAAACTTTAACACATCGTTAGGGGTTGAAATTCAAAAAACCTTATATATGAGTTTCTTTAATTATATTGAAGTGCAGAAATAATAAGTTTCATGTAATTTTTATGACAAACAATTTTTTTGTAAACTTTAACAGCCCTTTTACCTTTAAGGGATGAAATTCAAAAAATCCTTAAACACGTGTTTCTTTAATTGTATTGAAGAGCAGAAATACTAAATTTTAAGTAATTTTGATAATAAACAATTTATTTTTCTTACAAACTTTAACCCCCTTTTTTACCCCTTTAAGGGATGAAATTAAAAAAAATCCTTGGAGACGTATTTTTTATTTTATATTTAGAAGCTAAATGCCATATTTCATTCATTTCAAAATAAAAATCACAGAGTTTCATGCAAAGTTTCATCCCCTATATAACTAACTCCCTTAGGGGTTGAATTTCGTAAAATCCTTCCTTATTCCTTGTTTAAATTATAAAGAGAACTTCTGTGCAAAATTTCAGCTTTCTAGGTCCAAGGGTTTGGGCTGGGCGTTGATGAGTCAGTCAGTCAGTCAGTCAGGACTTGTCTTTTTATTTATGTAGATAGATAGCTATTTGATGGGCACTTTTAGAATCCTTTTAATTCCGCTGAAAATTAATGCACAGGTTTGGCAAGCGCAAATAATTCTATAAAATCGTTTGTTTGTTGGGCTACAGTGATATTTGGTTTTATATAATTTACTTGGCTGAATGGTAGAAAATGCCTAAGGCAGCCAATGTTGCATGAACTTTTAACAAATTAATATACATATATTTATATTTGATACTACTGGTAAGTTATAATATCACGGTGTCGCGTGAAGATTGGGTATAATAATATTCTATACCAGTATTTATTTATTTATTAGTTTATCCTCGCACTGGAACGCCTTGCAGCAATTACACCAATGGAGCACAATCTTATAATAAACTCACTATAAGTCTAGGTTTCCTCACGATGCTTTCCTTCACCGTTGTCAGCAATGTCCAAGATAAACTTGGAAAGTACATATGAATTGAAAAAGTCACATTGGTACTTGCCCGGATTCGAACCCACTGCCTCAAGCACGAGAGGCGAGGTCTTAGCCACATAATATGATTATTATCAAAAGTTTAGTTGAATTAGTAGTGCATAAGACGTATTTGTTTATTCGTAGATATGACATTTTTTCATTTATTTATTTATTAATACCGAAGTATATTAAGGAAGTCTTTTTCGACTTTGCTTCAGAGCCGATAGATTTCACATGTGCCTTTTCGCGGAAATTGAACTACCCTGCAAAAAGAGGAAAAAACACACATTCTCAACTTAATCCCTTCATATACATCATGTTGTTTGTCAACCGTTGCTACAGAGTGTTTGCTTATGGCCGGACCAATCGAGGCCCCTTTAATCTGCTACGTAAACATGGCGAGCGTAGATTATATTGTTTAGTTATAATAATGTTTTGCACACACCCTGTAGACGAATGTTTTTGTTTTGAGGTTTTATGGGAGAGGACGCCCTAGAAAGACATACACAAATCTTATTTTGTGATGTTCTTCAGCTGGCTGACCAAAAACATATATGTATCCTCCGACTGCAAAGTATGTTATTCTTATTGTTTACGTCTTTTTTGTTGACTTCTTAAGCAGTCAGGTTTTTGATTTTTAAATAACTTTTTTAATTTTCAATTCTGATTTAAGTCTTTCATACATATCACACACATACTATCACGCCTGTTTTCCCTGAAAGGTTAAGCAGAGGTGCACCTCCAATATACCCACATATCGCAAGTTGTGTTTAAGTCCTATTTTATAGAGGGGCGAACTTTTTCATATATAAATATAATTCTTTTTTTCAATGAACGTCTGTAAACAACCGCGTATTATTATATGATGTAACCAAAGCTCAGAAGCATTAAATTAATGAATATAATTAGTATAATGTCCACACCACATTTCCATTCCTCACATTTTTATCTTCCTCTTCCGCCATGAAAAGTGATACGACCGAAATAACAAACTGCCAAGAGCGTTTTCATTAAGTTGAAGAGTTCCGTACGTACGTAACAAATAAATAATTTAATTTGATCTCACTGGGTTAGTTAAAGAAGTAAAGTTTTATAGTTCCTGAGGCTCTAGACATTCATTCAGACTAACAAAGAAGGCGATTTGAAAAATATCAAAAATGTCTGGGAGTGTCAAGCGTACTTAACCAATTCCTTACATTTTGGTATTTTGACAGAGCCTCTCATATATTCAGCAGAATAAATTAAATTAATCATTCGATATGTTAACTGTTATATCGAACGATAAATGTCGGAGCCTGGAGGACGCATATGTGTCAAGGGTCGCGCTAATGGCCGAAGACACCGAAGTGTAATACTTTATGTTTTGTGTTGTTTATAAATTTCTAGCTTCTGCCAGCGACTTCAACCGCGTGAAAGGTATTTTATTATCCCAAGGTAACATTATACCAGCATGAAATAGCTAGCCTATGCACTATTCCAGACTATAATCTATCTCTGTGCCAAATTTCACCCAGATCCGTTAAGACGTTCTGGCGTGATTGAGTAACAAAAACACACGTCCATCCATCCAAACTTTCACATTTATAGGTTATATTAGTAAGATAAATAAATAAATTATATTCTAATTATTTTATCAGTAAATAAAGGATGTATTAATATATCAATTGTAAACTGTAAATTATTATAACACAGCCTTTCAATATATGTAAGTATCCCAAGAACTAACATTCCAGCGCTAAACTGAAAACCATCACGTATTTCACGCGAACACTTCGAGCAATCCATAATATTCCATATTAAATTCCTGCCGATATCACCCCTATTTTGTACACCAAAGCCTTAATAGAGCGCTGAACGGAATCTTCAATTACAATCCTCACACTGGGGTTACTGGGGTCCACGGAACCCCATAAAAATGTCGTGGTCCGCATACCGTGGTCGGGAGGATTATTAGAATTTTTTAATTAAGAATAAGTGAACCCCACCCGGAGTTCTTTTGTTTCGTAAATGAAGACGCGATTTTATTTCGCTCGCGATTTATGTCAGTTTTCGGTCAATTTAAATGTTATAAAGGCGGTCTTAAAGAGATTTTTTAATTAGTCGGATAGCTCGGCGGGTTTTTCAACGTTTTTAGGTTTTGCAGATGATATTTTCATTGTTAAATTATCCTTGACATGCTTTGGAAGGTTTAACATTTATTTTTGGAGCTTTTGGGAGTAAATGGGGGAGTTTGGATTATGTTGTTTTGCTGGGACACTGTCTTAGTTTCTTATGTTTTTCTGTACTTATATAGCAGGATTTATTAAGATTCAAACAAGAAAGGAGTGACTTGTGGGTCAGATTAAAACTTTCGGACAACAAATTCTTGGTGAAATTGTTTTAACATAAGCATAAAAATTAACTCAAGTATGTAAGGATCGTAGTAGGTGGCGTGCTGTAGTTTCTGCCTGCCCCATGGGAAAAAAGCCTGAGTTGTATGTACGTAAATATTAACCAGAACTAACTTACAATAATCCATTTATAAATATAACCACACAAAAAAACAAATAAATTACCAAAATATATTCATATACAAAAAACACTCAATTTTGCCGACCACTCAATTACCGAAAAACAGAAATATATAAGTGTGCCCACACTCGCGGGCGGAGCGCACTCGACGCGCGTCGAACAAATTATCTGACATATGTGAAGAGGCGTGAGAGCTCTTGACATACTTCCGAGCTTCCGTATTAATTGTTGACTTGTTTGTGTGACGGCAGGCTAGGTTTTGTGGGAAAAGCTGATGTTATGTGAGGTTTCGTAAAAACTTGAACTTGAGAATATAATTTACTTAGTTAGTTTTTTCAATAGTAAGTAGTTGTTAAAAGTATTTAGCTAAATCCGACCTAATCTTTTTTTTTTTTGGATCTAATAAATTCCCTCCATTCATTTTTAAGATATCGCTTTAAATTGTTTCTTTGTTCCTTGCTACCAAAATAATCTCTTTTCCTTGCTACCTACACTATTTTCGAAGGAATTTTTACCTCGCTATCTAATCTAACATCATTGTAATTACTAGCTCTTTTAAGTCTAGCGTTTTTATCTTCTTGATAGCCTGCCCTTTACTATGTTAAATTTAGTTCTCTTTCTTTAACCATATCCTTTCCTTAATCTTGCATCTAATCCTATTATTGTTTACAATTTTATTTTGTTCTTCTATTACATCATAAATATTTGATACCTCTCTTTGCAATAAATACTCTTCGGCTACTTGTTCTCCTAGTACATCATCAACTGTCTGCTTACCTTGTCCCTGATCTCCTGGCGCATCTTCTCGCGCTCCTCCTCCATCTTGCGATGCTTCTCCTTGCGTCGATCCTCAGCCTCGCGGATGGCTTCTTGTCGTTCGCGTTCTGCTTCCTCTTCCTTTTCCTTGTCATCGCTGTCATCTCCGTCACCACCGACTGCCCCTATAAAAAGGAAATAAGGAAGGTTAGCCACTTATAATTATCAGTCTATAATGTTTACCCCAAACTAAGATATTATCTATCTAACAGATAATCCTTTTATATTTAATTCGCACTACTGACACACAGGCCTCCTCTGGGAGAGAGGAAGTGAACTGTAATCTACCGCGCTGGGCCAGTGCGGAATGTACCAGGTTTTTGTATTTAAACATCATTTCAAACACGTTCGGGACTAATGATTGTCAAAAATTTTAGCAATAATTCTTTCATAGGTCTTTGAAATTTAACAAGATTAATTATGATTGCTAATGCCTTGTATGTCAACAAACATTCTGACTAAATAAGACAAATCGCTATTAAATGAAGGATATAAAATCAATGCAGATTTCTCCTCCACTCCAGAATATTATAACTCCAGAATATTTTTTAATCTTAACTATTTAATTTAGCACTCCAACATAACTCTGGGAAACAGTAATATAAAACAAGGAAGAACCCGTTGATGTTTGAATTAACGCAGCCTTTGTAACTCTCTTGATTAAGTACCCGAGCTTACTTTTAGAACCTTTTGTTGTTAACAAAAACCTTATCAAGTAATCTTGGAATAGAACTGCTAACAACGAGGTTAGTACAACAGAAGTATTGTTTAGGGAGCTAAATAAACACTATGACATAAAATGTTACGCTGGTGTTTGTGAAAATGGCACTTAAAAGTACCTATGAACTAACAATGTGTGTGACGGATCATTTAGTTACCTAGGCGACTTCGTAGGAACTGAAAGGCAATAAACGTGATGATCCTTCATAATATTAAGCAAAAGAACCATCAGAAGCATTTGGAAGTTCATCGCATGTTTTGTAAAATACTGACGAAAATCAGTAAATAGCCAAAATATATAAAATCAAGACTTGAAACTACCACAGCTAATATAACATAAAAATAAAAACGTCCCTTTTCCCTATTTCCCCATATCCAACACAAGATCATCAAGAAAACTAATTTAAAAACAATTCCCCTCATCATTTGAACGCATTGAAATTAGAAAACACATTTGCACCACCGCTCCGAACTGCTCCCGGTCGGTCTGAACCGCCTCAAACCGCCTCTAACCGGTTTCATCCGGTCGAGTGGTCGATCTAACAGGGCTGCTATTCAAAAATCCATTTCGCGTCAATCTGAACAATTCGAACGTCGAACGCACGCGTTGGCGCGAACGCTTCGCATACAATTTTCTATTCTCTTGAAAAAAAAAATGGCAGTCATTTTTTTGTATTGTCTGTGGTTCGTGTTTAGAATATTGAGATGTATGTTGGAATGCGTGGAGTGCTTATTGGTTTGTTTGATTGCATGTTTTTTTAGTAAAAACTTATTGTAATATAAATGAAATACAGAAGTACAAAAGTCTAGACTGTATTTTTGTTATGACGGGTTAATCCATGAACAAAATTTAACATCTATAACTTTACTAGCACTTTGCCCGCGACTTCGTTCGCGTGATCCGTATTTTATCCTACTGATGACTTTTTATTTTCAAACCCTTAAAGGTCGAATTTCCAAAAACCAATAAATACATGAATTTTTTTATCAATCAAAAGCGTAAATCTTTAATTTCACGTGTCACACTTAAAAGCGTAGAAATTTGACACAAACTTTCAACCTCCTTAACCACCTTATGGGTGGAATTGCCGAAAACCAATAAATACATGATTTTTTTATCAACCAAGAGTATAAATCTAAAAGTTCAGGTGTCTAACTTACAAACTGTAGAGATTTTATAGAAACATTGAACCCCCTTTTTACGCCCTCAGCGGTAGAATTTCCGAAAAAAAAAGAAAATGTGTTGTTTTTTTATTAACCAAGAGAGTAAACAAACAATTTCAGATGTTTATCGTCGAAACCGAAGAAATTTCACATTAAGTTTAAACCCCTATTTTACCCCTTTAGGGGCGGAATTTCCAAAAACCAATAAATACATAAATTCTTTTTATCAACCATCAGCGTAAATCTTAAATTTCACATGTCCAACTAACAAACTGTATAAATTTCACACAAACTTTCAACCCCCCTTTTACCCCATTAGGGGTGGAATTTCCAAAAATCCTAAGCACTAAGAAAGTGCGCACTTACGTCACTTGAGGAACCTCTTTGCCAAATTTCATCTTTATACGTCAAGCGGTTTTCGATATTTCGTGATAGGTGAGTGAGTGACCTTTCGCTTTTATATAATTTATTATTTATATCAAAAGTATAAGTATTTTATATATTTATAGATTTATATCAAAAGAAGTGTGTCTATCAAAAACTTGTATGCAAAAATGTTTGAGGCATTTCTTTACATCTACAAATATAAAATGTAACTTGAAATGGGTTTTTCATAAGCTTCTTACAAGAAATACTTGAAAGCTTAGACCGTCTGCCGTTTTGCAGATAAAACCAGTTGTACTCAAGTTCCACAATATGATATTTGAATTCATAAGTCCAGACTTCAAGCGGGATTTTTTTTTAAATTCGTAACTTAATAGGGTTGAAAAGATGAAATATTAAAGAAAAATCCAGTTAGACCGTTTAAATCCTACTTCTTTACGCCGCTGGTCGGACCAAATCCTTATATCGTTGAACATAAAAGCATCGGAAGCCCGCAACTACACCTATTGCTGAAAGTAGGGGTAAGTGAAAGAAAATAATTAAGGATAAATACTTCTAAAAATAACATGTTCACGACCCACAGCATTGAGAAAACGAAGCAAGGGTAGTCGTCCCATTAAAAAATAAAAGAGTTGAAACTGAAGGATTCGACCCTTCCTTCACACATGTGACCTTAGCCATAGCCTGTACACATTCACACTTCATCAACCCCTCCACTGTCCCTTACACGTCACCAGCTCATCTTATAAACCATACACGCGCTCTAAGCATTTCGACCGCCAAAAGAGTTCCACTCATTTCCATACCGGGCCCCAACAACGTCCCAGCATTGAATACCGAACATAAACGAATTCCGAAGGCGAAAGCGTCTCAACAATTCAATTTGCTCTTGCCTTCTCAATAAATGATGCCCATTAAGAAAAAGGCGGTCGTACATGGTGCTATAACGGAGCTCTGAGGGTGCTATTGGACCTTTAATTGATCGTATCGTGTCTCTGACAGTATAATGAGTTCGATTCAACAAATTCAAATTCAATAATTTTGAAGTGGGACTGCGGAACGCGGCGAAGACGCTTTTTAAATTAAATATCCGTCTAACTTTTTTACTTTACGTTTTCTGAATATTAATACGTTATTTTTAGATTTAAATAATAATGAATTTGTTGTTTGTGTTGGGTTGTGTTATGAATATTTTTTTGCTTAATGGTTTTGTATGAATAAGTTGAATGGATTGAATTGGATTTTTTTCTTGTATTCCTTCAGTTGGAAAATGTAGTGAATATTTTTTGGGCGGTAAAATGTTCGAACACAATACTTCCATGATCTAGAGTATGAATAAATAAATAATTTATATATAATTATTGCCTATGTTGGGTGAATACGACATTTTTGTACGACACAAAAATAATAGTTAAGGCACATTAAGATATATTTTTATCATTGCAGTGGAAAGACGTCCAGGACACACAACCGGACATAGGCTACCACTAAACGTCACTACTAGGCATTTTAGAATGAGGAAAAACAAGGAATACCTTTGATTTTCTCAGTTTATCTTTGAAATGCAATCAGTGAAGGAAAACATCGTGAGGAATCCTGAATTTATACATACTAGTATTAAACATGCGAAAGTAACTCGGATCTGTCTTTTAGTTACCTTTAACGTTTACACAGGTGAACCGAATTAGATGAATTTTGGTATGGAGATAGTTTGAGATCCAGTTTTTGTCTCGGTAGTGTGTTCCCTTGGGATGATTAAACACTTTTTACGCGGGCGAAGCCGCGGGCAAAAGCTGGTAGTTAATATAAGTCTGAAGTCGCTAACCCGCATTGTCTTAACTTTACTTAATTGTATAATCTTAAAGACAGCCTAACCTATTAAACTCAATTCCGCCAATTAACACTAATACCACTAATGACGAATACGTACACAAGAAAACACACTCACACAGCACATGAAAATTGTCAACAAGATAATAACATCACAAGCGATTGCAGCAGTATGGCTTCTCCTTGTAATTGAATTGCTATCCCCAGCCTACGAGTCTGTTCTAGCCAGACCGAACTGAGGCCAGACTTAGCCGAGCTCGTCGAGTTTGTTGATTCGGGTTTGATTTCTGTGTCATCGTATATTGAGGAAGTAGATTTGAGTTTGGTTTCAGTTGGTAAAACTAATATTAGTGGATCCGAGATGTTTTTGAATAAGCTTGAGAAATTTTTAGGTATTTGATATTTGCCGAAATTATTTTGTTTATGTTACAGATTGGCAAGCAGGATTTGTGGAGGATAATCAAGAGATTGCATATTTCATGTTATAAAGTTTAAGTTTTTTCTTTAGAGTTTTTGAAAGCTATTTGGTTTTGACCCCAACAGAATTATTCCAAGAATGGTAGCTGGCTATTCAAGGATAGGCTTTTCTTTCAAACAAGTGTATTTTCCTCAATAAATGACTAAATACGTCATTACAAACCATATCCCTGGTCACGCAATGTACGCTGACCACATCGCGTGTTTCGTTTGTCATACCGCAGTCACTGTGTCACGGGCCGTCAATTTCTGAATCAAACTGATATCCCAAGTTTGTACGGATAGTTTTGACAATACCATTTGTACAAACCACCGAGACATCTCAGTGTCTGTCACTGTCACGTGGATAACTCTTCTGGTGGTGGTGGTGGTTCTTTTTATTAATGTATTTTAAGGTGTACAATAAAGCATATAATAAATAAATAAATAACATAAAAGGCATAGACCATCACAAGTTTCCATCCAAAAAATCACTAGATCAATCCCAACAAGATGGCGATGGCGTATCGGTCACTTAGCAAAGCAAATACAGTCATAAACCAAGTATCAGTAACGAGGTCATTACATTAATGGCCTGGACGTCCCGTAAACAAACTCATAAAGTTAATTGGAACGGAACGCTGCGATGCTGTTATTATCGCCCATATTCGGGGGAGCAGGGCAAGATTTTCGGGGGGTGAAATGTGCAGGTTAAGTGCAGTTTGGATACAGGTTTTATGGAGTGTGATTGGAAAATGAAAGTGGGGAACAGTTGGGGGCCTTTATTTTAATGTGACGATTAATAATAAAATCATGCGACATTAATATAACTAGCGTAATGTCGGGTACTATCAGGTGCACATGCCTTACCCTTCGGGGAATATTAGCGTGATGTTATGCTATGTGTTATGTAACAAATAATAACATCAGCAGCACATCATAGATCATCATAGAGCAGTGGTGGCCCAGTGGTATCGGCCGTGACTTACAAGTTGTAGGTCGTGGGTTCGAGCCCAGGCAGGCGCTTTACTTTGTGTAAATTATTTCATCACCACTGCTCTCAAAACGGTGAAGGAAAACATCGTGAGGAAACCGGCATGTCCTAGAACCAAAAATTCGAAGACATGTGACATCCACCAACCCGCACTGGGCCCGCGTGGTGGATTACGGCCCATTCCCTCTCACAGAGAGGCCTGTGTCCCAGCAGTGGGAACATTAATAGGCTGATGATGAATAACATCAGCGTGTCCCACTGCAGGACAAAGGCCTCTTCTTATTTATAGAAGGCACGCGAGCCTATCATTAATAATTAAAAAGAAAACAGTTTTGTAGTATACATGGCAAGTCATCAGTTGGGCATAAATCTAAACTGCCCGGAGTTTAGTTTTATGCCCAACTGATGACTTGCCATGTACAAAGTTTAACGTAAAATATAACTGGGCAAATGTGGTTGTATTAAACACAATATATTCAGGCAATAACAGCGTGAAGCTACGACGGTCAAAAGTTTGAAAATTATAATAACTTCCATCGGGTAGGGTATTGTGCTAACTTGCTTGTATATTGTATTGCATCGGACATTTGCTTGACTTGCTTCCAGAAATATGAAAGAAGACAACAATGAGAGGTTCACACAATTGGTACCATTTCTTGCCAATACTATACAGTTTCAAACAAAATTGAATTCTATTGAAAATGCCGTGAAGTATGCTCCAAAGGGTTATCTTAAGAAGGTCAGACCGTACTCGTTTTGAGAACTTGGAACTCATATTTTTCAATAATAAAAAAGGTCTAGCCGCTAAACCCTTTACCATCCCTTTACTCATAAAAACTAAATTAAATTAAGGCTTGCCTAGACGCTGTTAAAAAACGCTTGACCGTTTTTTCAAGAGATTGGTGGAATTATGAAAACATGAATAGACAATCCAATTTCAAAATTAGAATTGAAATCAATCTATCTGTATATCGGTCTACTCGGATGCAACTGAATCATCATCATCATCATCATATCAGTCGAAAGACGTCCACTGCTGGACATTGCCTCCCCCAAGCATCGCCACATTTACCGCTCCCGTGCGTCTCGCATCCAGCGGATCCCCGCAATCTTCACCAGATTATCGCTCCAACTGGTGGGAGGCCTTCCAACGCAACGTCTTCCGGTTCGCGGTCGCTACTCCAGAACATTTCTGCCCCATCGGCCATCTGTTCTGCGAGCAATGTGCCCTCTGCCATTAAAGTTTGGCGCTTCTTCGGACTATGTCGGTAACCCTGGTTCTCTTGCGGACTTGCAACTGAAAATAGTACTTTAAATGGAGTGACTACCTTGCTAACCTTCACAACCCAGGAAGGAAACACTGGCAACACACCTCTTGGCAAGACTGGCTGGTTTTAAAGTAGTATTGTAATCATTTTACGAATATTCGCCAGACTTAAGATATAAATAATTTGCTGCCACGTAAAAGGTATATTTTTGTAGCAACTTAATATTTATCGCTCCTAAGGGATGCAGAATGAATTATCGCTTCCTTTTGCTTCGAAATTATGTAACAATGGAGATTGTTATGGTTATAGGTACTCATTTGAAATAACGTCGTAAAGATATCAGGCTCGTATTGTCCAACTGCAGCGAAAATGGCTTTTCTCTTACAAGGAAGGCATGAGCGAGCATTAATCACCAGGATTGTTCTAGGCAGAAAGTTTGAAATACTCTCACAGCAGGGAGACAGTTTTTTGTAATATACAGAAGGATAATTTGAAAAAACAAAACAAATGATTTATAAAAACTTTCAGAAAAAAACTGCATCTTACTTAAAACTCCGAAATTCATTCACTTTCAGACAACACAGCCTGAACCTGGATCTTGAAGCATGACATTTTTCACAATATTCTCTTGTAATATGACGACGCATAATGTAACATCCACCAATCCGCATTGGGGCCGCGTGGAGGATTACGGCCCATTCCCTTTCACAGAGAGGGCCTCCTCTCTGTGTCCCAGCAGTGAGAACATTAAAAAGGCTGATGATGAATATGGCGAAGTTGAGTACTATAGAAGAATTTTGGAAATTCATCTCCTAAAGGGGATTCAAGTCTGACATTTTTGATATACGGCTATTTTTACAAATAAATATCATTATTGTAACGAGTATATTAACCTCTAACCTTTGGTCTAAATCACCAAAAAATATAAAATTAATTCTTATAATGTACGTGTGGTTCCGTATGGTGCCGGACGTTAAGAATTTCACCATCCCATGTCTTCCTGTGGGTGTCGTAAGAGGCGACTAAGGGACTAACCAGAGAATGGGCAGCAGCGTTCTCTGTGCTTCTGTAACAACCATACTGCGATCGCCAACCCGCCTGCCAAGCGTGGCGATTATGGCATAACCCCCCCAATGAATAGCACAAATAAAAAATGGCCCCTAGTACCCGGCAGCCTGCCTACCCTCGACTACGGTAGCGGTCGAGGTTACGGCATGGCAAGGGGTGCTAAGAATCTCCGGACGAGATCCGGCTACCCAAACAATCACCGACGACTGGACCTGGCAACGTACAACACGCGCCCACTTCGGACTGACGAGAAGATCACCGAACTCGAAGAGGAATTGAGCAGGTTGCGATGGAGTATTATAGGGTTATCTGAAGTCCGAAGAGAGGGGGAGGACTCGATAATCCTCAAATCCGGTAACCTGCTCTATTTCCGAGAGGGTGACCGGCAGTCCCAGGGTGGTGTCGGGTTTATCGTCCACAAGTCCCTTGTGAACAACGTGGTGAAGATCGAGAGTGTGTCGACCAGGGTGGCGTACCTTATACTCAGAATATCCTCAAGATATTCGCTGAAGGTCATACAGGTCTACGCCCCAACCTCGGCACACCCCGACGACGAGGTAGAGACCATGTATGAGGATATCTCCAGAGCCATGCATGGTTTCAAAACTCACTTCACCGTTGTCATGGGGGACTTCAACGCGAAACTGGGCAAACGAGACGAGGATGAGCTGCAAGTGGGGCAATTTGGAGTTGGACGTCGAAACCACCGGGGTCACCTACTGGCCAGTTTTATGGAGAAGGAGGGCCTCTATATGATGAACTCCTTCTTCAAAAACCGTGAACACAGGCAGTGGACCTGGCAGAGCCCCGATGGTGCAACAAAAAATGAGATTGACTTTATCATGTCAACCAAGAAGCAATTAATGTTCAATGATGTCTCTGTGATCAATTCGGTAAAAACCGGGAGCGATCACCGCATGGTAAGAGGCACATTGAACATTAATATTAAGCTTGAAAGGTCTCGACTGATGAAGTCCACGCTCCGTCCAGCACAGATCCAGGTCCAAAACCCCGAGAGCTTTCAGCTCGAACTCCAGAATCGTTTCGAGTGCCTAGGTAGCTCCGTGGACGAATATAGCGACGGGTTCGTGGAAGCTGTCCATACGGTCGGGTCTAAGTTTTTCAAGACCCGTCGTAGAGATAGAAACAAAAAGCTCTCTGATCCTACCCTAAAGCTTATGAAGGAGAGGCGTGAGATGATCCTGCAGTCTTCAGATGAGGCGTGCAAATACCGGCAGCTCAATAGACAGATCTCTAAATCCTTGAAAAGAGACCTCCGCCGCTTTAATACCGAGCGTATTAAAGACACGATTGAGCGAAATAAAGGCTCCAAGGTTTTTTCAAGGGATCTGGCTATTGGGCAGAGCCAGCTCACGAAACTGAAGACCGACGATGGCAGGATCGTATCCGCCAAACCGGAGCTACTGAGGGAGATAGAGACATTCTATGGGCAGTTGTACAAATCAGTCAGCAAGCCCGTTGCGAGTCTAGCAAACGACCCAAGAGCTAGATTGACCCGTCACTATACCGAAGATATCCCGGACGTCAGCCTGTACGAGATTAGGATGGCTCTGAAACAGCTTAAAAACAACATGGCACCGGGTGATGACGGAATCACGACTGAACTTCTGAAGGCGGGTGGAAAACCGGTCCTTAAGGCCCTTCAGAAGCTGTTTGATTCCGTCATACTCGTGGGCAAAACGCCACAGGCATGGTGCAGAGGTGTGGTGGTACTCTTCTTCAAGAAGGGCGACAATGCCCGGCTGAAGAACTATAGGCCCATCTCACTTCTTAGCCATGTCTACAAGTTGTTTTCAAGAGTCATCACGAATCGTCTCGCGCGCAGGTTTGATGATTTCCAGCCTCCCGAACAAGCCGGATTCCGAAGAGGCTTTAGCACCGTAGACCACATACATACGCTGCGGCAGGTTATACAGAAGACCGAAGAGTATAACCTGCCTGTCTGTTTAGCGTTCGTGGACTACGAGAAAGCCTTCGATTCGATCGAGACTGTACTGCAGTCTCTCCAACGGTGCCAGATCGACTACCGGTACATTGAGGTGTTGAAGTGTTTGTACAAAAACGCCACCATGTCAGTCCGTCTTCAGGATCAGACCTCGAAACCAATCCTTCTCCAGCGTGGCGTGAGACAGGGAGACGTCATTTCTCCGAAACTGTTCACTGCTGCGCTGGAGGATGTATTCAAGGTTCTGGACTGGAGGGGCCTAGGCATCAACGTTAATGGCGAGTACATCACTCACCTTCAGTTTGCCGACGACATAGTGGTCATGGCTGAGACCATGGAAAGCCTCAGTATAATGCTCGATGACCTCAGTAAAGCTTTCGAAAGAGTGGGTCTTAAAATGAACATGGAAAAAACCAAGGTCATGGTGAACGCCCATGTAGCACCCACTCCTATCAAGATCGGAGACTCTACACTCGAAGTTGTAGACGATTATGTCTACCTGGGACAAACGATCCAGTTGGGTAGGTCCAACTTCGAGAAAGAGGTCAACCGTCGAATCCGACTCGGCTGGGCGGCGTTCGGGAAGTTGCGTGGTATCTTCTCGTCCAATTTACCGCAGTGTCTCAAGACAAAAGTCTTTGACCAGTGTGTGTTGCCAGTGATCACCTATGGGACCGAGACATGGTCGCTCACAATGGGCCTTATCAGAAAGCTTAAAGTCACCCAAAGAGCAATGGAGAGGGCTATGCTCGGGATTTCCTTGGTCAGAAATGATGATATCCGCAGGAGAACTAAAGTTGCTGACATAGCGCGGAGAATTGCTAAACTTAAGTGGCAGTGGGCAGGGCACATTGCTCGCAGAACGGATGGCCGATGGGGCCGAAAAGTTCTGGAATGGCGACCGCGAACCGGAAGACGATACGTTGGAAGGCCTCCCACTAGGTGGACCGATGTCCTGGTTAAGGTTGCGGAAAGGAGCTGGATGCGAGACGCACGGGATCGGTCAATGTGGCGACGCCTGGGGGAGGCCTATGTCCAGCAGTGGACGTCTTTCGGCTGAAATGATGATGATGATGAATGTACATGTGTATGTTTGTGTATGTATGTTACGGTGTACTACAGGAGCACCTCTGCACAACCCTTCGGAGCATAGCGGCGTGATATTATGTAACATCTGATATTATGCTGTTACATAATATCAGTGGACAAAAAAAGCTGATACGTATACAACCCGTAAAGAGAAAAAATTGCAGACATTAACTTGACCATGTACGCTATTACAAAGATACAAGAGTCATTAAAATTACGAGATAAACCCCATTAACTCCATCTCTTTCACATTGCAAATAAAAAGAAAAGGACAAAACACACATTCGTTGTTCATCCTAATTGCGTCTCTTTCACATGTAAATAAAAAAAACTTCAATTTTTTTGGATTTTTTTTTTTATTTTTCTCTTTTTTATTTCGGTTCCTTGTAAATGACCATGAAAATATACATTATTAAGGATTATTTAAAAACTACTCGTCAGATCTGGATCAAATTTAAATTGGACCACATGAGAAGCAATAGTTTTCAAATTCGGTTTACTTTTTTTTTTTTGTGTAGTCGGTTAAAAAAGAGAAGAACAGACATAGGTACGTCTGATTTCTTTATAGAGATGTATGTAAGTAACTATGTGTGTTATGTAATAGATCGTACATGATATGGAGGCCTAATGTAATACCTTTCCTTTGCCTATGGGACGACCCGAAATTGATATGTTCGGGTGGTGTAGAGTGATGAGCGGAGCGGGGAGCGAGAAGCGACTTTCTATACATGAAAAGATACCTAATATTTGGAATTGTCTTTTGTTTTCGGATAATATTCTCAAAGAATTTTGAGATGAGCATTTTTAATTTTGTTTTGTATTTCAACCGTCGAATTCAAGTACAAAGAAAAAAAACTTTCATATGTAAGAAAATAGTAATGAAAAAATGATTTAAGGAATTCGAACAAAGTTTCAACTTATGTTTTTTTCTACATAAAATAAAATACCTAAAATTATTCAGTATTCAACTACCAATTTTTGTGAATACATATTTTTCAGACATAATTTTCAACGAAAACTACAGTACCCAGTTACCGGGTTCTGTACACCTCGAATTAATCCTTTAATGACATCACACAACACCAAATACCTTTAAAATAATTAACTAACCCTTCTTTATCTCACCCCGAATCAAATAAATAAATCATAACATCACGCCTGTATTCCAAAAAGGGTTTGCCAGAGCCACACCAACCCATATTTCGTAAATCCTTTACCAATTTTCCGCTCTCTACACTCAGTCCACTACTTAACGCGGCTAAACTCGAAGGGACTGAAAGTAATCACGGCCGAGTTTTTCAGGAATCCTTATCGCTCACCTAAGCTTTCAGGGAAGGTTTTATTTTATTATGATAACGTGTTTTACGTGTTTCTTCGCCAGAAAGCCATTTTGAATATTGTGTTTTTTTATTTTATTTTTGTGTTTATATTTTCGGTAACTTGATGTGATTTTGTTATCTGAATGTTGTAGTGAAGTTATCGGTAATTTAGAAGCGCTGTATTATTATTTTTTTCTACCTTTCTTTGGTAATAGGAGTTAACAATATTCTCGTGGTCATAGAGAAAATCAGAATTATACTTTTGTTGCTTCGTTCGAAAAGATTAAGTAAGACACGTACCTTTCATCGATTATGATAGTATTTTATTTTGGTTTTGTTTGGTAACTGGGAAACACGATACTATTTGGATTGAGCTTCACTTCGGGTAAGTACATTTTTCAGTACAAATTGTCCCTCTTAATTCAAAAGACTTTCCTTTATTGTGATCGAAATTCAATGAATGTGTGAATGTGGAGCCGAGTAGCAAATTACTCTTCGTGTCCTGTCGTTTGTGCCACAATACATGCAGCCATAGTGGCTTACGCGCTGCTGCCCACGCAGTATTTGCCGTGGAAGTAGCTCAATTCTGGGCCAGAAAATCTAAATAGCTATCGTGACAGCGACATGAAAAAGAAGAAGGATCTCACTCAATAATATACAAGAACGAAGAAAAAATGCTTGAAAGGAAATCTCAATATACCCTGAAATATGACCATTCTAACTAATAACTAGCCCACTCAGGAGAACATTTTCATTTATAATGATGGTGACAAAATCATCAACCCACTCACTGACAACAGTAAACATATACATAATGGTTTGTACGTAAATATGATGTTGACTATCCAGATGGTGGAATCATTGGATCGGTGACAAGTTCCCCAATGATTCGTCCCGCCTGACTATGAGCCTATTATAGGTGGCAGTGCAGCAGTCCTAAAGCTCAAATGCCACTATCTGGAAGGTCGATTTTAGATTTTTGAAGCCATCGTAATCCGCAAAATTTTCGGTTTCGATTCGCACGGAACAAACATTTGTATGGCCTACAGATAGTTGTTCCGGTCTGGTTGTTTGTGTATGTGAGTATATATGTTTATAAATGCACCCACGATACAAGTGAAATTCCTTTTGTGTGATAACGTTAAAAAAAACATATAAATAGCTAAGCAGTATTTTTCTACTTTAAATAGACACCGGATAAAATAATAAACACGCCGTTAAGTTCTCCAAATTGCTGTGTTGAACAGCTATTTTTGACAGGATTAAATTATTCATATATAAACTATCAATGTTTATACTCGAAATAATGCAATAAGATCTATTTTTTAACATCCGAAATTCTCGCATATGATTTATAGCTGACTAGTTTTTGCCCGCGGCTTCTCCCACGTGAAAAGTGTTTTATTATCCCGAGGTAACATTATGTCAGGTGAAAAGTAGCCTTTGTGCTATTCCAGACTATATTCTATCTCTGTTACGATTTCATCCAGATCTGTTGCGCAGTGCTAGCGTGATTGAGTAATTAACACTTGTTTACAATATTAGTAGGATAGGATAAACAGCATGATTTTTAATTTATTAGTATATTTTTTTATCTGTCACTCAAAATGTGATTTTGTCAGATAGCGGCATTATAGCTTGAGGCCGACAGACTGGTGTGTCAAGCCTATAGCTAGTACCTAGTGGTATTGGTAGTGGCGACAGGCGGCGCCGGGCGGCTATTATTAGCGCGATCGATACCCGTCGGCTTCGTTGGAGTTTGTTGAACTAAATCTGCTGAACGTACAACTACTGCGGTGAAAACGAAAGTGGTGCTTTGAAGTGTGCAAGGTATTGTAGGATTTTTAAGGTGTTTTTAAAGTTGAGTAGATGAAGCAACTCAGTTGTTTGTATTTTTTTTAAATAGATTCCCAAAAAGGGGATATACATTAGCACGAAACTGATTATGATAATTCATCAGATCATCCCGATTGTGGTAAATATTTGAAATATTTTATATTCAGTGCGGAGAAACGTCAAGCAAATTTATGATCCTGTGACTTTCATACCAATTTTGTAAATAAGTAAACTCATTTTGAAATACCTAAGAGGTACTCGATAATATGAAAATATGTTAACAGTATCACATCATGTTAGATTTGAAAATTAATGGTCCGTTAATTTTAATAACAGCTCTTTCAAATAAACTTATGGGTAATCATTAACGTTGTGCCATTATATACGAACATTACTTGGTATTTGACAAAGCCACACTCAATAGCCTTCAAAAACACAATACCCGAAGAACAGAAGAAAGTCACCGTCATTTCAAAAGTCGCAGTTAAGTCGTACAAAGAGCGGTCGTTATCATAATTGTGGCCAACTTAACTCCCCAAGTTATACTTAAGTTTCTGTAAGTTAAAGTCACAGATCAGTTAACGGCTAGAGGTGACGTTGTCAATACTTTTCATAACAATCAAGCAATCAATCTATCTAGCATTTCCCAAAAATCCTCAACATCTTTGGGTAGATGGATGGATTGTGTAAGAAGAAAGATAAGTGAAAGAAGTAGTCAAGAAGTCAGTGCTAGCATGACAGTTGACAGGACGAATGGAAAAAGAAAACGTGTCGCACCGTCTCGAATTATACTCTATGGAGAGGGCCTGGAGATCCATAACACAGAGCTTCCCTAGTACGGACTCCAGTCTCGCGCAAAGAAGCTTCTAGCAAATGTTTTAATATAGTTTTAAGTACATAAATTTTAAGGCAACCTTTGTGGAGAGAAATCAATATAAAAATTATTTATTTAATTAACTATTTTTAACAGCCCATGGTCCGATCATTCAGGTTAACGATTGCTACGGTCATTCCTTGGACGGCGGATGACCATCAATTACGTAATTATCAAGACTACTCCGTGCTTCTCAAAGCGCAATAAGCTTTGTCGGGTAGTCAGAAGCCTGAAGATTTGACATCAGTCTTACCAAAGGGTAATGCGTTATCTAGTGTCTGGGTTGTGAAGGTCTGATAATTTGCACAGCCTTGTTTCCCTAATATTGGGGTTGGCAGAGCCTAGGAACACTAGGAAATGTGAATGATTTGGGGGCATTTTCGGGGACCGTCTTTTGTTTTCATAAAGTGCTGATTCTCAGCTTTATTTGAATAAATGACTTTTGATTTTACTTGCCGTCTCTAGACGCTGCCATGCTCTATGGTTAACGTTAAGTTCAAACCTTTAATAACGCGAAGTTCCGTCACTCTTCCTACTTGTCTTGAATTATTAACTTTGATTCGATGGTCTCGAGTTCAGAAAGCTTTACTTTGCACACGAGTATGTAAAACATTGTTGGCGTAGTCGCATGGTGGCGTATTATAACGGTGTAGTAATGTATTGCGTCGTAGTATTGTTATAGCATTGGCATGTGGTTACATGTTATGCTGAAGGGTATTGATTGTGTTCACTTTGATACCTATTCACAGGAACTACTCTTCGGGTACTAGCTTTTATATAAAAATAACTTTAGCTAGTGGCTTCGTCGAAAATAATCTCACAGAAACTTATCTATTACCGCGATAAATATATTCTGTCCTAATCTACCATAAGGAAGCAGGTGGCGTTCTGGAGTGTATACATACCTCATGCAAAATAGGCGTAATTTTATGAGTATTTTATGATCTAGCCCTATCTCGAACATCTAAATCCGTTTAGCCGTTGAGGTGTGATTGAATAACAAACATCCGAACTTGTATACTGCCACGTTCATAATAGAGTAGTTTAGGTCAAAATGACCATTTCATAAATAATTGTAGCAATAATAACCTTGAATAAAGTCAGCAATCGATTGGTCATAAATAGAAAAGCCATTCAATCGATGGGGAACGCTCAGAGACAAGTTCAACAACCTACAGTTATGCAATAAATTAGTAGTCTTTGACCTGCTCACTGCCTAGTTCTAGGAATAAGGTTGTTTTATTTCTGTGTTCATGGGACAAGTCACGATAGTTGAAGGTATTTCAGTTTAGTTACTACGTTTTTATGGAAATGTGAGTAAATAATTTTGTAGGATAATTTCAGTTTTCAATTCTATGTATTTCAAAGGGTCAAATTCAGAATATAAAACCTCCACTTTTCGGATAACAAGGTAACAATCTTTGAGGCCTGTTTCTATTTCTTCTTTCTTTCATTTACTGCTATGTTTATTTTTCTGGAATCCTAAGGCTTTTTAAGGCTTACCGGGGTCACCTTATTTTTTATGTAACTTGAAATTATACGATCTTATTACTTGGATTAGGGTTGATAAAGAACTCTTTGTATACCTATTGTACCTACTACTTAAATGTAAGTACCAAATACTGTTGAACTATTTAATTTATTCAGGGAGATAATTATGTATACGCTGTAAGATACTTATTCTTACTAATGTTATTAATGCGAAGGTTTGGATGGATAGATGGATCTGGATGAAATTTGGCATAGATATAGATTATCGTCTAGAATAGCACATAGGCTAGGCTTTTTATCCTGGTATAATGTTCCCTTGGCATGAAAAAAAATCTTTTCACGCGGACAAAGTCGCTGGCAGAAGCTAGTAACTACATACACCTAAATAAAAATTACGAGTACTTACTAACTAAGCTTAAAAATAAGCATGTCAAAAATATGGCGTCGAAAAACTCTTCCACAATACTGCCCCTGGTTTGTGTGCCTTAAAGGCTGGCAGAATTGCCACATTGTATGGCAATGCTTATACTCTGACCAAGGTAAAAGCCAGCCGTACTCTACACAAAAAAAAAAGAAGTAACTAAGTACATCACAAAGAAAATCTTCTTCTAACCTCAGATAGCAGTCCCTTCACAAACCGGAAATGCCTAACAGATAACTCGCCACTTAATCACATAAAAAATTCTGAACTTTCAGACGTTTTCACAACAAGTCAGAAGTTTTTGCGGTTAATTAAAAAAAGTCTTGAGAAAAGTTTCTGGAAAACAATGTGAAGTATGGAATCTTCCTCGAATCGCTCTTTTGAGAAAATTAATCTCGTTTTTTAGGAAAGTTTTATACCTTTTTTATTTGTTGTTTTCTTGAATAGTTTAATTACTTTGAGCTTTGTTGAGGCGTTTATGCGGAAAAAAAATTAAGAAAAGAATAATTTACAGGGTCATGTCCAGCGTTAACAAAAATATAATTGAAGTATATGATTACATAAAAGCGGCTATAAGTCTTCAGTCTTATTAAGGTCTAACAAGACTACACTTAATTTTTTTCATTCTAAGTGATATAAAGTTAAAACAAAAAATGCTTCTTTTTTAGCCCGGAATAACTCTTGTTACTCTCAAACCTGTTATAGATTTTGACACGTTCTTAAATCCAAGCTCTCGATTCATTAACTTTAGAAGCTACTACAAAGTTAACTTAGAAAGCAGTCATTAACCTGTATAAATTCCTTTCTATATCTACAAGCTTAGTCTATGGTCGATTCTCAACTGACCCGCCAACAAACACCGTATACCAACCGTTAGATAGCGATATTAATATATCGCCGGCCGCGATACAATCAGGGCTGCCAACGTAAATAATGCGCTCGCTTGAACAAGCTATTATTTCAGCGTGGCAACACTGTAACCCAGTTCTCAGAACAGATATCGCGGCATAAAAATATGGACATCGATTGTTGTTTTAAAATTGGTGGTTTGGTGCAATTTATTGCAATTTTTGTAAAACGATTTTGTGTTATTTTTTAAGTAACAGGGTATATGTTTGTCGGATTTTACAAAAAATGTAGATTCGTTTTGTATTCAGTGTGATAAATTGTTTTTACATGGATACACATTCAACTATGATAATTATGAACTTTGAATAGTATTATTTTGAAATTTGTTTGAAGTGAGGGTAAAATTTATTTATTTATTATATACTTTATTGTACACCATAAGTATAGTATTTTAGTGTGTTTTAAAGCCAGGTATACGAAACTTTTACTGTTCCAGTTAACTGGAGGGCAAAAGCCTGTTCTCAAACAGAGAAAACATTATACTTTTTGGTGACTTTAGACTTAAAGACTTTTCTTCAACTGAATGTCAATCTGAAATACTTGACATGAAAATCGAAGCATTTCTAAAATATTAGTTTTTCAACGTACAAAAGAAACACAAAACAATATAATCCAATAAGCAAACTTAAATTAGTCACACTGTTTAACTCAGTAGCTTCTCGTAGCGCTACGACACTTGCTACGGCGTAGCAGTGTCGTAGCGGTGTCGTAGCCAGGCAAGTTTCGTAGACATCTGCCGTAGACATCAATTACAGAATCGTGTTTGTTATTGTTAATGCAGTTTGAGGGTTGGTCGCTTTGAGTTATGTAACTTGATAACTCTGTTATGGTGAAATTAAGGAGTATGTCTCATCCACATACATATCTTGTGAGTTGTGGATGTCTTGACCAAACCTAAGTATAATTCAAGGTGTATCCAAAATTATATTATTTGTCTCTACTTCTTTCGTAAAAAAAATAAACTAAAATATGAAATTGGCGTTGTAACTAGAAACCTTTTGAAAACAATACGAAATCACTCTTTTGACAACTTGTGTCGTAAATCTGATTTTATATTAAGTCTTCTCTTTTAATTTTTAATAAAATATACTTCTACTAATTGCCATTTAACTTTCGACAGAGTAGTCGAAATCGGATTACCTTGCCTTATGAAAATCTTACTAATATTAGAAATGCGTAAGTTTGGACAGATGGATGAGATGGCACAGAGATAGATTATAGTCCGGAATAGCAGATAGCCTAGTTTTCATCCCGGTATAATGTTTCCTTTGCCTTGGGATAATGCCCGACACCATCGCGGGCGAAGCCGCTAGTAGGAGATAGCATACAATAGAAAAGAATACAAAGGTTTTTAATGTCCCAGTATTTTACCAGAGTAAGTATGCTTCTCAGCAAACCCTTTCATTTGATACTCATATCATGGCAGTGCACATAAAATAACTAGTCCGCCATTTTGGACCATCCACCATTTTAGATTTAGAATAAAGTCATTTGGCTAACCATGCATTGTCATCCAACCTCAACGAGCATGCAAAATTTCATCTCCATCTTCCTGAATCGGTAGAGGATAAGTGCTTCAAAATTCAGTTGCAAGATTTCACCCGAACACACTTACATACACATAAAGACATTGCAAGTTAAATAATAGCTTGTAATAACATAAAATCACGCCTGTATACCCCGAAAGGCAAAGATGCTCTTATAGTACACACATTTCGCCAGTTATGTTTAAGTCACATGTAATATGGGGCGACCCTATTTCCATCAACCGGACATGAATCCAGTCTCCGGGCTGTTAATGAGAAATTCCAGGTAGAAAAACCCAATAACACTTTTCGCGACCCGGGAATCGGACCTAGGACCTCAAGTGTAGCAGTAGCTCTTAAGACCTGATGGTTGAGCTGAGTGTTGCCGATCCATGGGTCATGTTCGTGAACGGGCGCCATCAGTTGGGTTTGGTCATAACTTAGCTGCCTCGGCCTGTTATTGTATTTTTTTAATTTGTTTATTACTCTAGACGCTTTTACGGGCATGTCTTTTTACATCGTTCTCATATATATGTATTTTTTCAACAAGAATGATGTAACCAAAAAACTTGTAACTAAAATGGATGGAAAAGAATGTCCGTAGACTTTCTTGCAAATTCTTCTCCATTGAGATCTACTGAAGCTTGCAAATTTGCAACTAGAGTCATCATTTTTTTTTTGACAGTTCAAAAGTACCTCTAAGGTTTATTTGAAATAAACTATTTGATTTAGATATTGACCACTAGGCCGACGAGGCAGGCTTCAAGAGAGGTTTATTCCCATAATCATTAATAATAAAGAACTTAACACACAAAGGAAAGAACGACTTAACATTTATACGATTACACATAGTGATACCATTTACGAAGAACTCACAATTATATTCAGCCACATGAAACGATTTACAACAGATTTAATGGAACAGATACCAAGTTACTGGAAATCGCGTGCTTCCAGTAATGAACCTACTTTACAGACATAGTCAGGAGCAAGGCTTAGTATCGTAACTATGGCTATTTCTGGCGAATCGCTAAATAATGATGATCAGAATCTATACCTATTGCTTCAAATAAAAGTGATTTGATTTGATTCAGGTTGATTTAGGCCCGGTTTTTTGATCCGTAGTTAATAAACTTAACCAATGGTTGCGAATTTCGGTGAAAAACCACTTTTCGGTACAAATGGTCAAATAAATTAGATTAATTATTTGAGCATTTGTTAGACTATCGATTGACGAATAAACGCGTTTTAGCGAAATTTGAAAACATTGGGTAGCATATTTAACTATTGGTTCAGTTAACTACGGATCAAAAAGCTGGGCCTCATTGGTAGATATTTAAAAATGGATAAAGAATAAACTGTTTGATGCCTATCAATTGATGGGCATTAACTGATTCGATAGTTTGCCGTTTTTCAAAGTAACTTTTAGGACACGAACTCTGAAGTAGTACAAGTACGAAAGACCTTTTTGACTTCCACAACCCTGTTGCTGGGTACGCTTGGTAAGAATAGTTGCTAGAATTTCTAGACTCAGTGGTAATTTAACGTACGCAACACTTTTAAACTGCGTTGGTTGTATATTAAAACGCAACCAAATAAGTTTATTGTCTCTGTAGGTGGAGTTTAAACATCGTCACGTGCAATTACAGCGTCGGATCCATACGACGCGCCCCAGCGACGTGTCCGTACGCGCGTAAAGTGTTTCTGGGATGATTTTAAACCCACGTTGTATGGGACGTTGTAAAAAAGTATGCAAAATGTTTATTTATTTCAGGGAAAACAAACAGTTACACAAAACGATACAAAGACAAAGATTTTAAAACAAAAACAAAAGTAACATATGTGTAGCCCACGACGTTATCCACATCTTAGAAAATAATCCACATCTTAGAAAATGTTGCATGAAAAAGTTCCACAATTACCACAAAAGCAACAAAGAAGGTCTCACAGATGTTTCTTCTTTCCAAGAAACAAAGATAGGAACATACTGAATGGTTGTTTACAATGTAATGCCAAGATATATAATTTTTTTTGTCAAATTTGTACTGAAAAGACTCTAGATTTAGATAACGAATGATCTCGCTCGTATAGCCTTTATTAACAACGAATTGTATTTTTTTTTATAGTGCCAAATATGTTTCTTTTTAATTAAAAATAAAATAATTGTGCAAAAAGTAATTGTATGTTTTTAAAAATATTTTTGTCGATTTTTTATTGTGACCTAATGACATTTTGTTGATTTTACGGCGAGGTTTCGCAATTACAAGTATTTTTCTATTATAAATGTGTAATTTCATATTTTTTGTGTTTTATTCGTTAGCTGTATTACTTATTGTGTTTAACAAAATAATGCATTGTAATTATTCGCCTCATGCATGCACAAAATAGAGACTTCGGCTTAGTACCCGTAAAAACTGTCGATGACTGTCGAAGATCTACGAATAACAACCGACATTTCATTGACCTCTGAACTTGGACTATTAACAACATCACTTACATTGCCAAATACATACTAAACTAACATTCTTTACAACTCCCCCAGAATGAGAAGCCTTTTCCAGAGCGTGTTTCTCACATGTACCCTCATGTACCTACATAGTTGGGGTGTAAGTCACTACTAACTGTGTAATAAAAAGATACGCTCAACATGGAAACTTTTAGTTAAGTAATAAGCCGTGTGCGGCTGATGATGGGAGGCTGGAAGAGACACTAAAGAGATTTTTAACATGAACTGATTTATTAATAAAGAATATCCATAAATGCGAAAGTCACTCTGTCTGTCTGTTCTGGATTGTGACAACGGCTAGTTTTTATCTCGGATAATTTTTGGTTTATGGTATAATTTTCAGCCTTGACGCGGACGATGCCGCTATGTAGTAGTTAGTATAAGATAAACAAGTACGATCTTCTTACACTAAATACAAATCTTAAATTCACTCACTGGCAGATAATGCGTTGCTGACATTACAAATTTTTTATAGGTTTCCCCACACTAGGAATTTATTCCTGTATCGTGGGTGCGTTTACAAACATTTAAACTCACATACACAAGACACCCAGATCCGGGACAGCTATCTTTAGGCCATACAAATATTTTTCCGTGCGGGAATAGAACCCGCGACACGCAGTGCAGCAGCCAATAACCATAATGGTTATATATATTGGCCAACCGTGTCGTCAAAATAGTGTCAAAAAGTTCAAGGAGATTTTTATTAATTCATCCCTTAACATAGTTTTACAGGGAATGCAAGATTGCATGAAAGTTCTACATTTTTGCCGACGCGCAATCCAAATGCTTTTATAAAATTAATATTGTTATTTTAACAATCAAGCTTAGAAATTTTAAAGTAATAACAATTTACGACTTTTAACACCGTATGTATTATTTGGTTCTTAAAAGTTAGTGATGTAATAATATTGTGGTCCATGAGTACACATAAAAAAAGTTTTAAAAACCAATTAAAAGTTCACCAATACTCTTTTATGATTTTAATCATTTTGCGGCCTTGTAAAAAAATATTAAAGAAGGGAACGTGAACTTAATATCTTCAATATTTAAACCCTGAAGTTCCATGTAACTATTCAGAAAAATCACTTAATTTTTTTCCTTTAAGTAAAACAACCAGCCTAAAGAAAGAAAGAAAATACATTTATTTGACTCCCACAAATACTTAAATAAAAAAAGTGAACAAATATAAAAAAAAATCGGGCTAAAAAGGTTCCTATCTCAGCCTCATCTAGTCTCACAAACACAACATATTGTATACCACATCCTTGGCAGTGTAAATTAAAAAACGAGCACACTAACGCCCCCTACGTTGGCTCCAGATTAATGAACTGTGTTCTGTCTCAGAGGGCGAGTTGAAAATAGTACCCCCCGTAAAACTATTCCGAGGTTACTATTTTGTGTTGGTCCTGTGTTGAGTTTTTATGAACGCTCTGGCAAAGGGTTTTAAGTAATTTAAAGTAAATTTAAATTGTTTTAGTTTTAGAAATGAAATTGTCGACTTACTTCTTTATGTTGTTAGTTGTCTATTTCTCAAGTTTTTGGTACGGAAAATATGTAATCTTAACTATTGTTATCAGGAAGTCCTGCTTCAAATATTATTTTTTACATGTGTTAAAAGCTAGCTTAAGTGCCGTTTGTCTATACAAATATAAAAAAATGAATTTTCCGTATGTAATATCAAAACAACAACGTTTTATTGAATGCATGTGAAAGTGTATACGGCACTAACAACAAATACGCAATGTTTAAGATTTTTGTTTGTCTGTCTGTCTGTCTTTCTGTTCCGGGTAATCTCCAAATCGGCTAGCCCGATTTTGACGGGACTCTCACTGGTAGATAGCTGATATTATTAAGAGTTACATAGGTTTTTATTCTGGAAACAAATTAGGGATACAAGTGATATTTTTTTTTACTGTTTCTGGTTTGACGCGTATGAAATCGCGGGCAACAGCTAGTAATACATACTTTAAAAGAAATAGTGCACGGTTTGTATATGATAGAATCCGTCCTGCAGTAAAAATTTCGTTGTGATTCTTAATTCTTTGTTGTACACTAAGATAATACATCAAGTCCGCCTATGTATCACCATTGTACATGAAGTTTATTTAAATAAATAAAACAAATATTTTTTTCTCTGTTTATTCACAATAAAGAAGAGTTAACAAATTCGCTTGACTTTATGAACAAGTAGGGTTGTAATACTTCCCCTTTGGTTATACTAATGATCAGTCTATAAGGGACGGTGGAAGTCACGTTTAGTCCCCATCAATATTAAATGTAAACGACAGTGAATACCTCGTTGGTTTAGTAGGTCGTAAGCGTACTGCGGAGTACTGCTGAGATGGTACGGTAATCTGATGCGGATACCAGATAACCACGTTATAAAAAAATGCCTTGCCATGACGACACAAAAAAGAGGGGGAGATAGACCGCTTACATCTTGGATGACGAGTGTATCTAGGAAAACATGAAGAAGTGCGGTCTATCTACTAACGATGCTTATCAGCGGAACAAGTGGCGCCTCAGCACTACGAAAGCCTAACCCGAGTTATGAGAAGTGACAAGGTGGAAGAAGTAGTATACTGCCGAATATAAGTTTGTGGGTACGATTCCCAGGTTGGAGAAATTGAGATCGGGTTTTCGTTTTTAGTGATTTTTTCGTAACACAATGGAGTCCGGGTTCGTGTCCGATAAATGGAAACAGCCTCAATGTTACATAGGACTTATGAAAGTATTTTTTGAGGCATATTGATGTTCTATACACTTCCGCTTATCCCTTGCGAGAATATGGGCATAATGTTTTATTCTGTGCAAAAGACTGTCGTATCAACTACAAAGTGTTGTTGCGTATCGAACTTGAGATTTAACAAGATAATTATAATATTATTTTGAACCTATATGTAGGCTTTGACATTAGTATTGGCTTATTAAGATATTAATTACGTGAACGATATTCCATTTAGGTAATAGGTATATACATAGATTCCGATCATAGAACATTGATATTCTGTTTAGCGATTGGGAACTAGTTGTACTTGTGTTAGAGATGTCATGGTAATAGAGGGTCATTCATCATCCGCCTATATTTTTTCTCAGCTATGTTGGGTTCAGCTCCAGGATAACCGCATGCAAACCCATATCAGTATTTTACATGTCCACAATTTATTTTGATATAAATGTCTATCCATCAGAATTGTTTATTTATTTAGGCTTTAATTCCCTAGTGCTATGAATGGTGTCCTTAATAAACCAATAAAATAAATAAGTCTTATAGACATAACTTGAAGTGAACTTAGTAACTTAGTGGAGGGTAACTTGGCTGTAGATAATTATTTTCTTATTGTACGTGCCTTCTGTAATCTGAAAAAGTCTAGACCATCTAATCTAATTTTAAGAGACAATAAACCAACAACTTAAAGGTTGGAACGGTGATTCAGAGGTCGGGAATTCAATTTCGTAACATAATTAAAGAAAACAAACAACAACATTTAGGTTAAAATAGGCTTTTGCCCTGCAGTGGGCACAAGTAACAGATTGGTATTATTATTATGATTATAGGCTTTTCAATGCCTTCCTAACCAAACAACGTACCTATAATTATTTATAATTTCCGAAAAGAAATTAAGTTAAATACGGTTCAGTCTAGTTTTGTTTCGACTAAACTGAAAGTGCGCTTACATGAGAACTTATAATGCTCAGACTATGCTGCAATTTTAAGCGATTATGTGGAAATTGTTGGTAGAAAAACTGCTGAATACTATTGAGTACTTTTATAAGCAATAAAGAATGCCATGTGAATGAAATAAAATTAAATACCAAATCGAGTATTTTTTGTATGACTCGGTAATTATTTTTAAGCTGTTTTTTATATTTTTGTTAGTGGTGTGCGCATAACATAAATATTGAGCCATTATCTCGAAATTAAAAAAATATCTAAATTGCACTACCTCCAATCAATAATAGCTGCTACAATTGCCCCTATAAAAGCGAAGTGTTAGCCCAGCATGTTAACTACGACTCAGCCTAGTTTTCCCTCGTCTGAGTTCTTACCAGGCCGGTGTTCGGATGTTACGAACTGCACGCGATTCTAACTGCTACATGTAAATTGTAGCGGAAGCTAGTGGCGTAAGTTGTACACATGTGATAACAGTTTACTATTTTATTTGTTTGATTTTTTAGTAATCTGCGTATCAAAATTATCCTGTTAAAGTTCCCATTGCTGAGACACAGGCCTTCTCTCTATGAGAAAAGGAACGGTCCCACGTGCAGGTTGGTAGATGTCACATGTCTTCGAATAATAAATAATCTGTGTGATAGGATTAAAGTTCAGGAATTTACTGGCCGCTAAAAATCGAGGAAAAAGTAAAAAACAATGAAACGTGAGTTTTATTAACGGATACTCAAGCCTGTAGTTTCGAAAAAATAGTAGAAGAGTACACAGAGATACCGGGTACAAATATTGACTCCATGCTATTGAGATTTTCGTAATGGAGGGGCCTAACAAACCTTCCAGACCCGAAGTTCAAATCTAGGAGAACTAATTAAAAAGCAGTCAATAATTCAGTTATTACTATGCTATTTAAAACATCGCCAAAAATAGAGAAACTTTGTAATTTCATTCTCAATTTTTGACATACTACCGATTGCAAAAAATCAGACAGCAACGATAAACTAACGCATCAACAAATAAATCTGCAACAGAAGCCAAACTGGAATTCCAATACTGTCGTACATTTAGTTCATTCTTTCATTTCGTTCAGTTCGCGTTCTCCTGTAAATCAAACCACGATGATTTAAACCGAATTCGCGGCGTTCCGTGACCCAAATATTGATTTTCGGTGTACAACGAATGGTTATAAAAATAAAAGGCTAACGTTTTTTGTATGTAGCCAGCAAGCTATAATAAAATAAGATTTTATTCGAATCTTTTTTTGTTTTTTTTTCGATTGTTAATTGAATCTGGACTTTATTGTTGTAGACTTAGGTTTATTTTTGGTTTGTTTGTAGGCTTTATGCTTAGTAAACACGCGAAATGGAAGGTAAATTGGTGAATGTCAATATTTTTTGTATCAAAAGATGGGTTCTTTAGACGTAAGGCTCCGAATTTATGTGAGGATTCACGACGTGTTATTGACTTGAAGACAGGCTAGTTCTGTATTATAAGTTCGAGACTATTTATTAAAACCAACACCAAGTCACTTCAAAACCTCAACAAAATATTATTTTCCTTAGTTTTGTTAGTTTTACTTTTTCCAAAATGTTATTCAAGGTCTATTTGGAAAAAAATAAAATCTTCTACGGTCAAAACTTGGCTATCGTGGCCACATAGCGTATTTTTCCGGAATAAAAAGAGTACCTATCGTATGTTACTCAGCGATAGTGTTGCTTTGTATCATCAGTGAAAGAATCATCATCATCATATCAACCGAAAGACGTCCACAGCTGGACATAGGCCTCCCCCAAACGTCGCCACACTGATCGGTCCTGTGCGTCTCTAATCCACCGGACTCCCGCAGCTTTGACCAGGTCATCGCTCCACCTAGAGGGAGGCTTTCCAACGTTGCGTCTTCCGGTACGCGGCGGGTGAAAGATTACTCGTACCGATTTAGAATTCATTACGTTAGTGAGATTATCAAAAAATATTGGAACCATATTTTTTTATTTATCCAATAAATAAAAATTGAAAAAAGATTAAGGGTATATAAGTTCAGAATGGGGGATTGCGACGTTACTTTGTCAGTATAAAGTTCGCACACTATGACGTCTGACGATATTTCAACGCAATCGCAATCGTCGTAATTTTTTGATTACGTGAATAAAGAAAAAATACGTGTCCAAAATGGTTAGGTTATATAAATGACGGACTATTGCACCTGTTTATAATATAAGTCTATAATAAATACTTAGTTTAGATAGTATTATTTTGTAAACCCCAAAGGGCATTTTCTCATTGAGAGAAGGAATAAGCATTGTCGAAACGTAAAGTCCAGTAATTTATCCTTGCTCTGGTCTCAGAGGTATAATGTAAAACAAATTATTCTCTACATATCTACAATAGTTATGCAAAACGTATGTTATTCTAGTTGTAATTACGGGTTCTAAGGTAACCGCAGTATGAGTTAAATCTGTGGATTTATCGTTATTGCAGACTATGGTTCTAGATGAGCATGTTAGATTAAAGTGGACTTGGAAACGTATGTTACTCGGCTACCAGGCAAGCATGTACCCTTGGCAGATATTTTTTTTTTAAGTTCCTGCCTGGCTTCTTGCATAAAGAGCAAAGCTTCTTGGTTTTTGTATATTATAAAGAAACTAGCTGCTGTCCCCAAAATTAACATCGCCCGCGTGGTATTAGTACTTCTCCCAATATATTTATAAATTACAGCCATTTATTAGTTATTCTGATGAATTTAACTATATTTGTATAAAATTTTATTAAAATCCGTTCAGTTGTTTTTGTGAAAGACTAACAAATATCCATCCATCCACACAAACTTTACAACATATATCATTTCAGCATAGTCAAAAAAGGTCTATAATGATAACGACATGGTTGGCGTAGTGGTTGAGCGATCGGCTACTGCGCTGCGTGTCGTGGGTTCGGTGCCCGCACGGAACAAATATTTTCTCCCATAAGTTCGTTGTCTATAATTTCAAAACTTATTTGAAAAACTTGTTTCAGGGCGACTAATCACGAGAGTTTTAATGACTCTTAAATAACTTTTGGTATAAACTATACGAGTTTTGTTTTGGAGATTTTGTTCCAAAAATAGCTATAATACCTTAAATTATTTGTTTCCAGAAGATCTTTATATTTTCAATGTGCAAAGTAAAGTTACGAGTAACTACCCAGCCCCGGATCTACAATTTTTTTTAGGCGGGCAAAAACTGAAATATGCCACTTATATTTATTTTTACCGTAATCATCTTTATCATTTCAGCCATCAGAAGTCCACTAATCTAATTGATGGACATTTGGACATAGGCCTCCAGGAAAGAATGCATCCAGCGCTGTTCTTTCTGTGCTAACCCTATTTATTTACAGACACAGACACTTCTGCCGCGACTTCGTTCGCGTGGTCCGTATTTTATTCTACAAATGACTTTGCAAAAATCCCTTCTTAGTGCTCCCCTACATCATAAAAAGAAGCTCTGTACAGTAAAGTTCTTCAAAAATCTTTAACACCCCCTTAATCTATTTTTAGGAGTAGTTCTGAAAAACTAATTATTAAAACCTTTAGTATTTACCTAGGTTAGTATTTATGCAAAGTCTCAAATATATAAGATCAACAAATTTCCACCTTTTCACCTCCTTAAGGGTAGAATTTCTAAAAACCAATAAATACATTAATTCTTTTTATCAACCCAAAGCATAAATCTTTAGTTTCACGTGTCACACTTAAAAGCGTAGAAATTTCACACAAACTTTCAACCCCCCTTTTATCTCCTTAGGGTTGGAATTGTCAAAAACCAATAAAAACATGAATTCTTTTTATCAGCCAAGAGTATAAATCTAAAAGTTTAGGTGCCCAACTTACAAACTGTAGAAATTTTATACAAACTTTCAATCCCCTTTTTACTCCTTTAGGATTAGAATTTCCGAAAAAAAAAATGTTTATTTACTAACCAAGAGCTTATGGATAGAATTTCCAAAACCCAATAAATACATTAATTATTTATATCAACCAAGAGCGTAAATCTAAAATGTCATGTGTCAATTTACAAACTGTCAAAATATCATACAAATTTTGAACCTTTTTTTACCCTTTTAGGGGAGGAATTTCCAAAAACGATTAAATGCATATATTCTTTTTATCAACCAACAGCGTGAATGTAAAATTTCACGTGTCCAATTTACAAAATGTAGAAATTTCATACAAACTTTCAACACCCCTTAGGTTTGGAATTTTCAAAAATCCTTTCTTAGTTCGCACTTACGTCACTTGAGGAACCTCCCTGCCAACCCAGCCAGCAACTAGTTATACCACAGGTTAGGATTTGAAATAAAAATATGTATGACTAAAATAAAAATCAATGATATTATTTGTATTGTGAATTGAAATTACAATTTTACTCTTCGAGCTTTTTGTTCAGCAAATAAATCTATAGCCTTGACATAATTTATCTCGTGTGCAATTCGATTTTCTATCTCTAAGATTGTAAGACGCGATAAGCGTTCCTGGCTCATAGAAGATCGCAAATAATTATAATAAGTTTTAGTTTGCTGATGCTTCGCTCATAGCTTGCGGATGTAATAGGGAGCGTAGAGTAATTTCGCAAACCAATATAAATATTAGAAAAGCATCCTACAGCTAATGCGCATAGATCTATTACAAGAGATAGAAACCGTTAGCCTTTTTAATATCGCCAGTGGAGCTCGCTCTTTAAAAACGTAGATCTGATCTGCTTTTACAGTTCTTCAATTGACATATTTAATATATTTGCGACTAAAGCCTTTGACATGTACACGCCTTACAATATTCATAGTCAAACGGACTTCGTGAGATAGAACATTTATAACCAGATGCGTGCTGCCGCGATCTACGATGCTTGCGGGCGAGCGCGCGTGTATATTGAACTATGCCTACGCGCCCCGCGAGTATTATAATGTTCGTGCCTAGAGTAGGTCTGGACATCTGAATGGTCAAAGTTAAGTAAATGATGAGTTGTGCATTCGTCTGCAAAGTTTTAATTTGCCGCCCTCTGAATTTGCCGCCCGGGGCATAGGCCCCGGCTTGCGCTCCCCTATATCCGGGGCTGTAACTAACCTAAGCATTCACAGACATTCAATTAAAAGCGTCAAAGCAATCGCAGAGGCTCTAAACCGTCACTTTAATGCTAGAGTAACATTGCTAGCAATACTGGCAACTGCGGCTCATTTGAGGCAGATTGCCAGACGCACTGGCAGGCTATAAACCGATTTGATTGGCTCGTACATGTTTTTTTGTATGGGAGATTGTCGCAACATGCAATTGATATTAAATATGAGAAAATAGTGCGTATAAGTTCAAGTCCGAAGTATGTTTAGAGGTTTTGGAAAAATCGACTGATAGTTTTAAAAATATGGTCAATGTTTAAGGATATTCCTGGACTATGTACAAGGACCATTTGTTTTACATATATTCATTTCTTAATTTAATTTGACCATTGTATAACCTGCGCCAGTAAAGATTATAACGAATATTAGTAAGGTTAGGTTAAGGTTAGGTTAGGTTACTACTATATATACATGCTTAGATATACTAACATCCAAACTCATATTTTTAACCGTTTACAACAAAATATTTGCAGCAAGTTTAAAGTGAGTTCGTTAGGTTTTTGCGTATGCAACACGTTCAGTGAACTATTCACGAATTGGTTTAATTGGGATCAATTGTGTAGGAAATATAATTTGAGCTAGATTTTATTCATATGACGTGTAATAATTTTTGGCCAATTTTTCATTTTCAGAATTGCACCATTGTTTATTACTTTTAATTGGAATAAGAAAGTAGCGTCTTTTTCGGAATAATTAGAATCCATACTATGATAAGATAAGATAACTCTGCCTGTTTGTTTGTTACGTTTTCACGCATCAGCTGCTGAAACACTTTTGATGAATTTTGGTATAGAAAACTTTTTATTAAGGCTCCCGGGAATACGTTCACTTGAGATAATAAAATAAAGGAATCCGCTGCCCGTTGGGACTGCAACTTATATAAAGTTAACTTAAATATGACTTACTTTTGTGCTACCAAATTATGACCTTTGAAAAACCTAACAAAAATTATTTTACTCCCACACAAAGTATAAAAACCTACTAATACTCCTAACTCAGAAAAAACACAGCTTTTAATCCAAGAAAATAATCCCGTATTATTATGAAGCACTCATACATTATCTCGAACATAATCCCGACGGCCTTCTAAAAGCATACCGATGTTTGGTCAGCTCACCATTCGTTTAAAGTGTATGTGTCTCTCACCCCCCATAGGGGAGAGAGGGATGGAGGACCGGTAATGGCCAGTACTTGCTAGAGGGTATTTTTTACGCTGTCGTTAAAAAGTTCACCCTCTCTAAGATTTGTGGAAGAGTGTGTGTCTTAGCGACAGAGAGGGTAGGGTTTATAAGTAGATGTGTTTAGTGGGCAAAAAGTTTGGAGTTTTTGAGAAAGGTGAGAGTCCGAAATATTGGATTTGACTAAGAGGCTTTTTATTTTGTGTTGGCGAAAAGTCTGACGTAAACGGCGAATAGTAGTTGTCTCCGATAGTAATAATCTTCACTACGAAAATCTTTCATTCAGCAGTTGAACAGTTCCATGAAATACTCTAAAGTAATAGTTGCTACAAGTTGCAGAATTTACTTAAACTCATTGATTTATTTATTACAAACGGATTGCCCGTTAGAATTTCCAAAAAAAATAAGCTTCTATTGAAACTTTCATTTCCTAGGGGATGAATTTGTCAATTATCCAGCGATTTAGGCTTTACAATGTCTGTCAGTGAAAGTAAATGAGAAAAGCCGTTTAAATTACAAATACTAAATTACTTTTAATTAAAATGAGAAAAAAATACTTACGAAGCTTCACAAAACCAACTAAAATTACTAACCGTCTGAAGATAATAATTCCCAGAAGAAACCCTCATTTAAAATACAAGACACGTCCAAGTTACACAAAATATGAAGCCTCCCTGAAGTAGCCTGGCACGGTGCCAGCCATCCTGGCATCTACTGGCAATACTGACATAAACTGGCATGCTCATTAGATTAACCTCCGAGCAGTAATTCAGTTACCGACCAGAGGCTTTGTAGGTAGTCCGATCAAAAGGGGAAGATGTTATGATTTTATGGCTAAGATGTAGGATACATATCCTACAATACGTAAATATAATTTTAAATTATAAACGCGCAAGTTTGGATGGTTGGAAGTTTGTTACTCAATAACGGGTCAGGATGAAATTTGGCACAGAGATAGATGAAATACATATAGTATGAAATAGCGGCCAGTATTTTTAGGTTCTTTTTATAAATAAATACTTTTTATTTTCTCTTCACAAATGTTGCAGGGACGTACAGAAAGTGCTTAAACTAATATAAAAAAAAATGTAAAAACATTTGTGAGAGACTGGTGCTGACGAAGATATTGAATACCTGTGTTACAGGTCACCAATGTGTTATGTAACACGGTATTAGTTTTTTTCAATTTACGGACAGAAGCTAGTACATATATAAACCTAGTCATACACGCAAGCCGGTTATGAGTAAGATGTATGATTTAGGAAGTAATTTAGGATGTATGTAACATCAGGCCTATGTTCCCCGAAAGGTTGAGCAGAGGCGTACGAGTTCGCTCACATTTGACTGGGATTAAGATTTAGGACGCCTGCGATGGTTATTTTTTGTATTTCTGGTGTTGAGTATATTTTCAGTAGGAATGAAGTTTCAACTTTGAAGTATTTAATAGTTTATCGTTAGAGATCACATACATACGAAATCGCCAGCTTGCTTTGAGTAAACGTGGTGATCAATGCTCATGCCATCTTTGTAATAAGAGGCCTGTGCCCTACAGTGGGGCAAAAGTAGGCTGGTATTATTATTTTAGATATATTTAGGCTTCCTAGTATTATAAAAGAGCCTCAGCATCAGTGAATTGAGAAATGAAAAGTTGGGGACTTCTGTCTACCCCTTTTTGGGATTACAAGCATGATGCTAATCTATGAATGTATGAGGGACATATCAACCAGCCCCAGACGGACTGTAATTCTAAAATTTAGAATGCCATAAAATGTTTCCACATAAAATATATATCGTCCGAATGTAAAAGTTGTATTTATTGAATATCATACGAGTATTATGTAATCCATGAATACATAAAATTTGTATATGACAATAAAACGATGACCCTAACAGAACAAGAGTCATAATTTTTATGTTACACTAGCTGACCCGGCGAACATCGTAGCGCCTGACAAATTTCTAAAATAAAAGATTTTTTCAAAAATAAACGTAGCCTAAGTTACTCCTTATTACACCAGCTACCTGCCAATAAAAGTCCCGTCAAAATCGGTCCAGCCATTTCAGAGATGAGCCGGAACATACAGACAGACAGACAAAAATTGAAAAAATGTTATTTTGGTGTATGTACCGTATATATATTCATATACATGTAGAAAAACGGTTATTTCAATATTACAAACAGACACTCCAATTTAATTTATTTGTATAGATAACAGTACGGCTGTGTTCCTGAAGGGTTAGGCAGAGCTGCAGCTATAAATATACCTACATTTCACTAGTTATGTTAAAGTACCATGTAATAAAGGGCGAACCTATTTCAATTAATCGGGCACAGATCTGTCTATACTCCGGGTAGCTACTGAAAAAATTATGACGGAAAAACCCAATAACAGTATGAAATCGAAACCAGATCCTAATGCTTAGCTGAAGCTCTTACTACTACTAAGCCAATGAGGCAGTCAAGAGACTATTTTTATTTTAATGTGTTAAATTCTTAGTACGAGACTACGGCGTAGACCCTGCTACGAAATGAATGTGGCGTTTTGCTACAAAAGCCATATTCATTTCGTAGCATTTGCTCGAAAATAATTTGGCATTTGTAGCAAGTAGTACGAATATAATATAGAGTTCGTAGCGAGAGCTACGTAACGAAAAAGGTGTTTTTTTAATGAAACTGTCGAAATTGTTTTTATGCGAAAATGTTTGATGATTTCCAACTTTAGTTTATAAGTTCATTTATATTCTAGAACTTAGTTCTCTATGTTTCTTTAATTAGGAGAATTGTCAAGGCAATTGCAAAGGGCTATCTTGTTTCAGCAGATGTTGTGTAGCTGCAGAGGGAGGGTAATACTGTGTCCGTCTTTACATCAGCTCTGGTCGTAAAAGTGCAAATAAAAGTTTGAAAATTGTTTTAAAGTATTCGGGTGCTATATTCAAAAATAGAGATACAGTGGTTGTCGCGTTTACAATACTTGGAATGAAAATTAAAATTTGAAGAATAAGAAAGTACTGGCAGGGTCAAATCTTATATACAAAATTCTCGTGTCACAATGTTAGTTACCTTACTCCTCCGAAACGGCTTTACTGATTTTTACCAAATTTTATATGCATATTCAGTAGGTCTGAGAATCGGCTACTATCTATTTTTCATACCCCTAAGTGATAAGTGTTGTTCACCCTTAACATTTTTGTTTTAATTTTTGGACAAAAAAAAATGTTTTTATTTTTCTATTATGTGGCATTAAAAATGCATAAAAGCCTAAATTTTTACCCTTTTATCACCAACCCCTATTTTTTAATAGCCATTTTAGTAATTTAATCATTTTTCATCCTGCTCGATAACTGATCAATTATCGTCTTTTTTGTAAATGTTTTCACTCTATTTCGATTAAAATTTCCCTGAGCTAATGTCAAATCAAAAATTAAAAAAAAAGGTAGGGTAGGTAGGGTATGTAGGATAGATAGGGTAGGTAGGGAAGGTGGCAGGTAGATAGACAGCCAGTTGACGAGAGCGAAGCCGCGGGGGTCAGCTAGTATATATGTTACGGCTAATACCCGAAGTGCGGCTACACCTAGTATTAGCCGGAGCTTAGGGCACCCCGGCACGGACAGGTTAGGTTCGAACGAGATGACGGGAGCTGAAGTGAGCGAGCAAAGCGAGCGAACTCAGCTCCCGTCATCTCGTTCGTGTTAGGTTACTTTAGACCCTGCGGACGGAAATAGGAGCCCCGCGCAGCGGGGCTCCGTCGACTATGTTGCGTGGCTACACCTAGTTCTAACCGGCTAAAACTAGGTGTAGCCGCACTAATACTAGGTGTAGCCGCACTTCGGGTATTAGCCGTAACATATATATAAAACACGATTTGCTGACAAAAGTACTAAAAATCAGAGAGCAGTTAAAACAGCAACTAAAACTTGAATTGTTTTTTTGTTTTTTATTGTACAAACAAATAATAATAAAAAAAATGTTTGCCTTTTATATAAAAATCCAGCATTATATTAAATGTGAATAGATATTTTGAATAAAAATTAAAGTATAAATTGTAGATATGTTTAATATATAGGTATGTGATTTTATTTTTAATGCTAATGTTATATATTATGTTATAATTTTAATAAATCTATCCAGTTTATAATCGTTTGTAATTGCATCGGACCACTCATCTAAAGATTTTAAAAACTTTTGGAAGCATACCAATAAAATGAGTGTTAAGCCTAGCCTCCCGATGAGTGTCGGTGGTTCTGCTGACCACAAAAATATTGCCGAAGCTTTTAGAGAGCATTTTACTGTTCGGTCGCCCTTAGGTCCCACGTCTGGCAAGATAAGCGATGGTGAGTCAATTGTGACGGGGCGGAATGTGAAGATATCTGCAAAGAGTGTGGCTAACATTATTAGAAAAATGCAGCGTGGAAAATCTCCTGGTCACGATGGGCTCAGTATCGAGCATTTTAAATATGCGGGGGTGCATTTGCCGCGAGTACTGTCTATGTTTTACAGTCTGTGCGTAAGTCACTCGTATTTGCCGGAGCCGCTTATGCGGACAATAGTCGTTCCTATTGTTAAAAATAAGACGGGTGATACGTCTGACATGAGTAACTATCGGCCCATCTCACTCGCTACTACGATAGCTAAGGTGCTGGACAGTCTGCTGAACAGTAGCCTCAGAGCTCAGGTTAAGTTGCATGATGCCCAGTTCGGGTTCAAAGCAGGAGTCTCAACCGAAAGCGCTATTCTGAGTCTGAAGCGAACTGTCGGTTACTACACAGCGAGGAGGACGCCGGTATATGCGTGTTTCCTCGACTTGTCAAAAGCATTTGATCTGGTTTCTTATGATATGCTGTGGGGCAAGTTGAGGGACGCGGGTGTGCCGGCGGAGTACACCTCCCTTCTCAAATACTGGTACTCTAATCAGAAGAACCGGGTGAGGTGGGTGGGTACTCTGTCGGACGAGTACAGGCTGGAATGCGGAGTTAGACAGGGGGGATTAAGCTCGCCTCTACTGTTTAATTTGTACATTAACCGGCTTATCGAGCGACTGAGTGGTACACATGTCGGCTGCCACATTGATGGAACCTGCGTTAATAACTTAAGCTATGCAGATGATATGGTATTGCTCAGTCCGTCGATAGGTGGGTTGAAGAAGCTGCTATCGATCTGCGAGGCCTATGCGGCGGAGCATGGCTTGATATACAACTCAAAGAAGAGCGAGCTTCTTGTATTTAAAGCGCCTAAACAACAGTCACGCAGTGTTCCGCCCATAGGTCTCAACGGCGTAGTACTAAACGTTGTAAATAGCTTTAGGTACCTCGGCCACGTTGTCACGAGCGACCTAAGGGACGACGGAGATATAGAGAGGGAGCGCAGGGCATTGTCTGTGAGGAGCAATATGCTTGCCCGCAGGTTCGCTCGTTGTAATACGGATGTGAAAGTAACCCTTTTTAAGGCGTTCTGTCAGTCGTTTTACGCGAGCGGCCTGTGGGTGTCATACACGCGACGAGCCTATAGTGTCCTGCGTGTTCAATTTAATAATGCTTTCAGGATGCTGTTGGGACTGCCGTGGCGCTGTAGTGCGTCGGGTATGTTCGCGGAGGCTCGCATAGATGGTTTCCACGCAATTATGCGAAAGAAAGCGGCCTCCTTACTGCAGCGCCTACATGGTAGTGACAACAGCATTCTGAAAATGATCGCTGCCAGACCGGACTGCCCCTTCCAGAAACACTGGGTGGGGACAGTCATAGGTCTAAGTAAATAGAGTAGATAAATATATTAAATAACTAACAGTACTAACCTAGTTACGTAAGCACTATTGTTACTAACACCAAAATACTAACAATATATGGACTGTAGTCTGAAAATAAAGATTTATTTAATTAATTTTAATTTAATTTTATAATCTAAAATTAATGTTAGATTTAATTTAATTATTTTTGTTACATTCTAATTTAATAATGACTTAAATTTTATTTACTTATATTAAATCAAATAATGTATTAAATGTAAATAGATAATTTGAATATGAAATTAAAATATAAATTGTAGGTATTTTTAAAGTGGTTTGTGATTCTAGTTTTAATGTAACTGCTATAATTATATTGATGTCACAATTTTATTGAATCGATCATAATTATAACCAAAAATTAATGGTATGGTCTATTTGAAAATGGATTAAAAATTATTCACATACATTAAAATCAAGAGTTATATTAGTTGTGAATGGATAATTTTAATGTGAAATTGAAAAATATAAATTGTAATTATGTTGAATATAAGTATATAATTTGTTTATTTATAGATGGCAATTAATATCACATTGTTATCTAACATGATTGAAATCTTGAATTAATGGCATGATCTTATTTAAATGATTATATTGCATTATAATTAAATCAATGGTTAACGAATTCATGATTTAACTTTACCAAAATCATGAAATTCATAATTTTAGTAAGAAATTGAAAAGAAATAAAATTTAATGCATGTGATTTCTTACAGAAATGTATTAGATATGGTTTTCAATATTTTTGGGATTAAATAGCTTATTATTATTATTATCGTGTTACGCAGTTACTGCGTTCCGGAGATCAGATAGGCAGTCGCTGCATGTATATACTGGTACTTAGTTGCATCTAGTAAGACAGGTAGCCGATCACAACTTAATTGGGAAATGGTAGGTAGATTGATTGGATTGAGAAAATAGCCAAGTACAGTTTGCTTGCTTCTAGTTAAGCATGTCTTCAAAAAAATAAATTTTAACCTTGCCTTCTCTCAAATAATGGTCTTTTTTAGCATGATACTCTCCGATTTTAATTACCACAGAGCCGTTTCTTCCACATAAAACGAAGATTTTTCGGAAAAGATTTTCAAGAAAAAAACCATAATTGCATTTGCTCAAATATTAAAAATTCTCATAACAATTCACAGAAACTCATTTCAGGAACAAAACAATAACGTCATAATTTTGAACTAACGTACAACATTTTTCGTACAAAAATTAGTGCTGAAACTGCCTGCCTGTAAATAGCACAAACGTACTGAAGTATGTGTTGGTATAAATTTCAATGAAAGCCTCAAGAACTGAACTCAGTTGAACTAGTAACGCAACCAACTGAACTAACTCGCCTAATTATTAGAGTTGTGTCTTTGAGGATTGATTTTTGTCGATAAGTTGAATTTTGATTCAGTCGAGTTTTATCTTATCTAATATTATCATTTTTAACTTACCCTGCATTGTCATCCAAACCAAACGTGTCAGCAAGCTTTTTATTAATTTGCAATTGTATGTATGTATTTGTGTGTGAATTAATTTTAAAACGCATACACGTTTGGTTAAGATGACAATTCACGGTAAGCTAAAAAGCTTGTTTAAAAATAAGATAATAAGATCTTATTAATTGGAAAATATTACTTAGATTTTTGTCCTACTCATTTAAGATAAGAGCTACTATAAGAATAAGAATAAGAATTATTTATTGTTAATAAATTATTATTTATTTTTATGATTTACTGATAATCATCTGCCTACCCTTTTTCCAACTGTGCTGGCGTACCAAAAATATCATCTATCTATCTATCCATCCAGAACATTACATCTTTTCTTTGGCATCAGATGGAAAAACATCGCACGTCGCTTTTCTTTTGTGTCCTTCATCATTATCATCATCGTCAGCCATTTAATGTGCCCACTGCTGGGAGAGAGACTTCCTCTCTGTGAGAGGGAACGGGCCGTAATCCACTATGCGTGTTGTACTTATACAATAAAGTGTTTTTCATACTTCCTAAATTCACTAAAACCACGTTAAGAAGATTACCCCTAACCCACAACCCTCCACTAAACTATTTCTGAAACTGAAGAGCTTCATACCGAACACAACACTAGTTTAACCCCTCATACTTCACGCTTTCACGAAACTATTCAACTCAACATTCCCTAACTTAGGCTAAATTATTTATATAAAGTCCGACTTCAGCCAGGCTTCGAAGCTTCCACTGTCAACGTATTTCGGCTCTGGCTGGGCCAACCCCGCCAACCCAGTTGGCAAGTTGCCAGTGGCCTTGAAAGAAGTCGGTCAACGCGTAAGGCTGAGCCTCAAGCTTGCCCAGGATTTGCCTGTGTCAGCAGTGTAGTATGGGTTCCCACGAAATGAATAAGAAAATTGTCGTCGTTTTGTTTTCTAGAAAAAAAGATTCGGGTGAAGTTCGTGGGAGATTTGCCAAGATTTTTTCTTGAAGTAAATAGTCTAGGGTTGTCCAAATATAAATTGTTAGCTTGAATCAAGTTTTTTTTATCTAAATTTAGACGTTTTAAATTAAATTGTAAGGATGTCTTCTTTTAAGTTTTAGAAAAGAATAGATTTTTCTGTTGAAAGGTTTAGTAGTTTGTAAGGCTTGCAGGATTACCAATATGAAACCCGTAACTCCTTATCGATTAACAAAAAGTACTGCAGTGGACTATGTTTTTCCGTTGGTAGAAATGCTAATTCTTTGTACCTACTTACTTAATACATGAAAATTGATGCCCTTAATCTTTTCAGCTTAATGCAAGAAGTTTTCGTAATTTCATTATTGCAAAGTAGAAACTCTAGCGTAGTTTTCAAGGACAACTCAGAAAAAATACGTTCGAAAAATACATCGGTTAGGCTTTGTATGTTTAGAGGTTATTTTATAAAAAAGAAGGCAACGTACGTGCGTCGAATACTTGAGGTAACATGTACAACCCGCATTTTATACGTAACCCGTAACCATAGGCGGTAAAACGGAAAAAAAGGTTTTAGCTGAAAAAAGGGGTGGAAAGAAAATATGCTTTTCCGGAAAAGTCAAAGAAAAAACGGAAGACCCATTTACAAAGATTTACTTAGAATGGGATAAAGAAAGAGAAAGAGCAAAGGAAGATAAAATTATATCAAAGAAGAAAAGCTACGAAGATCACAAAAAGAAAAAAGCGTGTAAAAGTACAAAAAACTTACCGATGAAGTTCATCTTGCTGCTTCTATCACACTTTCCGTACCAAAAATATAATAAATATACTATATATCCTACAATCTAATAACAAGTCGCCATAAAGTCCGTATATAAAAAATACTTTTATTTTGAAATATTGAGCACCAAATTTTGCCTACATTAGAAAATACATGATACGTATCATTATAAGAAGAAGAAAGAGAAGTACGTAAGAAGCTATGACATGTTTGAACGGAGAGAACGTCTGTCCGACGCGAGCGGCGGAAAGCCAATGCTGCCTGGAGCGCGCGCCGAGGGTATTTAAGCCCTGTGTGAAATACCCCCTCCCCACCTCCCTCCCGCCCGCTCACTCACCCACACAGGCGCACCACTTAAGAGGGCGCACAAGGGAAATCGTTCCGCCATTGTCGACGTAATGGAAATGGTAAAATTGATTCCCGTCAAATTGTACTTTTAATAATGATCGTAATTATCTTTATTGAGCGTTTTTTTCCTAGATTTTTCAGCGAAGCCCTTGGGAAAAGATAGCACCAATTTAAGAAATCAAAGCTTATCCTTAAATCTCTGGTGAAAAGAGAAAATGTTGCGTATTTTTTAACATGAAATAATCGTTAAAATCTAAAATTCAATCGCTACACGGCGGGATGACGATAAATAAAATGTAAGTGAGAAAAATTGGATGCGTATTTCACCCCCCTTAACGCACACAAGGGCACCCCCACCCGTGCGGATTGCGCATGTGTGGGGTGTAAGAACAAAGGGTGCGCGGCGGGGGTGTGGCCTGGAGTGTGTGTGCGTGCGTTAAATCTTTTATAGGTCGATGCATTAAGTAATTTAGTATTATACCTTGCATTTGACAGAGGCCGGTTGAGATACGGTTCGCGGCCGGTTGACGGGCCAGCGGCACGGCTCGCTTCCGTATTTTTAACCGTTTCCGTGTTGGGAACGTTAACTTAGGCCTTTGCTCTATTGTTGGGAACTCTTTGTGAAGATATAGGGCCGTTTCTAATGCCAATTATCCTACTGAACTATGGATAGCATTTTCTTGGCCATCCATTATAGTTTAACAAATTTAAAGCTTTCAGGACGTGTTGATTGAATTAAATGACTAGTTGAAATCTATTTATAAACCATCTAGCTTGTGTCCACGGCTTTACTTGCGTATTTTTTTTATCATCCCAAGGCAAAATTATAACGGGATGAAAAGTATCCTACAACTTAATTCAGGTTAACTATCTCTGTGCGAAATTTCATCCAAATCCATTCAACTGTCTTTTCGAGATTGAAGAACAAATTTTCACATTTATAATATTAGTAGGATGTACAGTTATTACTGAAACTTACTAACCTTTTCTAACGTATTTTCACCCGACTACGGCGAGAGATAAAAAAAAATCTTTCATGTTCAAATTCCTTTAAGATACCTATTCATTAAATTGTTTTTTTTTTGGGTTTTTTCCCCGTAATAAACTGCCGAACTTCATGACGATACTCTACGACGAGTCTTGTTAAGCCAAGTCCCAAAATAATGACTATCGCTTGAATAAGTTTATGCTTGACATCGATTTTTCTAACCATTTTTGAATACTCGATTAAGGATAAATCTGTCCTGTATTCTATAAATGTCAATTTAATAGTGGGAGACTAAATCAAAATTGAATCGATTAAAGAAACATTTTTTTACAACAATATACTACCGACTTCCGTATACTAAGTGAAAAATAACTTTCTTTAAACTAACTTTATTTTTCACTTTGTAGTTGTACCTAATAGCCAAGTTCTTTAGTAAGGTACCTATGATGCCAGAATATCATTACCCGAATATCAAGAAACTTGAAAATAACCAGTGAAATGAGAGTGTACTAAGGATAACTGTACACATCTGCGTACTCGTTTAGAGCATACTGGCGTGATGTTATGTTACGAAATAAGAAAAAAAAATGGTATAAACAGTAAACAGACATGCGAGTGCAGCAATCTCGAGAGATTTGCCGTCATTTATCGAAGAGTCCTGTTGTATTTTTCTGAAGTTTTTCATCAGATCTTCACCAAATTAAAATGGAACAAATTTGGGAACATACTCTTTCAAATAAAAAGAATTTTCATCACAAACACAAAAAAAAAAACAAACATAAAGTCGAAGGTAGAACATCCTGCTTTTTGAAAAGTCGGTTAAAAATTACTTAAAATACAAATTTAAAATTCTAAAACCCCACTAAAAGCTTACTTACATTCATCGAAAAGTTAATTCCGCGAAGCCACATCCACAATATTGACATTCACAAGATTCCTGCATGACAAGACTGGCGAGCTCATAATCCTCGATTAAGATTCAGCCCCAACTTCAGACTACCCGCGTTCTGCACTCATTTGAATATTATATTAAACGGTGACATAAACAGGATATTATTATAAATAGTTCCTTCATTTATTGTTATATAATATACGCGCCTTCGTTTATTGTTATATAACATATTGTTAATGTGTTGTGTTGTGTGGAGATGGCCGAAGGGAATTTTAATTGGTTTTTGAACTTTAATGGTTTAATTTTAGTGTGGGGTTTATTGTGCCTGGGCAGGTGTGTGTGTAAGGGTTTTTATATTTGTCTATAAGACGAGTCGATAGATTTCAAAATGTATCTTAGGCCTTAGAAAAAGTAATATTGTATCATCTATAAAGATGGTCGAAGTTTCCAAAATGTATGACGGGATTGAAATGTGCTACCGAAATGTTACGAAGTCAAATACAAATTTTGGATTTTTGACAATCTGTATCACTTTGTCTGGAATGTATGTTTTAAGATGTTAGGCTGTAGTTTTTAATCTAATTATTGCGGGTTTAATTTTGTGACCGTACGATTGAGAGTACGAAAAGCGATAGGGAAAAGAAATGTAGGAGAATAGCAATTTTCTGTTTTCAATTCTTTTTTTAACTTCTCCTCACACTAGGTATTTCTACCTGTATCGTGGATGAGTTTACAAACATTTAAGCTCACATACACAAGACACCCAGATCTGGAAAAATTATCTGTGGGCCATACAAATATTTGTTCCGTGCGGGAATCGAACCCGCGACACGCAGCGCAGCAGCCGATCGTTCAACCACCATGCCAACCGTGTCGTCGAAACTGACGGTGTCAAAATGTTTATTTTTCATCACAGTCGAAAAAGTAAATATAAAAGTTGGATTACAAGATCCTAAAAAAGAGAGAAACATCAATCCTAAAGTACTTGTTCTTCTCAAAGAAAAGTTACAACAAAACACGATTGCCAGCAAAAGGAAACAGATTTCACAGCTAACCACCCTTGCAAGCAACAATTGTACTCCTTCAAAGGGAAAAAGAGCCCACTTAAAAAACTCAAAAACGATCATCATCATAAAAAAATCATATAAACTTTTTTAATCCCAATCGTTCGGAAGTAAAAGCCTGAAAGGGGCAATATTCAAGAATTATGCTTTTCATAAAACCAACTGGTCCACTTTACTCAAGCCCACCCAATAAGTCGCGCTAAAGAAAGTATGCATTACCGTAAAAATAAAAGTCGAAACCTCTTACCGGGGTTGTACGCGCAAATTGTCCTCGCCGCGAAGCTGACGAAAGTATGACTGTCTCCCTCACCCTTATGGAAAAGCGTATAGGCTGTGGTGAGTAAGTGATTTTTGACAAAGGAAAAGATTCTGAGCGCGTGATTGTAATACTGAATGTGACTAGTTTTTAGAGAAATCGTGGCTTTTTATAGTGATTTATATATAGTGGGAAGTAGGAAGAAGGTATTACTGGAATACTTACTTTAAAGATGTTAATTGACTTTGTTAAAAGGGAACGGTCTTACTTTTCGATGATGATTTCCAAACTTTTCGTGAGTGTGACTTTTACCTGTAAAATAAGAGAGTTTATCATTAGTAAGACATTCAAATTACTTATTATATACGTACCTAATTACACTGGAACTGTTTGAGTTCATGTAGTATGAAACAAAGTAATAATTATTTTAGTTTAAAAATCTTTATTGTGCCGCAAATTGTAATTTAACTTTATTTTGTTCCCAATTTTCATTTTTTCTCGAAATAATTTATTCTAAATTTAATAACACAATAAAAATAATCAACCAAAGTAAAGTTATTCATTAAAAAATCAATCCATATTATTTCACCAATCCATATTATTGCGCAAGAATCGTAGTATATCGCTATGACGTAGCTATATCGCTACGGCGTAGCAGCCGCTACGAAAAGCGTAGCGCTTGGACAAAAGAATAATGCAATGCTTCTTGGTTGCCTTTACATTGAAGAATTCAGTTTGTTCTATTCAATTCCTTATATTTTTTGAAGTTTCTTAAGATGCGGGGATTTTTTTAAACTTGAGTTACGAAGGTCTTTGTTTAAGCGAGTTTTCGTGAAGTTGAATAATTTACATATTTAATTTGTAAATTTGTTTATAGGTATGCTACTTTTTGTAATTATAGGACAATTTTAATATTACAGTATATTATGTTCTAAAAAATAATATTTTGTGAAAATATTGCAATTTAGTTTTGCTGGGAAAAACCTAATGATATTTTTAAATTTCATGCTTGTAGAAAAAATTGAGATCTTTAAAAGATTTTGTATTTTGTAGGCTCACGCTTGCCCCTATATATACCGCAGGCAGATCCTAGTCATAATATTTGTCTTGAAATTATGATCGTTTCAGCTTTATCCAGTAGGAAGTACTGGTGGCATAAGTTCCAGTTTATAAAAATATGGTGTTGTCTACATATTTTTCTTTTTGCGGGTCTGCTTGTAGAAATGTCTTAAGAAATAAGCACTGTCTTTGTACTCGTTTGTCTTGATGTGTTTTTTTGTATGAATTATACTATGTGTACATTTATTATAGTGCAATGTAATATTACAGATATATATCAGATTTCTAGTACAATAAATAGCAATCGTAGGTACGACAGATTATTCGCCAATAAATGGCTTTTTAGTAAATATTTTTTATTTCGTTTTGTTTTCGGTTGGAATCTAAAACATTCAAGATCATCCCAAGTAGGTGCCAATTACAATTACCATTCCGCCACATTATGTAGAACACTATATACCTTAACCAGCACATAAGCGGCACACAAACGGAAAACTAGCGGTACGTACGCGATATACCGGTAGGTCAGCGATACGTACCGGAGCGATAAACCGAGCCCCACTCGCGTCTGATTTCATTTACAATTCATTTGATATACTTAGCGCGGATCTTTGATGGACGCGCTAGGGCTGCCACGCGTCAAGTCAGAAGAGGGATGCGATGGAAAGGTATTTGTTTATATGGATAAGGCGGGTTTGCATTTCATGTCGGTTGAATTTTGATGTTTGATTTAAGTGCGTGGTAAAAGGTGTTGGACTGTGGTTTTAATAATAATTTCGTCATTTTTTTTATTTATTTTGCTCGTTAGGAATACGATACTGTTTGGGTAGTTAATACAGCGGATTTTCTTAGTATTTCATTTTAAATAGGCTTTAAAGTTATCATAGTCATAAAATCGCAATGAAAGTTAATGGAACTAAAAACGTGCAAGGATGCTTGGAACATATTGGGAGAGATCTTTGCACAGCTGTGGGACACTAATTAAAAAAGTACATATACGCCCATTGTTCAAATTTAAGTAGATTTTATGTGGTTCGAAAATTGCAAAAATATATTTATTTATTTTATAAGAGGCTTACAACTAAGTTAACAACCATTAAATGATGCATTCAACTTTCGGCTCAATTTAATTTTCATCCAAAAAAATTAAAAGCCTTTATAGAGTTTATAAGTGGCTATTACTAAATGAAAGTATCAATAAAATGTTTCTCTCACCACAGCCCTACGACCGTTTAGGTATAAAGTTACGTCTGAACGCAAGTGGTCCGGGGGTAAATACGTTTTCTTATTCCTCTCTACCCTCCCCTAACCTCCCTTACCCTCCGTGTACCTTCTCTGCTGACCCTCGACGACGTGTACACACTGGAAACGGTTTTCCAGTAAGTGTTAATGGTTTGTTTGGATTTGTAATTAGGAGCTTTTCAGTGTATCGAGGGGAATCTGGGATATGGGGGAATGTGATAACGGACTGGCTGCAGACGAGTGAGTTGAGGTGAGCTATTGTTTAAGATAGTACTGGTTGTTTTGATTAGTAGGTACTGGTTGGAAAGGCATTGACCAATCTTCCTAGAGTTTTCATGTTGGGGTCGTCAAAGGGGGCAAAGGCAAGGAACATAAGAAAGAAAGGAAGCTTTCTTTCTTTTTTGTGTTCCTTTTTCTTTCTTCCCAGTTTTGGGTAATTGTGGACCATTCCTGAGACCCTAGACAAGTGATATTCTATCATCGAAATTTTTTCAAAACGGCAAAATTGTATGTGATTGACAAGCGATATCGAAAAATCACGTGATCAATCTCTTACATTTTGACATTTCGAATATCGCCTTCACTGTCATCGAATGCCTCGAAAGCCTCTGATGACCAAGAGAACGAAAAAACAAAATATGGTTTCGATAAAAGTTTACAATAGTTTCAATGTAACAGAAGAAGGTAGCATCACTATCCTATTATGTACATCAATAATTTTGTATATAAGTTCTTGTAAAGAAAACAATGTTTAGGACAACTTAACTGTGGTACAAACTTTACAACTGTGTGAACTTTTTGAGGCATTTAATAACGATTTCAAAATTATTTCATTGTTATTTCAGAAATTGCTATTTTCTTACCTCCAGGTTTAGGCTGAGCGTTCTCTGCTATTGATGAATCAATTTAAGACTTTATAAAGATAGAATTGCTCAAACATTTAGCCAACACTATTCTACTGCTATGCAAAACTATTCTACTGCTATGCAAAAGCCGTCCCCAAGTATTTTCAGAATTTTTTTTCAATCTTAAATCTAATAAAAATCATCAATTATTTATTTGACACAGTCGAACTGCAATGAAATTAATTGCCTTTCTTATCCAACACCACATACCACTTCCACCCATCAGTTAAGCCACTACTTAAAGGCGCATCCTCCCTAGTCCGGTTTGACAGTCGGGACTGACAGTCCGGATTGACACACGGATTGAACGTAAGCTAATAGCCACACTCACTTTGCTAGCCGTTACGAGGCGCGCGCAATTAACTCGCATTTTGTTCGAAAGGGAGAATTAACTTCGATTGTCTTCGTGTGGGATGAGGGAAGTAAGTCTTGGGGTTTTCTTTTAGTTAAAGTGAAAATGCATTGAACTTTTTACACCAATTTGCTTGTTGAATAAAATAGGGATCTTTTTGTAAATCATTTGGGATCTTAAAGAATTTTACATTGTAAGACCAGCAACTTGGAATTTTCGAAAGCGTTAACGCATCAGAGATATTTAGAGTAATATATGAAATAATTTATTTCTTGAAGTATTTTGACATTTATATAAAGCTTTCAATAAGTATTATATGCCGATGGATATGATAGATATTTCAAATCTATTTTCTATTTCCTGCTGCCAAGAAGCATTTTAGCACATCTGAGTGCAGTATTTGGAGTTTAGAACGTATCAAAACCTACATTAATGCCAAAGTTTGACAGGTTTTCAGGCTAACATAGTGTTTGACAAATATTCAAATTTGAATTCTTTATTCGCGGGTTAGCTGGAAACCGTTCACAATTAGTCTTTCGAAGGTGTCTTTGGTACCTATTGTTTGCCGTTTTTCGACGCCAACTTGGGAAAAGAAAGTTATTTTTCGCTTTGTAGTGTTTTGTTTTAGAAGTCGGTTTGATTTTTTGTTAAAAAGTTTTTTATTTATCTGTTTTTAGTTTTGGTAGTACCTCCAATTACAATTTAAATCATTTATTGCCAAAGTAAATCTCATGAAGATTCCAACTAGCCCAAACACGACGAGAATACATTGTTTCGGATGATTTATTTCGGAGTTCCAGTGCCAACCTTCCGGCTTCATCATCAGATCAATTCGGTAGTACCATTTTTTTATAAGTATTTGCTTCATCAAAGTAGGTTAATTATTCGATATATCTTATACTCATGACATACTAAGCATTAAGGAGTTCCAGTGGCCATCTGTGGTCATCTTCATCAAATCCAGTTCTCCAAATGATACTTTCTGAGTGCAAATGATTGCATTGTTGATGAAAATACCAAAATCGCTATATGTGTGATATCTCCAAGATTCCATCATCAGATCCTGACTTGATGACTATGGAAACACTTGGGAAATATACCCTTTCAAACAAAAGAAGAATTTTCTAAATCGGCCCAGGCGTCTTTGAGTAATCGGGGAAAATACATAAAAAAAAGCCCCGACGAAATGAGAACCTCCTCCTTTCTTTGAAGTCGGTTAAAAATATAGTGTGCAATCTAAAGTGAGTTTTCAAACAAACGCACTTCATATTTTAATTGACACAATTTAACCAAAGAATATGTGGAAATTGCGACTGAGACTGGTTATTGAGACTGGTTATGAATATTTGTTGCGTATACCAAATTTTATACCAGCAGCTTTCTTTTCTAGAAAGGCTAAGCGCTACCCCCGCGCTTCTTGCATTCATTCATTCATTCTTGTAGACATATCTTCACATGCATTCTTGTTAGAGCCGGACTTCAATTTAGAGAAATATCTGACGTAGCAAAACAGTCAGTGTCAGGTGTCTTTGAATCCTGTGCGATAGAACTTATACATCATAACATTATCATTATTTGTATATATTGCATGCTTAAACACAATTACAATATATTCTATGAAAAATTAGAGAACGTAATAAGGAAAAATTGTTCACTTTCCAAAAAGAAATTAATCTTAACTGGCGACTTTAATATTGACATCCTAAAAAGGAATAAAACTACACTAGAATTTGAAAATTTTCTTGCCCAATTTGGTCTTAACTTAGCCCTTCACAAGCCTACTAGATTAAGCAGCAACTCCTGCATAGATAACTTTGCACACTCCTACAGAAAAGACTGTAAAGCACAAATAATAGACCTAATTCTATCAGATCATACATCTCAAATACTAAGTGTAGATACCTATAAAAAATCATGTAAACTTAAATATTGGAAAACTCAAAAGCAAGGCATATGCCCAGAAAATTTAAAGAAGTTTAAAAACTATCTGAGCAATTTAACATTCACACGAGTTTATAGCACTAATGATGTGAATGACTCTTATGACTTTTTTGCAGATGATTTTTTGATACTATATAAACTATGTTTTCCAACAAAACATGTAACCATAAAAACGAATTCTAAAACTAAATGGATTTCTCGGGGTATAAAAATCTGCAGTCAAAAGCAGAGAAAATTACTCTGGTCGTATAGATTAAAACCTGACTGTAAAAAAAACTTGAATTTAAGAATTATACTAAGATTTACAAAAAAGTTATACGACTTACACAGAAAACTCAAAATAACCACTTCATAAACAATTCTCAAAATAAATCAAAAGCTGCATGGCAAGTAATTAACAAATCCAAATTTCGCCTTCCACAATATCTAATACCGTCCATTAAGAGAGGTAATTGCACTATCATGCATCCCATGGATATCTCAAACGAATTTAATAACTTTTTCGCAGATGTAATTGAAAAAAATAAAAATAGTAATGTTACTTCGACTAGTAAAAATACTTTTAACAACTTAACTTCACAATCATTATATATGCAACCAGTTTTACCTATTGACCTAATAAAAATAATTAATAACCTTAAAAATACAAATACTGTTGGCTATGATGGAGTATGCACTCAAGTTGCAAAATATGTGAAAGAAATTATAGCACCACCATTAACGCACATTATTGACTTATGCATATCAAATGGTGTTTTTCCTAATAGTCTTAAAAAAAAAATATTAAGCCGTTATTCAAAAGAGATGATAAATCAGAAGTGAAAAATTATAGACCCATTGCCAAAGTTCCTATATTTTCAAAAGTTATCGAAAAAGTAATTTTCAATTCCATTTATAATTATTTTGAAAAAAACAATTTGTTTTGTAATGAACAAAAAGGATTTCGAAAAAATACTAACATCAATATGGCATTGTTTGACCTCCTTTCTTATATTATGACGTCTGTTGATGCTTCGGTATATGCTATATATACCGATATGACGAAAGCGTTTGACTATGTAAACCATGAAATTTTGCTAAAAAAAATGTATGGCTATGGAATCAGAGGTAATATTTTAAAACTTCTGGAGTCATATCTGGATAACAGATCCCAGTGCACAGAAATATCTCAACAATGCCAAAAAAGTAATTTAGTAACTAATTACACATCTCAACCAAGAGCTATAAAATTTGGGGTCCCTCAAGGTAGCGTGCTTGGCCCGTTACTTTTCTTAATATACATAAATGATCTCCCAATACTCATTTCTCAAAATATGGTACTTTTTGCCGATGACAGTACAGCTGTTGTAAAGTGTAATAACCCTGTCTCTTACGAGGATGACATAAATGATTGTCTAAATAAAATAATTAACTGGCTTAATAACAATAACCTAGTGATTAATTTAAACAAAACAAAAGTAATGCACTTTCATCAAAGGTGTGAAAAACCTCCAGTTCATGTTACTTATGACAAGTGCCAAATAGAAAATACAAACAAGGCTAAATTTTTAGGTATAATGCTTGATAGTAAACTAACATGGAAACCCCATATCGAAGAAATCTGTCTGAAATTAAATAAATCTGCATATGCACTGTTTCAGCTATCAAAAACAGTTAATACACAAACACTTTTAATAGCGTAGCACGGATTGGTTGCATCATTTCTGAGGTTTGGTATAATTTTTTGGGGGCAATCTACTGAAAGAGAAACTGTATTTAAAGCGCAAAAACGATGTATTCGGTCCATGTGTGGCTTAAAAACTACCGATACTTTCTAAACCTCATTTTAAATCATTAAAATTACTGACTATGCCAGCTATGTACATTTACGAGACTGCTTTGTTTGTTAAAATCAATTTCCACCTGTTTCAAAAACTATCCGAAGTAAAAAAGACTCAAATGCGTTCTCAATATATGAACAAACTTTGCGACAGAAAATGTAGAACCACTTTAATGACAAAGAGTTTTTTTGGCATGGCTCCGAAAATTTATAATAATATACCCGATGTCATAAAAAATTTGCCCCTTTTAAAGTTTAAGAAAAGTCTCTACTCGCTATTAATTGAAAATTGTTATTATTCTGTAGAAGATTTTATAAATGATAATTTTTAATATTTCGTGTGCGTTTGTTGTTATTCTTCAATATTTTTAAGAAATCTGTTTATCTTTTTTCGTGCGATTTAATTGTAGATTTTATTAACATATTTAAATACATTTAAAATAGTTTTTTATTTTTATTTCTCTTAAACTCTAGTATGTAATTTTGTTTTATTCTGTTAATTTTTTTTATTTGCTTTTATTTTTTGCTTGTGTCTATAGTAAATTTGTACGCCTTCACGGCAAAACATAGCGCCCATTATATCTAACCTAAGATCTTTATGAAAATACCTATGTTTCTCAAATAAATATTCTGATTCTGATTCTGAAATCTTTTAATGAGTTCTCAATTATTCATTGTACTTTTTTACAATATTCTTCTTTTTTACTTTGTGATTTTCGCTATCGTGTTGTGTCTGTGACGAACAATTGGTTTCTATTATATTCTATGTAAAATAATTGCTAATAATAAATGTACCTTTCGAGCTAAAAAAAACCGGTTTCCAGTTTAAAATCGCACAGTAATAAGTTCTCGAAAACTCCCAAAACAGTTATGTTACAGTTTTAAGAGCATGACGCGGACGTCCTTTAGCCAGAGACAAAGCTTTGTTCTCCTCCTGCCACTGACAGGCTTCCACAGACTTCCACTACTTACTACAGATTAAGTATATGCGTTTTTAGTTATATCTATTTGGAATTTGCTGTTAAAGCTTTGTAAAGTAGGAAATGAAAAGTTTTGTTGGTGATTTCGAGTGTTTTGGATAGATTTACTAACCATGTGGTGGCAAATGAGATAAGTAATTATTCAACATGATCATTAGCCTTTTAAATGTTCCCAGTGTTGTGAGAAGTAATGGGCCATAATCCACCACGCGGACCCAGTGCGGTTTGGTGGATGTCACGTGTCTTCAAATTTTTGGTTAAAGGACATGCCGGTTTCCTCACAATGTTTTCCTTCATTGTTTTGAGAGCAGTGGTGATGAAATAATATACACGAAGTAAAGTGCCTGCCTGGGTTCTAACCCAAGACCTACAACTTGTAATTCGCGGCAGTTACCACGGGGGTAAAGTAATTACTATGGTGAGATTATCTTGTTCCTGCTGCACCTGAATGTACAAAGATTATATTATAGATGCCAAAAGGATATCAACAGACTCTTCGCATACAAGTCGCAGTACAATACAATCTTTTGACTCTTTATCAAGTATTCAAATTATAGTTTTATCATTACTAAAATTATTCTTTGAAATGTAGGCTTCATAAGATGTCAAGATTTATATGCTTATCAGAAGTTGTACAAATATGGTGGCAATAGTTCATAAAATGTATTCAGTAGTGTAGAAATAAATAAATTACCAAGTTAAAATTTTCAATGAAAATTAAACTAGTTATTTAATCGAACTCTTGAAAAGATTGAATGACTACAACTGAAAAAATAGAAAAGTTTATAATATATAAAGTACTGCTTTATTGTAAATCCAAATTTAAATTCGGAATATTATTATTCCCTGAGGCTTCAACATTGCTATTACACATTTAGTACCCAATCTAGTAACAAATAGAAATCGATCAGCCTCAGAAACAGGAAATAAGCTAAAACAGCGGACATTCGATAATCGACTATTATTATTTATTGAGAGGCGGATATTATCGGATATTGGCGGATATGCCGGATATTGGAACGCCTTTAGTGATATAGTTAGCGGCTCAGACGCAGGCTGTTCGAGGCTTAGTGGGTTAAGATTAAATTCTTGGAACATATTGTAGAATTTATTGATGTTTTATTGGAACGCCTTTGTTTAGAAGAGGGTGTTAATGGAGTTAAAATTAATTATATTGATAATAAAATTCGAGGTGACTGCTGAGATGACGCCTGATAGAAAAGTATGGAAAACTAGCTTCTGCTAGCTTTGCTCTCGCGATATTATCCCTAGGGAATATACTTCCGCTCCACGGATAAAAAGTATCTTATGTACTATTCCAGATTATAAAAATTATGAAAGTTATAGCTAAGTTAAAGCCGATCTCGCAATTGATTTGTCTCCCTAAAGTTGTATGTCATCTACAAATCATAAATACATACAGTACAATATACTGTTTTTTGTCAAAAAGGATACCTAAATCAATTACGAAATAAACTTTATACAAAAATAAATCATGGGTACATACACACGTATGGGTGGACATCCCATCCATACGCACTAAATGGTTTGGGAATACTTTTATTGTGCGTACAGCTAAAGTGTGATATTCCATGCTGGAGTATTTTCTGATAGCTTCAACCCAAGGGTATTCAAGTCAAGAGTGAATAGGTTACTTTTAGGCAAGCGAGCCTCATCGCCGAACACATCATCGCTTACTATCAGGTGAGATAGTGGTCAAACGCGAGCTTATCAGTAATAAAAAATAACCTTAACTTTAAATAAAACTACCCTCACCCCTACACAAACACCCTTCTATTTTATTTCCTAACCTATACCGGACTCATCCCATTTCTTGCCCGGTGTTTCCACCGGCCGGCGGCCCAATGAAAGGAATCCGATTGATTAGCATACATCGACGGCTTGACGGACGCCGTGTCCGAACCAGACGGTGACGGATCCGGTCCGCTTCGGTTGATGTACAACCGGAATATTTAACGAACACGTTTCTTGTTTTGGATTGTTTTTTCGGTGTAATATTTTAACGTGAATGCGGAGTGTTGCTGTTTTGTTTTATTTCTGTTTGCTGTTGAAGTGAATGTGGTTGGGTTTTCGAACTATGTATGAATTTGAAGGTAATGTTTTTCGAGCGTATGTATGTATGTCCATTTCTATAGCCCGCTCTACAGCCCAAACGGCTTGACGGATTATGAAATATGAGGTGTCATAATCCGTCCTTCCACATTGGATTCGTCTCAATTGGGGGAGTGACATAGGCTATATAATTTTCAAATGTGGTGTCCTGCCCTAAAAAAAGGGGGTGATATAATTTTTTTTCGTTATCATATCAATACGGATATCAAATGAAAGCTACTAAATAGACCATTCTAAAAATATACATACCCGTACACTTTTATGTATATATAACTATTTTGGCACAAATTCAAGACAAGTTTATCTTTGGTGGCAAAATAAAAAATTTACCACATAACTTATTTGGAGAACTCGTTCATTAATTAAACGAAAAAGTCTGAAATAAAACAAATTATTATAAAGACAAAAAACCCGAATACTAAAAAATAATTAACTGAAACTTTACTACGAACTGAAAAATTATAGGATAACCGACCAAAATTTCGTTTATCACCGCAAGCAGCACCTCATGATATTTAATGTATAAACATAATTTATACATCTTAGTACTTGTAGTCAGTACTTGTTTTTTTCTCTTTTCAGTTAATTATTTTTTTGCAGTCGGGTTTTTTGTTTTTATTTGCTATAAATATTACGTAAGTTTCTAATATAATACCAGCCTGTAACTGTCTCACTGCTGGGCAAAGGCCTCTTCACACACCGAGAAGGCACAAGCATTAATCACCACGCTTGCCGGTTGGCGATTTTAAACTTATACAGATTTCCTCTCAATGTTTACCTTCACCATTGTCAGCAAAGTATATAAATAAATAAAAAGCCTTTTATTTCCAGTTTACAATAAAACATATACATAAGAAAAAGTTTGACGCTACGCCTACTACTTACATTTATTATAATTACATTAAATACAAATATATTTATACAGAAAAGAGTCTTAGATTTAATAATTATGTTGAAAATAAAATGTAATTGTTTAGTAGGTATGTAGGTACAAGTTTTGATTTATTTTTTTCCCCTGGAACCCCTCTCAGGTGAAGGCCTCCTCCAAAGCTTTCCATTTCTCTCGGTTTCGGGCTATTTTTTGCCACTGTGGGCTGGCATTTTTTTTAATGTCACTTGCCCATTTAGTGAAAGGTCTTCCCTTACCGCGCTTGTTCAATGGGCCTTTCCATAGCGTAACTGTTTTTGTCCATCTAAGATCTTCCAGACGAGCTATGTGACCGGCCCATTTCCATTTAAGCCTTTGACTATGGCTGCATGCGTCTATTGCTTTACTTTATTATCAGATTTTCGTGTGTTTTATCTACTTTATTTTCTTGATGTTTAACATACTGTGTTCCATTCCTCGCTGGCATGAATTTATTTCTTTTTTTATTTTATTTGTGAATTTCCATGTTTGGCACGCGTACGTTAGGCAAGGAATGAGGCAAGAGTCCATGGCTTTTTTCTTTAACTTTACAGGCAATTCACTATTAAATATCTCTTTGTAGCTCCAATATTTATTCCATGTATATTTGAATGTTCTCTCCACTTCTAGATAATTGCTATCCTTTTTTAAACCAATTGGTTTTCCTAAATATACGTACTAATATTCGTATTCTAATCGTTCGTCACCAATTTTTATAATTGTTTTATATAGTTGGTCATGATTTTGGTCTTCGTGATATTGATTTCTAAGCCCACTTGCTTGCTTGCCGCGTGTGGAGTGTCTAACATGTATTGTAGTTGGTGGCTCGATTTCGCTAGCAAAACCAAGTCGTCAGCGAATCTTAAATGGCTTAGGTATTTACTTTGGATGTACAGACCCAGGTTTTTCCAGTCTAATTCACTTATTATGGATTCTAATATCGCTAGAAAAACCTTTGGAGATAAGAGTTCGCCTTGTCTGACTCCTCTCTTTACTGGGAATCTCGGGCCTATAGTTTCTAGTTTGACCCTGCTTTACATATTACTATACAGTTGTTGAAGTACTGTTCTGTGTTTTTGCTCTATGTTTTGAGCTTTTGAGTGTCCCATATACTTTTATATGAGATTGTGTCGAAGGCTTTTTGGTAGTCGATGAATGTAATGTAGACTGGTCTCACTTGTTCCTGGTATTTTTCGATTAGAAAGTATATATGAATTGAAAATGTCACATTCGTATATGCCCGGATTTGAACCCACAACTAAGAATCTTACGCACCAAAAATTTTATTATACGAATAGTAACGGCTAGAGAACGATAGTTAATGAACAAAGACGGATAAGGCAATTTATAAATTTTAACCATAATAGCCCACAGTGAAACGAACCTTCAATTTTAGGTTATTAAAGTTTCTTGAACTTACGGACAGGTCAAACATTTTCATTCATATTTAATTGGAAATACAAACAAATAAATCATGTGAATAAGAAATAATTATTTTATTTTGAGACACGACTATAGAAAGCTATACAAATATAATATGGGGTCACTTTGATTCAAATAAGTACACACAAGATTAATTTAATTTTATTCGACTACTGCGAAACCAAAAGGAGGATAATCCGGTCGTATGGCACCTTCGGGTTGTTTACACAACAATACATTATCACAATAGATATTAAGCAATCTTTGAGGCAAGTTGGCTCACGACCAGGGATATCCTCTAAGAACATTTGTTTCATACTTTTTGGGCGATTTTCGTAGTTGAGTTTTAGTTTTGAAAACTGTTTTCTTTTTCATATTTATAATATACTTAATTCCTACATTATGTAAGCATAGGGTAGGGACGCGTTACCTTAACTATGACCTATTGTCATGTAACGTCAATATTTTAAACAACAAGCAAGTCCATTAACAAACTCCTCTTTCAAAGTAAACCTCATAAATAATTACCTCACACTAAAAGTACTGCACAATTAATTAAACTAAGAGTGACCAACGAGCCTGCAAACGATGTTGGAATGACTTTCATACTATTGGAAGTACTTATACAATGACTTGCGTCTCATAAATACACTCGACTCCACGCACATCGTATCAGTTTGACATTGACAGCGAGTCTATGTCATAGCAATAAGGACGGTTTTTGAAAGTCAAGTGTTACGTTTGATGGTGGTTGATCGTAGTTGCATGATGAAGTTTGTTTCGTACTGGGTAATTACTTTCTCATTCAGAGATTACATGGGGTGGTGGAGTGCTTTTGGAACCTAGATTGGATAAAGACTATTGTTATTAGGAAGGACCCAATCCTTTCTAACAACAATAGTCTTTATCTCTTGTCTAAAAATATCTAGTAAATTAACTGGTTGAAGTCTAGGACGTTTAATATTTGTGATGTTGCAGTACTCTTAATAAATATATATAATGTAAATAGTTAGACGAGACACCGGGTCTGCTAGCAGAACAAAATTTCCGTGCGTACTACACTATATACACTTTTCGATACGACGATGTGGTCGACAGTGAAGCACGCTGGCCTAGAAGTAACCTGTTCACACTTGACTTAAAGACCCCTAGATTGTAGCTATCGGGCAACATAGACTCCGGCAGGGAATGCCACTCCTTGCTGTACGCACAATGAAAGTATTTCCAAAGTGTTATATGAAACACAACATTTTGCATACACTACTCTATCTAAACAATCCAATTCAAAATAAGGCAATCAACAATCAATTCGACCAATCACCGTCGATTGTCCGCCCCAACAATAGCACTCCCATTGATCATACTCGCGGCAGGGCCACCCCAGCCCCAGCAATGTTCTTCGATTAATAAAGGGTTGCTGCCCTTAAGAAAGTGCCGCTCATTCACAAGATTGATCTGCACATACGTCTTGATGACTTGCCCTTAATTATGAGTTATATTGTGGGAGAATGGGTTTGAAAGGTGAATATTGTTTGTTGTTATTATTAAAGACCTGGGTGGTTGTTTGGTGAATGTTTGTCCAGTACATATTTTTGTGGTGTACAATAAAGTATATAATAAATAGTTTAGGGTTCCGTACCTCAAAAGGAAAAACCGGGACCCATAAAGGATCACTTTGTTGTCCATCTATCTATCAAGAACTTTTATCTCGGGAACGCGTGGAGGTATCGAGTTAAAATTATTATCATATATTTAAGTTTGCAACCCCTAGCAGTTGTGAAAATATCAAACTTCTAAGTCAACGGAATCAAGTGATACAGCCGTTACTGACGCATATTTTACACTCGCAAGAGAATCGAAATCTACAGGGAATTTCTCGTTGACCTAGAATCATGAAATTTAGTAAGAAGGAATGTCACATGGTATAACACAAATAAACGAAAAAAGCCGAAAACCGTAAATTTGTACCTACATCAAAAGAAAAAGATTACTAATTTATTTTCAGTTGGTAAACTGACCGCGACCTATGTCGATGTATGGAGACTACAGTTTTACAACGGCAAAGTTAATTTTGTCACTCAATTCTGTTTATCGCACAATTTATTGTTAGAACAATGTTCGGTGCCCTCATAGTTGGTGAACTTCAGTTATGTTATTTAATTATTTTGGTGAATAGTAGTATATAGTATTAGTAGTAATAGTGGTATATAGTATAGTAGCTATTTAAACGAAACCCTCAGTGCGCGAGTCCGTGGCCAGTTTTTTGTTAATAAGCTCTATTTTGACCACTATTTCAACTAATGGTAAGCGATGATAGTGAAGCACGCTTGCCTAAAAGTAACTTATTCACTCTTGACTTAAAGACTCCCAGGTTGTAGCTATCAGGTAATACAGCCAGGAAATTGCTTAGCTCGGCGCACAATGGAAGTATTCCCAAAAAAATAAATTAGTTAAGTACGTACTTGAAGTCTACCATGTATCGATGGCGCATCGCCGTACGTCTTGAAGTTCGATAATGGAGCGGGAATCCAACTCAACTCATTTTTTTTTTCGATTATCCCATTAAAAAAGTAAATTTGAATTAATGTCAAGCAAAAGATGAATCTAGTTGCACATTCGTAAGCGTCAGTAGGTCTGTCTATAAGGAGAAAAACGTGCAAGAAACTCCCCGGGCATATTTCTAGATTTTGAATTCTAAAAGTATCTCTGATTAATGTATACTGGAAAAGAAAAATAGATGACAGAATTTTCAGAATTTTAAGTGTTTTTAACTTGATCAGTTTAATTACAGTTTTTTTGTAATTCAAAGAATCTACAATCATGTCACATATGTTACACTAAAGGCCTGACGATTCAAGTGCAGATAATATTTATAACAAAGCTGAAATAAATGGATAACAAACCACAACAAAAAAAATGTTACGTATGTAGCTTAGGAATGGATAACATCCATTCCTAAGCTACATACGTAACATTTTACGGGACATCGAATTTAGGAATCTAAACCTTCCATTAACTAGTGTGTTTACTTTTTTATATTCGTTCTTTTTTATATTTCAACAGATTGCAACAAAAACATTATAAACTAATACATAACATATTTTTATACGAAAGCGTATAAAAAAAGAGGGAAAAGTGCCCAAAACGCTGGTAGCATTATATTACTACGTTGGATAGCAATCATTAACTATTGTAATTATACCTCTCCTGAAAGTTTTTATTACAAAACTCCTCTATATTAGCGGTGGAATTTCACAAAATATATTCAGCAATATAATCCATAATATGCTGGACCAACAAATAATTGATTTAAACCGCAAACTAACTAGTTTAGAATTCAACTCGCCACGTAAAACACGAGCTGCATGCGAAATATGCATTAATTGGATGAACCAATAGTGGTCAATCAAATGGTATTGAACAATCAATTACTTGATGTCCAGCGGGAATGCATTGACAAATATGTGAACGTAACATAACTTCAACATAATCAGTCAATAACCTTTCCATTTGCTGGGCTTCAGGACTACTCTCTGTAAAAGGAAGTGAACTGTAGCATACGTAAAGTTGACGGTACTTCTGCAGCTGTTCCTTATCATCCCCAGTCGATAACAGCAAAATGAGTGGAGAGCATTCTATTCATATTGATAAGACTAACTGCCAGTTTCTGGAACAGATTTATTATCTTTATATTAACGTTACAAATTGTCAATTGTCTTAACATGTATTTTTGGTGTAAGCTTTGTTGGTTGTACTTAAATAAATAAATAAGTTACAACCGAGTCAATTAATGATGAGTTGAATGAATTTGTGTTGTGTAGCCAATTGAATCACATGTATTGCGTTCAATTTTTGACGCGTTGTTAATTTCATTCCAGGAAATGCGAACCAGAGACCCTAGACAAGTGTCATTCTAGCATCAAAAGCGTGGCGATAGCGATTGTCAAAAAGGCAAAATTGCATGGGATTGACGAGCGATATCGAAAAATCACGTGATCAATCTGTTCCATTTTGACATTTCGACTGTCGACTTCGCTGACATCGAATGCCACTTATCTAGAGCCTCAATATCTATTTGTCAAAGTTGATTGATTATTTCTGGGAAATCGCCTAACAGCCAAACAGTTCAGTACCTTTGCATAATAATGTTGTGGGTATCTGTTGACCAAAGCAAAGATTCATTGCTGGACCCATTCAACAGGAAACGTAGTACCACAATAGAATCAAACAGAACTAAAACAACCACGAACAATTACAAAGAGTACCAATAACCCTAAACAGTTGACTACAATCTCACTACAACAACACAGCGAGCGAGCCAAGGGTTAAGTCCATACATATTAATTGTGCCGACAATCGGCCGAGTGTCTCATACATATGGAGTTGAGGAGAAATGAGAGAACGCTTTCTGAAATTATTCTATAGGTAGAGGTTATAGGGGTAGAGGGGAAGTGGATATATTAATTCGGGTTAGGAAGCTTTTGTTTCTCGGGTTTCAAGTTAAGTGTCTTCGGTTTTAGTCTTTCTTGGGGTGAATTTGTGTCAAGACAATACGATTTGAATATATTCCAAAGTATTTTAAGTTGCACAAGCATCACAAATTGTGGCATGACCAAAATAGCGAGCAGGCAGGCCAAGTAAGCACTTCCCTCTTTAGATGGCCGTTTCACGCAGAAGGCCCTGCGTCTGATTAAACTACAGTTACGAGCAGTCACAGCCGTCTGGCCGCGGGACCTTTAATAAGCATGTTTTAGACTTCATGGACAGCCCGCAGTGCAGAGCATGCATGGAAGAGGATGAGAAAGTAGCATACCTGCTCCTAAGCTGCCCAGTAATCGCTGTTTACAGGGCCAAATACCTCGGTGACCCAGGTACCATACAAACACCAAGGCGCTACTAGCCTTCCTCGAGGAGTTGGGAAGGATCGAATAAGGAAGGAAGATAAAGCCAACCCGTAAGCAAAATATGCGCCTAGACGTGGAGTTGCGGACACCAGGCTGTCTTAACCTTAAGTATTTCAAGTTAAAAGTATGTCGAAATACATAGAGAAATGGTCCTGTAAAAAATAAATGCGGTGAACTTTCATCTAACCGAACCAATGGAGGGATCGTGAGGCGATGGACAAGAGCAGCGATTGGACAAAATTTATCGTGACCACGACCGCTCTGTCAAAATAAAACGTAGAAGAAGAAGACATGGAGAAATCCTATTTCAGAGGGTACAAAAATGAATTTGCTACACATGTATCAAATACATTGTTTTATTTCTCGCAAAAACTTTTAATATTTTCATATAATTCTTTAACCTTTAATTATTTTATATTGTTAAAATATTCACTGTATTTTATGTAATTTCTAAATAAAACTATTTTCTTCGAAACATGATAGAAAGTTTGGTAGGATCAACAGGTGTTCTTTCGATCGCATTACAAAGAACTTCATTTCACACTACCCACTCATCTTAGAAATGCAGACTATAACAAATATTTCCTCAAAATAAGTTGCTTGTAAATTTGCAACATTATAACTAACTGATTTTATTTTTACTGCTGGGAATACTTAGTTAAAACAAAACATGACTTTCAAAAGAGACAAAACAAAAAAGTAAAACTGTGTTCCAGTTTAATTTCAAATCTGACAAGCACGACGTTCTTAAACTTTTTGGAAAAATTGACTCAACCAAGGACTGTTAACGTCTTGCAACTGGCAAAGACCATCTTCCAACATCTTTCTTTCGTAACTAAAAGTCCGACAGTTCTAAACTATAATAGAGAGAACTAAAAAATCTTTCAAAGAGACATGGCGGCCATATTTCAGCCGCCATTATCCGGCTTTTCGCGCTCATTTCTACTCGCACCTACACTCAGCTGTTATTAGGAGAATTCTAACTTATTGCTGTACTAGTCGTGCTCTCAAGATGTCTTGGTTTGTGGGCCAAGATAAAAGCTAACGCGAGAAGAGAAAATCGTGATATGTTGTCCTGTACTTTTGTATTTTTTTTTTTGCTAAGATTTTTTTATTTTGTATAGATACACTAATGGGATCATAATAAGACCTAAGAATCAAATTTTCTTCATATATAACTAGGTACAGATTTTTAACATAGAATAAATGCTAATGTGGATATTTCAAAACCAGCTGCCTTTTGCCAGCAATAAAATTAAAAATCTCCTATTCTTTTTACAAGCTTTTATTTAATTTGCAATTTATGTATGTAAGTATGTTCAAGTCAAATCTTACATCTGAATTTAAAAGTAGTTATCCTCAACCGATTAAGATTATGTTTTGCATACACGTTTAGTTTGGATGGCAATGCATGCTTAGCTAAGCGACGTCATTCTTAATCCAATATGGCGGACGGCCCAAGGCGGCGGCATTTTTTTTTTGTGCAATGCATTATTTGTGATATGAGTATCAAATATAAGGATTTGCTGGTAAGAATACGAACAAAGCATGTTCAAATTTTTATTTTTATTTTAATAATTTTATTAAGTCTGTATTTGTAAGAAATATTTCTAACTTGAAAACCAGTCATTTTGAAATATAATATATATAAGAGCGACAAAATGTAACTTAGAATATTTAATTTTGAATGTCAGAGGACTTAGACTTAATGGTTTATACTTGTAGGTTTTACTAAAACGAAATCTCTATCAAAATGGCTAAAATACAGGACAAGAGCCCCACTTTTTAAATTGCTCTCTAAATTGAAAACACTCTTTCATAAATAATTAGGTCACATTTTTCCTTCTCCTTTAACCCTTTTTATCGCAGTTTCCAACTCGCCCCGCTACCTCCCATGACTCACACCACACATTCGTAGTGCTAAGCGTAATGCATCGTGAAAGGGTCGCGCGTGACTGTCGCTGCGGATCCAAAGCGAAGCGGATGTCTTCGGATCACTCGTAAAAATGATCGCTATTATAATACCCATAGCAATCATTTTTACAAGTGCTTTATATGGCTTGAATATCTCTTTTTTAATGGGACAAGCCCGCAACACTTTCCAACCACTGCATCTTCTAAAAGAAAGAATAAAGTCTTTTATTTTCTTCTTTCAGTGGCAACCACCAGAGTTTATAAATTATGGTTTAAATATCTGTGGGGATCCTTTAAAGTTCATACTTTTAACATTGACGAATGAGTTAAAAAGTAACATAAAAGTCCGATTCATTAGATCAAATTGGATTTGGTATTGATTTTATTGAAAAGGGAAGAAAATAAGGTAGGTATATGATTGTTCTAAATTATTGAGTAAATAGGGATGATTATAAAATAATAGTTCTAGCCCATCAGTTAAATTATCAAAAAAATTTGGTTAAATCAATAAAAATTGACAAATATAAAATGCATCAAAGATCAGAAGTGGGTACTTGTGACGTCACGTCTGGGTGTGTACCGTAAGTGAACTAAAACGTAACGTCACGCAAAATTTCAAAAGTCAAAGTCAAAGTCAAACTAATCGGTCTTGTGCATTTCGCATCCACCGGACTCCCGCAGGCTTGACCAGGTCGTCGCTCTACCTAGAGCCTTCCAACGCTGCGTCTTTCGGTACGCGGTCGCCACGCTAAAACTTTTCGGCCTCAACGGCCATCCGTCATGCGAGTAATGTGCCCTGCCCACTGCCACTTAAGTTTGACAATTCTTCGGGCTATTTCGGCAATCTTAGTTCTCCTGCAGATGTCTTCATTTCTGATTCGATCACGCAAGGAAACTCCGAGCGTAGCTCTCTCCATTGCCCTTTGGGTGACTTTAAGCCTTCTGATGAGGCCCACTGTGAGCGACCACGTCTCTGTTCCGGAAGTAATCACTGGCAACACACACTGGTCATAGAATTTCGTCTTGAGGCACAAAGGCACTGAAAGGTCGTTATTTTTGTTAACATGACAAAAGAAAAAATACCTATCCAATATTTTTATTAATTAACTTGACAGATAAAAAAATAATCATCGCTATTAATGTTATTATAAGGAATTTTATAGAAGTCGAATGAACAACACTATTTTGGCACGAAGTTTCGAACGTCATCACAACGCTGTTTCATGGCTGTTCGAAACTTGAAATTTTGAGTGTAGTTTCACAGGTGGGCAGTGTGTTTTGAAAAGATCTTGTTAGAAAGGGATGATACATATTATCGCTTGTACCAAAAATATTAAAGTGGGAATCAAACCTGGGATCCAACGAAAATAAATCTAATAATGTTGGTTCTAACAGTGTTTCTTGTTAGTCATATAATTTTTTAATTATGACATAATTAATAGCGAAAGGAACTTCATTCCAACCTGGTGTCCCACAACACCTATGTAATCAAAGCTTGCAAGTTAAATTTGTTCCACTTCCTTGTGTTTTGCTGAGCTGAATTTTTTGCACAAACGCTTGTTTCTAATGAAAATGCAATTTTTATTAAAAAAAAAATATGTGCAACATTATTTTAAAAAATAATAATAATTTTAATTTTTCTACATTCCAATGAGAAACTTCTAACCAAGTAGCACTTTCACAAAACTAACATCAATAAATCCCCAAACATTTTCCATCTTTCTCCTAGCCATCTATTTCTCAGTCACATGTTCATAAGAGCACGCGCACGGCCCGGTTAACCCTCGTCGTGCTGATTAATTACCGCGCGATTAATCAGAACATGACTGATAGATGACATCAGCGGGAGAGGGTTGACGATAAGATTTTGTTGGGTAGCTTTATTTCAGTTTCGGTATGACTGTGTTAGGTTTTGATTAATGGGGCCTAGGGTTAAGATTGTCTGGTTTCGGATCTAGTGATTGTGGTATTATAATAAGACGTCTTAGATGATATTAGTATAGCTGTTTCTTTCCGATCATTTTCCCTTTCCTAGGCAGTTTTAATAAATACTTACATAACTTGAAGACATTTTTTTTTGTGACGAGGCTTCTTTGTAGACATAATTCTTACAGTATTTTGGATAAAATGATGATATTTTCTTGTACTGTTCAGATTATACAAATTACAGTAGCTGAAAATTTCCCTCTTGATCAGAAAGTCTAAATATTTAAATATCTCTCAGCGCGAAACGTCTAATGAGACTGCTCATTAGACGTTTCGCGTCACACGCAACACAAGTCTAATTAGTAAAATATCAATAATGAGTGTTGAATTTTAATAAAAATCTTTTTTACAAAAAAAATACTACCGACTTCCAACTAAAAACACTACAAAGTGAAAAATAACTTTCTTTTTCGAAGTCGGTGTCTTTGGTAGGTACCAATTTTTTTCGTTATGGACACCGACTTCGAAAAAGAAAGTTATTTTTCACTTTGTAGTGTTTTTAGTTGGAAGTCGGTAGTATATTTTTTTGTAAAACATATTTTTTTTGTATTTTTTTTTTTTTTCACTTTTTAGTTGTACCTATTAAGCAACTTGCCTTTAGTGAGGTACTTATAATGCCAGAATAGATTAACTGAATGCCATGGAACTTGATCATAACCTGTGAAATGAGAGTGTATCAAGGTTAACTGTACACATCTGCGTACCCCTTTAGAGCGTACTGGCGTGATGTTATGTTATGAAATGGTATAAACAATAAACAGACATGCGGTTGCAACAATCCCGAAAGATTTGCCGTCATTTATTGAAGAGTTCTGCTGTATATCTTCGAAGTTCTTCATCAGATCTTCACCAAATTAAAATAAGACCAATTTCGAAACATACTCTAACAAACAAAAAAAGAATTTTCAAAATCGGTCCACAATTGACGGAGATATCGGTGAACATAAACAAAAAAAAAAGAAAAAACATACTCAAACTCGAACATAGAACCTCCCCCTTTTTGGGAAGTCGGTTAAAAATGACTTTAACTATAAAGATGTTCTGATATACAGACCATCTGATAGATGGACGTTTTGCTACATGGACAGTTAGCTAATTAGACTTATTGCTCATTAGATGAAAATTTCATATCGCAACATTTTGTTTTCGTGATGGACTATTTGTAAATTGAAGTGCTGTCTAAGTTATAACATAATCATTCGGCAGCGACGATTTGATTTGATTAAACTTAAATCTGCTGGCAGTATTGTGCTGCGATCAATTGGATTAGTATGGAGGCAGAGTGATTGGAGCTTACTAAAGAGATCTAATGGAAAATAATTATCATCATTGTAATCATTTTTGGCGAAAGACGTCCACTGCTGAATATAGGCCTCCCCCAACCGCCACTACATCGATCGGTCCCGTGCGTTTCGCATCCAGTGGATTCCCTCAACCATCACCAGATCATCGGTCGGCATAGTGAGAGGCCTTTCAACGCAACGTCTTCCGGTTCCCGGAAATCCACAATAGTATCAGTAAACTTTACATAAATCATTCTCTTTTGGAACACGTCTATCTGAAGCGCGAGCTTATCAATAATAATAAATAAAAAAGACATTCTCTAGTAAAATGCTCGCTAGTCGCAGTACACAATGTTTATTATAAATAAATCAAGTAAGACTCGGAAGCGATGCTTTGCTTCGTTTTGATTAACCCTAATAAATCCGCTAGCAGTATATTGTGCTGCGTTCAATTGGTTTAGTGCGGAGGCAAACTGAATGGGGCTTGTTAACCAGATTTGTGTTTCAGCTGCCTTGGTTTTCGAACGAACAGGCAGAATTGATTCATTTTCTTTGCAAAGCTTCTTAGTCTGCAGTTTTGGGTATTGTTTATATTATACTGCTTTTGTTTTAATGTTTGTTACATTTTTCATTTCTTTTTTAAGTGGAAGATATTTGGTGAGAATTCGTAGACTTGTGACATTCACCAACTCTCACTAAGCCCATGTAGTGGTTTACGGCCCACTTCCTCCCACAGAGAGGAGGCCTGTGTCTCAGAATGGGAACGATATTAGCATAGCATAATAAGCCTATAATCTGATTAAGCTTTGCCTTTAAACGAAGCGGATTTTTAAGCTAAAAAACTTTGAGCTATTACGGACTAAACTACATGTTATGAGAAAAGAAATATGACTTTAATCCCTTTTACAAACATTTATATATTTAAAGTAAGATTACTTATATTGAATTAAAATTGAACTAAAGATTATGTTTACTATATCTCGTATATTTTCGATACAAAACCATACCAAATAATTGGTATTCCGTAATGGATAAATAATGGACAAATTACCGGTCATTACAGTATTGTAATATTTGATACGGTACCTTCAGAAAGTGTTGAAATACAAAATATTAAAGTTGTTATCAGATGTGGTATAACGGTCAATGAGAAATTGTTGACGATTTCAGTTAAACTGTTTTCATAAAAGTTCATGAAACAGTAATAGATTCGTAAACAGGCTGTTAGTTTAAAAGTAGTGAGGAAAACTATGCTATTCATAATTTTAGTGTAGTTTTATGAAACAACTTAGTTGAATTAGCTAAAACTACTATTTGCTTTGTTCTTGGTGGTAATTGTCCGATCTTAGATGTGGATTTGAAGCTGTGGAGATTTTCTAGGAATTTTAAACTTTACTTTTACCCCAACTATGGGTCGGCTTCCAGTCTAATTTATATTAAACAATCCAGTTAATGGGTAACACGATACACTTTGGCTAGATTCGTTGGCAGGCTTCGGGCTTCTACACAATACACATGACCGACAAAACCAACTGATTAGTAACCAAACCGAATGAATAAACCAATAAACTGCGACTATGTTATAATTAATACGAAGGAAACAACAAAATTTTAAAAAAGAAAATCTTCAATCGAAACAGCACTATCCTCCAGTACCCAGCCCGCTTAAACGCAGCACAATACAAGAAGGCAGCAAAATAATGAAATTAGCGGAACGCCTCGCCTTAAGAACAGTGATTTACGTAATCAAAGAGCGCCTAAACGGATTATCAGCGAGAAGGCGCCTTTTATTTAGTAGCTAAACTTTACAACGGAGATAGGCGGGTCTTTGATTTCGGTATTGTGTTTAATACAATTGGCGTGTGACAAGGAATTGGTTCTGGGAATATTATTTTATTATGTCTAAAATGTTACTGTTCAGACTTTCTTAGGTCTAGTTAAGATTTAATCGATTTTAGTGTAATAAGCCGTGATTGTTTTGTAGCATAATGCTGGTATCAAAAGGCAACATCCCGCTGTTGATACTGTAAATACAGTGTGGTGTAAAGCCGAGAGACGTGTGATAGCAGCATTAGACTGCAAGATAGTGCAGTATAATTGAGTGTAAACCACGGTTAAGTGTATAGATGTAGCTAAACACTTAAAATCTTAGATGTACTCGTATAAACTCAGAATGACACGCTTACTTGTTGGACTTTCCCAAAACTTTTGATACTTATTTACGTACAGTAAAGTAAACTTATTTTAAATAGTAATGACATTATGTAAGTACTTATAGATTTAAGTATTTTTTTAATTAGTGATATGCTCGCGTTTGACCACTGTCTCACCTGGTAAGCGATGATATTTTGCTAAGTCGAAAATTCTTATAAGTAATTGACACTTCTCGAGTCTAACCGAGTATCGGTAGGTATTTTATCTGGAGCGATTGCCTATCTGTCCTTCACAACCCAGTAATTGGGCAACATGATCCCCCTTGACAAGACTGCTGAGATATCAGACTTCTGACTATCCGTAACGACTGTCAATGGTCTTCAAATGAAAAACGGTATGCTTGCCGAGGTACGGAGACATCTCGGTATGTAAAGATTGTTACCCATCCACGGATTGACCTCAGCAAGCGTTGCTTAACCTTGAAGATCGATCCGTGTGACTGTTATTATTTAGCCACGAGATGCTCATAGAACAACCTCTAATTAACAAACAATACGTGCTCCCCCACACTCACCCACAAAAATGAAATACGCCAACTTGCGAAGAGAGAGCGCCAATTATTTGAGCAAAGGCACTTCGCGCGTCAAACGCACTGGCTGACTCAAAGTGCGCCGAACGGAAATTGCCTGCGCCATCTTGCCCGCCGACCGGAAACCCGCCAAATTATCGGGCTATGGACTATGTAGAAGACCCTTCAGTTATGGATATTAAGTGATTTTTTTCTGGGTGATGCTTTGTTCTTGGTGGTAATTGCCTGATCTTAGATGTGGATTTGAAGCTGTGGAGTTTTTATAGGAATTTGGCATCTATCATTATGATTTCTTTTTTTTACAAATACTAGGCTATAGAAAATCTAAGCAAGTCTTTCTTTGTCTGTCTTACATTAGAATATTAGGTTAGTCTTATATTAGGATAAATTCAAAATAATGCAGTGTCCTCATGTATTTAAAATTATCCTCCTTATCTGAACACAATTTTACTTCAAAATCAACATCATCAGACTTTTATCAATCAAAAATATTTATTTGCTAGAATATGGCACATAAGCTGTTACAGTAAATTTATTTCAGCATATCCAGCCATAACATGGCGTGCCAATGTATTGACAATCAGTGATGTCACTTAATCCAACTTACAAATTACAGATTCTATTGACTTGTCTTTTAAATAGTTCTTAGTGCTTTAATATGTTTTAAATAATAATAGTTTGAAAAGTATTTTTTTAAACATTGTCAGCGGTAAGTCTTGAACACTATTAGGTAAATGATAGTAAATAATAATCGACACGCTGTATACATTTTTCTTAAATAATTCTAAATTTATTGATGGCATCCGAAGTCTATCTTTACGTTCTGCTACTCGTATTTGGCCTGTCAGTGCTAGTTTCAAATAAATTGTAGTTTGTTTTTACAAAAGTACACATTTCAAAAATATATAAACATGGCAAGGGTAGAATTTTTGCATTGTATGTTTGAAATTGTATTATATTTGTTTCAGTCATATTTATTTTTAAGTTATTTTTTTTCTAGCCAATCGATTGCCTTACCTAGAGCTTGGACGATTTCATTCTCTAAGTTGTTGTTAATAATAATTGTAGTGTCATCAGCGAATAGTATGCAATATTTGCCTATCGCCTCTGGAATGTCTTGATGTAACCTAGAAAGAGTTGTGGGATAGAATACTTCCCGGTGGCGTGCCATAATTATTTTGTGTATATGCCAACCTATAGGCTTTTTTTACCTTTTGACAAGTTTTTGTTTTAATGTTCCTACTGCTGGGACACAGGCCTCCTCCCCGTGAGAGGGAGGAGTTTTACTGGAGGCCACATGCTTACCTTCAGCGGTGACGGTGGCAATTTTCGTCTTGACCATTCAGTGTGGTGATACTGAAGCTCTAAAAAAATATTTTTTTATGGTTGTAAACAGAATGATAGGAAGCATCATTAGAAAATAAAATCGGGGACAAATCGCGACCAAACAAAAAAAAAATCTACGCACACATTTTCCTCTAAGATTCTTCACGAATACCTTTCACAATCTTCCCATTAAAGCCAAGGCAAGCATTTAACTTTTCAACACACAGCGTCGACAGGGTCCACATTATTGCGGGCACATAAATACGGGGGTAGGTAGGGGTGTCACAACACATTGGTGCGCAGCGAGGCGACGCTATCGCGGGGGACAGCCCTGCGCGCTTCGCTGGCGAACGTAATTGTTTTAGGGTTCCGTCTGCTTTTAATATTACGGATATGGTCCTTGATTTGATTTTTTCGGGGACTTGGGATATGAAGAGAGATGACATCTCACATAAAGTGACCGAAACAAATTTTTGTTGTTGTTTGTAAGAGGATATACTGAATCTATTTCGATGTTCTGGTGCACTATCGCTAAGTAGCATTGGATAATTTCTAAAAAAAGGAAAAAATGCAAATGCGTGGCAAAAAGAAGTTGTTTATTTTTAAGCAATTCGTTATTTTACAACTGCATTTTGATTTAGGTACTGTATCTTATGTACGAGGTTAAGAAAAGATTAAGGTCATGCTTCACACTGACAAGTAACTTGTTAAATTAAACCTAGTTTTCTTATTAACTGAGTTACTTGACAGAAGATTTATTTTACGGCCGTCAGACCATTGAGTTTAACTTTTCGCCGCAACTACTTGTATTTAACGGCTTGTGAAAGATATATAGCCTGTCATTGCCAACATATATATTTACTTGTTTAACCTTGATGGCATTTTAACCCGAAACCTTCGGATAAGGAGTTGGTTTTTAAAAATCTGATTAAAAACGTTATGTTCTTTTGGCCAGACGTAGGTACTTGCTACGCTGTAGATATTTAATGCTACGGCGTAGCAATACCAATCGTGTAACTGCTAACTAAAGTAATATCAACCATTTTAGTAAAGGAAAATGTAGAAAATCACTTTGTCGTAGTAGTCAACTACCGCGACCAGCTTCTATTACCATTGATTTCCCGCTACTGGGCAAGAGTCTCCCCAAAGTCCTTCCTGATTTGTACCAGAATCGAAAGAGATTTTCGAAGAGATTAATTATAAAAGAAAGCTTGTGATATTTCTGAAGTTCCTCTTTCTTATTCTAACTTTGAACAAGTTCAAATCCACTTGACAAGAGTTAATGAGAAAACTTAGTAGATAATACGGCCAAGTAAAAAAATTAAAACCCATTTCTATCCATTGAAACTGGAATGGCCCAAAAAATTGAACTTTTCTTTCACATAACACTTAACAAATTCACTGCACTACATCGAAAAAAAAACTACGAACTACTTCGAGCATCGAACAATTCCCTCACAAATGTATTCACAGTCGCGATATCCGCATATCCGAGCCACGCCCGCTAGTATCCGACCTTATCGCTCGCAAACCGTGAGTTATATCCGCGTATCCGAAATAATCCCTGTTTATGACCTAAGGATTGTCCACGTATAAATTTTTATATCGTCGCGGATCAGAAAGGAATATATCTTTGTAAATACGGTGACATGTTTTTATGCATTAAATTTCAATTCTACAGCTTTTTTTCAGGAACTTAGATGGTTTAAGAAGATCATATGGGTAACGTAGTGGTTGATTTTTGCTTTTTCTACTAAATATTCAACTGTGTATTTTTTTAAGATTTTTTGATGCGCAATGAGTTCTTCCCCTCTTCCTTTTGTTATAGGCGCTTGTACATAATTCTTGTTATAAGTTTGTATATAGGTAGATTTATTAATATATAATTTTTATGTTGCATTCAGTTGTTAATAGCAAAATTGTAATTCTCGAGTATCTTTACCTATTGTGTACCTCCTAAAATTGTTGTCAAAATAAAGAACTATGTTTTTTTTAGACAAACAATTTTTTCATGAAAGTGTGAGAAGCATTCAGGCTAATTTATTTTTGTTCTAGACTAGTTTACAAAGTTAAATAATTTAGTAACAGTTAATAAGTAAATGGATGGCCAATGGGGCTGAAAAGTTCTGGAATGGCGACCGCGAACCGGAAGACGATACGTTGGAAGGGTTCCCACTAGGTGGACCGATGACCTGGTTAAGGTTGCGGGAAGGCGCTGGATGCGAGACGCACGGGATCGGTCAATGTGGCGACGCCTGTGGGAGGCCTATGTCCAGCAGTGGACGTCTTTCGGCTGAAATGATGATGATGATGAATAAGTAAAGTATATTTTACATAAGTTTGCAGAAGCTTAACTGAGAAGTCAAAATATTTACGGTTTAAGACATTTATTTCTCTAAAAGAATGTAATTCACTCGGCATGAGAAGTACAAGTTAAAGTCGTCACAATCTAAGAAGTCCGTTGACGTTTCTCTTTTTACATGCCGCGATAACTTTTTCGTAAGAAATTGAAAAACCAAATTCATAATCCTAATTAATTATTATGTTACCAATACATTAAAACAACGAGTATCATTCGCGAGCATTAAGTTTAATTATTATTAAATATTTTAATAGCTATCAAAACGGGCCTTTCATTATTTGATAACTTTAATCAAAGATACACGAACTTATGAAGAACGGTGGGTACTCGTAAATAAATTAATAAGTAAATAAAATCGCAAATATTTTCTTACAATTCTGTGGATAACAAGAAAAAATTTGTGTTAACGTAAAAGATTTGAAAGTATTACTTAATGAAATCAAGTGATAGGTACTTCAAAAGTAATAATTTTACTTCAAATTCTTTATTACCTTTTCTAGAGATTGATTAAGATTTTCAATTGTATTTTAACGTAAATAATCCCTCAAATAAATGCAGCGTATAACTCTTCGAAAATAAGCAGAACATATTATTTGTTTTACCGACTTATATTTACAGTTTACATGTAACGCAACTTACTAAAAGCGTTATGAATATAAATATGGATGAATTGAGAGGAGAGGAAGATCAAAGAAAAGATGGATGGACTGTGTGAGGAGTGATATGAAAGAAAAGGGAGAACTTGGGATAAGGGCAGGGAGATGATGATGATTTACAGTTTGCACCATACAAACAAATTATATAGGTACCTAACATACATACATTCGTTAAATTAAAAAAAAAAACTGATAAGTAAATTAGAAAATTACATAAAAATTTACAAATCTACAATAGTACACGTTGAAAAAGTTAGCTTTCATTTATTCGTCCTAAATAGTATATCCAACCATACCTACTTGAGAACATAAATACTTTGAAATCAAAAAACAAAGCATAAGAAATACTAGTCTATACTACTCAAAAGAATATTCTAAAAGACTTTTCACCACGACCAACAGTAATCAAAAACTTTTGTTTGCAAAAATAGATATCTTAAAAATATGAAAAACGATTTCAACATTATCGAGCATCATTAATGAGTGAAAAAAGACGCCAACTTTCGTTTTACACCTTTACTGTATCTTTGTCATTTGCAAAAGAAAAGTAATAAATATTAAGTGATAGTTCTCCGTACTATGCGTTGAGGAAATAAAATAAGCGTGAAGCGCTGTGTCGGGATCAAATACAGCTTTTGTGCCGTGTTATGACTTTATTGAAGAATATACGGGCGAGCATTTGGGACGGCGCCTTTTAAACAAAACGCCAATGTTGCAGTTTTTTAATATATTTTTACTTGATTACTTTTATAATTATTATTTATATTTTATGTTTATTTTATAAGTCTTGTTAAAATTTTATGTCCATTTAATGTTTTTGTAATTATAAATTTATGGATGTCAATGCCTGAAAATTATTTGAGATTTTTTTTTGTAATCTCTTGCCTGTGAAAAACCGCAAGCTGTGAAAAGCTTTTTTCTGCCAATTTGATCCGTTACCAACAATTTTTTAACATAACATAATTATAGAAAGTTATATTGTCGCTGAGGCCGAAAGAATCCTTTTGAAAAATGCGTATTGAGGAAATTATATTCCTACTAAGAAGTACAACAAGAACTTTAATAGTCTCGTTTAATAACCACTTTATTTGATAAGTGTTAGGTTTATTCGGCTTAGAAAATCTAAATGATGTGATTTTTTTCTCATGTGTTGTTATTGGCAACTTACAGTTTTGATTGCATGTCATAATATTATATTGTAGTTTATATTCAACATTTCAGCCAAAAAATGTCCACTGCTGGACGTAAGTCTCCCCCAAAGGTCGCCACACTGATCGGTCCTAGCGTATCGCTTCCACCAGAATCTCGCATAATATTACTAGGATTAAATATAAATAGAATTAATATTATGTCCTACAGAATGATCACTGTTCACCCTTATGTAATTTAAATAAGAAGGATTCTTGTTCAATCAATGAAAAATGTCCAAAGTACTTGCTCCAGTTCTCGCGCATAGCACCACATTACAAAAATACCTTCCTCAAAAAACCGCGCGCACTCGCTTAAAATTCCTTCTGCCGTATGTTTCCGACACGCGGATAAGTCGCGCAGTTGTCATGGTGACGACACGTCTAGCCACGCCCCCTCGTTATGGGTAGTGATGGGCTGACGTCGATCTTTAAGATATCGATGTTTTTTCGCTATTTTGTACTATACATAAAAATGAGGAGTGAGATTTTGTTTAGACAGCGGTTTTATGCCGTTTTGTGGCAGGAAATAAATGTGGATTGTGATAGTTGTTCCAGGTACTTAGTTATATTTTTGTATTTGCTTGCTATTTCATCAGTAGTTTTTTCAAATCTATATTTGGATAGTGGCATTTAAACTTAATTGACATAAGTAGATTATTTTAAGTATCTTAAGGTAGAACAAGAATGATATCCTGCTGGATTGTATGATCACGTTATTTTGCTTTATATTAAATTAATTGGTTAATCTCAGAAAAAGCAACACATACAAAAATCTAACAACTTTTAAACTTGTGTTCTTTTATTTAGACAAACTCTATACATACTCGTAGTTCTTTTAGAAATAAATAAACCCTACACATAGTTTTTAGACACAACTTGATGAACACCACAAAGCAATACTCAAAATCGACATTTATTCATCATTCTTTCCCCAACAATGACGTATCACAATGACGAATCTACCAAAATCCACCTTCACCTTTCACCTATCAAATATTATCGCCGTGCAATCCATTACATGATTAGATATAAAAAGGGGTTTATTACGAAGCACTTTATGGCTCATAACGGTTGAGGAATGTGCGGTGTCGTGACGGATCGGAACGGGGACAAGGAACGGATGCGAATACCGGAACAGGACGCCGTAAGAATATCAACTGGGTTCGGGTTAAAGGGTAGGTGTTATACATTCCTTCCTGTTTTACATAACTTATTTTATAACATATATTTACTCTGATTTTTTCAATTGAATTGAAAAAGTGATATGTATTTTCTAAGTTAGTAGTTGCCAGCGATGTCAAAGATAACTTTGACATCGCTGGCAACGGTGAAAAAAAGCAATAAATTAGTTTAATTATTGTAAATTAATACAAGTTTGAAATCGCCAACTCGCATTGAGCAAGCGTAAGCGTGGTGATAATGCTCATGCCATTCTGTATGAGAAGACGCCTCTGCCCTGCAGTGGGGCAGTAACAGGCTGATATTATTATAATATTTTTTCTGTGTTTACTATCTCATTTTCAGTAGTCAGATATCGAGAGCAGTTACTGGGTGTTTTTTATTAACATTGTGGTGTTATCTTACTTGATAAATAGTCAAGATATGTCATAATATAACGTCAATGTTGGTTGAGAATTCAACCTGTGAGACTCATTTCACAGCAACAGCCGGTTGATCAAAGTGAAGCTATGACGTCGTAAGGTCAAAAACTGTAGGTTTTCTTAATTTATATAACCGTGTTGTGAGATTTTAATCGACAACAGTAATAAAGATGAGACAGAGTACCAGAGCGTAAAATTTATTAAAAACTAAATATAATACTTCATATTATTAATTGGCCTTAAAAATAAATTATAATAAAACAGTATAAGATAAATTAGACTTAATTCAATTCAAAATTTGCAAAACATAATTGAAATAGCAAAATCGTAACGCCGCTACAGTTACTAACAACTCTGTTCAATGTCATTTGCAACTAACGAGAGGATTAACATTAGTGCCTATGAATACCTATGAGTTTAAATTGAAACGCGACGTTCACGCAGCCGCAGTACGGACGTATGTAAATGGGTGTTTATAATCGCTTGTAGTCGATGATGTGCGTGTATTTTGAAAAATGTTGTGTGGATGAAGTAACTGTATGGTAGTTCGATTGTAGAACATAATGTTTTATAGCTTACTTTGTTACAAAAGTAAGTGCTTTTTTTGTTAGATTTATTTACTCGTATGTGATGATGTGGTCAAGTATACGGGTACGGGTTACGAGTATAATGGTATTTGTTAAAAACAATGTTACTAGTTTTCCGTTTCTATCTATTTAAACCTAAATTAACTGGTATTTGACTAAGTAACTAATTATTTCATTGTTTCGTTAATTTTAAATTGGCAATTATGCCTCATGCTTTTTTGTTCAATTTTATTACGGTTGCTGCCTAATGTAAACTTTATAGAGGCGTATTTTTATTTTTTTTCAATATGATTATACTACAAATCAACTTTTTAGATAACCTAATATGCATTTTATTTCCTTATCTTTTACATTCCCACTCAAAAACAGTTTACAAAAAAAAACCCTCCTTACCACGCACCACTTATAAAATCAACAGACACCTCGAAAATTTTTCTCCAATTTAAAAATATTCCATCATAATATCGGTATCGATAATCCAGTCACGTCTCTACGCGTCAGTGACATTCCTGGCATAGTGAAGTGCCGCGTCCGATATTTGCCGCTCGCATATTAAGATGGCATTCTTCGCAGTGTTGGGAGACAATGCTGGCTATTGCTGGCTATATGAGATATCGATCGCTGATGTGCTTTTCACTTAAATGGAGAGATAATGGGGTTTATTGATTGTAGTGGGGTAATGGGTTGGTGGCAGTTCCTTTGTGGAACTATTTGTAGTAAGGTTATAGGAAGGATCCATTCATGTATCATGTTTTGTAAAAAAGTAGTGTATAATAAATTATATTCTATCTATTTATACATTTTAGTTTTATAGGGTGACTGAAGAATTAAAGTACGTAAGCAAATAAAAAAATACCAAAAAATTAAAAATAGTACAGTCATTAATTTGAGAGTGCCTCGTAAGCGAGATATTTGGAAATAAAGATAACAATTAGCGAACTTTGTTTGTAGAAATATCTCAGAAATGCGGCACTTTGGGGCACCATATTTAAAGGAATTTCTTGATGTATTAGTGTTCTCTATACTTACCTATATGGTAGTGTCAGCCTTGATATTAAAAAAAATCAAATTGCCGAGAGTATTTTGATTCAATACCCATATTATAAATTATGTTTAAAGAAGGCATTATTAGTATTGTGTATTTCGATATTTTTGCTAAGTTAAATTATTTGTAATAATTGAAAACGGCTTGTGTTTAAACACCGCCCAAAAAAGTACCTATTTTACTACCAAAAAAATTCTAAACGGTTACCAAAATGGATAAATGGTCACCAAATAACGTTTCCTAAAATATTATGAAATAAATCCATTTTTTCGTATTATTGACTGCCAAAAAAATATATGGACGCCTTTAAAATACACTTTAGACCAAATATTATATATTGTCACTACTTAGATGTTACCAATTATGTAATACCATGACTTCTAATTTGGTCATTTTTGTTAGGCTAAAAAAGCTAACGATCGCTAGAATATTTCCCAAATATCAATTAATATACTGGGGTTCCCAAACGTACGTCGCTTATTTATCGTTATATGGAATTCGCTAAATATATTGAGGTTCAAGGTTCAAGTACGATTAGTACTCTGGCAACATAGTCGACGGAGCCCCGCTGCGCGGGGCTCCTATTTCCGTCCGCAGGGTCTAAAGTAACCTAACACGAACGAGATGACGGGAGCCGAGTTCGCTCGCTTTGCTCGCTCACTTCAGCTCCCGTCATCTCGTTCGAACCTAACCTGTCCGTGTCGGGGTGCCCTAAGCTCCTGAGCTCGCTTCGCTCGCTTAGACTTACTATTTTGGAGTAAGATTTTTGGTAGTAATATTAATCTTTGAGTTGGATAGAATTTGGTGACCGTTGATCCATTTTAGGAACCAAAAATAATATTTGTGCGAGGTTTGCGATTTTTCTGATGTTATTTTATTTATTTTGGATCATAATATTATATACTTTAGGGCCCTTTTAATAAAGTCAATTGATTTTTTTTGGAGTTGTTTATTTTTTTTGGTGCCTAAGCTTAGAGTCTTAAAAATATTTTTGGTGACCGTCTAAATTATACCCATTGAAAACGTGTTGTGGCGCTTATGTAGGTAAATTAATCAAGAAAAAACTTCAAAGTAATTTAATTACAAGCAATTCCGTGAATTTAATTAGATTTCATAAACAATGGAAAGCCAAAACTTGACTTTGCGTATTAAGCTAGAATTAAGTGCTTTATAAAGAAAAAAGTACCTACTAGTGAAATTTTCCCGTAGATGTTCATAATCACGAACTTACCTGTAAAAGAGGAGTTTTTTCGTTAGTGACATATTCAAAATGGTAAACAAAGTATTTATGTAATATCATGATTGGACGTTTAGTAGATAGCTTTTTATTATAAATCAATGAACTCTTTCTCTTTATTTATTATTAAGGACTTCAATATTATACCTATTTTATAAACTACTTAGTTTACTAAACCGTAACTTAGTAAACTTCAAAATATAAGCAATTTAGGAACATACACAGATCATAATTATTCTTTTGCAGATTTAAATCTGATATTCAGTAAAAAGTATTAAACGTCTTCCAGCATTTTATATGTTGTACAAGTACTTGAAACGGACACAGAAAAGCTTTATATTATTTTATTTTGTTTTTTATCCAGAGATATTGTTGTGTTATATTTTTTATTGTGTAATGTTTACATTTTATTTTGTTTTGGGCATGATTTCTTAAAACTTAATGACTTTGTTATTGAAAGTAGTTTGCATGCTTGCTTGCAGGCAGAATACAAATACTTTTAGGCATTAAGATCTTCCCTCGTTGCACAATGTATTTTCAACAAATAAAAAATTTGAAATTGGATTCAGCCGTTTAAGCGTGAAAAGGTAACAGACAAATAGAGTACAATAAAACAAAATAAGTAAAAATGGTTGTCAGATTTTTGCTTTAAATTTAAAATAGTTAGGACTTAATTTTTTTTTAAATAATGGGTTATCGTTTCTGTGACAAACGTAGGTAGTTGGTTGTTAGTAATAGGCTCGCCTCCTAAGTTACCTGTGTTCGAGGTGCACCTCTGCCCAAACCTTCGGGGATTACAGGCGTCATATTTTGTTATATCTTTTGTTAAACAAGAACAAGAGGCTCGAGTCAAAGCAATAATGGTTGTTGATAAATCAAAACACATTTCAACAGCTCACGTCAATGCCGATATTTTTTGGAATTTTGTGAAAGAAAGTCCCTTGCCTAAAGTCTAAAGTCGTTTCAATACCGATTTCATTGTCGGCGAACGTGCTACTTAGTTGTACGAATAATATTGTTGTCTCCTCAATTAGATCATTTTAAATATTTAGCCCATCCTTTTCCAAACAACACTAGTGTACCTACGGGTATATATGTCTTTTTCGATTCAGTTTTCTATTTGATTTTTAAATTTAAAAACTAATCGACCAAAAATTCCATATAATTAATGAAACTCACAAAATTTCACGAGAATCGTTTGAGAAATGCTACCTGTAGAGTATTTTTTTGACCAAGCTGAAACGGAGACGCTTCGCGCTCGCTCGGTTAATAATGTTTGGGTCGTATCGCAGTCTCGTAAATCGAATGCAGCTGAGTAGGTACCAGTAGGTCTTACTAATATTATAAATTTGAAAGTTTGGACGGATGTATGTTTGTTACTCAATCACGCCAGAACGGCTGTACGGATCTGGATGAAATTTGGCACAGAGATAGATCTCTGATCTGGAATAGCATATAGGCTACTTTAACCTGGTATAATGTTCGCTTGGGGTAAATAACACTATCCACGCGGGCGAAGCCGCATGTAGAAGCATGAAGCGACTGCATTGAACACGTAACTATGACACGATATCTTGCGAAAACACCCCGATACTAACAGTAAAACGCCCGTATCTTTATGACTAAGTACCATAATCCAATTAATGGTTAACCTGCAGCCGTATTGTGTAAGTGAATACGGCAACGCAAAGAGTTTGACCGCTATCCAATTGACCAAATCAGCCAAACACACCGACGGAAATCCACATCGCGTCATTCATCTCGTAAGTTATTGGTCGATTTGGTCGATTGGATAGCGGTCAAACTCTTTGCGTTGCCGTATTCACTTACGCAATACGGCTGCTGATATCCCGTGAAAATCTTTATTTTTTATTATTGATAGGCTCGCGCTTGACCACTATCTCACCTGTTGGTAAGTGATTGTTTGAAATTAATTTGGAGAAATACCTATGTGATATCTAACTTAAAGTAATTTAGGGTGTTCATCTTCATTATGTTGATGATACAGATCAATATTGTTATTCCAATACTTCGCCATTTTCAAGGCATTGGAATCATCATTTCAGCCGAAAGAAGTCCACTGCTGGACATAGGCCTTCCCCAAGCGTCGCCACACTAATCGGTCCTGTGCGTGTCGCATCCACCGGATTCCCTCAACCTTAACCAGGTTATCGGTCCACCTAGAGGGAGGCCTTCCAACGCTGTGTCTGTCATTTGAATATCTAGAGTGAATCTTTAAAACTGAAAGGTCTGATTAGATAAGTTATAGATACTGGTATTTGCAGCTATACTCCGTCGCATGTCATATGAACCGTCTCGGAACCGCGTTGCTCACGAGCACTGGTAAAGGAAGCTGTGTTATTTTTATTGCAGATAGAGTTCAAAAGGGTACGGTTATTAATTTTATTCTTTGTTCTGTGTATTGCAGTGAGGCAGGGATAAAATGACTTTAGCTATGCAACGGCAGGTACAATAACTTAAAATTAGTTTAATAAGTAAGTAGACATCCATTTAGTATCTTATTATTCAATAGTAGGTATCCAGAGGGATCGTGATAATAGGCTCATCCCCTTTTTTATGGGGCTAAAAAATAAATGTCAAAATGTAAGTTTACTTCAGGTAGACCTCTGCCTAACCCTTCGGGATACACAGGCGTGATATTATGTTGCGAGTATGTTAGAGTGTACTGGAGTGAGGCGGGGAGACACTGGCTTCAGCAATGGAACTGTGGGTAAAGCCTATTAATATTATGAGTATACATGTACTAGTACACTGTAGTTAATCAATCACGGCTGTACTGTTTATTTATTTAATACTTCATGCACACAAGTACAGAGGCGGATTTAATGCCTTGGGCATTTTCTACCAGTCGACCTTTGGGTGATGGAGAGATAAACAGTGGTAGGTGCAACAATGAAAGTTATGTGGATTATTTAAATATACATATTAACAATAGCTATAACATACTGTTGCTGTGCACTGGATTACGACAGAGGATGTATTTTATCGCACAGCTACTGCCCAAAACATCTTTATCCGTATAGTGCCTGTGTGTGTATATTCTATTCTATTCTACCTGTGTCAGCCGGAAAGTAAGTGTGCCGAGCCATCTCTCTAGCCATTCTCTCATAACGGGTCTCGTCGCTATTTTGGCGTACTCTAACCGACCTGTGACAGTCTTATCAATTCTTACTCACCAGCTCAAGGGTGGTCGACATTAATATTTTTGGCAACCATTCCTATGGTTTTTACAGAGACCTTTGTGCAAGGGTTTTCATAAACTATTTCGTACTATCGTGAACTGAACATCAATTAGTCAATAAACGTTTTACTAAAAAGCACATTCTACATAATGCAAAGACATTGTATAGTCAAAGAGTATTTCTTATACATATGCATTCAATATTATGTACAGCTGGAGTCTGTGTTTCCTGATAGCTACAGCGTACAACCCGATTGCCCGTCGGAGACGGACGCAAAACTAATTTGCAGTCATCTACCCTATTAACCAATTTCACTTTCGTCTTACTTAAATATTTCGGTATTGGATTATTAGGGGTGTATAAAAAGAGCTTCCACGAGAAACGTACGAGTCAGCATTTCCTGATAGCTACAACCTGGGAGTCTTTGAGTCACGAGTGAATAGGTTCCTTCTAGGCAAGCGTGCGTCACCGTCGACCACATCATCGCTTACCATCAGGTGAGATAGTGGTCAAACGTGAGCTTGTCAATAATAAGAAAAATACACAAAGGGGCAAAGGCCTATTCTTAGTTTTGAGGAACAATTAGCATTTATTGTGTGTACCCAAAATAATGGATATTATAAAGAGGTAAAATTGTTTGTTTAAGGGAAGGAAGTAATACAGATAACGAAACTTCTTTTACTAATAAAACGCTAACACTATCGTTGAGTGTACATAGAAAACCCGGCGTCATGTCGTCAGTTACATTATTATCATTTATCCGTCCATCATTGATATCCTAACATATGACTCTGGACGAAATGCTTCATCATTATCATCAAATTGCCTTAGACATTATACTATACATAATGCCAGCATTATGCAAATAGACGACTCCGCGTATGTATAGGCAGTACCTTTCTGCACTTCAATCTGTTTTATTAATTTACTCTTTTAGGTGTGTTTTGCGTGTACATAAATAAATAATATAGTGACGAATGATATGACATAATTTTCAAGGTGGGACGATATTGTGTCTCGAAAATATTCAGGCTGAAAATAAACAATTGGAGATGAAACAAATACAGCCAAATTGACCACCTCTTCTTTTTTGAAGTCGGTTAAAAATAAATAAATAGGTGATTTGAAGGAAACGACATGTTTATTTCACAGATAATCTAATAGTGAACAAGATTTAATTATAATCATCACTCATAACCATTGGAACAATGTTTTCATTTGTAAACATGTTTTTAAAGACATTAACAAAGTAAGTTAACAACAACAATCAATAAACAATACACCAAAAAACACACACACACATACACACTATCTGAGTAAACATATAATTATTATTATTGTTTGCAAAAGGCGACGGGAACTCCCGATCACTGATGGAGACACCCGAAGTGGGGTAGCGGGGGTCATTAAGGGATGTGCAAGCGCATAAAACCATTGAAAATATTAAAATCGATCTCAGTTACCTGCCGGTAGTGAACGAGTCGTTGTGTTTTCAAGTTATTTTTGTGTTAATCTTCAAAAATGAGCCAATCTCAAGGATGTGATATCTTCGAGGACGACTTATATAAATTAGTAAGTATTAATATTTTCATCAACTATCTGCAGCCTTGTGGATGGAGCCTGCAGTGGGACGGTTACAGGCTGTTTTAATAAGATTAATAATCCTTTTTAATATGCTTTTATTAGCTTGGTATCTATGTAACGGAATCTATGAACGTAATTTTCACCCCCTTTAAAACGTCGGATTAATTTGAAACTTTGCAAATTTTATTAGCGATTGAACTAAAAAGAAATAATGATTAGTTTTAAAGAAATCTAAAAAAACACGCTTTAATCGAAAACCAAGCGTGGTCTTTTTAAGATATTTTCAAAATGACTACTTTTATCAATATATGTCACTAAAATATTATTACTATTGACATCAAGCACCCCATGTTTTTTCATAATATTTTTTTTTTTTTGTTAATCATTCTATTTATTATTTAAATTGATTTTCTACCTTTTAGTTTGGTTTTCTATTAAAGCTTGGTATTTAGTTTTTCTTAACTATTATTTATTTTTTAGTTTAATTTACCATTAAAGCGTGTGTTTTAGTTTCTTTTTAACTACTATTTATTTTTTACTTTTTAGTTAAATTTACCAATATAACGTGTTTTTTAGTTTTTTAAGCGACAATTTATCACAGCTATACGAGTGGGAAATTTGCGTACCACTGCCTTCCCTGGGTGTGACAGCCGTTTCTCAGGCTCCCTCTCAGAAACATTTATTTAATAGGTGTACTTGGTGCAAGGCACTACTGTGTCTTCGGATATAACTAAAAATTAAGCCATGCGCATGACTTATCACGCACCTTGATACTTGGCACAAAGACATTACCGGGCATCGCATGTAAAAAAAATCGCTAATCCTGAAGATCCTGGTAAGGATAATGGGACAAACTATTTAAATTATTGCATTGTCATCGGTCCTTGATAAGTTTGCAAAGTTTCAAGTTAATTTGATGTCTTCAAGGGTGTGAAAATCCCGTTCAAAGATTCCATTACATAGATAAATACATACCAAGCTAATAAAAGCGTGTTCAAATGTATAATAATCTTACTTAATACTTATTACTTATCTTACTAATATTATAAATGGAAAATTTGAACGGATGTAATATGTTTGTACAATTGAGTACAATCACGCCGGAACGGCTGACCGGTTCTGGAAGAAATTAGGCACTGAGATAGATTGTAGTCTGGAATAGCACATAGACTTTTCATCCCGGTATAATGTTCTCTTGTGATTAGAAAACACTTTTCACGCGGGCGAAGCCGCTGGCAGAAGCTAATAAAAATAAACATCATTTCAATTACATAATATTTAATCATAAAGTTGACATTCCAATAAAATATCAATTACAAATAAAAATTGCAATTTCATTAGTGTGCGAGTGTTACATTGTTTGATTTTAAATAGTTTACTGTCATTAATGTTTTTATTTGTGGCTATAAGTAGTATTTAAATAGGGTTTTAATCCATCTAATAATATTAATGAATATTATAAATGTAAAAGTTTGTTTGTTTGTGTTTTCCCACAAAAAAGGCTGAACGGAGTAGGATAATAGGTATTTTGCATACAAATTGTTTAATTACTGGATAAACGATACTTTTAATCGCAATAAACTTGATATAATGATACCTTGATTAATAAATAACACTTTTCACGCGAATAAAGCCGCGGGCAGAAACTTCTTATTTTAAATGTATGTTAAGCCTTCATCATCCACAGCCCAACTTCGCCTACTGGTAGGCCTTTCTTTTCTTGTGCCAATTCCCATGCTCCTGTGCCAGCACTGCCAACCTCATCCAGGTGTTGCCAGAATGCCACAATGTTTTAAGAGCCGCTTGTAACACCAGTGTGTTTTGCTTACCATGACTTAGGGTGCCGAGACTTGGACTCACGCAAGAGGTTGTGCACAGAGAGCCATGTAGTGTTCTATGCTTGGAATAAGAATTAATGCTGAACGTTGAAATTCGAAGATATACTAAGGTATTTTATCGGTAAACGGGTATTGGCGCTCAAACGGAGTTCGGCAGGAGACAAGTGGCAAGGCGAGGTGATGATAAAAGTCTTAGTTTAACCAAATTGTATTACAACAACAAAAATAATTGGAATTTTTAATTTGTCAAGAAGTACCCAACCTGTATAAACTGCATAACTAAGTTTTAATTTAATATTTTGTTGTCAACAGGAGTTGAATTTACAAAATGTTAGACGTGCATTGATCCAGCTAATGGACGGCGACAAAAGCCAAGAAGAAGCCAAGGACTATTCGCCGCCACCAGCCAACCAGCTGCCGACACCGCGGTGGATAATACAAAAGCCTGCGCTGGCCGGTCAACAGAGCAGAGCTTTATAGATGCTCTCCTGCTCGACGCCAGCGCCGCTTAGCACCTCTCCGACCCACTCAGCACCGCTCCGACTCAATGGAATCAACATCGCTCCGACCCACTGGAGCAAGCAGCACTATTCCGACTCACTGGGATATCATCACTCCGACTCACTAGGGCACCACCGCATACAGTTCCGACTCACCGCGAGCTCTGCGACTTCCGGTTCCAACTCACGGGAACCAACCTTCCGCTGGCCCAGCACGCTTCATAGAGTGCACGGGGGATGACTCAACCTACTATCGACCTATCTGCTCGGAGGATCCTCCAAAAGGGAGGATATGGAAGTTTGTGGGACTTTACACGCTGTTCTACATACCTCTAAAACCCTATGTACCTTCGGGGCCTTGTTTTCCCGTTTCGGGAATAATTCTAGATTCGGTAAATTTGTCATGGCCGCCTATGCCAATCTTCATATGGAACCAAGATACATCTGAAGAAAAAAAAGCGAGAAATAAAACCCTTCGTTGCCAAAGGGGCCGCAAAGAGTCTGTGTGTGCTTTTATCAAAAACAATAGAGGTAATCGAGCAATATCTTTTAGCTAACTTCAGACCAGCCAAGAAGGTTGAGCAGTACTGTGCCTGATAATTTATTGTAATGTTAAGAATTTTTGCATGCTGGAAGTTAGCAAAATGTGTAACATTCAAATGTGAAACCATTTGTATCTTATGGATGACCTAGGTCTTAAAATGTAAATACTATATTTAAAATATAACAAAGGTATTCAATATTCAGACTTGATAGTTCCTGAGCACTGGTGGCAGTGCCATTAACTTTAAAATTTAATTAATTAAATAGTTTAATTTATTGATTAAAAATACAAAAAAAAAACAAAAATTTTAATCATAAAAACTTTATTTATTATAATTCTAGGTATAAAATCGTATGTTTAGTAATTTATAAAATGATTATACTTATAATAATATAACAAGTAAGTAAAATACATAAAAGTGCACAAAATTAATTGTAAAAAGAAACATTGTAGTTATAGCCAGTACATAGTAAAAAGTAGACATCGTTCAATTTTGGTTTTTCGATAGTAAATACTTATTAGACTAAATTTTATTTTTTTTAAAGTTATTTTAAACTAGGAATAAAACTATGAATAAAAATAATTTTCATATAAATTAATTATTTTGTTTAATTTACAAAATACCCGTAAGTTTCAAGTACACAATGTATATCAGATATAAAATGACACAAAAAACAAATTCCTAAAGTAAAGTTTAGACGCTGGCACTTGGCACAATTTACCAATGAATGTAAATAAATAAATAATTAGTGGTAACGACCCCGAGGTGTTGGTCACGTGGGTTCAAACCCAGGCAGGAGAAGGAATTATTTCATTACCGCTGCTCTAAAAACCGGCCAAGTTCGTGTTGGACTTCGCACATTTAGGGTTCCTTACCAAATGTATAATATATTGGTATTGATTGGTAAAATATACTTAATAAATAATTTCAGCAAAATTCAAGTTCATAGGTCAATGGGAAATTAAAGAATTCTGCGGAACAAAGTTTTTTGACAGACGACGGACAGCGGACGGACACGTGACTGACAGCAATAGGGCTTCCATATGGACCCTTCGGGTACGGAACCCCAAACATGGTGAAGGAAAACATCGTAAGGACACCGGCATATCCTAGAACCAAAAATTCGAAGACATGTGCCATCCACCATCCGCAAAGAACCTGTGTGGTGGATTAAGGCTCATTCCGTCTCTTACAGAGAGAAGACTGATGATGTTGTTGAAATTAATTATCTTTATTTCAACAAAACACATTATGTATAAATAAAATTTGGCAATATTATTTTGCAAAAAACTGGAGAATAAGCCTTCTATCTCGCCTTGCAATAATTCTAAGAACAATCCAGCATAGATACCTGTTGACCTACCGTCAACATTTGGTTAAAAATCAAACGTATATTAAGGGTACGTTACAAAACTAAAGCAGAATATTTACCCTCAATGAATTGACACTCTATAGAATATCCTAAACACAGTGGGTACTTGTAACCAAATAATAAATAAAATGAATGTCACAAAATGAGTGCCCGACATTTTAACACTGGCAGTCGTCAGCAGCTCAGTCAGCACCCAAAGAGGAAAAAATAGACAGATGTAACGATCTCGCGTGGTCACCACGTGCCGTATCATATCGACATTTTACATTAATTACTTATTGTAATGACTCCAATTTTCTTAAGTCTTTCCAAGTGAGGTGATTCGTCGAGTTATATTTTGAGACTGGTAAGTAATTCATGTTCTTGTAAGGTTGAAACAGATTAATAGACGCTAACCTAGTTCTGTTGCCAGGATTTTCACTTCTTTTTTGTTACTCATCCAATTATTTTGCACACAGTGCGCAATGTGGTTTTTGTTGAAAATATTTTAAAAAAGTGAAGGAGGTCCGATAGAAAAGTGGATAGTAACTTATATAAAATCACGCCTTTTTCAAGGGGGTAAGCAGAAACTAAAGAACGTTACCTGCTACGATCCTTACATACTCCCTTTACTTAATTTTGGATAGTTAACATGACAATGTAAGAAGCAAGAAAAATATTTGTTTTTATATTTACATGAAGGTAATCTAAACCAAATATTATAGACGCAAAATTGTATGTTTTGTAGAAGGTACTGATGCGATTACATGGAACTACTACTACTGTTAGGAAACTATGCTAGAGATGAGTGCCATATAGGCTTCTTAATCAGAAAAAAATGGATCTTGTGGCTCAATAATAACAGCCGCACGGATCGAACTTCAAGGTTAAGCAATGCTTGACGAGGTCGGTCCGTGCCTCGGAAAGCACGTTAAGCTGTTGGTCCCGGCTGTCATTTGAAGATCTTTAGAACCGTGATCTTTTCTTTTGAACCGTGTTAGTCCTACTTGATTTCAGTTGTGCATTTAATTCTGTGGATTTCGACATTCTGCTTGGGATCTTGCAATCTATTAACTTCTCTTCCTCTGCATTAGCCTGGTTTGACTCATATCTTCGGGGTCGCTCTCAGTGTGTCCGCATTGAAGAGATCTTCTCTGATTGGTGTGATCTCACTGCTGGTGTTCCTCAGGGTGGCGTTCTCTCTCCTCTTCTTTTCTCTATTTTCATAAACACTGTTACCAAGGTTATCACCTCCAACTTCCATCTTTACGCAGACGATTTGCAGCTTTATAAACACTTCCTGCTTGCAGACGCGGACTCAGCGATTAATGACATGAATCGTGACCTGGAGAGAATCAGTGAATGGGCTAAGTCTTATGGCTTACAGATTAACCCTTCCAAGTCCCAGGCCATGATCATAGGCAGTCGATGTTATCGCACTGCGCTTGACACTTCTACCTTGACGCCATTGTCCCTTAACGGCTCAATCATCGCTTACACCGATACAGCAAAGAATCTCGGTGTCTTATTTGACAGCAATCTTACTTGGCGAGCGCAAGTAAATGAAGTTAGTCGTAAGGTGCATTTCTCCTTCCACTCTCTAAAAGCTCTTCAAAATTTCCTGCCATTTAAAACTAAAATTTATTTAGCTCAAACCTTAATTCAGCCGATCATAGACTATGCCGATGCCTGCTATCTGGATGCTACTGAGGAGCTCTTAAATAAGCTTGAGCGCTTGCAAAACCTTTGTATTCGTTTTGTTTTTGGTCTTAGGAAATACGATCATGTCTCTCAGTTCCGCAAGGATCTCAAGTGGCTCCCTATCCGTCTTCGCAGGAACACTCGCATATTATGTCTCCTGTTCAACATCCTTTTTAACCCTGCATACCCTGGCTACCTGCGCGACCGTTTTTCGTTTACTCGCCCTCCTGACGTCCTGTGTAGATCCCGCCTTAGACTCCATCTCAATTTCCCATCCCATAAAACTCATTTCTATTCCCATTCCTTCTCTGTTCATGCAGTACGACTGTGGAACTCACTTCCACCTAAGATCCGTGACGCTAAAAGTGTCTTTATGTTTAAAAAGCAAGTCAAAGAACACTATCTTTCATCTATCCCGTGATCTTATATATTATACGTATTTATTTATTTTATGGTAGTTACGTATTTTATTTTTATATATCTTTTGGCACTTTTTGCAACTTTTTTTTTTCTTTATATTTTATGTTTATATTAGTTAAGATTTACGCTATATTACTTTTCCCATTACTTCTACACACTGTGTCTATGTCTCTTATCTAATTCTCGTATCGCAGGTCTGCTGGAAGAAATTTCTTTAGAAATAAGCAGCACCTTTGTGCTCTTCTATCTTTATATGTATTTTCTCTTTTAAGTGTTTTGTGTGTACATAAATAAATTAATAAAAAATAAAACCTCCTCCTTTTTGGGAACTCGGTTTTTAATACACGGTTACTGAAGGCTAGGCAAGTTAGTTTTACATATCGATAAAAATATTATAATAGCCTTCTTCAAGATAAAAAAAATAGTATGCGTGGGTATTTATCAACTTTTATGTTACACGAATTGTATTGTATTATTCCAAATTATTCTTTTATTTTTTGGCTATCTTATACGAAGGACATTATTTTTATCATCGGTAACGATTATCAAAGGTTTAAAATATTTAGTACTGACTACGTAGGTCGCAGATAAATTTAAAAGAGAGTTACCGCGGGAAAATACGTGCTGATATTTTGATGACAAAACGTACCCAGCGTGTAGAAACTGTACATCTGGATTATTACTAACACCTTACCAGTTAGGTGCGCGTCTGCTTGACCTTTCGGGGTATGGCGTCACCACACTGATCGGTTCTGTGCGTTTCGCATCCACCGGATTCCCGCAGCCTCAAAGTTTGCGAGTGTGTCTATATGTTTGTTACTCTTTCATCACACTAATCTTATAAATGCAAAATGTATAATCACGCCAGAACGGCTAAACGGATCTGGATGAAATTTGGCATAGAGATAGATTATAGTCTACAATAGTATTTAGGATACTACACTAATATTATGAAGGCGAAAGTTTGTGAGTGAGTGTGTGTGTGTGTTTGTGTTTGTATGTGTCGGAGACAAACGCGGCACCGCCCGCCGCTGCGACTATGAAAGGGCAACCGCAGCGAGCGGGGAACGCAGGACGAAGCACCGACCGCCGTGCGCCGCTGACCTGCACCACCACTTACTCAAAAAACACGGACCAAATAGCGCGCGTTCTTACGTCCAATATACGGAACCATTCCTTTTATTACAGTCCGCTTTTTTATTTCTACCACGTCAAACTGCTGGACGGATCCGGAAGAAATATTGCAATGAGATAGATTATAGTCAAGAATAGCACATACAATTCTTTTTATTCCGGGAATATGTTCCCTTAATTTTCGACATTCACGCGGGCGAAGCCGCTGGCAGAAGCTAATCTTACTAATTTTATACTAATATTATAAATGTGAATGTAAGTTTGTTTGTTACGCTTTCACGCAAAAACTACTGAACCGATTATCATGAAACTTTGTACATATATTCTTGGAGGTATTAGAAGTAACATAGGATACTTCTTATTAAAAAAATAAATAAAAAAATTACGAAAGATAAAAAAATCGCGAGTGAAACCGCGAGGCGCCAGCTAGTGTATTATAAATGTGATAGTTTGCATAGGTGTGTGTATGCTTGTTACTCAATCATGCCAGAACGACTAAACGGATCTGGATGAAATTTAGCACAAATATAGATTATAGTCTGGAATAGCACATAGGCTACTTTCATCCCGGTAAAATGCTCCCTTCGGATTAAAAATTACTTTCACGCGGGCGAAGTCGCCAGGCTGTGTTTACCGGCAGAAGCTAGTAACACAGCTAGTACTACAGTAGTAGTACAACTTGCTTACTATTATAACCGCAATCAATAGATAACACAAAATTGACATTCCAATTAAATATCAATTACAATTAAAACTTGCAGTTTCATTAGTGTGCGAGTGTTACATTGTTTGATGTTAAATAGTTTACTGTCATTATAGATTTTATTTGTGACTATTAAGTAGTGGTATTTAAATAGGGTTTTAATCCATCTAATAATATTAATAAATATTATAAATGTGAAAGTTTGTATGCTTATGTTTTAATAAAAGAAAACGGCTAAACAGATTGGATTAAATTTTGCATACAAATAGTTAATAACTAGATTAACATAAAGGATACTTTTATCGCGATAAAATAGGTATAATCATACCTTCATTAATAAAACACTTTACACGCGAATAAAGCCGCAGGCAGAAGCTTTTTATTTTATATGTATGTTAAGTGGGCGAAGTTGGGCTGTGGATGATGAACCACAGCCCAACTTCGCCCACTGCTGGGCATGTGCCTTTCTTTTCTTGTGACAATCCCCACGCTTCTGTGCCAATACTGCCAACCTCATCCAGGTGTTGCCAGAATGCCACAATGTTTTAAGAGCCGCTTGTAACACCAGTGTGTTTTGCTTACCGTGACTTAGGGTGCCGAGACTTGGACTCACGCAAGAGGTTGTGCACAGAGAGCCATGTAGTTTTCTATGCTTGGAATAAGATTATTAGAATAAATTGCGAACGTTGAAATTAGAAGATGAACTAAGGTCTTTGATGTCGGTAAACGGTTAATGGAGCTCAAACGGAGTTGGACAGGAGACAAATGGCAAGGCGGGGTGATGGAATTTTTAATTTGTCAAGAAGTACCCAACCTGTATAAACTGTATAACTAAGTATGAATTTATTATTTTGTTGTCAACAGGAGTTGAATTTACAAAACGTTCGACGGACATTGATCCAGCTTATGGACGGCGACGAAAGCCACGAAGAATACAAAAACTACTCTCCGCCACCAGCTAACCAGCTGCCGACACCGCGGTGGATAATTAAAAAGCCTGCACTGGCCGGTCAACAGAGCAGAGCTTTATAGATGCTCTCATGCTCGATGCCAGCGCCGCTTAGCACCGCTCCGACCCACTCAGCACCGCTCCGACTCACTGGAATCAACATCGCTCCGACCCACTGGAGCAAGCAGCACTATCCCGACTAACTGGGATATCATCACTCCGACTCAATAGGGCACCACCGCATACAGTTCCGACTCACCGCGAGCTCTGCAACTTCCAGTTCCGACTCACGGGAACCAACCTTCCGCTGGCCCAGCACGCTTCATAGAGTGCACGGGGGATGACTCAACCTACTATCGTCCGAGCAGTTGCCCGGACCAGACAACACCTATCTGCTCGGAGGATCCTCCAAAAGGGAGGATATGGAAGTTTGTGGGACTTTACACGCTCGAACCTGCTCGTTCCCGAAGTCTTTATTGAGTGAAGAAAATAGAAACTTCGGGAAGGAGAAACGGAACTATTGCATCCCCTTTTCACCACCGTTCTCCACCGTTTTTAACACCAACTTGTGGTATACCTACTTTCGCAAGTTGATGTTCAAAACTGCATTATGGAGTACATTGCGTTGTGAAAAAGATGTTGGATCAGGCTTTATGGGTTTAATGCAATTTAGCAATGTAGCAATTTTAAAATCAATCTGTGTGTGTGAGTTCTAGGTATAAGGTCTTATTTTTAATGTTTTGTTGTTTTTATAATGTCTTGTCAAGTGATGTGAACTGTGTTTTCAAGTTATATTAATTTGTGATTGGCAAAATCTGAGAGTGCCCATATATTTTTTTAAAACCTTTTTTTTGTATAATTTTTCTCTTCTACCTACATTTGACTATCTTTCGTCAATTGTTTATCTTTTTGTATCTCAATTTAATGTTATATATCTTTGTTTTGTTTTTAATATTCTGTTATTATTTTATTAGTATAAAATTTTAACCATCAACTTGCGAATGAGGTGTTGCACATCCGCAAGTTGATCTTAAAAATCGATTACGAAGTGCATTACGTTGCGAAAAAAGTGCTAGATCAGGTACACCTGATCTAGCACTTTTTTCGCAACGTAATTTTTCTCTTTTTTCAATATTATTTTATTTTTAGTTTCAATGTTTTCCTACCTAAGTTTATCTATCTTTTGCTAACTTTTTATATTTTTTATATCCTTATTTAATGTTTTCAATACAGGAAGGCCAAATCGGATGCATACAAATTTAAATTAAGTTCAAATTTTGTTAATAAAAAATTTACCCCAGATTTTAAGTACAACTTTTTTTGGGAATTTGGGTGACTCATTATTTGTTAAGAAACACACTGAATTGTACATACACTAAAGTCATAAAAAGTTCCTTTCTAGAGATCCAATCCGATTAGATTTCACACTATTTCAAAATATGTTTTATACTGAGTAAGACACTAAGTAAGTTAATTTTGCATACCAGCAACAGGCCATGGCCTTTACGTGAAAACTATTTATTATGTTACTAAGGCCCACTTGAGCATAAAATGAGTAATTTCTTAATTTTTTTTTTTTTTTTTGTGTTGTGTTGTTAAGTTAGTATATTATTTTAATGTTTTATATTTTAAAAATGTTTACATGTTGAGAAAGTCGGCAAACTATTAGCAACCATTTAGTTTTAGACAAAATAAAGATTTTTATCATTCAGACTTGATGGTTTTTAATAAATCAAACGATTTTATTTTGTTTTTATTTTTATTAAGAAAGTACCTAATCCTTGAGAGTTCCAAATACACGATTAATCAATACTATTACTACATATTATAAAATACAGTCCCCCGGCGCGTGTGTAACGCGATTAACTCAAAAACAACTGGACGGTTTTTTATGCGGTTTTCGCCAATAAAAAGATGGAGAAACGAAGGCTTTTGTGTATAATTTGAAACGAGCGAAGCCGGGCGGGTCGCTAGTAATATTACTAACACATAAATGTGAAAGTAATTGCCTGTATGTTATCTTTCCACGTCTAAACGGCGTAAAGGATTTGTTGCATAAAACTAGGCCTATGGATACACCAGAGCCCGAATTAGGACTATACTTTTTATCACGGTACAACGTTCCCTTTGGATAATAAAACACTCTTCGCGCAGGTGAAGCCGCGAGCTGAAAGCTAGATAAATACTAAAGACGCCATGCATAATTATCGTAATATTAAGTTTAGATGCTGGCTCAAGTAGAAGTAGGTATGTAAGGATCGTTTATATTTATTTACTGTGGTTACGTGTCAGGTGGCGTTCAGTAGTTACTGTCTACCCTCATGGGAAATGGTGTGAGTTTATGTTTGCAGGCTCAATTGCCTGAACTTACTATCAACAACAAATATCTTAAATTCTGAACACCTTAGGAACACGATTGTGCAAAAAACTGGAGAATAAACCTACTATCACGCGCTGCAATTATAATTTAAAGAATAACCAGCTTCGATGAGCAACAGTGCGACACATGAGTCGTGGCTCGTCTGAACATAGCCTTTGCGAAATTTCGCACATGTACATGCGAGTGTACACTCGTGAAGAACACAACCATTTGGTTCGTAAAGTATGTTCTGCACAACCACTTGGCGGTACAAACTCCCCGCCTCGACTCCCCGGTCGTACTGTACCTTCAGTATTTTTACCCGACTGCAAGGAAAGGTTTTTTTGCCGTGCGTATGTATCTTGTTTCTATGTATGTTCGTATGTATGTAATATTCTTTATTACCTCATATCTTTCAAAAGACGATTTATGTAATTGAGACATCGATAGATAGGCCTTGACCATAGAGGATTTTAGACGCCATATTGTAGGAGACCTATTTTTTTTTCTTCCAAACCCATCGAATGAGGTATCAAAATGAAGAGGTTTTTGAGGTGATTACAAAAATATATCCCACTTCTAACTTTTTTTAATTGAAAATTCTTTAGCCGCGTTGAGCGATATTTGGTAGGGGCAAAACTTATGGGTTCGTGTCATCGAAATGCTAATGTGACGTGTTGAGCCATAATCATAATCATCATATCAGCCAAAAGACGTCCACTGCTGGACATAGGCCTACCCCAAGCGCCACACTGATCGGTCCTGTGCGTGTCGCATCCACCGGAGACCCGCAGCCTTGAGTAGATCGTCGCTTCACTTCCAATGTTGAGCGTGTTAAGCCAGTGAAAACATAAATACAATAAAAAAATAAAGAAGGAGCTAATCTTTCAGTCAGGCAGTCCATGACTTCTTTATTGTCATCATATGTATGTAGGTAATGCTCTCCACACATGATCCAGTTTACCGTCAAGTTTGCAGCGCGCTTGACGCGGCATCCGGTTAATTTGACGGTGTATGGCTATCAGTACGCATGACAAATGTTCATGAAGCAAAATGAATTTCGATTCTGCCGACTTGATCAAGCTTGCAGCGTCGTGTAAACTTGAAAGTGTATATGAGTGGTCAAGTATGCATGACGTTAGTCGGCATCGGCATCTTTCACTAAATTTATAAGAGATATGTTTTTCGTTTCAATTACCAGTTTTTGCACTACACTGAACGATCTATACTTTCTGTTTTCTTGCGATTAATTAGCATCGGATGGCTAATTGTTCGTCGCTGATGATGCCATGGTTTCAACTGGTGCAGCATCAGGCAAACTTGACGGCAAATTTGAACGTGACTGGCCTATATGGATGCACAGCAAACTGGACGCCGCGCCGCTGCAAGCGCGCTGCAAACGTCTTGACGGTAAACTGGATCGTGTATGGCGAGCAGGGTACAATACTAAACTATTGCAGACTATTACCAGCAATAAAGTCGGAACCACACTTACGAGTCGCGGCGTGGCGTGTCGCGGGATCCACCAATCAAACGACTCTGTTCCAGCCTACGTCATAACGCAAAGAGTTTTGTGGCCAATCAACTGCGTCGGCCTTCTCTCTTTGTCTACCTACATACAAAGAGAGAAGGAGGAAGGGTAAGAGTACTGTTCTCAAGTAAATAATAAGAACCAAGAAAAACAACTGTTTCACCAACAGTTAACCGACTTCCAAAACACTACAAAGTGAATTACAACTTTTATTTCGGAAGTCGGTGTAATAATTAAGAAAGAGTACCAAAGACATTTAAGACGACCCACTGACCCAACGACTTCCGAAATTAAAGTTAGTAGAATTAAAAAGCAGTTTCGAATTCGGTAGGCGGTTGACACAATTTTTTATCGCTGGTAGAATATAACTTATTACATACAATTTAGATGATATTTTGTATGGAGATACTTTGATACCATGGGAAGGACATAGGATAGTTGTTATCGCGGTGGTGAGATCCCTTGGGAAGATAAAACGACAAAAAAATAGAACACTAATATGATAAAGAGAAAGGATTTATTGTAGACTAGCTTTCTGGCCGCAGCTTCGCCTGCGTGGACAACACGATTTTGGCTGTTTCGTTTTTTGCAGTTCTGGCAGGATATTGCAAATTAATATCCAAACATAGCTTTCCGCCCGCGTCATTGTTCGCGTAGACTACAAAATTTGCTCGACTTCATTATTTTATTGAATTACATAAATTACATGTAAATTAATATAAAAGCATAAACTGAACTGCCGTCGTGTTCTAATAGCTGGAGCATTGGACTTTCATTCTGGAGGTCTTGTGAAATCGATTTCCACGGGAAGGTACAAATAGTGAAAGACCACTTTGCTTGGAATTTCTGGATCCTACTACCGACACGATAGAAAATTAAGGCAGTTTGGCGCAAAAGTTATCACCCGATGTTCATTGGCTGTATTGTTTTTAATAAATGTAATACTTTGGTTTTGCTTTTGGATAATGTTTTTGTACCACATTGGTGGTTTTTCTGTCTGGTGCTAAAATGGCCAGGGTGCTAGTACTGACTCTGTAACAGGCAACGTAGAATTGCCCGTGTGAGATTCAATCTTTCCTTAAATCTATGCCTGCCAACCATAATGACTGACCCTGAGATTTATTTATGATCATTGCAAAGCAGACATTAAGGGGGCATTGTAATCGTTGAAACTCGAAAGACAAAATCAGAGGGTATCAGTGGTATTCGAGGCATGAAAACTTGTTACCCCCGAGCATATATAGTAGGTAATCATTCATTTTAACTTTAGCACCCCTTTTTACCCGTTTAAAGGATGAAATTTAAAAAAAGACTTAGAAACGTTTTTCTTTAATTGTATTGTAGTGCAGTAATAGTAAATTTAAGGTAATTATGATAATAAATAATTTATTTTTCTTACAAACTTTAACACCCTTTTTTACCCCTTTAAGGGATGAAATTCAAAAAATCTTTAAACACGTGTTTCTTTAATTGTATTGAAGAGCAGAAATACTAAATTTCAAGTAATTTTGATAATAAACAATTCATTTTTCTTACAAACTTTAACACCCTTTTGTACCCCCTTAAGGGATGAAATTAAAAAAATCCTTGGAGACGTATTTTTATTTTATATTTAGAAGCTAAATGCCATATTTCATTCATTTCAAATTAAAAATCACAGAGTTTCATACAAAGTTTCATCCCCTATATAACTCCCTTATGGGTTGAATTTCTTAAAATCCTTCCTTATTCCTTGTCTACATTATAAAGAGAACTTCTGTGCAAAATTTCAGCTTTCTAGGTCCAAGGGTTTGGGCTGGGCGTTGATGAGTCAGTCAGTCAGTCAGTCAGGACTTGTCTTTTATTTATATAGATTTAAGAATTACCGATTTTATGGCAAGCTACATTATTCCGGAGTAACTAGGCTACTTTTTTTTTAATCCCTCCGTAAATAGCAATGATGTAACCCAAGGTTTCAAAAAAATGCTTATTAATGTTATTATTTGTCGTGCGCTGCGAAAACTATTGAAGATACTATAAATATGCTTGCAATAATCATAATTACCTACTAAAAAATCCGTGAGGCTGTATTTCTCAACTGTAATAGTTGATAAACCATAATCCCATTTTTGTTCAAATTAGTCCGTTTAAACATGCCCAAATTAAATTGCGTAATAAAATAGAGTAAAATCTTAAATTCTGCCCACATTCGGTACTATGATAATAAAAACTGGAGAATAAACCTTCTATCACGTTCTGCAATTATTCAAAGAATAACTCTGCTTAGATGTCCTATCGTCAAAATTTTACCCACAATAACTTGAAATGCTATAAAATATCCAAAAAATATGGGTACTTGTGAAAAGAAAAAAAGTAATTGCGTCACAAAATTAGTGTCCGTGTGTAGTCAGAGCTGGCGATCTCACGCAGTCGCCACGTGTCACATCAACATTTTACATTTATTTATTGTAATTAATGCGATTTACTTATTATACTCAAAGTGAATTTACTTCTTCTTTTCGTGTCACGGTATATATTTAATCATAGTGTTTGAGCCCTGGATGTGACCACTTTAATTGGAGGCGTTGTTCATATTATCAAGGGCACATACGTGTTTCGAAGTGAGGTTATTTGAGTTTTAAAACGATAGGTAAGTTAAATAATGTTTAATTTTTCCCGTACGCAAAATACGCGCTTGGTCGTAGAGTTGCGGATACCAGCCCGTTTTAACCTAACCTAAATAATGTTCTTGTTGTATATATGATTAGGGTTGTTTGTAACTGTGTTAGTGCTTTCTTAATGAAAATATTGGTCCGTTGGTTCTTTTTCGGGGCGGAATGGTGAAGAAGTTCTGTACCTAGATAATATAATAATACCAGCCTCTACAATCCCACTAAAGGGCAAATGCCTCTTCTCATACAGAGAAGGCACGAGCATAAACTGGTAACGCTATACGCATAAAATGTCGCGGTGTGTCAATGGCTGTACCTAGACACTTGAAAAAGTTTTAAAATTTGTCGTTTTAATCATATCCCTTGGTGAAACAATATTCAAACAATGGCGTCGCACCTGATTCAAGCGTCGCGAGTGTCGCGGTTTCAATAAAAATAGGCTTTTCAAAAGCTTCTTTTTAAGTGACCTTGTTAGTTAGTTAGTAAGGCTCAAATCTTGCACCTGAGTTTTAAATATTGAGCTGAAATTTTGCAAACACCGGGCCGCACCGTTAGGTTTGGATGGCAATAAACGGTTAGCTTAGAGATATCATTCTTAATCCAATATGGCAGGCTCCCAAAGATGGCTGACCAATATTTTTATTCATACTGAAGATATGGGTATCAAATGAAAGTGTTTGTTGAGAGGAATATGAAAAAAGGTTGTTCATAAAAGTTTTAATAAATAATATTTAAGTATTGATTGAGTTATTAGTCTTTACACAATAAAAATACCTTGCGTGGGTATTCAATAGTTATCCTGTTACATGAATTCTGTTATATGATTCCAAATATTTCACTTCTCATTAAGTTATTTTTATGCTAGGAAGGAAATATTGTTTGATGAAAGACAAGTAAAAATTTAAATTGGGTTGACCACATTTACATCTTTCCGAAAATCAATATCCATACTAATATTGTAAATGTATGTCTGTTAGCTTTTCACGTCTCAACGGCTGAACAGATTTTGATGAAATTTGGTACACAGTCTAAAAAAAATGAATGAAAAATCATGCGGAAACTGGCATGTCCTAGAAGCAAAAAAACGAAGAAAAGCGACATTCACCAACCCGCTCTGGGCCTGCGCGGTGGATTAAGGCTCATTTCCTCTTCTAGAGTGGGGCCTGTGTCCCAGCAGTGGGAACTTTAAAAGGCTGATAATGCACATAGCACACGGGCAGACCATGTACTAGATGACGACCTTGGATACTTTACCTCGACAGTATGTTCCCTTTATAAAATTTTATATTTGAATGCGGGCGAAGCCGCGGTCAGAAGCTTTACGGTATGAGTGAAATTATATTCTGATCGAATAATTATTGTAGTATTACCTAAAACAAAGTGAATAAATAATACAATTCATATGTAGGTACTAGTTTATTTTGGACTTTGCTGGCATCGGTGAAGGAAATCTTTGTCAGGAAGCCTGGACTTAGTTAATAGTACAAGTTTGAAATCGCCAACCCGCATTGAGCAAGCGTCATGATTAATGCTCGTTCCTTCTCTGTATGAGAAGAAGCCTTTCCCCTGCAGTGAGATAGTAACATGCTGCTATTATTATACTTTTATATAATACAATTTGGACAGGTATCCGCGGCTTATTTGATACTAGCTTCTGCCAGCGGCTCCGCCTGCGTGGAAATGAAAATTATTCTGAGGGAACATATGCCTGGGATAATAAGTATATTCATGGCTATAATCTATCTCTGTACCAATCTAATTTCATCCAGATCCGTTCAGCCGTTTGAGCGTTAAGAAGTAACAAACATACAAATACACACACACACTCGCAAACTTTTGCCTTTATAATATTAGTATGATGTTTCTCATTAGGTTTACTTTAGGGAACCTTCAAATCAATGTTGTATTAATATTAATAAAATTAGCCTTTTAACGTCCCCACTACTGGGACACACCCCTCCTCTCTGAGAGGGAATGGGCCCTAATACACCACGCGAGCCCAGTCCAGGTTATAAACAAAAATTAATAAATTGTGCATTGGAACTAAAACATTTGTTCAGTCAAACACTTACGAACAACTTTTTGGAAAAATAACAAATTCATATTTAGCGAGTATCAAAAGAAAGATTTTACTTGTGCTATGGGTTCCAGGATCCTCACAATTGTGTTGCATAATATCAAATGTTGATAGATAGTTATTACACGCCTTCGAATTGTTGCTTCTAGGACACGCCTTCACCATTTCAGAACAGTGATGATGCAATAGTTTACACAAAGTAAAGTGACCACGATCTAATAATAACGAAGAAGTCGGGGCTGTAACGACTGCGCCACCTCTGCTCTACTGTTATATTGTAGCAAGACTGATAAGTTATATAATCATCATCATTTCAGCTAAAAGACGTCTACTGATGGACACAGGCCTTCCCCAAGTATCACCACACCGACCGGTCCTGCTGGTCTCGCATCAGGCGGGTTCCCGTAGCCTTGACCAGTAAGTTATAATATTATTTGTTACAGAGGTTATACTAGCTTAAGAATTCGCAGAGGCTTTTTGAGTACGTTTCATTTCTTCCTACCCACATACATAACCCAACACCGCGACTGTATTTACCGAAGGGGTAGGCAGAGGAGCTCTTACATTTAACCAGTTATGTTTGAAGTCCCATGTAATAGGGGGCGAGCCTATTGTCATCAACCGGACACAAATCATTCACAGAAACACACAACTACCCACGTTTTCCCATAAAAGTTAAAGATCTTTTTCAGATATTTTTTGCCGGAAGTATTTGTCTTTACAATTCCCAAGTTAAATAAAAGGTGGGCTTTTATTTATCTAATCTGAAGTACCTTTTCAATCAAAAACAATAGAAATGTTTCGTCAGAATATAACAAAGGATTTACCCATCTGCAGCTTTACAAAACAATAGATGCAATTACTGTAGTCTATATCCTTCCAATTGTTGTTTTATTTCCACATAACCTTTAGGTAATTTAGCAAAGTTGTAAACCATAGTTATGGAGGGTATTTCAATATTTTGCAAAGTTACTTGCTACTTCATTTTCAGCTTTAGATCCTCGGAATAAGATTCGTATATAATTGTTAGAAAAATCTTTCATTTTTATGACTGTATCTGAAGTATTTAATTTTAAAAGAATAGTTACAATAGATCCAAGCGATTACTCGAGTATGCAAAACAATATGTTTTTTATTTATCGGGATAAAATATGTATTTTTAAGAAAGGCAACCATAGTTGAAATTATTATAAATAGTTTTCGGTTCCCAGATAATAGGTTTTTGTTTTTACCCGCAGTAATAGTACCTGCCTAATATTTTTGTTCTTCTACAACGCGGCAACGGTTTGAAGTGAATTTGAATCACCTTTGAAATGCGGTCTAGTGTGTATCGAGTTAATCCAAAACTTGTTTGCTATATATGTGACAAATTTGCCAATTTGAGTTCAGTAAAATAGAGATTGCCCTATAGTGAAATCGCTGCATCTAAATATATTATTATTAGTTTTCTTAATGGTTTTCTAAAGTAATGTAGCACATGATGTTCAAGTTAGGTTTCGAAATTATCAAGACAGTAATAAAAGTAATATTACCGAAAAAATAGCCAGGGTGTTACAGGATAGCCAACAGAACCCATTTCCAGCATTTTTGGGATTTTTGTCTGTTTATCTTGTTTGTCTGTTTATTTATGCACGCATCACGTAAAATGTACGAAACCAATGTATATAACGTGTATACATAAAAAAATTGCGTAACTTAAAGTATTACTAAGTTTTTGTTTTATCGCAATCGGTTTACTCTATCAAAAGTTAGATGGATTTAAAATGTTTAAGAAATAAATATCACAATTCACGCAATTCAGATACTCGGACAGTTGAACTCCATATTCGATAGACGGCGTAGTGCATTTGACCTCATTTTCTGAATGGCGGTTGGAAGAATTACCCTAGAAAAATAATTGGTAGGTAGATTAGTTTGGTAGGTAAGTAGGGCAGGTAGGTAAGTAGGGTAAGTATAGGGTAGGTAGGTAAGTAAGGTAGGTAGGTAGGTAAGTAGGGTAGGTAGTTAGCTAAGTTGGGTGGGTAGGTAGGTAAGTAAGTAGGGTAGATAGGTAGGTAAGTAGGGCAGGTAGGTAGGTAGGAAAGTAGGGCAGATGTTTTACATCTGACTGCGAATATGTACAATCTGCACATCATATCTTATGGCAGTGTATTCTTTGGCAAAATGCTGCATCAGGAGTTGTTTACTATAAGGACTTGAGCAAATTGCCGTGCATTCAAGGGTTTTTGCCATACCTTTAAATGGAATCAAATATAACAGCTCACAATGTTAGGACCCATTAATATGAATGCTCATTTTTATCTGTAGTGCTAGGCAACTGAGCTTATCCCAGTTGTAAACGAACCCTTGTCCCTATTAGCCTTGTTTGTTCTGTCTTCTTCTTGGTACGGAGGGAAGTGGAAATTTGTATATATCCGTACTCCTCCGTTATTATTTTCTGATTAATTTTGTTGCGTGATCCAAGATAGTTTTATTCATTCTCCGGGACTTTGTCGAGCTTCATTGCCTCGGCACTTTTCTGGTGGTCGCCACTGTTGACTCTGACTTTCAGGAGTTGCAGTGGTTTGGGAATATTACGGTGGGATAGGCAGTTGACGGGAGCGAAGTCGCGGGCAAAGCTAGTAAAGTATAATTTCAAAGGAAGTTTGCGAAATTTTCTATTAAACGTTTTTTACTTCAAAACTCGGACTTCTATAGTTTAGGAGAAATTATAATTTAAAAACTAAGGTTTGAAGGCCAACGTATAAGTATGTTTCGTAATTATTATCATGAAAACTAGTTTTTTTAACCGACTTTCCAAAAAGGAGGAGGTTATCAATTCGAATGTATTTTTTTTATGTTTGTTACCTCAGAATTTTTTACTAGGTTAACCGATTTTGAGAATTCTTTTTTTATTTGAAAGCTGGTGCTTGTCATGTGTTCCCATTTAAATTCTCAAGATCTGATGAAGAACTTCGGAGATATACAACATAACTCTTTAATAAATGATGGCCAAACTCTCGGGATTGCTGAAATCGCATGTCTGTTTATTGTTTACACCATTTTATAATATACCATCACGCCAGTTTGCTCTAAACGGGTACACAGATGCATACAGTTCACCCTAGTATACTCTTATTCCACCGATTATGTTCAAGTTACATGTTATTCCATTTATATAAACTGACATTACTGTGGGCATTATATGTACCTTACTATAGAACTTGTCCATTATGTACCACTAAAAAGTGAAAATTAAAACGGTTTTTAACAAAAAAAATAAACCGACTTCTAAAACAAAACACTACAATGCGAAAAATAACTTTTTTCCGAAGTCGGTGTCTAAAACGAATTATAGTAGATACCAAAGTCACCGACTTCGGAAAAAAAGTTATTTTTCGCTTTGTAGTGTTTTTGTTTATATTATTTCGCTAACAAATTGTGCTATTTTCGTTTGAAACAAATCACTCTTATTAGGGACCATTCAAATTGTTTCATTTGAAAAGATCTTATAGTTGTAGAAAAATAAAACTTTAATTCCTAAAACTGCATGTCCCATAATACTGTTTCACAAGCTTTTATTTCAATTATCCCCAACCGATTGAGCTAAAATGTTGCATACGTTTGGTTTGGGTGACAATGCACGGTAAGCTAAAATGCTCGTTTATTTTTTTTAATTATTTGAATTGTTGTTTCACATATGAAAGTGATCTGAAACTATTAAATAACAAGTAGTTTTATTCTGGTTGCTGGTATTCTCAATAGTTAGAAGCTCATGGACCATGCGACAAATTGGGCTCAGTGTCAAACAGAGTTATGGCATATGTCATTGTAAAGGATTTTGTTCGTACTTAAATTGTTACTATGAGCACAACCTTCAATTCCATTGCAAAAAAAAGATATGGACCTAAATAGGTTTTGTAGTAAAAGACAATTTGTATTCATAAAACTGTTATTGTAACAATAAATTCATACCTTTAAAATAATGGTGAACAGTAGATGAGCCTGCGCACGTGTTTTCCGACACTCTCCATACCTCTCACACCTCTCGGACGCATGCCAGCCGGGCGAGCACGGCCTCTGTGATAGGCTTGAGTCACGTATTTTATCACGGTTTTTGCTTCCAAACTGTGATAAAAATGTGTGACTCAAGCCTGTCACAATAGGCCGTGCTCGCCCGCCAGGGCGCCCGCCCATTCTCTCAGTTGTACACGTTGCATTTCTTGCAACGGAAGCAAATCAGTTGGAAGACTTTCCTCGGCTAACAATTATTTAGATTTTTATGATATCCCTTGGGTCATATCAAATTGAACTTGCTGAGTAATATTGCACCGAACATTTACGCAATGGTCTATATACGATAGAAATATATCAAGAAAATGAATTACATGATTTAGCAGCATGCAATATCCAAAACCAACATATGTAGTTATTAAGAGGAAGAATACAGTCAAGACATGTTCGAACACGTATTTATTACGTATATATTCTGGTCAACAGAAATGAAATAGGACCAGATGCCATCGCTCAATATTACTGTTCGTGTCTAACAGGTACACGCACAGTAGGAAGTTGTGCAAATACCATTTTAATAATATGGTATCTAGGGTTAGATAGGCACATACAATTCAATCCACCGGCAGGTCATCTATGCGACATTAATATTGATTTATGATTGATGTTAATAAAAATATTTTTAACTGATAACAGCTGTTTTTTATTTTATTTTTTGTATATTTTGCACTTTGAATTAAAACTAGCATAAGATTTCAAACAACAAAAAGTATAATTTACCTAACAATTTAGCTAATTTCTTTTTCTATTCTAATACCATCTTCGCATTATTGCCTTTCACAGCAGTTGGATGGTTTCAAAGTCTATAACGGACATAGGAAGGTAGAACCATTTTTCCTGTTTTATACTGGAGATTTATGGCAGGAGAAAAATATTTATAACTAAATAACCCCATGGATGCACCCCAAAAATGAGTTTATATCTTTATATTTATTGAAGCACAAGTATATTCCAAGTGATCTCTTCTCTGTTGGTGGGTGAGCCCAGGCTTCATACATTTTTGCCCATGGTCCTTTATAAATATGGCTTGAGTTCGATTCACAAGTTTCAAAAAGATTTTCTTTTGTGTGAATTACTTTGTGTTTGGAAACACAAACGTAACTACCGAAATATGGGTGATACTATTGTGTAACCTCTGCCTAACATTTCAGGGAATACAGTCGTGATGTTATGTGTAACCTGACAAGTGAACTAATATCATGATTCAACATTTTCCAGCACCATGATGAACCTGTTCTCCGAACTGTGTAAACATCAGAAGGGCGTTCATGTGTGGGTGCTTAGGTGACAGCAGAACGAGTGAAGTCTGCAAGAATTTCCACAACATAAGCTATGGTGAGCTGAACTGTATGATACATAGAGATATTCAGAACTGGGTGTAAAGCCATAAAAATATTTCCATTAAATAAGGCCTTTGGGCGTATTAAGTCCAATTCGCAAAATGTCCAACTGTACAATTCGCAATTGGTTCAGTTAGCAATTGGTCTGGTTCGCAATTGGTCCAGTTCGCAATTGGTCCAATTCGCAATTGGTCCAGTTCGCCATTAGGAGAGGCGAAACCCTCCTTCCCCTCCTTTTCCAAGGTCCTTGTTTACGAAAGGCGTTTTTTGACTACCCCTACGTGAGATTGGGTGAAATCACAAGTCTATATAAACAATGTGGACCGATAATTTATTATATTGCTATTAATTAAGAACAAAAATAAACACATAAAATATCACGTAATGTAGTAATTTAGGCAGTCATAAGTATTTTTTTATAAAATGGAATCAGCATAATATAATTATAATGTATGGTATGTATGGTATATTTAAATCTTACTAATATTATAAATGTGAAAACTTGGATGAATATTGATGTTTGTTACTCAATCGCGCCAGAACGGCTGAATGGATCCGGATGAAATTCGGTACAGAGAAAGATTATGGTCTGGAATAGCACATACGCTACTTTTCATCCCGGTAAAAATCACTTTTCACGCGGGCGAAGCCGCTGGCAGAAGATAGTTTTTATAAAATTGAATCAATATAACTATGGTACCTAGATGCGGTTCTAAAGCACAATAATCTATGTATATGAAAGAGATTTAAGGTAATTAAAATACCTTAAAAGGAGATATATATACCTTATTGACGACTGAAATTTTAATGGTCAATTTGCGAACTGGACCATTTGCTAATTGGACAATTTGCGATTTGGAAAATTTGCGAATTGAACCATTTATGGATTCGGAGTCTGTGAGAATTGGACATATTGAGCCCACTGGACATTTTGCGAATTGAATAATGCACCCAAAGTCCTCTGAGGAACCTCTGACCAGACGGGTGTTGTGTCGGATGGGCAACTGCTGGATAGTTGTTGTCAGGCTGTTGTAAACGTAATATAATATGTAGAGGAAAGGCAGCATATTTGGAATACTGGATTGGTTTTTGGAGATAAATTGAAAGTGAAACGGGATAGCCCTATAAAAATACACTAAACTATTGGTATATTATCAAACTTTAGTAATAAAAAACAATCAAACAAAACATAAACCAGAAACCTGATCAAAATTTATATCAAATAAAAAAACTCCAAAGTCGTGATTTCACATAGGGTGCAGTTAATTTGGAATATAGTATTCCATATTATATTAATTTTTTAAAATAAATTATTCACAGTTTTTAAGAATATATTAGTATTTCTTAAAATCTAATATGTTACTTTCTATAATCTTTGTAACAGTTTTTCAGACTTTGGTATTCACTCTTTTTAAACAAAATAAAAAGTAAAGCTCATTGATACGCCAGTACGGTATACGGTATTCCATGTCATCCTAGCCTAAAATTCCATTTGAGATTTTTAATTCTAAAAATATTCACAAAATCAAAGTAAACTCATAAATTAACAGGGGCACTTAGCAATTTAAACAATTAAAATGAAGATTTTACGTATCATAATAAATGATTATTAATAATTGAATGCTTAACGAAAAAGTTTTAAAAGTAGACGTCACGATTCTGTGTGGCTGGTAGCCGGAATTTGAAGATTCCGATTCCGAGATGTCTGATGACGTTATGTTTACGGTAAAAAAACACAGATAGCGTTTATAATATTAAAGTAATCTAACTATTCCAAATTACCTGCAGTATTCCAAATATGCTGCCTTTCCCTATATTGTTTTCGTATATATGTGTAGCCAGACATTATTTATATATAATGTAATATCAAGGTTTGTTTGGCTTTTAACTATCGCTGAAAACCAGCGTGGTGGCTGACTCGCATTATATGCCGAGCAATTACCGTTTTGCGCAATTGTGATGTATACTTCCAATAGTATTTAAGTGATTTTTTGTTCTTTTTATGGTATGCGTCGTACCTGGCGCAAATAAACTCTTTTTCATTAATTATTTTATATATAGTGTAGAAGGGCGAACTTAGCGATTCCTACCGACCTACAGGATTCGCCCACTGTAGCAGAACAGTGTTTAGAAAAGGGAGAAGGAGGCATAGTTGGATAACATATGCTGATTTTGCCCGTGTGGGCCAACGTTTAAAAAGCAAAAATAAAGTGGTCTCATCTTTCTGTCCCACAGGACCTTAAGAGTGGTACTGGCTGACATAGCACTGACCAGCTTGTTGCCGCCCATTGTTGGCGAGCATCCCTCAGGGCAGCTGCAGCTGCGTGTCGCCAGCACGTAACTCAGGTTGCACCGGCGAAATCCCCACGCAGGAGGAGGAGATGCTTGTACTGATTGCTGTACGACGTACGTTACTAACTCACTCATCGTTTATTTTGCTGCTTGCTTATAACGGCGAGGTGTGCCGGCATTACTGTTGCGGCTTCTGAGGCCCTCAAGCGGTGAAATCACCAAGGGCTTAGAGTAAGGTTTTTTTGAATGTGTGTAAGGGACAGATGTATGTGACTTGTATACATCTGTCTCTTTTTTACAGTCGAACTACGATAGTTTTGACAAGTCGAACTACGATAGTTTTGGCAGAGGTCACCTTCCAGTTTTAAGTCGAGTAGGGTTACCAGCGTCAGACTTGTCATACACTTTAGTCGAAATGACGTTTGCCAGCCGGGCCCCAGCCTGTGGCTTGTGGGCCATGTCGACTTTTACTCGTATTTGTTGCTGTTTATTTATTTAATTACAATGTACGCACAATAAACATACAATACTAAGGAACAAAGGTGATGCTTATCTCTACAGATAAATATTTTCTGTTGTGTTGTCTTTGTCGAATAAATGTATTTCTATTATATTCTATGTGTACCTAGGAAATGCATCGGGTACCTATAATACATAATAATGTTTGTTTCGGACCCAAGTCCCACAGATCACAAGAGGGCGTCAGTAACTTGTTAAAAAACTTCTGTGAACAAATATTTTTATGGCCTACAGATAGTTTTTCCGGGTGTTGATATTTCAAGTGTGTTTATTCGAAAATTATGATGGCTGCTCCTATGGGGAATATTTTATTATTCACCAAGAATATTTGTACCTAGGAAGTTTATTTACATAAATCATCAAAATGTGTAAGCGCTCTAAGCTCATTCCCGTTTCTTCCCAAAGTACTTGAAGAAGGCCTTGACAGAGCCATTGCCGACCCCTTCTGTCTCGCAGCAAAGGCTTTGCAGTCATTTCTTTCAGCTTTTACTGACTCCGTATGGACTTCGGCAACAGGGCTATGTAGTTTACGTGATCCAGCAGTTTTCTCAGTTCAGGGAGACTAACCCTCAATTTGATTGGATTGAGTATGGAACCCCTCACTCAGATGTTAAGTGAGAGCGTCGAGACTTTCTCCATAGCTGCTTTTGTATGTACGATGCTGGTTTTGTTTTCGTGGCATCAGGGTATTGGGAGCGTGTCTGCTAGTGAAGCAGCATTGTATCACATATCGTTGTATTTATGGTCGCTTTCATTAGAGAAGGCACTGTCACTGCTGACCGGTACTGCAGCATAATACGTAATGAAATGAAATTTCCAACAGACTTTCACCTTTATAATTTGAGTGTGATGTGATGAGATAACTAACTCACAAAGTAGACTGGTTAAGGTTTGATATGGCATGTGTTGAGAAGACGTTTTCAGCAGCAGCGTCTGCGTGTCGGATCTTATCATTGGACTTGCTCTGTTGCTGCATCCTTAAGTGCTACTGGAATGGAACTAAAGTGTTGAATTAGGATTACCAGACTTGTTCTATTGCTGCGTCCGGGAGCACTTGAGTGATTCCGTATTCGTGCCATCGCAGTGTGGGGAGCGTATCTGCTGGTTAAGCAGTATTGTAGTACATGACATTGGAGGTATGGTCACTCTCTTGCAAATTTGGCAGGCAGGCTGTACACGCTACACCAGACGAATAGTTTGAAAGCTCAAACCCTGCTGGCAAAAAATATTACTTCGGATACGGGGTCTATGAATTAAATAAATCTGCACTGGTCTTTTCCTCAATTTTCTTACTGAACGTCGTCTCAGAAAACGCTCGTTCCCCGATAAAATACTTTATTCTTTAAGAATTTTATCTGGGGTAGGCTTCTGACTACGACGGAACTGTTGCCGTATTCTTACGGCTCGTGGGGAAGGACTTGCTTCCTCGCTGACAACTTTTGAGTTTTGTCTCTTTATGTTTGTCTTTGGAAACGGGGTTAGAATAATTGATCAGATCTAGCCCTTGTTCTATTTCTCGGATTCCATATTGTATTCATCCATTTTTACATCATCATCTGAATGTGTTCTTGGATAATGCTCAAACTGATAACTGACTGATAATCGAGAACATGGCTTCAGCAGCGGGGGCTTTGAATAAAATTAATCAAACATCACTTTTTCCACCATTTTCTATTTAGACATCTTAGAAAATGCTCGTTGCCCGGATAAATGTTGAAAAAGGCTACAACGGGACTATTGCCGTCTCTTTAGGGCTCGTAGAGAAGTGGTCAACTCTTTAGTTTTGTCTCTTCACATTGGTCTTCGGTAGCTGAGGCAAGAATAATTGATCTGATCTAGCCTTTGTCGCATTTAATTTTTGTTTAGCAGATTTTCTGACACAGGATAACTGGCTCTCAAAGTAGACGGTGTAACGTCTGGCTTGAAAGCTCTCTCACCAATGTTGAGGATCAAGGTGAAACATTCACAGCAGCAGCGTCTGCGCGTGTCGTCTTGTCGCGCCCTCGGTCTATTGGTAGCTATTTGTTGGTGAAGCAGTATTGTAATACTTGTCATTGCGGGTAGGGAGTGGTTCGATTTTTTAACGGGGACCATGAATAATTTACCCGATCAAGCTGTTTTCCGCACCTGTATAACTAACCTCCGATGTAGATAGTGTTATGTAGGAAATGAAGGCACTTACCCTGATGTTGACTGAGGAATGCGAGACTTTTGCTATCGCAGGTTGTCTATTATCGTTGCTTGTTGAGTGTTTGGTGGTGGACATTGTAGAACATGTCATTGGGTAATTGTTAACTGTTATTATGTAGTCAATAGACACCACCTACTCTTTTACAATTATAGGATCGTCACGTTTCGTCGTAACATTTGTGTACATGTCATAGGTAGACCTGTCAATCGTCATGTCTAGTTGTAATGCAACTCGGGATGCAAGTAGATTCGATTTTTGAAATTGCTTTTATTGGCTTACTGTACTGTACTGTATACAGTTAGATAAAAATGGCAAGTCTAAGTAGAATTTATTATTTATTTTGTTTCAACTATATATGTCAGAAGGGAAGTTTTAACAATTGAACGAGTGATCTTCCGCTTAGATTTATTTAATATTTGCAACAATGTTTCTAAATGAGTGTTTGTTAAACCGCTCAGGACTGGTTTAACTCCTGTTCATTTAATATTGTTTTCTTTTACAAGTGAGTGATACACATTCTATTTTGTAGTGCCTTTTTAAGCAAGTATTACCTGTACTAGGATACATATCCGAAGCATATCTTTACATCAAATACTCACAGTTTTGAGAATACCGGTTTCATGTTGAAGTACAATTATAATATATATTTATGTCGTTGGGCATATGGCCGCTCTCTTGCAGTTCCCCTCGTGTTATGAGTGCGTAGGTGGCGGCGTTGATGCCGCTACATCAATCCCCACCGAAGACCGGAGGTCGAAAGCAGTTTGAGTCATTCGTACATCTTGTGATGCGTGCCAGGTTAGTGAAAGGTTGGTTCCCGTGAGTCGGAAACACAAGTCACAGAGTCCGCGGTGAGTCGGCACATTATGCGGTGGTGCCCCAGTGAATCGGGGTGATGATATCCCAATGAGTCGGGATAGTTCTGCTAGCTTCGTGTAAAGTCCCACAAACTTCCATTAGAAAAGGGAGGATCCTCCGACCAGATAGGTGATGTCTGGTCCGGGCAACTGCCCGGTCGATAGCAGGTTGAGTCATCCCTCGTGCACCCTATGACGCCTTCTAGGCCAGCGGAAGGTAAGTTCCCGAGAGTCGGAACCAGAAGTCGCAGAGCTCGCGGTGAGTCGGAACTGTATGCGGTGGTGCCCCAGTGAGTCGGAGTGATGATATCCCAGTGAGCCGGGATAGTGCTGCTAGCTGCAGTGGGTCGGAGCGATGTTGATTCCAGTGAGTCGGAGTTGTGCTGAGTAGGTCGGAGCGGTGCTAAGCAGCGCTGGTATCGAGCAGGAGAGCATCTATAAGGCTCTGCTCTGTTGACCGGCCCGTGTAATATCAGCACACTGCACCTTCGGCCTAGGGGTGACTCTTCCAGAATGAATCTGTTCTGTGCTGATTATCCACCACGGTGTCGGCAGCTGGTTAGCTGGTGGCGAAGAGTAGTCTTTTTTTCTTCGTGGCTTTCGTCGCCGCCCATAAGCTGGATCTATGCCCGTCGAACGTTTTGTAAATTCAACTCGTGTTGACAACAAAATAATAAACGAATGCTTAGTTATATAATTTTTATAGGTTGGGTACTCCTTGCCAAATTATAAATTCCAATTATTTTTGTTGTTGTTTAACAATTTGGTTAAACTAAGACTTTTACCATCACCTCTCCTTGCCACTTATGTCCTGCCTCCATTTGAGCACCATTACTCGTTTACCGATATCAAAGACCTTAGTACATCTTCGAATTTCAACGTTCGGAATTCATTCTAATAATCTTATGCCAAGCATGGAACGCTCCATGTTCGGTATAAGATTCACGCAAGAGGTTGTACCCAGCTTGTGCACAACCTCTTGCGTGAGTCCGTCTTGGCACCGTAAGTCATGGTAGGCAAAGCACTCTGGTTATACAAGCAAAAAACTCATGAATTCTGGCAAAACCTGGATCAGGTTGGCAGTGTTGGCACAGGAGCGTGATGGACAGATTGGCACAAAAAAAGAGAGGTCGAGTGAGTCGGGAGTGCTGCTGGCTCCAGTGGGTTGGAGCAGTGCTCATCGGCGTAATGGCTTGACTGCTGGCGTCGACCAGGAGAGCATTTTCAAGGCTCTGCTTTGTTGACGGGCCGAAGGTGCAGTGTGCTGTGTCAGGGTCGCTGATGTGGTTGAGGATGATGGTAAAAGCTGAGGGTGATGACCAGGAATGCGCTTCCGCTGCTTACTGGTGGTGAATTTTCCTGATCCAGCACTTTTTTCACATACAAATCACTCCAACCATTTTTATTAACAACATCAGAATGTAGTCTTAGTAAATGCTCTTTAGTTTTGTCTCTTCAAATTATTTAGTCTTCGGGAACGGGGGCCTGGTCTTGCACTTTTTCCTCCTGAAGATGTTTCCGTTACTCCATATTGACTTCGGAAACAGAGTCTATTAATTTACATCAGTTCTGAAGTTTTCCTGGTACGGGATAACTAGCCCCCAAAATAAACTGGTTAACCTCTGACATGGAGGCTCTTACCAATGTTGAGAATCGAGGTTGGACTTTCTCAGCAGTAGCGTTTGCGTGTCTGGTCTTGTCGTGCCATCGTGCTATGGTAACTGGTTTTGCGTGGTGCCCGACAAGTCGCGCCTCCACATGCCGATTTCTTGTAGATCACGATGACCGTGTTTGCTGTGCAGCCCGCGCGATGCGTTAGATTCGGTTCTTAACGGGGACCATGAATAGTTTACTCGATCCAGCTGTTGCAACGGTAGATAGAATTATGTTGGGAATGAAGGCCCTGATGTTAAGTGAGGATTGCGAGATTTTTCAATCGCAGGTTTTTAATATTATTTTCTGCTTTTTGCAATAATTGAAAACATTGAGTGCAGCTGTAGCCTAGTGGTATATGTATTCGTATTCATACCGCCGCATATCATATCATATTTATGCCGCTACTTATAAGTTGTAGGTCGCAGGTTCAAACCCTGGCATGCTGTTTTACTTTGTGTAAATTATTTCACCACTACTGCTCTCAAAACGGTGAAGGAAAACTTAAGGAAACCGGCATGTCCTAGAACTAAAATTTCGAATCCATGTGATGTCCACCAACCCGCACTGGGCCTGCATGGTGGATTACGGCCTGCTCCCTCTCACAGAGATGAAGCCTGTGTCCCAGCAGTGGGGACATTAAATAGGCTGATGATGATAATGAGATGACGTTTGTAACGAAACGTTAAGCTACGACGAGCTTAACATAAGCTACGTTATTAAAAAAATAAAAGATAAAATAAGAGAAGGTAAGAAAAGGGCCGGTTTGACACGATGCGGTGGTGGAGTGCTGCCGTGACGCTCGAGGTGGACGCTCGTGTTCAGCGTGCGGGCATGCTGTAGCTGCGCGCACCAAATTACTGCTGCGGCTCAAAAAAATAAGGGCCGGGCTATGGCTTCATACGCCGTTCAACGACCCTTCTAATATGAAGCGTCGAAGCGATGAGCGATTAGGTTATTAAAGTCTGAATAATTGATCCCGAATGCCACTCACAATAAATAATATTTAATGCACTTCACAGAAAACATAAATAGGTAGAAGATACAGTTTTAAAGAGTTTTTTTAGATACTGTAGTACCCTTGGTAATATTCAGTAGTCCACCGACTTTCGGCGTACCCTGACCAAATCTGACTCTAAAAAGCTGACGCCCGTTTTTTCCTCGTTCTGTCATATCTTCTAAATTTTAAATTCAAATTCCTAATTATATGACCAGAACAAATAAAAACGGTTTACAGAGCCGGCAGTCTACCGCTGCCCTTACTATAATGTACAACTAGCTTAAGGAAGGTCTAGTCCATTGTACGTTATGTCTATGGCTTAAGAAAATAAAATAGACAGACAGACGTCAGATCACATGAAAATGTCAGAGTATAAAATATTCTTAGATTTTACAAATTAGCGATATAAATAATTTATGGAATATTAAAACAATCAGAGATAACTAAAAATATGCTTTTCAGATGTTAACAGTAACAAAGAATATATATAAAAACGACATGAGTCGATTAAATATCAGAAGATATGAAGGTGAGATTGTATAGTATTTATTAAAATGTAAATAGACTAAAGACGTGTGTCTGCACAGCAGAACACCTCACGTTTCATAAAAAAAAATATGGAAACTTTGCGTAACAGACTAAAACTAGTGTTTTATTGGTAAAAAGTACGTTACATTTTGGTGTCATTTGCATCATCACGAACTTACCTGTAAAAGAAGAAAAAAGGTTATTAGCGACACAGTCAAAATGCTGATAAAATAAATTACTCAAGATGGCGATGCCTGTTTTATCATATATGTATAGATTAGGAACTTTTATACTTTCGTATCTTATAAACTGCTTTAATCAACTAAAACGTAATTGAGTAAACTTTAAAATGTAATTGTTCGTTTGTGTAATGAAGGAACATACACACATTATATTAATTCAGATTTAAGATCTGATGTAGCTCCTGACTTGCAGACTGAAATCTGTCCCATTAGCTATATCAATCAGTGCGTGTACTACTGAGTTTTGTATATGAAAGTATCGGTTTTTTACATCAGTAGTTGCAACAAAGTATTGACATGACTTCTACTAGGTTTTAAGTGATAGAGGCGAAGCTTTCTCTGTAGCTTCTTATTATTTTTCTACAAAAATATTTGCTCCTTCACCGTCGTTTCTTGTTAACCCTCACTCCCGACTCTCTTTCCGGGGGGATTAGATATAGGGAGTATAAATACGCCTTATGTTTAACCCCGTCGCGTCGGCGCAACTACACTCTGCAGTTAACCACGGTCGGTCTACGCTAGATTTTGTTACGTCAGAGAATGGAATGCAGTACTCCATCTCCTGCCGCAACACATTCGTCACGGCGTCAGCGCATGACGATGGATCGTCCGAAGTGAGATGCCAAGGATAAAAAACGAAGAATCCTGCCATCTCTTATGGCTTGTAGCGAAATATTTGCTATCTCGTCGTCAACTCTGGAGATTTATCTCTTCATATTGGTCTTCAAGAACGGAATGAATAAAAGGTCCTGATCCAGCACTTTTTTGCAATTTTTATTTATAGTTTTAAACTTCATGCACAAAAGTACAATGACGGACTTGGTGAAGAGATTTTTTGTATTCTTAAGAGGAGCCGAATAAATTTGCTTGCGAACACATTGCATTGATTTCTCGCACTACAGCGACGACTTATACTTACGTTTTTCTAACTACCTCCCGATATGGAAAAAAATAATTGATATTACAATAAACGACAGGTAGATGTCACTGGCTGTCTCATCAAGTATCGCCATGTAAACATGTAAACTAATAATTCATTCGCAAAAAATAAATGTTTACTGATTCTATTCGATCACTGCATACCTATTAAAAAAAAGTAAAGGTAGACAAAAAAATATTTGTTGTTTTTATTGAATATAATTACTATAAAAACTAAGTGTTTTTAACTCCAGTGTTTTTACCACCCTTAAAAATTTCACAAGTGCCTAAAGTAATAATGTGGAACTAGTGATATCTGCAAATTCAACATTAGTTCCATTATTTTCATATTTTTTTAAAAATGGAACTGGTGATAACAAATTCAACATTAGTTCCATTATTTTCAGATTCTTTAAAAATGGAACTAGTGATAAAAAAAAACAGTCAGTAGTTCCATCATGGAACTGTTAATGGTACTAGTGACAACGAACGTTAACGGGGACCATGAATAGTTTACCCGATCCAGCTCTTCAGGGTTTAGTTAAACCGTCACTAACGCCCGAAGAAGATTGTGCTATGATGGGAATTAAACCCCTTGCTCAGATGTTGAGTGAGAATTGCAAACCTTTTTTATCGCAGTTTTGTAATATGACTGTCTGCTTGTTTTTTTTCCTCTTTATTTATGTACTTACAACCAAACAGCTTATGTCAGCTTCATCAAACCATTAACCTAGTTACTTAAACTTTTATTATTTAATACTATTTACGATAAACTTATAAATAAACTAAAATCTTATACTTGCAGGTTTTCATACCTGCATGGTGGTTGTAGCCTACTCCCGCCGAATGATTTGAAAGCCTAACTACTGCTGGCAAAAACATAACTTCAGCAACAGGGTCTTTGAATGAAATAAATCAGACATCACTTTTTCCACCATTTTCTACTTAAACATGTTAAAAAATGCTCGTTGGCAGGATAAATGTTTAAAAACGTCTTCGACGGGACTATTAACGTCCCTTTACGGCTCGTAGAGAAGTGGTCAACTCTTTAGTTTTGTCTCTTCATATTGATCTTCGGTAGCTGAGGCAAGAATAATTGATCTGATCTAGCATTTTGTCGCATTTTATTTTTGTGTAGCAGATTTTCTAGCACAGGGTTTCTAGAACGTCTGGCATGACAGCTTTTACCAATGTTGAGGATCAAGGTGGGACATTCACAGCAGCAGCGTCTGCGTCTGTCGTCTTGTCGCGCTATCGGTCTACTGGTACGGTGGGTACTGGTGTGGTGGTGGTGGTTTGGTGGTAAAGCAGAATTGTAATTCATGTCATTGGGGGTATGTACTACAATAATGATGTTCGGCTTGCGTGGTTCGATTTTTAACGGGGACCATTAATAATTTACCCGATCAAGCTGTTTTCCGCACCTGTATAACTAACCTCCGATGTAGATAGTGTTATGTAGGAAATGAAGGCACTTACCCTGATGTTGACTGAGGAATGCGAGACTTTTGCTATCGCAGGTTGTCTATTATCGTTGCTTGTTGAGTGTTTGGTGGTGGACATTGTAGAACATGTCATTGGGTAATTGTTAACTGTTATTATGTAGTCAATAGACACCACCTACTCTTTTACAATTATAGGATCGTCACGTTTCGTCGTAACATTTGTGTACATGTCATAGGTAGACCTGTCAATCGTCATGTCTAGTTGTAATGCAACTCGGGATGCAAGTAGATTCGATTTTTGAAATTGCTTTTAGTGGCTTACTGTACTGTACTGTATACAGTTAGATAAAAATGGCAAGTCTAAGTAGAATTTATTGTTTATTTTGTTTCAACGATATATGTTAGAAGGGAAGTTTTAACAATTGAACGAGTGATCTTCCGCTTAGATTTATTTAATATTTGCAACAATTTTTCTAAATGAGTGTTTGTTAAACCGCTCAGGACTGGTTTAACTTCTGTTCATTTAATGTTGTTTTCTTTTACAAGTGAGTGATACACATTCTATTTTGTAGTGCCTTTTTAAGCAAGTATTACCCGTACTAGGATACTTCGGTCTTCCAAAGCATATCTCACAGTTTTGAGAAAACCGGTTTCATGTTGAAGTACAATTATAATATATATTTATGTCGTTGGGCATATGGCCCCTCTTGCAGTTACCCTCGTGTTATTAGTGCCTAGGTGGCGGCGTTGATGCCGCTACATCACTCCCCACCGGAGACTGGAGATCAAAAGCAGGTTGAGTCATTCGTAAATGTTGTGATGCGTGCCAGGTTAGTGGAAGGTTGGTTCCCGTGAGTCGGAAACACAAGTTACAGAATCCGCGGTGAGTCGGCACTATATGCGGTGGTGCCCCAGTGAGTCTAATCTAGTTCTGCTGGCTTCGTGTAAAATCCCACAAACTTCCATAGAAAAGGGAGGATCCTCCGACCAGATAGGTGTTGTCTGGTCCGGGCAACTGCCCGGTCGATAGCAGGTTGAGTCATCCCCTGTGCACCCTATGAAGCGTGCTGGGCCAGCGGAAGGTTGGTTCCCGTGAGTCGGAGCCGGAAGTCGCAGAGCTCGCGGTGAGTCGGAACTGTATGCGGTGGTGCCCCAGTGAGTCGAAGTGATAATATCCCAGTGAGTCGGGATAGTGCTGCTTGCTCCAGTGGGTCGGAGCGATGTTGATTCCAGTGATTCGGAGCGATGTTGAGTGGGTCGGAGTGGTGCTAAGCGGCGCTGGCGTCGAGCAAGAGAGCATCTACAAGGCTCTGCTCTGTTGTCCGGCCAGTGCAGGCTTTTGAATAATCCACCGCGGTGTCGGCAGCTGGTTAGCTGGTGGCGGAGAGTAGTCCTTGGATTGTTCGTGGCTTTTGTCGCCGTCCATTAGCTGGATCAATTCAAGGCGAATTTTTTGTAAATTCAATTCCTGTTGACAACAAAATAATAAACGAATGCTTAGTTATACAGTTTTTGTAGGTTGAGTACTCCTTACCAAATTATAAATTCCAATTATTTTTGTTGTTGTAAAACAATTTGGTTAAACTAAGACTTTTACCATCACCTCTCCTTGCCACTTGTGTCCTGCCCAACTCCAGTTGAGCTCCATTACTCGTTTACCGATATCAAAGATCTCTTCAGTACCTCTTCGAATTTCAACGTCGGAATTCATTTTAAATAATCTTATGCCAAGCATGGAACGCTCCATGTTTGGCATAAGATTCACGCAAGAGGTTGTACACAGCTTGTGCATTTTCAAGGCTCTGCTTTGTTGACGGGCCGAAGTTGCAATGTGCTGTGCCAGGGTCGCTGATGTGGTTGAGGGTAATTGTAAAAGCTGAGGGTGATGACCGGGAATGCGCTTCCGCTGCTTACTGGTGGTGAATTTTCCTGATCCAGCACTTTTTTCACATCACAATGCACTCCAAACATTTTATATTAACAACATCAGAATGTGGTCTTAGTAAATGCTCTTTAGTTTTGTCTCTTCACATTGGTCTTCGAGAACGGGGGCATGAATAATTGTCCTGATCTTGCACTTTTTCCTCCTGAAGATACTCAGGGTTTATCCTGGAGCACAATTTTAAACAACGCGAGGGTGTTTGCATGTACGCCCGAGATGACACCTGTTATCGGCGTCTCCGAAAACTTGAGGACTTCAGATTTTCCGTGCTCTGGGCACTAGTATACACAAGCCTGGATAAAATTATCTACGCCTGTGTCTACCGATCTCACACTGGAGATCAAGAGACAACCAGGCTCACTGAACATCTGTGTGAGGAGGCTGATACGGCAAGCAGCGGTACCCTTCTACCCAATTAGTGATACTGGGGGTTTTCAATACCCACCACCAGGATTGGCTCTTCCCACACCAGTACACTGGTCTTGCTGGGCGAGAGACGCGAAAGCTTGCGCTTGCATTAAATCTCGCCCAGCTGGTCCAGGGAGCAATTAGGTTGCCGGTTGATTCGCACAGGTCCAGACCGCTACTCTGTGTCGGTATCTTCACCATTGGGTAGCTCCGACCATTGTCTGGTGAAGTCTGTATCCGTCTACACCCCGCCCGATCCCAGCCCAAGAGGCACTCAGCGGGTATGGCGGTAAAGGTAAGCATATTGGGATGAGATGCGTTCTTTCTTCGCATCATATCCTTGGCAGCCCACTTGCTTTTCTTCGGCTGATCCTTCGTCGCGCGCGGACGCCGTGACGGATGTGTCGCGTCAGGGATGGAGTACTACATTCCGTTCTCTGACGTAGCAATGTCTTGCGTTGACCAGCCATGGTTTGGCGCCGAGTGCAGTCACGCCAACACCCTTAAACATGAGGCGTACCTGGCATGGGTCGACGCTCGGACGCGCAAAGCTAACGACGTGAGCCAGTGGAAGAGAGCCTTCAATAGGGCTGCTATGTTCTGCAAGAGGGTATTGCGAAGGGCTCGGTTTGACCACATAAGCCGTTTTGGGACCAAACTTGCTTCCTATCCAGCCGGTAGTAAAGCGTTCTGGTCCCTGGCTAAATCGGTTGAATCGAACTTCTGCCAGCCCTCACTACCACCACTGCTGAAACCCGACGGATCACTGGCCCACTCTGCTGAGGAGAAAGAAAACTTGTTTACCTCTCTTTTTGCGGAATCCTCACGCCTGTATTCTGGTAACGCGCAGCCCCCTCTTTCTTCTGACGAATGCAAAACGAGTATGTCGGACATTCGCATGCATCAGAGGGACGTCCGTAGGGTGTTGCGCAACCTTGACGTGAACAAAGCTAGTGGTCCCGACAGGATACCGGCAATTGTTCTGAGAACTTGTGCGCCTGAACTATATGACTGCTACTTAATTTTAAGTGAGAGTGGTGAGGCTTATCCTACCCTGAGGTTAAGTTCTCGGGTCACTTTATCGAGAGTGTTCTTAGCTATGTATGATGAAAATCGCCGTTCAAAAGTTATGGTTGTTTTAATGTTTGAATCGGAGTATTTTCCGAAGCCGCGGGGGTCAGCCTGACTAATTTTTTACAAAATAGGTACTTTAAAATGGAATTCACATATTGACAAAGTATTCAGTAAGCTAAACCAACATTCCTATGCTTTGAACATGTTAAGTAAAAGTGCCAATCGAGCAACAGTCTATATAAACGCCGTATCATGGTCTTGTTGCCGCAACAAATGCATGACATGAAAATTGAATTTGACAAGTTTATTTTAATCGATTGATTTATTTAGATCTCAATTGATTTATTTTAAAGTTGACATACAACTTGTAATTTAATTTTTTTTGACATTTGTAATTTGATTTTTATTGTATTGTAGATAATTTTTGATTTAGCATTTGTTTATTTTTTGACATTGGAATTTAATTGTATTTTTTTCTAATTGAGTAAATTAGATTTTATTATTTTAATTGGTTGTCATGTTAAAGTTGACATCTATGCAATTTGTAATTTAATAATTTTTCTTTGACATTTGTAATTTGGTTTTTATTGTATATATGTGGCTATTTTTTTTAAATTTAATTTTGACATTGGAGTTTATTGTTTCGTTTAAATCAAGTAAATTAGAATCATTATTATGATAAAAAAAAATTGCATGCCGAATTTAGTAGGCGGAATATGAAGAACTATTATGTGTGTATTATAAGATCTGTACAATACCATATTTCAAGCAAATAAATGAATCTATCTATCTATCTATCTAACATTGAGATATATGTTGGGGTAATGCCTCGGGTAAAGATATGGTATTTAAGGGCCAAAAAAAGGTGCATAAGAGCTATATATAATTTGCAGATGACAAACAGCTGCAAAACGTTTTTTAAAATACGAAAATGTTAACTATGCCGTCGATGTACATCTGTGAAACAAGTATGTTCATCAAAAATCTTATATATAAAAATCTATTGCTGTTCGTTAGTCTCACTAAAACTCAAAAACCGCTGGACCGATTTCACTTATTCTTTTATTGTTTTGTTTGCTAGAATACAGGGAAGGTTTAAAAACTAAGAAAAATATGGTACGTAGGTAGGTACGGTAGATAGGCAGGGGGTTCACGGGAGCGAAGCCGCGAGGGAAAACTAGTAATATACATAAATTTGCTCGAGTCACTAGTCAGCGCCGTTGTGATCGGTTACAAACAGCCGGATCTAGTATTGCACTATGGGTCGCGGATAAATTTGAAAAAGACTTACCGTGGCCCTGGCTCAAGCAACTGAAGGAACGCGGGTCGTTTTTAGTGAGTAAAAGTCTGGCACGCCCTCCTGCTTCACCCAGAGCGGGAGAAGTAATTGTATGATTGCCCACCCAAAAAAAAAGTCCTGCACTATACAGAAATAGTATTTTTGTAATGGTTCCAAGGGTCTTTAATAAATTACCAAAATGTGTAAGGGATGAAGATAAAATCCGCAAATTCAAAAGTAAATTGTATTTATTTCTAATAGATAAGACATATTATTCTATCAATGAATTCTTATATGATAAAATATGACATTACTAGCTATTTACTATAATTTACCATTGATATGCATGTCAAAATAAATTATATTTTTTTAATTATCCTTTAATAATACTTTTAATGGACATTATTTACAACATGATAAAATCCTTACTAGTTCTTTATAAAATTTACCATTACCATGCATGTTAAATAAATTATAATTGATTCATTATTTATAAATAATGTTATCTACTCGAACTTGACTTTGTATTGTATGTATTCTGATTCATTACTAAAAAAAATAATAAATTGTACAACAAAATCATTGGTGATCAGGGGTTGTCACATGTAAACATGAGACCTTTATTGTTATACCTGCGTTCACGAATAAAGATTGATTGATTGATAAATTTATTTTATTTAGTTCTCGATTGTTTTTTTCTGATAAAGATTTTCGGATGTTGGGTCATGCTCAATTTCTACACTAAAATTGTACAACTACTACTACTACTGCAAATTCTTACAAAGCTTTTCACTGTACGTTGTATTGTTTGTTGTGAGTGTACCTACGGGTAGAAATTCTGATTTTAAGGTTAATCTATGAATGTACATATTTTTGAATAAGGCCCACTTGCACAAAATGTAGTTGGTTAAACAGGATTAAATTTACAATATTGTATAACAAACTATAAATTTAATCTCGTGTTAGCAACTAACTCTTGAGTTAAGTTTTTTATGCAATTGTCAAATATATTTTTATGTGTTATGTTTATTTTTACTTATAACTAAGTAAGATTAAGTAAAGTAGATAAGATTTATATCCACAGTCTTTTTTTGTATTTGTCTTACTGTGGGTGCGCTATAGGTTCATCTCTGCTGAAGCCTTCGGGGTCTACAGGCGTGATGAAATGTTATTTTACTGATTGAAAGATTGAAGGAGTGACCGTGAGAAAATCACTAGATTATTTAAACCACATATTTACGTCTGAGAGGAACTTTTATCCGAATGGCCATGTAGGTCGGATTATTCCATCAAGGGCCGACACCTCCACCAATTCTTTGCTTTTTTTTCTTTCTTTTCTGCGTTTGCGTGTGGCTGGCCAGGACGTGGCTGGAGGTGGATCACTGTGTTGCCCAACTTCTCACAGGGTATGGTAACTTTAAAAGTAAATTGTTTTCTTTCAAGCTTGTTGCCTCGCCTTTATGTCAGTGTTCTACATCTGACTGCGAATATGTACAATCTACACATCGTATCTTATGAGAGTGTATTCTTTGGCAGAATGAACGCAATATCATGTTGTATAATGCATAGGCTGCATCAGAAGTTGTTTACTATACGGACCTTTTGGCAATTAAAACTTTCCGTGCGTTCAAACGTTTTATACGTCCATACCTATTATTGGAATCAAAATAGCTCACAATTTTAGGACCTTGATATTAATGCTAATATTAATCCATGGTGCTAGGCAATGGGGCTTATCCCAGTTGTAAACGACCCTTTGTGCCTATTGTTTTTGTTTGTTCTGTCTCCTACTTGATATGGAGGGAAGTGGAAATTTGTATTTTTTCCTACTCCTTCGTCTTTTCTGATTGATTTTGTTGCGGTATCCAATACAGTTAAATTCATTCACTGGGACTTCGTCGAGCTGCATTGCCTCGGCGCTTTTCTGGTGGTCGCCACTGTTAATTCTGGCTTTCAGGAGTTGCAGTGGTTTGGGAATAGTGCGGTGGGATTGTTCCAAATTTAGTCGGATTGATATGTAACCTTTGCTGATGCAAAGTTAATAAAAATAACGCCTAAGGCCCACTTGCATAAAAACTTAACTCAGAGTTTATTATACTGCAACTAAGTCTAGAGATAAGTTTTTCGTGCAAGTAGGCCTAAGTTTACCTTGGTTTTGTATAAATGTGCGTAGTTAGGTTTTTAAAACAGTTTAGGTTTGTTTGGTTAAGTATGTATTCTACAAAAAAATCAATAAATTAAAATGCTTATGGTGCGTCAAGTGATTGTAACCTAAGATTCTATCAAAAGTATTATGGATTAAACCGAGGAAATCTTAGTCAATAAAATTGTTTGATTATTATTGTGCCCTGAAAGAAACCTAGATAGGTTAGGTTTAAAAAGGTTCAAACGGGCTGGTTTCCGCAAATCCACGACCAAGCGCGTATTTTGCGTAACCTACATATTGACATTATTGTTTATTTTTTTATTTTCTTGTACTTTTAGTAAAAAATAATTTACTTTTAGTAACCTTTAATTATTATTTTTTTTTATTCTGTCTGTTTTTAATTTTGACAGTTTTTATTTTTATTACGTTTTTTAATTTACTATTTTAGTTAAGATTCAGACATTTAATGGATTACTGATGCTTGTTCATATCCCACCAATATTTTAATATTGTTTGCTATAACATATTTGTATGTAATGCTGTTGGTGTGCCTAATAATATAAATTAATAAACTGAATGAAAATACAGTCATAATCCAAATATTTTTATTTAGTCCACACTGTCCCACAGCTGGGAAAAGGCTTTACAGAAACACTTCCAGGAATCCTTTTCGTGAGCCATCTGGAACCAGCCCTTGCGTTAGGCGTCTTGGATGGACAGGCGGCGCGCCGAGGCCGACCCATTCGGTATATTCAGTAAACATATTATCACTGTGAAAACTTCGCTGGAATGAGTTAAAAGTTAACTACACGTATCTTTGCACCATGATTGGATAGTTTGACAGATCACTTCATGGTTACTCCACCTAAGTTTTCACGGTGATATTTTGCCAGCATAGCTCTACAGGCAGAGGTGGCGACACGTCCTACATAGCTCTACAGGCAGAGGTGGCGACACGTCCTGCCCCTGATTTCTGATTTCAGTATTTGAAGTTGAGTTTTTGTCAATCTCTACTTACAGTCGTGACAATCTAAGAACTCGGATTTGATAGCTATAAAAATACTACTACCATAAAAAATTAAAATTGTATATTTTTATATTTGTTAAGGGTAATCTTTGGATGTACTGATCCCATGACGAAAATTATTTCACTATGAGAAAAATTCACTATCCGTTCAAGATCCCACCGCTTAAACCTGCACGTATTTTTTTTATAACACTTTATAAACACGAATGACACTTGACGCAGTAGGTCATTTGAAAAAAAATGTAGAAAGTAGGGATGAAAATGGTTACCAGCTCGCAGTTACGAGACAACGCATGTATTACCAGGTGAAAATTGGTCACAAATAGATTGTAGCTAATTGAGAGCTGGCAACCATTTTTACCTACTTCAAAAAAGGAGGTAATCAATTCGACACCTATGTATGTATTAATGTTGGAATTGCCCAGTATTCACATAAGGGAGTCCAACTGGACTTAAAAACATGTCTGCTAAATTGTTTAAGTGTGTGCTTGTGTCCTAATCTCTTGAAAAACAAAATATAAGGGGTAATTACAATTTATTTATTTAAAGATAAATGCGACTAGATATTGCCAGGCAACCCAGCAGTAATTTATTTTACTAGCAAGTATTATTCATGAAAATTAAGTTTTATCGAAAAGACAGATATCTGCAGCTTTAAACGTGGGATCTTAGTCTATATCGCTGAGTGTAATTCACATAAAAGTAGCTTATCCGCGTATGCGAGATACCCAAGGGGAAAAAATCTAGTTATTTATAATGACAGTGAGTGCGGCAAGAAAGCTCCCACTCAGCATGATACTGTGCCATGGGGTATTCACAGCATGGCGCTGATTTTCAGTGGTCACCTCGGACATGCCGTACGGAAACCAAGACGAGTACGTTAGTACAGATACAAAAATATACAACAAATAAAGTACGATAAAATAAAACAAACTACTTAAAATTTGATGCGACCAATGCAAATGTGTATGTACGTAGAAAAAGAAACATAACGGTACATAAAGCGGGCCACACACCTTCAGTTTTAAAACTGTACAGTTAGACAGATCTGTTAAAAGTGACGTCCCTAATGTCAGTTAAAACTGAAGTCCCTTAAACGATGAGTTTTATAGTCAGATGCTTCAGTTCGAACCTATTTAGGGTTGGAGACAAACATTCGAGGAATACATAGCTTAAACGGATGATGATCTTTATTACTTGACGGATTAAACTCTTACAATTTTGCCAGTAACTTTTCATGTGCATCTTTTTTGACATGGTGATAGTACTCTTAAATTTCCATAAACATTGTTTTTAATGGCATACTTCAATAAATACTAACACACATTCACGTTGATTTGCCATTTTCATTTTCAAGAACGCAGTACGTACTAACTCCAAAAAGGCTTCGGTAAAACTGACAATCTGCGTAGCTCTAATTGTTGAGTTTTATTTCATGAAAATTTGTTTAGATTGTCAGTTCAACAGTGCAGCTCCCAGTTTTGCTTACACACGTACGATGTAACTGAACAGTCCGACTGTACAGATGAAACTGTGTAATTAAAACTGAAGGTGTTTGGCTCACTTTACAAACTGCACCAGAGTTCTACCCACATACGGTGAATATTTCTGTAAAATATCAAAACCTGAGAGTACACTTCACAAAGTTGGAATGAGGCCGTTAAAAACCTGCAAAGTATCATTTAAAAAAGAGCTAGTGATTTTGCGCGGTCGCCACGTATCATATTGACATTTTATATGAATTACTTTACCAATTTTCTTATTTGAATCATAGTATAATGAAGAAATAAGGCTTTCAAAGAGAGGTGTTTCGTGTTGTATTCTTGAGACAAGTAAGTTATTCAGTTTATTATAGAAAAAAAAATGAAGTAATGTTGCATCTAGATAATTAATAGGACAAGATTAGTTGGTTATCATCGAATTTAGGAAACGATACACACACATACCAGTCGAATAAAAAATAAGTACCTAGATGTGATTTCATGTATGTATAAATGTAGGTTATCTTAAATAATATTAAAGTGGTTCAATTCTTGTTTTGCTCGTAACATCTGCAGGCTCTGCAAGTATTGATCTGATTAGGCACAAAATCATTTTCACTGAAAGAAAGAAAGAAAGAAACGTTATCTCTGAGTACCACGAATATCACGAGATACATCTGGTTTTGGTCAGCCAGATCGTGAATATGTATCCTCCGACTGCACAGCATGATTTTCATCTTGTTTACGTCTTCTTAGTTCGCTTTTTAAGCAGTCGGGTTTTTAGATTTTTTGAATCAACTTTTTTTGTCTATTAGTTTGATTCTCATCGTTTCTTTAATTTCTACTTTCAGTAAACTATCTCGAGACCATGCCTGTGATGACCCGTAAAGCTATTGCTCAGAACTTGGAACTTAAACTAAGAACAGCACTTCAAGAACTTAATGAATAGCAACATCAATTTAATGAAATGTTGCATGAGAGAGATGAATGTGATGTAGAAGTGAAAAATGTCATCTTTAAAAACACAAGCCTTAAGCGGGAGCTAGTGGTGCTGAGTCAGCAATGTCAGAATGTTGTTGATGAACGCAACCAACTGCGGGCAGTCATGGAGGGTTTCCATAATTGTAGTGATTTATTTGAGGAGGATTTAGGAACAGTTAGGGACCTAGAAGATAAATTGGCTCATGCTAATTCTCAAATTTTGAATCCGCATAAAGAACAGTCATGTACTCAGGTACAGGAAACATGCCATTTATATAGTGAGTTAATAAAATCAAATTGTAAACCTCATTCCATAACTACTATTGACCTGACTGAAGATTCCTTATAAAATGAGACAAATAGGTTTAAAGTTAGTCATAAAAACTGAAAAAGTATGCAAATTTAACTATGCTTATGTATAAAATGTGTGCATAGATGTTCGTCAGCTGTCGATACACGAATTAGGTTTTCGTATTCCAATAAGATCTTTCTAAGAAGATGACCTTAGGCTATGGATTCCAAATCTTTCACTTGTTTTTAGCTTTCTAGTAAGATGACGTAAGGGTAACAAAAGAAAAAAAGCTCTAGAAAAGTGTTATTCGACGTCAGCGATAGCGATGGTTGAAATGCCATAATGTAAGGGATTGATTTCGTGACATTTCGATAGCGTTTGACATTTCCATTCATTTTTGTAATTTTTCCAATCGCTACCGCGACGTTTTTGTTGATAGAATGTTACCTGCCTAGGGCACAGATAATAATTACTAGCATACAGGTGCCTCATTCTATACAAAGAAACCGTGCCGACGTAACTTGCGTTTTTCGTCTGGTTAAAGTGATTATTTTCGTAAGTACATCGATTACGTTTGGTTCCGATCCACAGCGATAGATGGTGCTAACAGCGATTTGTAAGTAAAAGGGTTTACTCGTTTTTGCATGTTTTTACAGTTTCACTGTACCAAAAAGCGTAACAATACAAAAATAAAATTCGAGTGGAAAGCCTCAGTAATTTTAAACCGCGTCAAAAACACACAAATTTTATTCAATTTTAGGAAATTTTAATTTTACTCACAACTTAATAACAAATCGATGCATATCGCGCCATCTAGTGACATTTATTTGATCAAAATTTTCTTTCTAAGCGTCGGGACCTCGTGATGCATCTGGAGGCTTATTACATCTTAACTTGTATTTAGTCATTTGTTTGCATATTATTTTATCTTATTGAACGCATAGAGGGGACGCCCTAGAAGGACATACATAAATCTTGTTGGTGACGTTCTTCTGAAAGGCCAGGTGCATAGTTAGTACGCATAACTGGAGTGCGTGTATGAGTAGATGTATGAACGTAGATGTATTACAATTACAAAAATAATTGGAATGTATAATTTGACAAAAATAACCCAGCCTGTATAAACAGTATAATTAAGTACATATTAATTTATTATTTTGTTCTCAACAGGAGTTGAATCTACAAAACATTCGACAAGAATTAGTCCAACTCTTGGACAGCCACCAAAGCCCCGAAGAATTTAAAATTTACTCTGTACTACCAGCTAACCTGCTGCCGACACCGCGGTGGGTAACCAGCGAAGTAGATACTGACGCTGGCAGAGTTACCCCATGGCCGAAGGTGCAGTGTGCTGATACTGATACTGCTCTGTAGATGCTCTCCTGGTCGATGCCAGCGCCGCTCAGCACCGACCACTGGAGCCATCAACATCGGTCCAACCCAATGGAGCCAGCAGAACTATCCCGAAAAAGGTATTGGTAAGTAAATGTGCATAGCAAACATGAGTAAAGAGTACGAGCAGTGGTGGCCTAGTGGGAACAGCCGCGACTTACATGTTGTAGGTCGTGGGTTCGAACCTAGGTAGAAAAAAAAAACAACCAACACCACCACTGCTCTCGAAACGGTGAAGGAAAACATCGTGAGGAAACCGGCATGTACTAGAACCAAAAATTCGAAGACATGTGACATCCATCAACCCGTACTGAGCCCACGCGGCCCATTCCCTCTAACAGAGAGGAGGCCTGCATGAACAACGGATCAAATGGGAGTTAAAATACGGAAAAAGATATCCTATTCTATGAACGTAGATGAAGCTAAAGTAGTATGTAAGGATCATAGCAGGTGGCGTTCTGCAATTTCTGCCGAACAAAGCCGATCATGGGCAAAGGGCGAGAATGTATGTCTGTATGTTGAATGTAACAACTAATCCTAATCTAAATAGTCCAATAAATACTTCAATCATTCGTCTTACTAATCTTTTACTTTTTCTTGCTGTAGACGACACAGCGATGGCTCAAAAAGAAAACCGGTGGTATCTTCGTACCTCAAGAGATATCAGCAAGGGAGGTAATCGATTAGTAAAGATGCGAACCGGAATGGGACGGTATGTATAAAAACTTTATAACATATAAATTTAACCGACTTACATAACACAACACAAAAAAGTGAAATATAACTTTTTTTTCGGAAGTCGGTGTTTTTGGTTCCTTTTTTTTTCGTTTATGACACCGACTTCCAGAGAGAAAGTTTTTTATAAAGCTGAGTACCGGTACCCTATACTACCAGTAAAATTCCAACAAGCCTTAACACGACTGGGATACATTAGTTTTATTACGGAGTTCCAGTAACTACTTTCAGTTTCATCACCTGATCAGTTCAATGGTACCATTTTCACTAGAACCATTTATTTAAATTTGCTTCATTGCAGTCATTTAACTATTCGAGATATCTTATGTTCCAGTGGCCATCTGTGGTCTTCTTCATCAGTTCCACTTCACTAAATGATACTTTCTGAATACAAACGCTTGCCATGTTGATGAAAATACCAAAATCACTATATATGCCTATAAAATTTGAGGAATTTCCTCAATCAGATCCTGACCCGATGACCATGGGACCACCTGGGAAGTATACCTTTTCAAACATAAGAAGGATTTTCCAAATCGGTCCAGGCATCTTTGAGTAATGGGGAAACAAACATAAAAAAATAGTTTCTGACGAATTGAGAACCTCCTCCTTTCTTTAATGTCGGTTAAAAATATCATAAAAGTTCAGTATTAAAGTATGAATGTCGTGGTGATCCAGTGCTATTGGTATTTTTACAAACACTTTAGTAGGAACTTCATGGCCAAGAACTGAAAATTGAAATTCATGTAGCGAGTAACTTTGCAAAATATGAAAATAAGGATCCATAAATGGTTTATAATTTTGATTGAATAGGTGCTGCAGATTATTTAAATACAAGGTGGCTTATCTTCTGTTTTACGTGGGAGTTGTAAAGATAAATATCGAAGGCAAAAAAACACTTCTGAGTGGTGGAACCATCATAGTCGAGAATGAAGTACAAAGTTTGAAATCTGGGTTTATTTGATAGCCTAATATATAGTAATTTGAATTCAGAGTTCAAAACGTTCTGAATTAAGACAGATTATGATGAATACAGTTCGGATGTAGAGCGTAATCTTCCCTAAAAGAAGTACTGCGGCTACTTCAGAACCGAAATTTCACGGATACGGATCGGATATAGCGCGTATAACCGACCTAAGTTATTAACTTTTTATTGTTACCGATGTATTACTGACTTTGGCATTTGAAAAGTGTTCTGAGTAGGTATCATAAGTATAAATTACGTCACGATCTCTCGGAGTTTTTCATCATCGCGAACTTACCTGTAAAAGAAGAAAATAAAATATTAATAATACATTCAAAGTATGTTAAAATATATTTATGTCAGTAATAGTTAAGACTCTACCATAACTGTAACAGAGATTGATCAGTGCGGTAGACACAGAATGACAGAAAACAAGGTTTTGAGATAACGATTGTGTTTATTTTGGTCTTTGTTTACTGTTATATACGTGTATAAGCTAATCCTATCGGGTTTTTATCGGTTACAATTCGGGAATTCTACGACAGAATTGCACAATTTGACTCCGGCTAGCCCTTTCCATCATCGGATTACAAGACGTACCTGCCAATGCGCACCAAATTTTTGATTGAGAATACTTTCATTGTGCGTGCAACTAAGATCTTTATGTCAAGAATAAATAGGTTTATACTTATAGACAAGCGTGGTTCACCGTCGACCACATCATCGCTTACCATCACGCGGGACAGTGGTCAAACGCGAGCCTGTCCATAACAATTAAAGAAAACACATTTGCTACCAGAGTTAGATGTCATTACATTTTGAAGGAGAAAATATTATGATCACAATAGTATTGTAATCAAAAAAACACCCAAAACAGGTATCAAATCTTGAACTCCGTTATCATGCTTCCACCACATGTATACCTACCTTAACAGAGATTATTTTTTTCATAAAATTAAAAATTGTTGTTTAATGCCTAATTTTTGTAAATAATCTTACTATAGGTACTATAATTATAAACGTGAAAGTTTGTGAGGATGGATGGATGGATGTTTGTTACTGTTTCACGCAACAACTACTGAACGGATTTTGATGAACCTTTAAAGGTTGACTGGTAGAGAATGCCTTGCTGCATTAAGTCCGCCTATGTATCATCATTGTACATAAAGTTTAAATAAATAAATAAACTTTACAAAAATATAACATATATCAGAGTAACAAATAAGCTAGAATTTATAAAGATATTTGGTTAAGAATTCCAACTCCACGAGGGCGGTGCTGCGGGCGGTAGCCAGTCAGAATTATATAAAATAAACTATCCATAAGTGGATTTCTTTTTGTACAAGTGATGTGTAACGTTTTTGGTATGCAATGTATATTCTATTCTATGGTTCTAGCTTTAGTATAAACTGTACAGCTTAGTATTAATTCATTATTTTATTGCCAACAGGAGTTCAACTTACAAATCATTCGACGGGACTTATTTATAAATAGCTGTCCCTTAGCGACTTCGTTCCCGTCAACTGGCTAGGTAGCCAGGTAGGATAGGGTAGATAGGTACCTACCCTACCCTACCTTACTCTACTTACCCCCTGCCTTCCCTACCTATATACCTTTTTTTATACATTAAGTAGCCTATGTCCTTCCTCTGGATGCAAATTTCATTGAATTCCGTTCAATCGTTTAGGCGTGAAAAGGTAACAGACAGATAGCCAGACAGTCTTACTTTTGAATTTATAATATTAAATATAGAATAGGTACCATGAATGAAAACAAATAAAATAAATTAATCACATCACATGTTTGTTACTATTCCAAGCAAAAACTACTGAATAGATTTGAATAAACAACACAAGACAAAGATTGAATAATGCATGTCACATCCACCAACCCGCACTGGGCCGGCGTGGTGGATTAAGGCCAATTCCCTCTCAAAGAGAGGAGGCCTGTGTCCCAGCAGTGGGAACGTTAAAAGGCATCATTAGATGATAGTGAAACTTTAAAGTAATATAGCTTATACATCACGCATAGATTAAGCGCTAACGGAGTCGCGGGTGGCAGCTAGCAAATAGAAAGGAAAGGAATACGCAGTAAAATATTGACATACACAAGTTTATCACGGTTTACCCTAATTACAAGAATTAAGTTTTAATCACTTATTTGCACATTTCTCTCAAAATATTTTTACGGAAACTACAAATGATCCTCATTAACTAATCAAAGTTAAAATCTATTTAGCAACGTCACTCATCATCATCGGCCTTTTAATGTTCCCACGGCTGGGACACAGGCCTCCTGTCTGTGAGAGAGGGAATGTGCCGTAATCCACCACGCGTGCGGTTTGGTGGATGTCACATGTATTCGATTTTTTGGTTCTAAGATTCTGAGAAGTTCTTTGGTTATGTTAATTTTTAATAGTCTTATGTTTGTTGAATTGTTGTTTTCTTATGGGAATAAAGATATCTCAAACCTCAAATATGACTCTGAAGTGCACTTTTAAACTTTGTAACATTGTCAACTGGCACCTCTACTTAACCATTCGAGAAAAAGTACAGCCTATATATGTTATGTTTTAAACAATTAAACAAAAATATATGTGTACCAAAATGACAATAAAAAACTATAATTTAAAAATCTAAAACCCGACTGCTTTGGAAGCGAACTAAAAAGCTGTAAACAAGAAAAAAACATACTGTGCAGTCGGAGGATACATATTCGCGATCTGGCTTACCCCCTGATCCTCCACTGCACAGCATAATTTAAAAAAAATCTGTCTAGTGTCATGAATATAACATACATACAAACAAACAAACAAACAAGATACGCGCGAAAAACTCTTTCCTTGGAGTCGGGTAAAAAAATGTGTAGGTATCAAAATGTCAATTTGTTGAACTATACATACTTGAAATAAATATTTACCCACCAAAATAATATACCAAAACCATTAATTTGATTTTTCTTTTTTGCTAACAGGTTGAACTTTCAAACCAACAACAACAACAAGTGCTCCGCGATGTAAGTACAAAAGAACACACATAAGAAACAAAAGAATACACTTGCAAAAGTAGAGAAAGAGTCTCGCTTCTGTAACCAACGTAACCCTGGACTCCTGGTACCCTGGACTAGTTTTCCCATACCAGGGAAAGTGCTGGTTCGGGCAAATTATTGAAAGCCCCCGTTCTCTAATTAAAGAAGAAATTATGAAATGACTAGCTTAAAAAAGATGGCATCGAGGGAGTGAAACTTCCAGGCAGATCTTCTTGCAGTATTTTAGCCCGAATCAAGTAATGTTAAAAATCTCATTCGAAGTGCATTGTGTGCATGTGAAAAAGTGTTGGATCAATACTAAAAAGTTTCTTTTTAAATTATTTTTTTTACTTTTCTATGTTACGTTTTATATGATTTTTGTATTGTATCTGTGTCGATTAATTGTGTTCTATTCTCTTAATTTTGCTTCTTAAGCAGTCAGGATTTTGTTTTTTTTTATTTTCTTTATTTTATAAAAGAGATGTATAATTTTTTTGGTTTACAATAAAGTATATTGTATTGTATTTTATTCGTAAATTTATTAATTAATCCGTAATTTAATGGAACCAATATGAAATGGCACAAGCATCATGGCTGCTACAAGGAGTTCGTGGTTATATAATAACAGCCACACTGATCGATATTCAAGGCTAAGCAGCGCTTGCCGAAGTCAGTCTGTAGATGGGTGACGATCTTATTATACCGAGATTGCTCCTTGCTTTGGAAAGTACATTAAGAGCTGGTGATCCCGGCTGTCATTTGTACTTTTAAGATAGTCGTTACGGACAGCCAGTCAGAAGTTAGAAAATCTACCATCAGTCTTATCAAGGAGTATTGTCTTATGGAGGTCAGACGGGCAGTCGCTCCTTGTAAAATACAGGCATTCAACTACATACTGATTAGACTAGAAGACGCCTAGGCAGATTAATCAAGGCTTAGGAGCTAGATGATGCTAGATGATGGCACAAGTAGACACATAACCTAACCAAACATATCTTAATAGAAAAAGCGGTCGCAGACATCCGACTGAATATCCTAAGTAAAAAGTCATAATTTGTTGGCTGGCGTCTATTTCCTCCTCTAATATTGTATCAATTTAAAAGATATTCCATAAACTGAAAAAGAGAGATATATACTGTTCCCGAAGCACTAGAAAGCTGAAAGATGCAATCAGAGGCCTAGTGTACAAATTTGACAACTATAAATGAAAAAAAAACACATAGAAGCACAACATACTCGTATATCTGTATTCAAATAAAGGCATATCTTTTAAATTTGTCCTTTGGAAGAGGAAGTAGGCGAGGGCCAAGACCTCTAATTTTGACTTTTTACTAAATAAATTCAATCGGAGCTCTCTGCCAGCATTTCCTCGTAAATTCTTAACACAAGGCAAATAGCATTTTGCGAAATACTGCAGAATAATCACCAAAAAATCACGTCGCAATTATTGACAGAATTACTTGCTTGTTCGACCTACCTTCAATGATACTTGTTTTAATAATTAATTAAGTGTAGGTACTCTATAAAAAACACTAGGACTTTACCCACAAAAGATTAACCTTTGATAAAATATCCAAAAATCGTTGGGTACTAGTCAAAGCAATTAAATAATCCAGTGTAAAACCAGTAACATATCAGACAGAGCTAGCATCTTGCGCGGCCGCCACGCATCAAATTGACATTTAATTTTAATATTAATTACTTAATGTAATTACGCCATTAAGAACTGGTCAGAATCATAGTTTATTAATTAGGGCTTACGTAAAGTGAGGCGAATGGATTTATTTTTAAGAAACTGGTGCTGGTGAGTTATTTAAATTCGTTTCAGTTTGAAGTTGAATAGTTTTTTTAACTGTGTGCTGTGCACTGTGGTTCATTATTTGAAATTTGGAAAAAGACAGTTGAAGAATTTCTGATTATTGAAATGTAAGATCCAATTTCTTTTTATTTAAAATAAACGTAATTACATAAACTAATGTAGGCATTTAAACGAGCAATTCATCTATACTAATAAAATAATAATAATATTATAAAGAGGAAAGATATGTATTTTTGTATGTAACGAATAAACTTAAAAACTACTGGACCGAATCCAAAAATTCTTTCACCGTTGGGAAGCTACACTGCCCGGGTGACATAGGCTTTAGGCTAGGCACAGGGACTTTTTATCCCTGTATTCCCACGGAAACAGGAACTACGTGGGTGAACCGCGAGGTGTCCGCTAGTAGTATAGAAACTTATTTCATACCTACCTCGGCAATGTCTCTAACGGTTTTGCTTTTCATCAGTTGCATTTTTTTTTTTTTAATTTAACCAAAGACTGGACTAATAAATTTTTGTATAAAAACTATGAATTAAGAATTGAATTAGATTTTTTTTTTCAACATAAACATCATGACTTTATTTATTCTAGAAGTTTTAGGCAGTAGTACACCTATACATTTCACTTTTCAATTTGTCTCAATAGAATCTGCGAAGGATTTGCTAAACACCGTCGAGTTTTTATAAATGCGGTTTGTTAAACAAAGCGATATTAATAATTGTGTATAAACGCGTATAAAAAGTGGAGAGTGTAGATAAATACAAAAAAAATGATTTTTTCATCGTCCAGTTTTGACAATAAATTTTACCTTGCGTGGGTAATCGACTTTTTGTTAATCGAATCTTACTAAAGTATAATATATGTCTCTTATTACTTCTTACTAATATTAGAAATGCGAAATTTGGGCGGCTGTATGTTTGTTACCCAATCACGTCAGAACGACTGAACAGATCTGGATGAAATTTAGATTAGCACATAGGCCTACTTAATCTCGATATAATGTTTCCTTTTCCTGAAAACACTTATCACGTGGGCGCCACCATACTTGTTGTATTATTATCTGTCACTAGTATTTGCCGTTCTTAGAAGGCCGAGTCCACAAACATAGACAGAGTGATATTTTTTCAGCGATTGCGATTAATATCTTTCACAGCCCCACTGTAGCGCAAAGGCCTCTTAAAATACAGAGAAGGCACAAGCATTGATCACCACGCGATTACGATAGTTAAGCTCAAAATATTGGGCCTTACTGATAAAAATCTCTGAGCTCTAGAATCAACTGACTAAAAGATTCTAAATTCAAATAGCCTTTTACATAAATCAAGAAACTGACAGCACATTCTGTACTAAAATTTTCTATGGAGAATTTTAATAAGGAATCTGTTAATCAGTTGCTAATAAATTAATTGCTAAAAGTTTAAGTTTTGGCGGAAACGTGATGGCCTCTATGTTGTTTCTCTGTATTATATTCCTAAAATTGCGTTAAATTGAATATTAATTGTGTAAAAATGGTGCAAATACCCTTATTTTACAAGTATTTCGACGGTATTCAGCAATAAAATTCATTAAATATTGTAAATTAAAATTTTGTATAGATTTAAATTAAACTCAAACAGAACTTTAAGTCTATATTCCCAAAGGGTTAAGCAAAGGTACACCTATATAATATAACACTTACACGTCGCCTCTCAATTTTAATTTAGAATTAGTTACAGAATTTAGAAGCCTGAAGGCTCTAGAGAAGTGTCATTTTGACGTCATCGACGGCTATGGTCGAAATGCCAAAAGAATTGATCACGTGATTTCATTCTATCACCAAAAGCGTGGCGATAGCGATTGGAAAAATGTCAAAAATGTATGGAAATGTCAAACGCTATCGAATTGTGGTCAATCCCTTACATTTTGGCATTTCAACCATTGCCTTGAGCATCAGGGCAAGGATAAACAAATAAATGAACGTTCTCAAGTAATGTAAACATGAAAGTGGGTTTTTTTTTTTTTTTTTTTTTTTGTCGACGGGGAAAATCATCTTATGACAAATCCCGCTCTTGGGTGGAGCGGGAGATAGTGTCAGACTTGTACTGACTAAAAACCCCGCGCCGTTCCTTCTAGCCTTCATACCGGGGCTCTAGCTTCCTTTCGGATAACCCCGAACCCCGGTAGGCTTCGACCCAGCTGGGCCCCTCTCTTTGCTGACAACTCCTTGAGGCGCGCGGGAACAGTGCGCGCCGTCGACGCCTTGGCTCGGTCCGGGTAGTTACCGGACGATCGGACAGCGAGCTACCCAACATGAAAGTGGGTGCTGAACAACTGTTATTTTCATATATTATAAACCGGTTGCAGTCCAAGAGCTATACTAATGTATCTTAAGCTTAGCTGAAGTATAGTTTTTCATACTCGTGTGCAGACCGCAAACCTTGTAACAAGTATGATGACAGTTATGCGAACTAACGTAAATTAACTTAGCTTCACTGCTGGCCTACAAGCGGGCTTAGAATTGATCCCATAGTCATAATATTAATAAATTTGTTTACACAGGTTACACACCCATTTCCATCAAAAGTTTCATAGTGAAAGCTTTTTAATTTATAATCTGATTTCACGTCCCTAAGGTTTTTCGCGTTGGTATATTCAGTTGTTTACGCTTCCCTTTGAAGTTAAGTACAACAGAGGATAAAGGAGAGGATAGGGATTCCTTACCCCCTCTCCCTCAAACCCTTTTGGGGGTGGTCGATTTGGAATCGACCGCTGCGCGTACGCACCTATCTTTCTAATCTTTCACTACCGTACAAGTCGCCTCTGAAGCCGGACGTTTCCAACCTCGCTTCATAGCTCCGCGCACACTTAGCTCCGCTCCGTGACGACTGGGCGAAGCGAGGTTGTGTTTCGTGATTTTATAATTTAATTTGCGTTTTGTACTATCGCTGTATCATCTTCATAGTTCATATTTAAGATCCTGATGCCGCCAGCAAAGATTTTGTAAGTATACTGTCTCATAGTCTGCTTGTGATTTTGTTTGAATACGACCATACTTTTTCCCGCGCATCTTTAAAATACCGCGTCGCTCCACTAATTGCTAATGAATTAAAAATCACCACGCTTCAGTAATATCGTTAATTACTATAGTTATACCAAGTTCTCTCAAAGGACCATAAATCATACTTCTCCTGTAGTAGCAACGCCATTAAGTTTCTTTAAAAAAAAAAATGTTATTTTTTTTTTGCCACGCATGTTAGAAAGCCGTGCGGTCTCCGCGCGGACGGAATTCTTCTCGTCTGAGCGCGCCATTATGTGTCAACTTACTATGAACTTAAACAAAATAAATTAACAATAGGTTTGAAAAGGTGGTTGTAAACTTATAAGGTCTCAAATATGATTACCTACTTAGTAAATTGATTTGTAAAACGTATAATCTTATTATTTGAATGCAATTAATATTAATAGTTCAAAGAATATTTCAATTATTTGCAGCACTAGGTAATACTGAAGTTTTTTAAAGGTATTTTCTTGATAAAATTATATCCGAAATCAATAATAATATTATAATACTTAATTCTTTAAGGTCTTGAGGACAGTGCTAAAATAAATTAAAGTAAAATCTTATTAGTTATTTTTCTGACTCAGTAAAGTAATGTTTCAGTAAAAACTCGTAGTCTATATAGTTTGTACACGGTTGATGCCAATAGACCCGTCCCCTATTACAAGGGACTTGAACAAAAGTCTTTGCCTGGCACTCCGGGGAATACAGCCGTGATGTTATGTGTGAATATTTACTCATACTTTTGTCCAAACTAAACGTCGAAACGATGTTGTCTTTAGTAATAGTTTTTTAATTATATTGGCGATAACTTGGGGTATTTAAGTCAACAGTGAATAGTTTACTTCTAGTCGACCGTGGTTCATCTTTGACGACTCCATTACTACCCATGTTACCAGGTTTGATAGTTTTATTATTGTATTTTATGACGGTACTGTGGGCGCAGTGGCTGAGCGATTGGCTGCTGCACTGTCGCGGGTTCGATTCCCGCACGGAACAAACATTTGTATAGCTTACAGATAGTTGTTCCCGGTCTGGCTGGTTGTGTGTGTAAGTTTTTGTGTTTGTTAACGCGTCCACGATGGAGGATTCTTGGTGTGGGGTTATGAATTATAAGAATAATTTTAATTGCGAAAGTAACTTTGTCTCTCTGTTAACAAATACTTTCACATATGAACGTCATGAACGGACTTTAAAGAAACTTAGCACACGTGTAGACAATGTCCTGGATAAGGCAAGATCTACTCGTGTGCTACTACTTTTATCCTGGCAGTATGTTCCTTTGGGATAAATTCACTGGGGCGAAGCCGCGGGCAGAAGCTAGTATACATTTATAAACTTGAACTTTTTTACTTTTACATTTTATATACCATGCGATACGATTGCATAAAAATATTCAGAGGCAAACACTTTCTTATCACATTTTTTTCCAATTAAATGTACGTGTACATAAACAGCTTTCCCCGAAGAAAACAAAATAAACCAAAAAAAAATGGATTTTTAAACTATTGGATTAGAAATTATATGTAAAAATTAGAAATGATCTCTCGACCATTCTACGTTTTATTTACAAAATGAGTATGTATGTAAAGATACGTAGGACGTACAGATAAAGCACGGACGGATATAGCAGATACGTTCAGTTCAGTTCTAGATCGTTCTGTAGTTCATGCCTACACCGATGGGAAAATGCGAAGGTTATGTATTTAGAATGCTAAAATCATAATCCTTCATTTTGGATTAAACGGAGTCAGGGAAAAAATATCTTTTTACATTTTCTACGATACCGAAAATAATTGGGTATAAATTTAAGTAGGGTTACCATTTCCAACCGCAGTTTTAGAAAATAATAGGTAGGTTGCATAGAAATATTAACTTCTTTCTGTGGTCCATACCATCCCTTTCATGACCTAATCTTTACTAACAAAAGTCGAAACCCTTTTAATTGTTTCTTGTAATAGTTTTTTTTTCCTCTTTATTGTTTTTATTATCTACAATACTTTAGCAAAATTATAATTTCACAAAAATCTTAGCTACACGATTTTCAACTTTAGAATATGGTAATAAGGTATATGATATATATGCATGATAAAATTATTCTTTTTTTATGACGGTATCTGAAATATTTTTGAGAATGGATGTAAATAGAAATCATAAGGATTATTTTATGAGCCCAACTTTTGTTTATTCGCTAAAAAAATGTAGTATTTTCGTTTGAAACGAACAACTTTTAGTATCGATCGTTCTGGGTTTTATTTTCGTGAAAAAAAAAAACTTTTGGTAGCCAGTACTGAATGGCCCAACAAACTGTACTTTTGTATGTGTAGTGTTGTTTCAAAATATAGTGGTCGGTTATAAGTTATTTCATGCAAGATTGGAGGATGATCTGAAGCTGACGGCTGGTCACGACTGGAGAAGGGTGGCGCGAGACAGAAACCTGTGGAAGTTGTTAAGCATAGCACGCATGCGGTTTTTAGCCGTGTGGATTTTATTCGCGCGAATTTTTATCCGTGTTCAGAATAATAACTAACACGCACTGCGGATAAAATACCGTGCGGTTTTTTTTACCGCAACTGCTTACAGCTTAATATAATTCCATATGTCGCAAAATTTGCGGTTTTATCCGCAAGGCTAAAAACCGCAAAGCCTGCTAAGTGCCTTAGAGGAGGCCTATGCCACAAGGACATTATATAAATTAAACAATTTTTTTATTATTCCTCTATGCGTAGTTCAAATTAAAGGGCTTACTATTATTACTACATTAATAGTTACTTACAATTACTTTCTTCGGGTTATATTAAATTTATTTATTGTAGGTACTTTCACACATTTATTTTTAAATACTTATTACAATATAGGGGTATAAAAACATTAAAAATTCTAAAAAAAAATAGTAGCCCTTCGGTATTGGGAACAGGGAACCAGTGGTCAGGGTTTCAGAAAGAGGAACCTCTTAAGCTACGCGCCGTGTCAAGCATAATTGCTTTCTGGATCAAGCCTCCTGCATCCACCAGCTCAACGAGAGCTTCCTCGTGGTTATTATTAGTCCACTTGCTCTTTAATTCCGTAATGTCGTGATGTCCGGCTTCACATCTCGTGGTTGAGGTCGTGGTTCATCCGGACAAATACCAAATTTACTTTTTCATTTCATTTGTAGTACTTTCTTAGTTTACGTAGATATCGATAACGTCAGCAACCTGGACTTATGTAGTTAAGGTCCTCACTCCGCTTAGTAGAGTAGCAGCGTAAAACGATGAGTTTCTAAAGCATACTCCTTAATAACGATTAGGTTAAAAGGTATGAAAAAAATTATATTTATTATTGATTCAAGTAATTATTTTGTGAAACATGTTTTTTTCGTATGACTAAAATTTTTTTTATAAGACTTAAGAAGAAAATCATGCTGTGCAGTCGCTGTCGGGACTTTTGATTTTTTGAATTCTCTTGTTTAATTGTTTTAATAATTACGGCAACGAAATTGTTAAGAATTATTAACACAACCTAGTAAAACCATTGTTTCTGCAGAAATATTAGCAAATATGTAGATATGTAGGGTCATAAGTATATCAGTAGCATGCATAGTAGTCATGAAGAAAAATTGTGTTATTATGGAAATTTTCTAAAGTTCTCTGTCCCACTCTTCGGGGAAGACAGGCGTGATGTTATGTATTATTTTTCTAAGTTCTATATTCTCTTTAAAAAAGTACAATTTAAAAATCCTCCGAAACATTTTTATTTCATGCTACATAAATCTATCTAGTTGTAGAGACACTTCGATCGACAATCTATTGAACACGTAATTATGACATAATATCATGCGTAAACACTCCGATTCAAACAGTAAAGCGTCCGTAACTATAACGACTGAACTGATTGTAATTGAACATAGCTAAGAACACTCGAGCTTAACCCAATTATGGGCTAAGCTCGCCTTTGTTCATAAGCTGTCCTACTGTATTTGTAAATGTTTGTTTTGTGTACAATAAAGAATAATAATAATTAATTAATTAACACTCGATACAAAAATCCAAATTTACCTTTCAACAAAAAAAAAACGAAATCAAAAACGGCGGAGTTATGATGCCACAAACAGATACACATATACACAAACACACAGGTCACACTTCAAACTTATAACACCCCTCTTTTTCCGTCGGAAGTTAAAAACAATCACTACTGAAAAAATGCCTCTAAGCAGCATTAGACGTCTTTCACCTACATTTTAATTTATTAACGACTAGCTTATCCGGGATTAAAAATATACGTACCTATGTCACTTAGGAATAATGTAGCTTTCTACTGGTGAAAGAATTTTCAAAATTGGTGTAAGAGTTTTTGAGTTTATCTATTACAAACAAACTTAAAAATAAATAAACTTACAAACAATCAAATCCTTACTCTTTATTATATTAGTGTAAATGATGATAAGGCCACAATAACTAAGTTTCAATTTATACTTAACTAAATAAGCGCCACCCGGTGACTTAAAGGAAACTTTATTTCTGTACGTTAGTTAACTTTTACGTCAACGTAATCGAGTACGTACAACAACTCGCACAAGACCGACACACTCAAACTGTTGCCGAAAACCCAGACACGTTTGAACTAACACCATGATTTATTATTTTCCAGCAACATGATGGAACCTTCCTGCAGCACGGTGGAGGAGGAATTCACCATGCTGCCCGACAGCAGCATCCATTCACTGCTGGAGAAGCCAACACCACCATACTCCAACATGACCGTAAAAAGGGCGTACATCGTCTGGTGGCACACTGGAGAACAGAACGACTTGAAATCCGTCTGCGACTATTTCCACAATCTTGAGACTCTGGTGAGTTCCATAGAATAAAATAGAGTATACGAGATTCAGATTCAGATTCAGATTCTTTATTTGTAAACATAGGTTACAGATACACAGGTGTGTGAGATGTTACAGTTTTGTAAGTTCTCTATGCTTTGCCATTAGGCGTACAAATGTTTTATCATTAATTTCACAATATTATATCAAAATTATGTTAAGAATTATTGTTGAATAAATCAATATTGTTATTATTTTCATGAAAATTAATTAATTTTCAGTGAAAACTGCAATGTCAAAACCAAAATAGTGAAACATCTCAGAAATGACAAAAAATATAAAAATAAAAATAGGCTAATGTCAGAATCAAATCAATACAAGAATGTCAAAATAAATCAATTAAATACTTTCAGAATGTCCACAAAAAAAAAATCCAAGAAATACAAAAACAAATATAAATGTCAAAAAAAAAAATGTTTTTAGAAAATATTGGATAATGTCAATTAATTAATAAACTAGTAAAAAATTAATGAAATATCCAGAATGTCAACAGTAAAAACTTATAGTGTGATGTCAATTAGGTAAATATGCAATAAATTCAGGCATAACAAAAAAAAAAATATATATATATATATATGATGACCTAATGTTTAATCTGAAGGAGGGATTATAGTACTGTCATCCAAATAGTCCTTTATTGAGTAGTAACATTTATCGATTAAAAATTTCTTAAGTACACTTTTGAATTTGTCCAGATTTAATGACTTTAATGTCTCAGGCAGCTTATTAAATATTTTTGTGGCCATACAAAAAGTACTTTTATTCATTAATGCTGTTCTGCCATGTATTATTTCGAGCTCTAACTTATTTTTGTCGCGTAACTTTCTATAGTAGCTTTTGGAAGCTATTTTGTATTGCAAGATGTGTGTATAGCTCTGATACATTTTTTTTGACCATTTCATTTGTTTCCTTTCCTTTTTTTTTTCATTTTTTATGGGTTCATCGGACTACAAGACGTACGGCAATGCGCCATCGTTACATGGTTGATATCCCACCCATACGCACAAAGCGTTTCGAAAATACTTTCATTGTGCGTACAGCTAAGGAGTGGAATTCCCTGCCGGCGTCTTTGTTTCCCGATAGCTACAACCTAGGGGTCTTCAAGTCAAGAGTGAATAGGTTACTTCTAGGCAAGCGTGCTTCACCTTCGACCTCATCATCACTTAACATCAGGCGAGATAGTGGTCAAACGCGAGCCTATAACAAATAAAAAAAAAAAAAAAAAAAAAAACAGGTTCTCTATCGACTGAGTTACCCCAATACATTACGCCATACCTAAGTGTACTTCATTGTACACCAAAAAGGTTGCACATCTCTGTAACATAAACAATCTTAATTCTATGGGTACATTGGCAGTCTTATCGCTGGCAGCGATGTCTACCAGACAACCTTGCCACCAACAGTATAGTAGCTCAACATTATAGCAGCTCGACATTATATTTTGTTTTATTTAAAAAGTCATTCATAGTCAGCTTCACTCCTGACGGCTGGCAAGGTTAGCCCACATAAGCAGAGCTTTGTGTAAAAAAGGTTTTCTTAAAATCAAACCGACTTCGATAGCAAAACACTAAAAAGTGCAAAATACTTACAACACTGATAATGATAAAAAAACAAGGAAGAAATGAAATTTATTTTGCATTCATTACACTTATTTAGTGTATTTACAATAAATAAGTGTAATAATATTTTTTAATTCATTTTTTTATGTATGTATAAGTGTAATTACACTTATTTAGTGTATTTACGCTAAATAAGTAGAATGAATGCAAAATAAAATATAAAACGTATTTTTTGTGCAGAAGTTTTAGTCACGCTTTTTAGTACACTCACTAAAAATGACGATGCACGTAAAATTTGCTAGTTCTATAGTAAGGTACCTTAAGGATTGACAAAATACTTGAAATCTTAATTTATTTATTAGTTTACCCAATGAAACTTGCAATATTCCCTAAGTTGAGAGATACTCAATCCAACACAAAGAATGATCATGATCCGATAAGTAGTTTCGAAGAAATGCGTGGACCAACATACATACAAACAAACATACATACATTTGTGAAATTTGGCACACGTGTTAAGAAGCCAACATAGAGTAACATTTGTGACTATTGTGCAGTTCTAACAATATTATATACATACGTATAGAGTTGATTACCTCCTATTTTTGAAGTTTGTAAAAGAGGGAGAGAGGGATTTGTTTATCAGTAGGACAATATTATTATAAGCTGCTTATATAGATAGATAGCTGAAAATATACTAGATAGTTGATAGTGTAGTGATGATATGATTATCACTTAAAAAAAGTTTATCCATGGAGTAGTCGCCCGTATCTTTGTTCGCAATGGAAATAAAGTAACGGGGAGGAAAAGAGATATAAGCAGGGGTCCATTGAGAACGCTGTCGGCGAAAATAGTATATCGTAATACCTTAATATACACTACACTGCTGCCTTTAAGAGCAATAGAGCTAATGTTTCCTTTTAAATTCCAGGAAGACACAATGTCCGTCGAACACCGGACGGTGAGCCGGATGCGCGAGTTCAACCTCATTTCCAACTGTCCACCAAAATCAGAACTTCTCATGGAGTACTTTCCCAACCTCTATCGCAAGAGGAACAACAAGAAAAAAAAAGTTAACAATAAAGTTAACATCAAGGAAGTACAAGCTGTTCTGCAAGAAGTTTCACAAGAAGAAGAATGTGTCTTCAATCTCGAAGGATTCCACAAGATGAAAGTACAAAAAGGTGCAAAACCCAGGGACATTATCAAAACCAGCCAGATGATAAGATTGTATTGCAAATCTCATAACAAATCATTACGAGTTATGCTCGCAGAATTCCAAGACTTTACCAAGAAGACTAATGCTGCAGATTCAGTTGACAACATCGCAATGTACATCACAAAACAATACTTAAAAGACGAATTCATTACAGTGAGTAATATGCCGAAAAGTTTTAGTTTCTTAGATTCGGAAGACGAACTAGATGATGTAGAAGAAGTTAGAAGTAGAACAGACAGCGGTGTAGAATCTGAAGTTATGGAGGATACTTTAGTTCCTTCTTTAACTGATGATCACCCATTGAATGAAAATACAGATGACATCGTAACTAACATCCAAAATGACAACAACATGAACGAATCCAAAAATCAGGAACTCTTTTGTGTTGTACCTACCAACAGTGAAAATGTGGCGGTAGACATTGAAAAGGAGAAGTCTGAGTGTGTTGTTTGTGAGCTTGTGCATAACTGTAATGGTTAACTTTATAAAGAGAAGATAGATGGCGTTGATGCCAGGAGAGCGCGCGCAGTGCAGTGAGGGCTATCGCGTTTGAAATGGCCACTAGGAGTGCTAGTGTAGAATAAAGTCTTCGAAATATTCAATGTCACTGTTTTAGGTTTTTTAAAGCGTGTTTATTCACGGTTTTTTCATAATAATTATGAAAATAATAGAAAATAAACACGTAATAATTACGACAGATTATCGCTTCGATTATGAGAGAGTTTTATATTTCGAAAACTTAACTTTTTTTACAAATCAACAATCGCACATTTATGGCATTAGAAATAGAAATGATTAATAAAATAGTTAGTTGAAACTGCTTACGTGCGTGTAGTAATAATTTTAATAGGTAGAAAAACTCAATGACTTTTTTCGACAGTGGAGCCAACTGGTGACGACAAACCGTTATCCTCATTTGCATTTATTTTCTATTTTTTTTTAAATCATAATGAATAATTTTTGGTACATTTTGTTATCATTTTGACATGAAACTTTTTTAATTGTATTTTGATACTTTTTTGTATTCTATGACTTCGCAAGATGTTGTGAGATTCGGATATTAAATTGATGATGAAAATATTAATTATGTGTTTTTTTTTTAATTCTTAGACAAAATCTTTCACTAATTTGCTTTTGTAAAGGAAAATACCGCCTGTGAAACAATACCTACCGGAGGAATACATATAACTTCAATTCGAATTTTAATCTATTGGATACAGCTATTTTTAACCTCCGACGGAAAAAGAGGGGTGTTTTAAGTTTGACGTGTGTTGCTGTGTACCTGTGTTTTGATTTAGTTTGTTTTTGTTTGAAAGGTGATTTTGTAGGGAGTGTTCTTAGCTATATTTGAATAATATCGGTTCAGCAGTTCAAAAGTGATAGGCGTTTTACTGCTTGAATTGGGGTGTTTTCGCGAGATATCGTATCATACTAACGTTTTCAATAGATTTCCGATCGAAGCGTATCTACTATGTACTAGATACATTACGTAGCATGACATAAAAACGTGTCTGGATTTTTTAAATTTTGAAATTTTACTTGTGTATGTAAATGCTGATACTCGTAAATATATTTCAGACAGAAAAAAGCTATTATTTTAATGCTCCTTTGTTACTGTAAAAGCCAGAACTACGATAAATTAATCAATTTACCGATAAAACCTAATATTACCAAGCCCAATATTAGACTTACTTTCACTTATTCGAATTTATCTCCGATACAATCATCAATATTGAAATCTAGCAAGGTATTGATAGTTCAACTCATCTGTGCGCGCGGCACTATGTGTGGGTAACCTTATTTGCTCAGACGACGACTGCCGCGTCACTGCCATGCACCGCGTGCAAAGATGAGTTGAATTATCTATTGCTATCTATATATCTATGGCACTTTAATTATAACAAGGCTGGATCCTCTCCACGATATGTTTTTGGGGGGATTACAAGGCAAAAGTGTGAAGGCCCTTTGTTATTAATTCTTTATCAATGACAGTGCCATATTAAGGCAGTGCAGGGCAAGTAGCAAAATTTACTTTACGTATGGGTTTCTTGATACAATTTTGTTTTGTAGATTCAAAACAGCACTTTCTTCGGGGTTCCGTCTATCTGGCAGAATTTTGATGCTCCGAAATTTATATGGCATAACACACTTGGCATAATCTTCTTTAGACGAATATTTTTAAGGCATAAAAATTATTTAATATTGTTATCGTTTGGCCGAATGTTTATATGTCCGTATTTACAATGGCATACTTTTAAGATGGCAGAATTTTAGTTGGCATAATTTCACTTGGCATATTTTGAAGGTGGCAGAAATTCATTTGGAATAATTTTATGGGACAATATTATTTGATCTTCTAGAATCTAATTGATTTATAGTAAATGAGCACTTTTAAAAATAAATGATATAGTTTTTTATGTTTAATCTTTATATTAATTATTGCGTCTATATTAGTTGATCTAAGAATAAATTATGCACGCATTCAAGATGAACTGCATTCAAGGTAACATGATAATTATGTTTAAACGTACTCAATTAATATTTGGTATGTAAAAATAATATTTGATCCTCTTTTTTATTTATTACGTAATGGTTGGACAATTTGATAGTTATGTTCAATGAATTAGTCCAAGAGCGAGCGAAGCGAGCTTGCGAGCTTAGGGCACCCCTTCACGGATAGGTTAGGTTCGAAGGAAATGGTGTCATCTCCTTCATGTTAAGATACTTTAGACCCTGCAGACATAAATAGGAGCCCGCAGCGGGCTCCGTCGACTTTGTTGTTTAAATACTAATCGTACATATGTATTCTATATTAAAACCAATGTCAACATTAAAATAATAAAAAAAACACATCTTTTTATTACCCGGCCCAATAAGTGATGGGCATGATTCAGAAAGCCCGGTCAATTTAATTATTAAATAGTTTTTATCATATTTCCTACTAATTTTAGTAGGCATTTCTATAAAGTAGTTTTTTTAATGAACTATGTTTTTATTGTAATGTGAAAGATTAATATTTAAATTATTATTGATATGAAGTATATGCCAAAAGACGATTCTGACTGTGAACTTTCTGCGATATGATGATTCTGCCTTTCAATGATTATCGATATGAAAATTTATGCCAAAAGATGATTCTGACTTACAAAATTATGAGTTTTAATGTATGATAAATGAGTGTATGCCAAATGATATTCTGCGAAATGAAGTTAATGCTATCCGTTGTTATGCAAAGTAATATTATGACTTAAAAAGTTCTGCTATAAAAGGTACACCCCTTTCGTCCATGTCGATACTTACTAGTTAAAGCTGTTTCTAAATAAAGACTTTATTTAGTTATTATTGATAGGCTTCTTATTTTATTTAGGCTCGTTTTTTGAATTAAATTATTTTATTCAAACAAAAGCTAGATATTATTTCTAAGGCAGGACTTTTGACATAATACAATGAGTAATAATATAATTAAGGCAATAAGGATTATTAATAAGAAAATCTGGGACGTAAGAGCAACCGAAGTAAGCTCGAATTTTTTAAGCACATCCATGGTTTTTAAAATTTTCGAGCTTGCTCGCTCACTGAGGTTAGATTTCATTTGGTGTATCATATACGATTAGGAATTTAACGCGGAAAAATGAAGAATCGAAATAAAATGGGTGCAAGAGCCTCATCAGAAGGCTTAAAGTCACTCAAAGGGCGGAGAGGGCTATGCTCGGAGTTTCCTTGCGTGATCGAATCAGAAATTAAAATATCCGCAAGAGAACTAAGGTTAACGATATAACCCGAAGAATTGATTGATTTATTTATCAAGATCTATATTAATGCATAGCTTTTACAGTGTCGTTTACAAATGATCTTATTCTATTTGTAGACATATCGTAATTTATTTATTATTTAATTTATTTATTTATTTAGCTCCAGTTTCCAGGTTTTCAAATATTGGCTGAGTAGTTCCAATGAGTATTGTACCGTCACGCGTCAGTAATATTGCCGTGTTTTAGTTAGTTGGCTTAGGATATGATAGTTTCTAGGAGTTTCGCTATGCTTGGTAATAAGATGATTGGTTGATAGCTAGATGGGATGGACTGATATTTGCCAGGTATCTTGGTTGCTATTGTTTTAGCGTGTGTTAATGTATTCGGGAAATATGCAATACGTAAACAACCATTAATCACTGTTGGCAAATACACAATAAATTTCTGTGGGAGGCTTTTCAGTAAACCATTTCCCAAGGCGCCTAAACCAGGCGCTTGATTTTATTTTAGTTTGCCTAACAACTTTCGGCTTTCCTTTGACCTAACAAGTTATGGGTAGTCACGCATCTGGTAACTGGTGGCCCGAAGAATTGCCAAACTTAATTGACAGTGGGCAGGGCACATTGCTCGCAGAACGTATGGCCGATGGGGCAGAAAAGTTCTGGTGTGGCGACCGCGAACCGAAAGTTGAAAGGCCTCCCACTAAGTGGACCGATGATCTGGTGAAGGTTGTGAGGATCCGCTGGATGCGAGACGCACGGTACCGGTCTATGTGGCTTTGTTCAGCAGTGGACGTATTTCGGCTGGAATGATAATGATAATGGGTGTAAGAGTGCAAAACGAGGTCAATGGAAGTGAAGACCATTCATTAATATTATTATTCCATTGGACCTGCTGGTGGTATAATAGGTACTAGGCTGCAACTTAAGTGAGTGATCTGGCCCTGGTCAATAGCATACAATAAAATTACTTAAAGTAATTGTATACTGAATCTGATGCATTTTTAAAGAAACAAATGTTATCAAATCGGTATAAAGACACCGCCAGATAACAAAAAAATTAAAGTCGTTAACACCTACCTACACTACCTATGAATTCCAATATTTCAAAACAATACAAAAGAAATTGTAAACGATCGAAAACTCGATCATAAAGGGCTCAGACGAAAACTCAATCTTAAAGGGCTCATAGACTTCAACACGTCCCAGCTGGCAGAATATGCGGATGAGATTGTGAAAACTGGGTTTTCTACTTAAAATCGAATAACGTAAGAACGAATTCCATCAACAAAATAAATGTGAAAAAGGCAGCCAAGTTTAATTCTTAGAATATGCGCGGTTGTTAACTACGCAAAATAATTGAGATCTAAATGGGTGCCAAGTTCTGTATCCTGAAATGTGTTCCTAAAAGAATCAATTAATTGAAAAATTATACATACATACATAAACTCACGCCTTTCCCCATGCGGATAGGCAGAAACTACAGAACGCCACCTGCTACGATCCTTACATACTTCTTTTGCTTCACTCACATTCATACACCTAGTCATACAAACTTATAATAAAATAATAAAAAATTACTAGTTTCTGATTAATTTTTTTTTATTCACTCAACTACCTATCTGGATGCCAAACTTGAACTTTCTAGGTCATCTGGAAGTGGGTAAGAGTTTTGATCTATAGGTCGGTCAGTGATAAAAAATGACGATTTAAACACGACACACGAAGTAAACACTTAACCTCGAAATCCAAGCTCACTAATTACAAGACTAGGGATGTTGCCTGGGCATTTAGTCCGTCAGTGATATGATATTATCAAATAATATTGGACAAGTATTTTTTGCTTTACCAAATCAATAAAAATTTACAAAGTTAAAGCGCGTCAAAGTTCAGGAGCAGGGGCTTGTGATGTCACTAAGGCAGTATAAAGTGTACTAGCGTCGTGATGTCACACGATATTTTAACGCATTAGATCATCGTCACTTTATTTTTACGTGTCAAAAGAAAAATACGTGTCCAATATTTTTTGTTAATTTACCTGACGGACAAAAAACTAATCTATACTATAATATTATAAAGCTGAAGAGTTTGTTTATTTGCTTGTTTGTTTGAACGCGTTAATCTAAGGAACTACTGGTTAGAATTAAAAAATTTTTTTTTTTTTGTGTTGGTTAGTCCATTTATCGAAGAAGGTTAAAGGCTTTATAATATCACGATACGACCAATAGGAGCGGAGCCTAAATGAAAAATGTTGCAAAAACGAGTAAAAATATTCCTTTTTGAGAACTTTCGTTGCCTGCGCTGCGTAAGCGGTTAAAGTTACGCAACATTCATGTATGTAGGGTAGATAGGGTAGGTAGGTAGCCAGTTGACGGGAGCGAAGCCGCGTGGGATAGCTAATTTTCAATAAACTACTAACTAAACTAGTTTAAATTTAACCGTCTTTGATCAAACATACTACCCTAATATCCTTATTTATAAAAATCTCGACGGTATTCAACAATACAATTGATTAGAAGATTATAAATAAAAATGAAAGTAAGTTTCCTTTTCTGTTTTAACTTGGTTAACCTAATAAAGCATATAAAAATAAATAATAGCTATTTATGCAACTGTTACGTTATGGACGGTCTCTTAATACGAGTGCCATTTTTCGAAATAGTTGGGCACGAGTTATTAAAAGACCAATAACGTACAGTTGTATCTACGAAGGAAGGAATAAAACACAGGTATAGACAAATAAGTATTTTTAATAGAAACTTAACTACACACTGACTATTGTTTATTTATATTTAGATTTTGTATTGTATAATTATTAAAATAAACAGGAATTGAAGAATTACAGGCTGAACTTGTAGATGGGCCGGTATCGAAGATCTTGTAGCCGCAACCGCCAAATAGTATACGATACTTTTGTTCTAAGCTTGTTTCATTTTTAAAAACATAATTTACATTGTCTCGATTATGAAGTAACATTATAGGTACCTGGCAGTATGTTCAGAATGTCTTTGCTTGTGTTTTAGAATTTATGACGATTCGCATAATGCAACCCGATGTCGTTATGGATATCATAATGAAACCGCTATCAAATTACTAGTTTTGAATTAGTAAAAATTAGTAGTTTTGAATATCTATAACGAAACCTAAGTAGATAAATAAATAAATGAAATAAATAAGATTTAAATTAACTCAAACATAACTTTAATTCTATATAGGTACCCGAAATGATTATATAATAATAGTAAACGTCGCCTCCCGATTTGAATTTAGAATTAGTTAAGCTACAATTTTCTAAGGCCCGGAGGCTCTTGTCAAGTGTCGAATGTGAAATGAAAGTCAAATGAAACTTGTCTTGAGCCTCAGAGCAAGGATAAACAAAATGTTGACAAGTAATAGGATAGATGTATCCCTTTGCGCACATAGACTCGCATTTGGTCCGTTGTGCGTGCGTTTTCAAGTAATGTAAATGTTGCAGTCAAAACTCATAATTAGTCAAAAGTACTTTTAACTGTAAGCTCTCGACAGTAGCACTTTTGACTGAAATTTTATTCAAAATTATTTTTGCCCAATGGAGCTAGTTAAAAGTAGTTTTGACTGACTAATTTCGTTGAAAGTAGTTTTGACTGTTTCTATCAGTCAAAACTCTATAAGTTATGGTTCTCGACATAAATTACGAAGAAACGCATTAACAAGTTTAAAAAAAAATTAACTATGATTGGAGAATCGACAGAAATTTTTGAAATGAGCTTGAAAATAATTCGAGATTTTGATGCATCGAGGTGGTGAACTGTCGCGCTCATAATTTATCGATTACAAGTACTATCGAGTAAGCGTTTATGAAATGTTATTCGATCTTACGTCATTTGATTTCAATTAAGGAACCCCTCAGAGTTGATCCCATAGTAATAATAATAATACAATAGTTTCATCAGGTAATTTCACACCCATTTCCATCAACAGTTTCAGAGTGAAAGCTTTTGGAATTTATAAAATGTTTTCACGCCCCTAAGGTTTCTTACGCCGACATATTCAACCAATCACAGAGCTTGAGCCTTTCACCTCCCTTTGAAGTTAGTACAACGGAGGGTTACCTACCCCCTCTCCCTCAAACCCTTTTGGGGTTGGGTGATTAGGGATCGACCGCTGCGCGTACGCACCTATCTTTCTAATCTTTCACTAAGGTACATTCGTACAAGTCGCCTCTGAAGCCGGTCGTTTCCGACCTCGCTTCATAGCTCCGCGCACACTTAGCTCCGCTCCGTGACGACTGGGCGAAGCGAGGTTGAGTTTCGTGACTTTATAATTTAATTCGCGTTTTGTACTATCGCTGTGTCATCTTCATAGTTCCTGTTTAAGATCCTGATGCCGCCAGCAAAGATTTTGTAAGTATACTGTTCCATAGTCTGATTGTGATTTTGTTTGAATACGACCATACTTTTTCCCGCGCATCTTTAAAATACCGCGTCGCTCCACCAATTGCTAATGAATTAAAAATCACCACGCTTCAGGTGATATCGTTAGTTACTATAGTTATAGCAAGTTCTCTCGAAGTTCCTCAAATCATACTGCTTCTATAGTAATAACGTTCTTCAGCTTCTTCAAAAGAAAATTTTGTTAAATTCTTTGCCACTCAAATTGAAAGCCGTGCGGTCTCCGCGCGGACGGAATTCTTCTCGTCTGAGCGCGCCCTTATGTGTCAACTTACTATGAACTTAAAAAAATTAAATAATTTTGACTTTGACCTATTAGGTCTCAATTAAGATAACTTAGTAAATTGATTTGTAAAAATACAATATTATTATTTGAATATATTAACTTGCAATTTTAATAGTTCAAAGAATATTTCAATCATTTGCAGCACTAAGTAATACTGAAGTTTGTTATAGATATTTTTCTTGATAAAGTTGTATCCGAAAAAAATAATAATATTCAATACCTTATTCTTTAAAGTCTTGAGGACAGTGAATTTACAAAAATCCTTTCGTAGTGCAAACTTACCTCACCTGAGGGATCTTCCTGCCAAATTTCATCTGTATACGTCAAGCGGTTTTCGATATTTCGTGATGAGTGAATGAGTGACTTTTCGCTTTTATTTATATGTATATAGAAAAAGTAGATAAAGTGGAGTATTTAAGTCAACAGTGAATAGGTTAATTCTATTCGAACGTGGTTCTTCTTTGACGACCCCAACACTACCCATATTACCAGGTGTGATAGTTTTATTATTGTACAAATATTCGTATTTTTTGACGATACTGTTGGCGCAGTGGCTGAGAGATTGGCTGCTGTACTGTCGCGGTTTCGATTCCCGCAAGGAAAAAATATTTGTATAGTCTACAGATAGTTGTTCCCGGTCTGGCTGGTTGTGTATGTAAGTTTTTTGTTTGCTAACACATCCACGATGCTAGAGAAATTCTTAGTGTGGGGCTAAGTTAAGAAATACAAGAATTATTTAAACTGCGAAAGTAATTCTGTCTGTCTGTTTGTTACCCTTTCGCATCACACCTTTGAAAGAAACTTAGCACAGGAGTAGACCATGTCCTGAAGACATAGGATACCTTTTTATCTTGGCAGTTTATTCCCTTGGAATACTTTCAGATTTTCCCACGGGCAAATCCGCGGGCAGAATCTAGTATAAATTTATAAACTCGGACTTTTTATCTTTTACATTTTATATACCATGCGATACGATAGCATAAAAATAATCAAAGGTAAACACTTTTTTTTCACAGCTTTTTTCAATATAATGTGCGTGTACTATAATGCACCTCTGCCTAACCATTCGAAGAATACAGGCTTGATATTATGTTAGAATAGAATATTACCTATACTATGTTATGAAATGTAGCTAATGTCGTCCGGATAATATTTACGAATCGATTCAAATCTCATTTACCAAAAGCGGTTCAGTACCTCTAGTCCAGCCATTTTGAAGAGACAATATTTACTAACAAAGCACTTACAGCGCAATCAGCTGACAGCAGGCATCAACATTTTAGGTTTGCCTAATCTAATCCTAAGACCTTGGATATTTTATGTTCTCAAACTATCTGTCATCTGTACTAACTCAGTTACACCGATGTAAAACAGATACAATATTCTATATCGAATTCGTTTTATTTTTATTGTTGAGCAGAGGATAGCCCTAAAAATGCTGTATTACTTTGTTAGTAAATATTGTATCTTCAAAACGGCTGGAGTATAGTTTAGGCGCATCAGCAGAACATAAATACCAACATACATGTAGGATGTAACGGAAAGCAGATGAGCAGAAACCGTTTTTAATATATTACCACATCACTAAAATCATTATCCTTCTTTGTGCCTTTCCCAAAATAGTGTCAGTTAAAAAAACTCATTTAAATTTGTCTTCTATACGGAAGATATAATTATAGAGGTATTACCATAAAATATTAATAACTATTCTTTTACCTATGGGTATTAGGTACTTTAAGTAAGCTTTGGGCAGGGTTTACAGCTGCATCGTTCAAAAACAATAGGTAGGTACCATTCCTTTCAATCCCATCAATTCTTTCAATTGTTACTTTTGTAATTGTTTCTTTTTATTGTCTTTATTATCTACACGGAGGTAATTTAGGAAAGTTATTAACAAAAATGTAATACAATGCTAAAATCGTAATCCTTCATTTTGCCTTTGCTGGAGTCAGGTAACAAAAATATGCATGTAATATTTTCTACAGTACCGGAGATATATCTATGTTCTCATAGAAATATTAAAATAATTTTATCTTCTATGGGTATTACCTACTTTAAATAGGGTAAGCATTTACAACTGCAGTGTTTCAAAACAATGGGTTGGTAACATTTCTTATTTAACTATCAATAAACCTAATCTATACCAACAAAAGTCGAAACCTTTCCAATTGTTACTTTTTTAATAGTTTTTTTTATTATCTAACAAGGAGGTAATTTAGCAAAGTAATTAACGAAAATGTCTTTAGTTTCGCAAAGGTCTTTGTTACACGATTCAGTTCTTCTTTTAGTTCCTGCCTACACCAATGGGAAATAGGATTATGTATGTATGTATGTAGAAAGCTCAAATCATAATCCTTCATTTTGGCTTTGCCGGAGTCAGGTAAAAAAAAATATTGACCATTTTCTACGATACCGAAGATAATTGGGTATAAATTTAAGTAGGGTTACCATTTACAACCGCAGTTTTCGTTAGGTAGGTACCATAGAAATATTGACGTCTTTCTGTGGAGTCTATGGATGCCATCCCTTTCATGACCTAATCTTTACTAACAAAAGTCGAAACCCTTTCAATTGTTTCTTGTAATAGTTTCTTTTCCTGTTTATTGTTTTTATTATCTATACAAGGAGGTCATACTTTTGCAAAATTATAGTTTCGCAAAAAAATACTACACGATTTTCAACTTTAGATTTTGATTACAAGGTATATTTTCATGGAACAATTCTTCTTTTTTATTTTGAAATATTTCTCAAAAATATTTCAGGTACCCTACCTGAAATATTTTTGAGAATGGATACTAATAAGGATTATTTTATGAATCAACTTTCTTTTAGTTATTCGCTAACAATTTGTATGATCTGAAACTGACGGCTGGTCACCACTGGAGAAGGGTGGCGCGAGAAAGAAGCCCTTGGAAGTTGTTAGGCATAGCACGCATGCGCTTTTTAGCCGTGTGGATTTTGTTCACGCAAATTTTTATCCGCGAACTGAATCATAACTAACACGCAATGCGGATAAAATACCGCGCGGTTTTTTTTACCGCAAGTGCTTACAGCTACATACAATTCCGTATGTCGCAGAATTTTGCGGTTTTATCCACAAGGCACAAAACCGCAAAGCGTGCTTAGCCTTAGACGAGGCCTATGTCAAAAGACAAACTGAACTATCGCATTATATAAATCAAACAATTTTTTTATTATTTTTGTAGGCGTAGTTCATAATAAAGGGCTTATTACTATTATATTCATAGTTCGTTACAATTACTTTCTTCTGGTTATAATTAAAATTATTTACTGTAGGTAACAATACAAAATCATGTATATCACTTAAGTTTTTAAATATTAATTACGATACAGGGATATAAAAACAAATATAAAAGCTAAAACTGTTTTAGACAAAAACATTACCGACTTTCATATAAAAACTATAAAGTAAATAATAACTTTCTTTTTGGAAGTCAGTGTCTTTGTTAGGTACCAATTCTTTTTCGTTACCTTCCTACCCATTTACCCTACCTATACTGCATACATGATTGTTGCGTAACTTTAACCGCTTACTCAGTGCACGCAACGGAAGCTCTCAAAAAGGAACAATTTTTGCCCGCTTTTGCAACATTTTTCATTTATGCTCCGCTTCTATTGGTCGTAGCGTGATGTTTTATAGCTTTTAAGCTTTCTTAATAAATGGTCTACCCAACACAAAAAGAATTTTCAATTGCAACCAGAAGTTCTTGAGACTAGCGCGTTCAAAAAAACAAACAAACTCTTCAGCTTTATAATATTAGTATAGATTACTACTGGAAGAAACACCAATGCAGCAGTAGACGTATTTCCGTTTACATGTTATTTTATTAACGACTTTCCTTGCCCCGCGGCTTCGCTCCCATGGGCCACCGCACAGGACCTATTTAAGGGATAAAAAAAGCTTTTGTCACTCCGGAATAATGAAGCTTTCTACAGGTGAAATAATTTTCAAAATAGGTTAAGTAGTTTTTGAGTTTATCCATTACAAACAAACTTCATCATCATCATTTCTTATCATCACATATTATTACGTCCACTGCTGGACATAGGCTTTCCCCAGACGTCGCCACAATGACCGATCCCGTGGGTCTGGCATCCAGCGCCATCCCGCTACCTTAACCGAGTCATCGGTCCACAAACACACAAACTTATAAGCAATCAGATCTGTCCTCTTTATAATATTAATGTGGATGATGACCAGAGACACCTACACAAGGCACATTCTATCATCAAAAGCATAGCGGTTGCGATAGTCAAAAAGGAAAAATTATAGCAACTTTTACGTTAACGATCAGAGTACGTATAAAAACTCGCAAAAGACCCTCTGTCATGCTTAAAGTTTGGCCGAAAACCCAGACACGTCTGAACTTACACCATGTTTTATAATTTTCCAGCAACATGATGGAACCTTCCTGCAGCACGGTGGAGGAGGAATTCACCATGCTGCCCGACAGCAGCATCCATTCGCTGCTAGAGAAGCCAACACCACCATACTCCAACATGACCGTAAAAAGGGCCTACATCGTCTGGTGGCACACTGGAGAACAGAACGACTTGAAATCCGTCTGCAACTATTTCCACAATCTTGAGACTCTGGTGAGTTCCATAGAATAAACACCAAAAAAGTAACACATCTCTGTTACATAAAAAATCTTAATTCAATGGGTATAATGGCGGTCTTATCGATGACAGCGATAGATATCGCTGTCATCTGCCAGACAACCTTGCCACCAACAGTATAGTAAGTAGCTCAACATTATAGCAGCTCGACATTATATTTTGTCTTAGTTAAAAATCCATTCATACTCAGCTTCACTCCTGACGGCTGGCAAGGTTAGCCCACATAAGCAGAGCGTTGTGTAAAAAAGGTTTTCTTAAAATTAAATCGACTTCGAAAGCAAAACGCTAAAAAGTTTAAAATATGTACTTAAAACACTAATAATGATAAAAAACAAGGGGTGTTAAAGACACCGACTTCCGAAATTAATGTTATTTTGCTTTTGAAGTCGGTTTATTTTTTTAAAGCAAAAGTTTTTATTTCTGTATTTTTAGTTTAAGTACGCTATCATTAAAAATGACGATGTACATAAAATTGGAATAAATGCAAGTTCAATAGTAAGATACCTAAAGGATTGTCAAAATACTTATAATAACTCAATTAACACATTCGTGCTCTTTGCCGCTAAGGAGTTCGGTTGTATGCTCCACATCTTGAAAATTGCTGGACTTCAAGATCTTGATTTTTTTATTTTATTACTAGTTTACCCAATGAAACTTGCACTATTCCCTAAGTTGAGAGATACTCAATCCAACACAGAGAAAGATCATGATCCGATAAGTAGTTTCGGAGAAATGCGTGGAAAAACATACATACACTTATGAAATTTGGCACACGTATTTAGAACCCCACATAGAATAATATTTCGGAGTATGGTGCAGTTCCAACAATTATTTTAACATACGTATAGAGTTAATTACCACCTTTTTCTGAAGTCAATAAAAAAGGGAGAGAGGGATTTGTTTATCAGTAGGACAATACAAGCTGCTTATATAGATAGATAGCTGAAAATATACTAGATAGTGATAGTGTAGTGATACACTCAATAAAATTTATCCATGGAGTAGTCGCCCGTATCTTTGTTCGCATTGGGAGTAAAGTAACGGGGAGGAAAAGAGATGTAAGCAGGAGTCGATTGTGAACGATGTCGGCGAAAATAGTACATCGTAATACCTTAAGGTTGCCCTAGTCGATCATTCTTCCATACAAACGTAGTCTTGCGATTACTCCACTGTTTGACGATGTACGTCTAAAATAAAAAGTGATATCAATTTGTCTCATCATTATCTAGCCCTGAGTGGAAACAAAAATGTAAAATAGTAAATTATTTGGAAGTTATGAGCGTCGAAAGTTCCATATTTCAACACTAATTTTAACGCATCTGTGGGCGGAAATAAATACCATAAGAAGAAGGAAAATTGCAAAGTCGTCACCATACAGGGATAGATTAGTAGTTAAACAATGCAAATAATTTTATTTTGAAAATATACACTCAGAGCTTTTTCATGATATCCATACTCCCAAAGGTCTGTTTATAAAATTTCGCGTGCTCGTTTTTGTCCTAAATCATCATCCATTTCGGTACAAATTTGCAAGAGTGCTATATCGTACGCGAAATAGCTTCTTACTGCTCATTACAGCATCTGTCTCTTCGCACGTGTTGTCTGATGAGATAGCATGCATTTCACCCCGCGCACAAAATAGTTCGTGCCGTCTACTAGGGCAACCTTAATATACACTACACTGCTGCCTTTAAGAGCAATAGAACTAATATTTCCTTTTAAATTCCAGGAAGAAACTATGCCAGTTGAACACCGGACGATGAGCCGGATGCGTGAGTTCAACCTCATTCCCAACTGTCCACCAAAATCAGAACTTCTCATGGAGTACTTCCCCAACCTCTACCGCAAGAGGAACAGCAAGAACAACAAAGTTAATAAGAATGCTAACATCAAGGAAGTACAGGCTGTTCTACAAGAAGTTTCTCAAGAAGAAGAATGTGTTTTCAATCTCGAAGGATTCCACAAGATGAAAGTACAAAGTGGTGCAAAACCAAAGGACATTATCAAAACCAGCCAGATGATAAGATTGTATTGCAAATCTCATAACAAATCATTACGAGTTATGCTCGCGGAATTCCAAGACTTTGCCAAGAAGACTCACACTGCAGGTTCAGTTGACAACATCGCAATGTACATCACAAAACAATACTTAAAAGACGAATTCATTACAGTGAGTAATATGCCGAAAAGTTTTACTTTTTTAGATTTGGAAGACGAACTAGATGATGTAAAAGAAGTTAGAAGTAGAACAGACAGCGGGGTAGAATCTGAAGTTATGGAGGATACTTTAGTTCCTTCATTAACTGATGATCACCCAATGAATGAAAATACAGATGACATCGTAACTTACATCCAAAATGACAACAGAAATGACGACAACCTGAACGAATCCAAAAATCAGGAACTCTTTTGTGTTGTACCTACCAACAGTGAAAATGTAGCGACAGACATCGAAGAGGAAAAGTCTGAGTGTGTTGTTTATGAGCTTGTGCATAACTGTGATGGTTAACTTTATAAAGAGAAGATATTTGGCGTTGATGCCAAGAGAGCACGCGCAGTGCAATGAGGGCTATCTCGTTTAAAATCGTCACTGGGAGCGCTAGTGTAGAATAAGGTCTTCGAAATATCCAAAGTCACTGTTTTAAGTCATTTTAACGCTTGTTTATTCACAAATGTTTCACAATAACAATGAAAAATGGTTGAGCGCGCTTCAATGAACCCTACGTCTGCGCCGGTAGATTTTACTTCGCCGCAGCATGCCTAAGGTGAGGAGCCAGACTAAGAAATATACAATCCGCAGGGCAGCTTTGTGGAGGCCTACGGACCTGATCTCTAGGAAGAATCCTTTATTGGCCGGATTGAACACTGACGGGGTACAGAGCTCCCACCTCTCTCTTGCCTTAATTGGCTGGCTTGAGTGGAGATTCGCAAGAGCAAACGTGCTCGGAGGAAGGAAGTTAACCCAGTAAGATGCTGGCAGGGATCTTGACCGTACTTCCATGATTATCCTGAAAGCCGTGGTCTCCACTCCTCAAGCACCTCCGTATATTTAGTCCTCTTAGCGCTTCGTCACTAAAGTGGCCCATTAAATGAGTGTACCAGTCACCCCCTGCCATTTTATAACCGTGTAGAATAACAGTGGTCAGGTAGGGGTCAATGGTCCTTCTATAGTTTTAGATAATCGATCCACGAAACCTCCCAATTCCATAGCCCAACGTGTTTTGTCTCCATATTCTGTAATAGTCCTGCACCAACCGGGGATTGTCCGTGGGTGCTCACTATTGCATACAGGGATAATCGCCGGTTGGTGACACATTTCATCCTACATTTCTAACAAGGCCTCTGCGAGTGGGTTTCGGCCCCTGGTACGCCTTCCAAAGGTCCGTGACCATAGGGTCCCGAGAATCTCAATGTAATGAAAATAATAGAAAATAAATACGTAATAATTACGATAGATTATCGCTTAGATTATGAGAGAGTTTTATCTTTCAGAAACTTATCTTTTTCAAATCAACAATCGCACATTTATGGTATTAGACATAGAAATGATTAATAAAAAGGGTAATTGAAACTGCTAACGTGCGCGTAGTAACAACTTTTAATCGTTATTCCTAAAGACCTTACGCGACAGTGGCGCCAACTAGTGACGAAAAACCGTTATCCTCATTTGAAACTATTTTTGTTTATTTTTAAATCTTATTGAATAATTTTTGGTACATTTTGTTATCATTTAGAAATGAAACTTTTTAATTGTATTTTGATACTTTTTTGTATTCTATGATTTCGTAAGATGTTTTGAGATTCGGATATTAAATTGATTATGAAAATATTAATTACATGTGTTTTCTTTTTAATCTTATACAGACATATTTTTTTTTACTAATTCTTAATAATATTGATAGTCGTAAATATATTTCAGATAGACAAAAACAATCATTTGACTGCACCTTTGTTACTGTAAAAGCAGGAACACATAAATCAATCAATTTACCGATAAAACCTAAGATTTACCAAACCTAATATTAGACTTACATTCACTAATTCGATTTTATCACCGAGACAAACCTAAATGTTGAAAACTAGCTAGGTATAGATAGTTAAACTCATCTGTGCGTGCGGCACTATGTGTGGGTAACCTTATTTGCTCGGACGACGACTGCCGCGTCACTGCCACACAAATGAAAGCTGTATAATTACAAGCTTTCGCACAGCGCACACACACATGGCGCCGCGCGCAAAGATGAGTTGAATTATCTAATACTTTCTATATACCTATCTATGGCGCTTTAGTTATAACAAGGTGGGATCCACTCCATGATATGTTTTTGGGAGCAAGGCAAAAGTGTGAAGTCCCTTTGTTATTAATTTATAAATGACTGTGCCGTATTAAGCCTGTGCAGGGCAAGTAGCAAAATTTACTTTACGTATGGGTTTCATGATAATATTTTTTTTTTATAGGTTCAAAACAATACTTTCGTCGATGTCGATACCTACTAGTTAAAGCTGTGTTTATAAACAAAGACATTTATTTGGTTATTATTGATAGTCTTGTTATTTTTATTTAGGCTCGTTATTTGAATTAAATTATTTTCTTCAAACAAACGCTAGATACTATTTCTAAGGCAGGTCTTTTGTATCATATGATTAATCGTATGGTTCAGGCCAATAAGAATTATTACTAAGAAATTATGGGACGTAAGAGAAACCGAAGTAAGCTCGATTTTTAAAAGCTCAGCCATGGTTTTTAAAATGTTCGAGCTTCTCGCTCACTGAGGTTAGATTTCTTTTGATATTTATACTAATATTATAAATGTGAATGTAATTTTGTTTGTTACGCTTTCACGAAAAACTTCTAAACCGACCATCATGAAACTTTGTACAATATTCTTGAAGGTATTAGAAGTAACATAGGATACTTTTTAATACAAAAAAAATAAATTATTGGCTTCGCGGGTAAAAGCTAGTATCATAGAAAGTTGTCAAGAAATAAAAGGCCCGTTTTGACAGCTATAAAAATACTTTATAATAGTTAAACTTGATGCTTGCGAATGATACTCGTTGTTATAGTGTTTGGGTATCGTAGTAATTAATTAGGATTATGAATTAGATTTTACAATTTCTTACGTAGAAAGTTATCGCGGCATGAAAAATGAGAAACGTCAACGGACTTCTTCGATTGTGACGACTTTAGGAATAGGAATTTACGCAGAAAAACGGAAGAATTGAAAGAAAATAGGTGTAAGAGCCTCATCAGAAGGCTTAAAGGCGCTCAAAGAGCAATGGAGAGGGCTATGCTCGGAGTTTCCTTGCGTGATCGAATCAGAAATTAAGTCATCCGCAGGAGAATCAAGATTACCGATATAGCCCGAAGAATTGATTGATTGAATTATCAAGGTATTTATTAAATTTAATTCATTTATCTAGCATCAGTTTCCAGGTTTTAAAATATTGGCTGAGTAGCTCCAATGAGTTTTGTAGCCGTCCAGTAACTACTTCAATGTCTTTATCCGTCAGTAATATTGCCGTGTTTTAGTGAGTTGGGTTAGGATATTATAGTTTCTAGGAGTTTCGCTATGCTTGGTAATAAGCCGATTGGCTGATAGCTAGATGGGATAGAATGATCTTTGCTAGATTTCTTGATCGCTATGACTTGAGCGTGTTTTAATGTATTCGGAAAATACGCAATGCATAAACAAGCATTAAACACAGTTAGTCAAATACACAAAATTATAGCTTTCTGAGGGAGGTTTACCAGTAAACCATTACCCACGCTGCCAAAACCAGGCGCTTTTTGTTTTAGGATTTCCTTTGGCCTAACAAATGATGGGGAACCGATCTTTATTTGTTTAAATTTCATTTTACCGAAAACTATCGCCCGACGTCTTTTTTGCTATATGCATTAATAGACATATTTTCAGCTAATCGAAGTATCATGTGGCATATGTATTATTATACCAAACTACATTTCGCCAAATTTACAAAATAACTTTTTGCTTTTGACCGAAGCCCTTTTGCACTTTTTTTATTTGCCATATTTTCACCACACCGAAACAACATTTTACGAAATATTATTTGGTCACAAATATATATAGCTGGTTATTTGGTAGCATTTTCAATTTTAAATTGAAATAGTGTCATGAAAAGGCAATATGTTGTGATACAAAATTAAATGACAGAAACGAATCGCTGCAAAACCGACTTCACGCAGCCTTGTCAGTATTTACGTATTTATTTTGAATTTTTATGATAAAAGATTTTATTTCTGTAAGTTGGTTTGTACAAACACTTTTACATGTCGATCATATTTTTTAAATCTAGATGAGGTCGGCGTTTCCTATCTGACTACTCTGAGAAGAACAGCCGAAACAATCTCAGAGGTCCCAGTCTCTTTTAAAGTCCTGACAAAAACTTGGTTAGATCATGTGAAGACCATGTAGACTGATGTCTGATATGGTATTTTGAGGAAAGACCCAGACAGATTGAGTGGACATGTGCAGTCAGAGCACGCATTAGTCAATGACCGAGCAGCTCAACTCAAAATTAAAGAAGCTCAATGATTCGACGAACAATACCAAAGAAAGGACATTCGGGTAGACCACATAAATTACTCAAACTGCCAGACCATGATTAAAATCTAACTAAGATAAATTAAAAACAATAAAAAAAGAATGATCCACATAGTCTTCACATTTACAATAATTAAAATAAAATAATATATCACTTTAAAAAATTTATATTCTTGTCATTGCAAGAAAACCAAAAAAAAAGTTGAAAACAAAATTCACGGTACAAAATATAAAAAATCAAAATTAATTGTAGCAGCTCAATCCCAAGCCATTTTGTCTTCAACGTAATCTTTAATGGTATAAAACGCTTTCTGGCACAAGTTACGTTTAATGAATTATTTGAATTTATTAGGACTTAGATCTTGTACGTGGCTTGGAAGCTTATTATAAAAGCGAACACATTGACATCTAAACGAGCCACCTATTTTCTTATGCCTTGTTGTAGGTACTACAAATTTGTGTTTGTTCCTAGTATTTATGTTATGGATATCACTGTATTTTTTAAACAATTTTATATTTTTATGGACGTATAAAAGATTTTCATAAATATACTGGGAAGGGAGTTACATTAATCTCCTTAAATTTCTCTCTGAGAGAGTCTCGGGCTTAATTTATAAATTGATCGTTCTCCAAGATCCCATCAACAGATCCTGACCTGATGACTATGGGACCAAATGGGAAGTATACCTTTTCAAACAAAAGAAGAAAGTTTCATATCGGTCCAGGCGTCTTTGAATTATCGGTGTACATACATAAAAAAAAAACAAAATACCAATCGAATTGATAACCTCCTCCTTTTTGGGAAGTCGGTAAAAATAAAAAAATGAAACGATAATAGTTAAAAACTTTTAGGTGAAATGAAATTCGGTCAAATATTTTTCGAACTTATGATAAGTAACCTAAATGATGGGTAAACTTGTGGCCTAAAGAATTGCCAAACTCAAATGGCAGTGGTTAAGGCACGTTAGGTTGGTAAGGCCGTTGGGGCCGAAAAGTTCTAGACTGTCAATGTGGCTTTGTTCAGCAGTGGACGCCTTTTGGCTGAAATGATGATGATGATGATGATGGGTGCAAGAGTGCGAAAAACGAGGTCAATGGAAGTAAAGACCATTCATAAATATAATTATTCCACTACAAGCGTTCAACCGTTTTTGCCGTACCTATAATTGGAATGAAATATAACACAGCTGACCGATATGTTAGGACCCATTATTATTAATGCAAATTTTTATCTGTGGTGCTAGGCAACTGGGCTTATCCCATCTGTAAACGACCCTTTGTGCCTATTGGCCTTGTTTGTTCTGTCTCCTGCTTGATATGGAGGGAAGTGGAAATTGTCGTATATTTTCCTACTCCTCCGTTATTTTTTTTTGATTAATTTCGTTGCAGGATCCAAGATAGTTAAATTCATTCTCCGGGACTTCATCGAGCTTTATTGCCTCGGCGCTTTTTTGGTGGTCGCCCTTGTCGATTCTGGCTTTCAGGACTTGCAGTGGTTTGGGAATAGTGCGGTGGGATCGGACCTGCTGGTGGTATAATAGGTACTAGGCTGCTGCATTAGTAAGTGATCCGGACCTGGTCAATACCATACAATTAAATTACTTAAAATAATTGTGTAATGTTTATAATGCATTTTTAAAGAAACGAATGTTATCAAAGCGGTGTAGTTAGTTTAATCTCAATTCTATCTTCAATTTGATTTCATATTATAATATTAATAACAAAAGAATAGGATTAGTCTAGTAGGTCTTTTTTTTTTTTTTTTATTTGTTATAGGCTCGCGTTTGACCACTATCTCGCCTGATGTTAAGTGATGATGTGGTCGAAGGTGAAGCACGCTTGCCTAGAAGTAACCTATTCACTCTTGACTTGAAGACCCCTAGGTTGTTGCTATCAGGAAACAAAGACGCCGGCAGGGAATTCCACTCCTTAGCTATACGCACAATGAAAGTATTTTCGAAACGCTTTGTGCGTATGGGTGGGATATCAACCATGTAACGATGGCGCATTGCCGTACGTCTTGTAGTCCGATGATGGAAAGGGCTAGGCGGAATCAAATTGTGCAGTTCCATCGCACACTCCCCGAAATGTCTCAAATTCGAAATTCTCCAATCTGAAAATTCTCAGACGCAACCCGGAGTCTTTGATGGCAATAGGCTCGCCCCCTATTAAATGGGACTTAAAAAACGTAAAAGGTAAAATATGAGTGTTCCTACTAAAAGAGCACCTCTGCCTAACCCGTCGGGGAATACAGGCGTGATGTTTATTAATATGATTAGGAAAATTAAAGACTGTATCGGTAAAATACCGGACAAGTGCGTGTCGGACCACGCGCAGTAATAGGGTTCCCTAGTTGCACAATATAGTAGCACAATAATGCGGACTAAAAAGAGGGCTTTTTGTTGTTTCATGTATATTTAAACGGTTTCGGCGGCTCACACATACATTTTATATGTTGGTCAACTATTACTCAGATACTTGAAAAACCTACTTAGCTGATATAGTTTGCCTTTTCATTTCGTTATATAGACTACTGCCTTGATTTTTTCACATATCCAAAAGCAACCATTTAGCTGGCAGAAGGGGGGCGAGGGTACTTGCCTCTAACAAAAATATAAGTTTTATTTTACGCCAACGGATCCCAGAATCGAAAAATAGTTTTGACAGATCCATAATGTTTTTAAATGGCCTATCAAACGATACCCATTGGATAGACGAGGAAAAAGAAACATATCCACTTTACGTGTATAGGAAGCACTCTAAAAAACTTTTTTTCATGATTTTATTGTACCACTTTGTCGGAGTGAGTAATATGTATATCCATGACAAATTATAGCTTTTTATTACTAACAGTCTCTGAGCTAATCTGCGGACGGACAGACGGACATAGCGAAACTGTAAGGGTTCCAGTAAAACTTGGTAAATCTTAAATTTTCTGGGCAATCTTAGGATTTACCATATATCAGGTTTTTGCCATAACAGAATAATTGTAACTCATCTAAATTAATTCTACTAAATTAAGCTTAATTAAGCTTTTATTAAGCTTGTAAATGTCTAATTTAGTAGAAATAAAGTCACCTGCCCCGGTGTCTATCATTAAAACATACAAGTTTGACCTTTTGACTCACTTCCCGGTATTCGATTAAACTGAAATTTTCCCGTAACAATGCAATTTAAATATGTATGTGTATGTGCTTGGCTAAAAAAATAATAAAAAAACTTGTTTATTCTCAGTAGTATTATTCTAAGCAGTAGATATCTCAATTCATAAACCGGCAACACCTACCACTAATCACCTTGCGTCCTTACTATCAGACATTTTTAATATTATCTCTGATTCTCTGGCCCTCTGGCAGTCTGGTGTCGACCTCGATACGGCGTGCGCGCACGCTCCTTCCACCTTCCACAAACGTCAAAATTATAACCTATATTTGAAAATGGACGACGTTATGTCAACACCGGTAAACAAGATAACCAGAGAGGATCTAACAGTGTTAATAGCTAATAATATTTCATTAAATAATTCATTGGAATTCATCTCGGACTGTGATACGGTAAGCATCTGTTTCTTTTTTTATAAGTTTTTTAATCATGGTATTTTTTATTGTCTTTGTAAGTTCTGTCAAAGTTTTATTTTGGAATGTGGGTTGATAAGGATAGCGATTTAATTTTGTGACAGGAAGTGAATTAATTGGGTCACTGTCATTAAATTCATAAATGTTTTGTCTGAAATAAAAAGAAATCGCGTTGCTGTAGAAATACTATGCGTATCATGATAACAAACTTTAACATTCAAATCCGACATAAACTAAATAATTTGCTACTTCTCTACTCTCTAAATAGTAATTATAAAATAAAGCCTCTTGCTGCCTCTTGTCTGTTTCTGCGCTTACTTCTTTTAGACCACATTATTATTTTTAGATTTTGATATTGTTTTGAATAATATCATAGAAGGAGCCTTAAACGAGGAAGGTTTTTGTAAATTGGTAATTATGTATAGTGGTCAAGCGCGAGACAATTGAAAAAAAAGAAAACAAAAAAATTGGTCGCGTGTTAAGCCGGGGCAGATCACTAGTTTCAAATAAATAGCCGGAGTGGTAAATTAAATAAGTCTTATACAAACTGTTACCAATGATATCTATCTTTTTTTAAATTAGCTTAGTTTAGGCCTTCGAGCATAATTCAAGCAGGAATTGCGGGTGGCCCGCGAAATATATTTTTCTTAAGACTTTTTGTAATTTACAGCTCTGTTATTTTTTTCAATGGTATTATAAAATGAATTTCTCCGCTTTAATTAACAAACATGGTATTTATCGAAGTACGCACTAAAATCATGATATCAAAAACAGAAACATTTTGTCAAAACACAAACCTACCTGGATGTTTTTATAGCTAGTCAGGTAGCTCCTATAACGGGAAGCGGTCACTTTGACCCAGTGTTAATGGAATTCCAACAACCTTCTCAATTATATCTACCTGTTTATTGTACCTGCTGTAAAGCAGGATATGTATTGTTGTTGAGTTGTAGAAACTCTTTAAGTGCTTGAGCTATTTAGTATTTTTCGTGGTATTTCTTTTGTGCCACATCATTTTTTATTGCTTTTTCTCACGGCTTCGGCCCCGTGGTCTATTCCACATAAACCGTTGATATTTTTGAAATAGAACGTAGCCTATGGATCTGGGTCCTATCTGTAACTTAGTATTAATAAAATAATTATTGGAACCGCGTTCACGGGGTCCCAGCGCTAAGAAAGAAAATATGGCTAAATTAATCTCACTAGATGGCGCGACATGCACCGGGTTGTTATTGAATTGTGTGTAAAATTAAGATTTTCTGGAATTGAACATAACTTTTTTTAATCTTGTTTAATCAACTCTCCTTAGCACAACATACAATTTCTTTTCAGACCTAAGGCAATCATCAAATATTAGTTATTAGTTTCTTGAAGGAATCAAACTCACGACCTATAACGTAAAAGCCGATTAAGTACGCCAACATTTAAAAACTTTAATCATCAAAGGTGATTCAGAAAGGAAATTAATTGATGGTAGATATTTATTTTGAGTTATTTGTAGTGCAACATTGACAGCAATAGAAAACCTCCTTTCCCATAAAGGATAAACATACAAAAAGGTCCCCGTACATCGCATAAACTCCCAATAAACAGGACCCCGAACATCTATCAGGTTCTAAAAACTACTAACAACATAAATTGTAACGAAAAACTATCTCTTTTCAGATGGAGACTGATTCACCAATAAGAAAGCCGAGTCGACAACCAATCAGCAAAAAGCTCTTCCATTCACCGATATCCGACAGTCCTAACGAAGCCGAATTCACTTGGAACACTACCGAAAGAAGCCGAAAGGCGAAAAAGCGAAAACAAATACTCATTCCAGATAACACGGAGAAAATAAAAAAGGCGTATGTGAAAGAGTGCGAGCAGGATGGATATAGCCCCGACGTGCGAGGGGGAATGAGAAAGAGAGTTTTGATCAGCCTCTTTCATAATAAGGAGTATTGCATGGATTTTGGCAGTTAAATTTAAAATTGGAACACTATTTTACGTTGTAGATTATGTACCGATATTAGATTTATATCATTACTGGCCAGCAATGTATGTGGGTTTGAATATTTCGTGGCTTGGTAAACCAATATTTTGATAAGGGTCACAGTAATTAATGAAATACCTTAGAGCCATATTTGGCTGTCCGATGTTATATAATATAACATTGTTTTGGTAAGCGTAGTTTACTTCATATGTGGCAATATTATGAATTATGTATAAGTATAATGGCTTAGGTACTTATTTTATATTAAAGTTAAAGACTGATGATGATTCCTAAATTGACTGAAAATGTTGTTTCTTAGATTTTACGCGTGTCTCCTAGTAATTAAAAGATAAAATAAATGTACTTAAGTTGTTAAATATTTTTTTCTTACAATATCCATAATTCAATTTATTTATTTTTCAAATAGTCTTCTAAGTAATTTTATGATGTTTTTAAGAATCTGGCTGCCATATTTTATCGAGTTTTCTATGTAACTAACCTCGTTTGATTTTCAATTCAGTTCAGGTATTATTTTCGTTCAGTCTTTTTGTAGGTCTCCTAATTTAGTTATATTTTAGGATTGTCAAAACAAGCAATTACCAGTGTCTTCTGTGTCTTCTTGTAAATATGCTATTAGATATAAGAGTTAATGTACCAGGTAAGCATAGAAATATTATGATAAAATTTACGTATATATTAAATAAAATATACTAATGCCATAAAATCAATTTATGTTTATATAAATAAAATAATACGTGCCATAAAATCAATTTACTCAATGTAATGTCGAATTTATTAGTTCAATAAAATATTGTAGAATTATTTCAGTTTTTTATTTGTTATCAGTACTTAACCTGTCATCTAACGATGTCACTGCAGAGAATCTACTCGGGCCATTGCGTGACATACGGGTAAGGTATTTTACACAATAAAAAATTATGAAAGGTACACGATATCTTTGCTACGAGTAGTATTCAGTCTTACAGAGAGATAACGTGTTACTAAGTACCTGGGTTGTGGAATTCAGAAATGCAATCGCTCCCTAAAATCGCGGTTTCCAGCAGCATGAATAAGACAGGCAATCGTTCCCATCAGAGTGTGGACCAGGCCGTTAGATGATAGTGCCCAACAATTTAAAAAAACATCTTGTAAATCATAATATTCATTTAGAAAAATATTGCCATCGCTATAGTAGTAACAAGTACGAACAGAAACATTAGTAGGCACAACAACTTAACCAACCTTAAAGAAGAGGATCGATTACAAAGCAGTCCTTGTCTTGTGAATCCCCCTAGACCCTGGGGAACGATATCGTTTGTTTAAATAGGGGAGAGATACCCCACTGGTATTGCAATATAGGTGATTGTTGATAGGCCTCGTAAGGTAAAAGGTATTGTATCTAGGCCAGTTCATTCCTTTGATTGTTTGTCATCCATCAAACCGCACTGGGCCTGTGAGGATTGGCACGCTTCCTCTCACGCAGAGGAGGCCTGTGTCCCAGCAGTGGCACCATTAAAGGCTGATTACGCTTTTTGCAATTTTAAGCACGCTTAGCCGTTGATTTGACAGTCGTTACGGATAGTTAGGAGCCCGTAAGTCTGTCAACTAGTGAGAATGTGTAGAACTTTGACAGAACATACTTGAGTAGTTTATTTAACTAATGTTGATGTAACAAAATTAGATTCTCAATTGTGCAACGTAAAAAACATAAACGCATTCTTAATTATTTGACAGCAGTCAACTAAAGTTTGCTGTTATATTGCATACTTGTGCATACTTATTTCAGAAACCGGCTGTTACTCAGTTACTTATTAACAGGTTTGCTTGAAGAACAGATAGACAGTAGTTCCATGTGCGCAGGCAAAATACAGCTCATAGGCATATCGGTATTTATTTGGATACGTTTAGACTGAAAGGTTAAATGCATATATCGACTCCAAGAAATACAAGACGGATGAATACATTAATGTTGTCTGTTGCTTCTTTGTGTAAATTATGTCATTGTATGTAAGTCGAATACTCATGAAATTGGGGGTGAATATGTTTGCTATTAGTCTGCAAGAAATCTAGACACCGAGCTTGAGCTGAAAATGAGAATTAACGGGCTAACTTAATAATTACTCTTGTAGATCAAAACCGATATCACTTGCTCAGCACTTAGGCTTACAACCACTAAACCAACTACACAGCCAGCACAAGTATTTGCAAGCTACAACACTTTATTCAACCAACTATATCTTACAGAACAAATCATAATTTTCCTTCCTCAGCGGGAAAAACTACATCGAGATCAAAACTCCCCGGCACAGATCACAACACGGCAAGTTTTCTATTGGCTAAATAATATGAAAGACACGGCCCTTGTTACGAATTGCGCCCTCGTGCCGGCTTCTACACGATACTTTTAAAGTTTTCTTAATGATTTTTAATGGCAGTTGAAGATTGAAGATTTTAAATGGGGTGAACAGTAAAGAGTTTTCTGTCAAAGTTTTTGTTGTGGAAGTAGATTTGTAGGTTGTTGATTTTAATATAATGGTTTGGCACCCGATTGGCCAAAGAAAATACGGATAGACTGTGTGACAAGTGATATTAAGTCAAAGGGAACCAGTGATAACTTGACGGGGGACAGGACGGTATGGAAGAAGAAAACGTGTTGCACCGACCCCAAGTGACATAGTACAATGGCAGGAAGAAGATGATGGGATGACACCCGATTGCGTAAAATCTAAAAGAGATGGTATTTTTTAGCACAAAAGTAAAGTTTACTTCCATAAAGTAATATAACATTATTTTAACGTCAGACTGGATCCCGCCAGAGGATATTATCTTATGTCTTCTATCGTAACTTGGTACCTATTTAAGTAACGGTAAATTTATACATTAATGGAAACAAAAAAAAATAGGTGAAAAATACGACCTATGTATAATGCTCAAATGATAAAGCACCATAAGACCGTGGAGTACGACGACGCCTCAATGGCTATCGATACTGTCATATCGGAAATCTAATTACGTGCCTCTATTTGGGATTCACATTCTGATCTATACAGCGATAAGAACTTGGCTGCTTACGAACACCAGTGCCTGTCGCGCGCTTCTGCCACTGTTACAAATGTGGCGGCAGCGAGCGACAGGTGGCTGTGATCGGTGCCCCTTTACGCCGAGCCTAAGACGCTCTAGATAAGTGGCATTCTATCAACGAAAGCGTCGCGATAGCGAATGGAAAAATAACAAAAATGTATGGCTATTGAAATGTCACGAGATCAATCCCTTGCATTATGGCAATTCGACCAACGCCAACGCTGACTTCGAATATCACTGTCTCGATCCTCTTTTTTGAACTTGCATATTGTATCAACGTTACATTTGGTATAAAGTGTGCCATAAAAGTCACAAAACTGCAGTTTCAGATAGCCTACAATGTTCTTCAAATAGCTTGCGATAAAACTGATACTAAATCGAACCGGGATTGAAATTTAGATTTTATCGGTGAATGCAGTTTCTTGAGCGACCAACTCTATATTGAAAGTCTGGAATGAAATTATTTTTTGACAACTTAGGTGATCATAACACAGTATCACTACAGAAATGTAATTACCATAAAATAAACTGAAGTTAATAAGTACATGGTGATAAATGATAATTCAAACATGGTTTTGTAATAACTTTATTTTAAGTTAGATCCATGGAGCTGAAACTTTCTGGTTAACTGACCGACCCCAGATAATTCAAAAGTTATTTTAAATAAATGCTTAAATTTATTGGGTACATATAAATAAACCTTTGGAGAAGACGCTTCTACCTTTTCACTTATAAAAAGTATTTAGTATTCACGACTTTATCTCGATCGGGTATATACATTGCTATACAACGTGGGAGGAGTCTTCGACGCTACATTTGAGTATTTTTCAGTCAGTAGTTAGTTTTGTTTTAAGTGCAATGCACTTGTAGTTAATTAAGCGTGTTGTACATTATAAACATTTTTATAAATCTGAATAAATGTTTATTCATCGAAATAAATTATCTTCATTAATGATACACACTTATTCACGGGCACAGTCTTCTGTTTCTTGTAACAACACCTACCTTTGACAGCACTGAGTTTGTTGCCGACCATCTGCTTCGCCACGAACGCTGCCATCTTTGCTGCTTACTGCTCTACGCTTTCAACTGAAACAATAGAAATACCAATATTATTAAATTGGAGTGATAATATACGTTTTTTTCTGTCGGCGTTTCCTAGTAATTTAGTCTCTGAAGAAAAACCGAATGTAGTCTCTTTTAAGGTCTAGAAATTGTCTTGGTTAGATCATGACTACGAGGACCAGATTATTGTAACCTAAGTAAGGAGGACAGCAAGTCGTTCGTCAATGGTCGCAAGTACGGTGAAGAGTAATAGTATCCATGAGTCCTCATGGACTCTCAGTTTGGAGTCTGATGAACACCCGGTAAAAGGCACATGATTCTCTGCCTAATACTACCTTTATATTTGTAACTTTAAACCAACTAAAGATCCAAAGGGACCGAGCTAGGTAATCCACTTTCATAAATAAATCCATAGAAAAGATCCAGAATTCTTAATTAATCCTCCAAAGCTCATAATTCTTTATTATCGCATAAAAAGCTGCGTTTCATCCGGAATCGGTTGATAAAATAGCAATCAATCGAACGCTGGATTACGCTTTAAGCGCTGAAAGCGATTTATTGTTGGGACACAATTAAATGAAGATACAGGAGTACGCTTTATATATTATGAGCTGTTCCAATTTCAGCGGATTGGAGTTCTGGAACATCTGCGTGGATTAATAGATGAGTTAAGTTCAGCTGCGTTTGCCAAGGTCTGTCAGTGGATGGGTGACTACTCTGCATATCAAGAGCTCTTTAGAAATGTTCGTTACTGGGCCTATATACCTACATAGTTGGTGTTGCTTGTAATTAACGTGACTACTAGGAGTGAAGTCCTGAGTTCGATCGCTAGGTTACTCTGCATATCAAGAATTTTTTAGTAGTAGATATCGGGCAGATATATGTACAGCTATCTAGTTACTTGACCATCTGGTCAAGAGGTCGTAGCAAGTGCGACTGCTGAGAGTAAGGTCCTGAGTTTGAACCTCAGGGCAGGCAAATAGTACCTAATTAGTTTTTTTCATAATATAAGTTTCTAAGTAGGCTCCTACTAACAAAATTCCAATGATGACCCCTGGAGTTGAGCCCTGCGGTTAATGGCATAACTCGTATGCGTGCCTTCTATTGTCTGCCTTACTTTTGGATAGTTAAGATAATGTTTGTCAACTAGCCGGCCTGTTCTGTAAAATTCTCACGGTGTACCTATGTTAGGTTAAGTGGGCTTGAAGTACTCTGTGAATCCATGACTTCTGATGGAATGACTAAGTCACTTTAAGCGCACTTCACCTAAGTTACAATTGACAGAGATTCGCACAACAGATCATAAGAAGTTACAGTACAACTGTATTCTTAATGTGCGTCGGCAAACTTCGTGTTTCGTCAGTTATCGGATTACTATCAGTTGCCCTTTGCACTTGGTGCAGACCCACAGAGTACATTTGCAGACCGAACGCTCTCAATTAACTTGGAAGTATACAGAGTTGTTAATACTCTTTTAACTTAATGTAATTAAATTTTAAAAGGGGAGGACAGCTGCTAAAGTCGCAGGCACTCTATGATTTCCGAGTGACATTAAGAAAATATTTTTACATACCGTAACTTAAGATTGATTTAGCATACCGAAAAAAAAATTGGTTCCTATTTACGAAATTATTGGGACTTGCGAAATTTGACTTACTAGCAACAAAATAGAGATTTGAAAATAGCATGTATCTGTTAATTTATTGAAGTTTATTTTCTAATAACGTTTGCTTCATCTTTAAGTTATTTATTTATTTATTCCCATATAGTAAGTGTACTTAAAGCAGACATGTTATCTGTCCCTAAATCCAATTGTTAACTGAACTGTCACCATAAAATGAAACAACAGAATAAGTATTTCATAACAGAAATGTTGAGTCGTATTTCAGCTGAAAGAAAAGTTTTTACGTCGATTGTAAATCTTAATGCCGGGATGCGAACCCTCTGTAGCTCGTAATTTATGTTGAAAAGTATTTATTTATATTTTGAGATTGCATCTTTGGGCGATACGGTCCAAAATTTACTTATCTCGGGATGACAAAAGTTGTGAGATCTCGGACATAATGTGATATGGATAAATGAGTAGTTATTTTGTTTCATAATCAATTTTTGCATATTGTGTTAGGTATATTATAGGTTATTTTTTAGCTTATTGTGTTGGTACGCGATGTCAAAATTTAGGTTCAGGGTTTCATTTTTTAGTTTCTGCCGAGGTAACCGGAACAAAGCTACGAGGGTCATAGATAGCTTAGATTCACAAAAATCTTTTCTCTTTTTACCCGACTATGGAATGATTTTTCAAGTAATTATTCCTACATCATAAGGTGACAAAATTGATTCAATAACACTTATTCTACATCCCTTTTGCTAGAAAATCACTATCCATTAGTATCAAATAAGTTCCAGATATTACAGAACTCCTCAAGTGGAACTATTCCCCAGTGAATCAGGTTTATGACCTAACTTTATGATCTCCATCGCTAGCGGAATCGCAAGTGGAAGCCAACTTCATTATTACAGCTTTTTCTCTAATTGCTACAGGAAAAATAAATATTTTTTTGCGGTTATTAAAGGCAGTTACTGCCGACCTCTTGGTAGTAAATACCTACCTAGATTTTTAGATCTTTGTCGGTCGGCCTTCTTGAGAATATTCCGTACCTCGGAAAGCATGTTAAGTGGTTGTAGATTTAATTGTAGAAGCCAGTAAATCTGACACTAATCTTGCCAAGGGGTGTCGTGTTATTCAGTTATTGGGTTGTGGAGGTCAGATAAGCAGTCGCTCAATGTAAACCACTTATATATTAAGATGCAGCTGGTTAGTCTGGTAGCTGACTACAATGTAGTTGTCTAGGTTTGAGTCTAGGCAGATTGTTTGACTACCCAGTCGTGCTATAGACCCTTGATTAGTGAGTCGTTTGTGATAGGATCATCTGAGGTTCTACACAAGTGACATTCTATCAATGAAAGTGTCGCTATTACGATTGACAAAATGTCAAAAATGTGTGTGATTGTTATGCGCTATGCGCTACAGGTGATTGCTATGCGCTTTGCGCTACAGGTGATTGCTATTCAAACAGCTTAGAGGCCTATGTACCAAGGCGAGCTCTCATAAGATTTATAAGTTTTAGCAGGCCAGGCTATGAAGATTGAGGTCAGTTCCAGTCCTAGGAAAACTAAAAGTGACTTCTTTCTGTAAACTACTTGATTTAAAAGAAATAAACAGTACTCTTTAAACTACTTCTGTATCGTATTAACGGGACTAAGTTTCTGTCATTAGTGCAGTTGTCAAGTGCAGAGGAGACTAGCGACAGTGCCGCCGAGCGGCCGGTGTTTGAACCAATTTAATGTTCTTAATTAAACCTGGGTTTAATTGAAGATGCTCTGCTGTCTGAGGTCTGGTTTAATTAGAAGCTGTACGGTTTGTGATGTTGTAATATTGTGAATAGTCTAGTTTGAGGTTTCTCACGAAGGTATGGGACTAAAGGTACCCTTTGTACATGCTCCTTGTGTCAGTTATGTTTATTTGTGTAAATACATGTAATAAGAGGCGAGTCTATAAAAATCAATTTTGCATTAACTGGACAGCAAAATTGCTAACAGGAATTAGATCTATCCATCTACTTATTTTATACATAATTTGTATATAAAACACGGTAATAAAAAAGTAATAAAGAATTTGCTCAAAAGGCCTTATCATTTTGTACACCACAACCATCATGCTTAAAACATAATAAAAAGTAGGTACCTTTTTACTTTGATTAATTTATTTCCTGAAAGTTTATACGAAACCATGTCTCAAGGCTCAAGGGACGGGGTGGATTGCCGGATTTTACCCAAAAACGGATAAGACTTTATAATTAATTATTCTTTTAAGCCGATTATAAATACCTCAGTAAAATTAAGTCTTTTTAAATTGATGTTATTATTTAAAAAAAAAACAACATACTTCTTACATAGTTATAAGAAAGTCTATGGGAGCGCCATCTATTGTTGACAACGTAAACTAAGATGCAAGACAAGGGTGTACGTAGTTGGTAACGATTGCCGCATTGGCGCTGTCGTCACCCTAAGACGCCGGTTGTCTCCATGGCAACCGGCGCGCGGCGTTAAGGTACGATAAATTAAGGCGGCACTTTCTAAGAGAAAAAATAAGATTTGATAGCGCTTTTATTTCAATCTATTTGTAGGTATAGGATAAGTAATGAAGAAATATCTATTTATTACAATAATTCTTCTATCAGGCACTTCTACATTTGTCATTAACCAAAAACTAATTGATTCTAGTTGCCTATCTAGGTAGTTTCGTATGGTGAACAATGGACAAGAAACTCCATAAAAATTTAGGAAGGTATTACTTATACGGTCAAAATAACTGTGCACTTGGAGCTGTTAATGTCCCACTGATATTCGATCGCTATTGGAGCACAAGGCGAATGCGGGGCGCCGCGCGGGTAGGCGGGAGCGGGGTCGATTGACACTTGATTTGCGCAATTATTTTAACCGTGTAGTATGTTATTCAAAAGGCCGACAAATACCAGATTGTCATCGTATTGCCCTGTGTTCGACTATTATTGTAGTTAGGTATACGCAGGAAAACCTGTTACTTACCATTAATAAAACACAATTCACACAACTAAATGAAGCGTAGGTAGTCTTTGTTTCAATCTCCTTACTAAACCTGGAAATATAAAATTTATACCCGTACTGGATCAGAAGAGAATTTACATCAATTCATACAAAGAAGGCTGCTGCTGCTGTAACTTACAGTAACAATGTGTGTAAGTTACTCCTCGTCAAAGTTGCTCGCTATTGTTACTTCTATGTACAAAGTTACTGAGGTAACTACTGCGAACAATAAGTTCTTTCATAGTTTATGACTAGTTTTCAGGCGGTATGATTCCCTGGTAATGTTAGAGATTTAAGGCGACTAACAAAAGGTATTATTTACAAGTCAGGCGTGAGTGGAAATGCCGGGAGGGAGTGCCATCGAAGGACCTTAGTATTGGTGACTATCCTCAGAAAGGCTAGGTGCGTAGAAGGTACTTATAATCGGCGTGCGTGTATTACTAGATTAGGAATAGAGTATTTTTTCTTTTATTATAGACAGGATCGCGCTTGAACTCTTTCTCGACTGTTGCTAAGCGATGATGTGGTCGACGGTGTAGCACGCTTGCCTAGAAGTGACCTTTTCAGTCTTGAGTTAAAGACCCCGAGGTTGTAGCTATCGGGAAACAAGACTCCGGCAGGGAATTCCACATTGCCACAGATTAAGCATAAAGAGTAAGGATCATTGCAGCTGGCGGTTTGAAGTATTTGCCTACAACTTAAATCATCAAACTTGCCTTATCCCATGGGTATGGGATAGGGCAACAGTTTAATGATTTAAGTCCTTCTTAACACTACCCAACACTTGGGTGTGATATAATATTATATAAACATAACATTATAAAGAGGAAAGGAACGACGGACGGTTCTTGCAAAAACACCGAAGGCGCAAAGCCGCGGGAAAAAGTTATTCACATCATGGGGACGGAAGCACATAATAAATAAGAGAATAGGGCACCGTGCGTTTTGTAAATTAGGTAAATATCTACGTGTTTGTAAAGAGGAGGTTCTTAATTGTATAAGTATTCCTCTCACAGACGTTCCGGTAACAGTATTTGAAGGGAGCTTTGTTCATTAATGAATGTACCTTAAACGTACCTTACTTACCTTACCTTACGTACCTACAACCTTGGGTCTTTAAGTCAAGAGTGAATAGGTTTCTTGTGGGCAAGCGTGCTTCACCGTCGACCACATCATCGCTTAAAATCAGGCGAGATAGTGGTCAAACGTGAGCCTATAGATATTAGATAACAACAAAAAAATGTAGGATTAGGTACTAGTTAATTTTACCTCACTGTTTTTTTGAAAGTATAATTCTTTAATTAAATTTGATCAAGATCCCTAGCCTGCTATCAATCACTGCTGAACATAGGATAGGCCTATCTTGTGCCAATGTTCGTGTTCCTGTGCCACCATCATACAGATTCTACCCGCGATTGCAAAAATTTCGTCTGCCTACATCTGTATTAATTAAAATTAAAACAGTGAAATTTAGATGTCACCCCTGCGGTTTCCACATTTTTTCTCTGTGAGAGGGACTACTCGTACTATCTCACCTGATTTGGAGATAATTGTCCTTTGTTAAGCGTCCCTTATTCTTCTAGGTAAATGTACATAGACTAAAAGACTAGCTTGCCGGATGATGTGGTTTGCGATAGCACAATCATTCATTTCACTTCAGCAATTAAAAACTTTTACAAGAAAAATCTGTAAAAAAAATCATCTCTATTTAATATCTATCTATTCAGTGACATCACGACTTTGAGCTCTAAAGAATCACTTAAAACGCTCCATCCGGGTCGTTAAAATGTCGTTAAGAGACGTTCGACACTTTTTGCTCTCGATGTCCTGGTTCCAATGCGGAATGGATGCGGGATGGGCGCGGGCTTGATGCGGACCACGTTCCCCTTTTTATGTTACCCTGGTACACTGGTACACGTTATTTGGACATTATTTTACTATTAAAAGGCAGTGATGGTGGATGCGAAGGTAATGTGCATACTTCAGTTAACAAACTGGTTATTAAGAGTAAAAAATTGGGCAGTTGCCTTGAACTGGCGTGCACTAGGGAAGTAAATAATTAAAATATTTAATCTGCTTAAATCGGCACTTTAAATGCATTGGTTTAATATTCCTGTATTATACGGATTGTTGATGATAATTTGCAATCTTAAAATAAGTAGACAATAATGTTGCTGCACTGCAGAGAAAATCGTTATCTTTTCGTTTGCAATAAGGTCAGTAAGGCAGAATCGCAAGGAATTGGCATAGGTTACGAAAATAAAACTAGCAAGTACATTCCACAGGAACTGTAAGTTATCTATACTAATATTATAAATGTGAATGTAAGTTTGTATGTTACGCTTTCACGCAAAAACTACTGAATCGATCATCATGAAACTTTGTACATATATTCTTGGAGGTATTAGAAGTAACATAGGATACTTTTTAATAAAAAACAAAAATAAAATTTAATGGCTTCACTGCGAGCGAAGCCGCGGGTAAAAGCTAGTATATAATAAACAGTATTAGGTAAATGAAAAGTCTAAAAAGGAACAGCAAATATTAAAAGTTAGCAATTAGAAAAGAAAGAAAGAACACGTTGAGAAATTAGCCGAGGCACAGTTATCTTCACTAATATTAAAAAGAGAAAAGATATGATTGTTTGTTAGTTGGTAAGTTTGTTTGTAATGGATAAACTGAAAACCGATTTTAAACATTATTTCGCCTATGGAACGCTACTCGGAGTGACATAGGCTATTTTTAATCCCGAAAACGGGCCCTGTGGTGTGGGCCACGGGTGCGAATCTGCGGGGATATGCTAGTAGTTTCATAAAAATACTGGTTATATAAGAAACACAGAACGTTGCTAAACTTAATTTACTTTGCAAAGCTAAATTAAACATTTAAACAATGTTCAAACAAACTTTTCACCAATTAACCGGTCAAAAATCCACAATTCGCCATACCGATCAGATTACTGTTGAACAACGTCCATGATAGCAAAGCTTCAGTTACAGCAATTACTAGCAACCATTAAAAGTCATCGTTAAGGCAAGAATTTAATACTGCGCTCTGCTGAGCAAAAACAGCTGCTGAATGTACTTTAAGCTTCTTTTGGCTTTTATGAAGTTATTTTGTAGTTGCAGTTTTTAATGGGTCTTAAAAAACTTTTTGAAGTTTTTCCTAACATTATGTGCTGTACCGGGTGGAAAATACTTATGTATATAAATAGCTATTAGGTAATTACTTACTAAAAGGTAAACTCTAAAATCTGAACTGAAGAAAAATAAGTTGTTCAATACATTTTATGTTTGCATAACTCGGCAACATGTTGAACAACTGATATTTAATCGTCATTGCAGTTACTGGAAATTGTCAATAAATTAAAAGTTTCTCTGTATTATGCCATCATTTTGGTTGGGTACATTAAACATTTAAACACCATCTTAAATAGCTATAAATAAGTTAAGGCCGAAGATTTTTGGTGCATCTTGAAGTGGAGTATTACCACTTCTCATTAACTTTCATCCTTCAACCGTCGTAATTAGCAGACACAATAGTAAAACAATTAGACAGAAGCCATCGCGACGAAACTTCGTAGCAATGAGGGCCAGTTTTCGTAGCTCGAATTCGAAGAGAAACTTCTGACCATACCTTCACGCGTCGTTGCACATCGCGACGCACTGCAGATCGGGGGATGGTAGGAATGCGAGTGACCGCAGCCTTGATGCTTCAGTAATGAGGGGGGATTTACGTCTGTACGCATTTCATGCGAGAAAAGCTGTGTAATTAAACAACGCGGTATACATTTTATATTGTAGGTACCTAAAGGAATGGAAAGCAAGTTTAGTATAATTTAATGTCGACATAAACATTTTTTTATTATTGAAAGGACCACTACCTCACCTGATGGTAAGCGATGATGTGGTCGATAGTGAAGTACGCTTGCCTTGTAATAACCTATTGTCATGTTTCAATACACCCCTACTAATCCTATTCCTCTCTGTGTGAACACGTCGCTATACCATAGTTCTTTCCATACCCAAAACCAATAACATCTCCTACACATAGATACACGAAACACAACCGTATCTAACATGCCACCAGTATGCGGGAAATCGAAATATTTTATCTACCGCAGGCTGTCGGCCATTTTTTGTTCCCCTTCTGTTATTTTGCACTAGTGTTCAAACGGATGGCTCTCGTGCACTACGGGTTGTGGTCTTTTAGCGTTCTGAGTACGAATTGATAAAACGGTTATGAAAATAATGCGGTGGTTTTATTTTTGAAAGCTATTTTGCATATAGTGTTTAATGGGTTTCGTGGTCTGTGACTGAAAGCTTATGGCAAGTCAATTTTAGAATTGGTTTGTAGTGTTTTTAGAGAGCAATATTGCTTTATCCTTTGCTAATGTTGAGTTATCTGTCACAATTTTCATACATATAACACGATTCTTAACCTGTAATACAGGTTTTAATTACCTACCACAGGTTCCAGAGTTTCAAGACCATTTATTTTGTGTAATTTGTTTTGTGCCAATGAATTATTATATTGCTGTGTTCTGCAATGAGGTTGGCAGAGATGTATAGTGACCCCACATTAAGCTAAAATTAAAAAAAAAGCAAAATGAGTATAATTAGGCTATAATCATATCTGAGACATAGGCTTTCTCTCTGTGAGAGTGAGTGGTGGTTTCCTCACGCTATTTTCCTTCAGTGCTAAGCTAAAAGGAGTGTGTATGGATGTGGCGCTCTGTAGTTCCTGCCAGCACCATGGGCAAATTTAGTTGACGTAGTTATACATGTGTATATTACGCTGGTTATTTTTATGTTACAATAATATTAGGAGGGGAATCTATTGGCCACATCCAGCCACAAATTCAGAGTTCGAGCTTCTACTGACACATTCCTTAAAGAAAACCTTTTAGTTAGGGAAAACTGAACATTCTTAAATCAAAATCAAAGCCATGCTCAAGCATACAAATCTTTCTATTTTAATCCCATTGAACACAAAAATCGGATACGACCACACATTACTCACAGAAAATTCAGCCTAACAAAAAACTGAATTAATGAAACAAGCGAGCAACATGTCCGACTGTGGCAGCATTTGTGCGGGCCCCGAGATTGTTTGCCTGTTCCCATATATTCTCGCGTATTTTTTCACTCCAGAATGTTTGGGCAACTGGGTCAGCGCGTCAATTATTTGAGTTGATGTTCTACATTTTTTATCTTGCTTAATTTTGTTTGAAGTTGGAGCTTGTTTCCAATTGAAATATAGAGGATACTACTATCTTTCCCCAACGGATTTGTTCGCGTAAACGTCGAAAATTATAGGATTATACCACCGGAATAAAAAGTCCATTTATGACCTAATCCTGAAATGTTCTGTGCGTGTTCCGTGTCCTTTCAACTTTTGAGGCATGATTGAGTAACAAACACCCCAATATAATTATAGACTTTCACAAATTATAATGACGATTAGGATGACGATTTACAAGTAGTCAATTTTTTTCTGAGAATGTGGTAGCAATTTTATTTAAGTAAGTTCCTAGCTTGTCTTTTTGTGTACAGGAATCGAAGATTCTTATTTAGGCCTTATCTATTTCCAAGGTTTTTACAGATTTGAATAACGATTTCATTTAATGTTTTTGTCACATTGACTTTACCCGTTTCACATACTTTATAACCGACTTTAAAAAAAGCAGGAGCTATTTAAAAACCATAAGTAGACCACTACTACTACAATTCTTCTTATAAGGTTCATTCATTTTTCATATTTTCTCTTACGTGTAAAATTCCAAGTTCACCACCTGCCCCAGAGCCCCAACATCAAAATCCTAACGCAATTCTCGCTAAACGGGTCAAAATAAAATCAAAAATATTCCGAATTTCCCCTCCAGCACCAATAAAAGTAATGTACCATCAAATTTACTTTGTAAGGTTTTCGTAACAAAGGGTCACCACATTTGCATATATATAGGAACCCGGCATGACATCGGCGTACACCGTAAAAACGTTGATACCTTACTGGCAGAAAGGACACCAAATGTATGTAAACGGCCTGTGTTGTACGACTTGTTTGGGATGCTGGCACTATTGTTATATTGGGCTGTTGTTTTGGTACAATTGGGGGAAAGCCTGTTTTCATTAAGAAGGTATGAGCATTTATCACTAGATGCTTATTCAGTGTGTGATTTGCAATTTCTGGGTACCTACTACATAAAAAATAAAGATAAATAAGTGGACGTTCTTTTACGTGGTTTTTCTACACTATACTTAAATGATGTCTACGTATTTATAGGAACTTAAACCATGATTGTTTGATACTGTTTGTGTTTACTTCCTAGCAAATGGGTAAGTGGATTTATTGGCTTTTTGAATTCTCAAAATGCCCTCATAATTGACAAGGAAAAAATGTGTTTCTTATAAACGTTCCTACTATCTAAATCACCAAGAAAAATGAGAAAGGGAAACATGCGGATGTTCTTAAATTACCCTAGCCTTGAAGATTTTTGTTTCTCATAAATTACATCACATTTAGTGTCAAGGTCGGTTTCCCCCGAATATGGTGTTTGACTGTGTACCTGTGTGCTATTTTTGCGTGTAGTATAACCACCCTTTTCTTATTTCCCTGTATTTATATTTATATCTACAAATGAAGTCAACTCAGCTTTATAGAAGGCCCTTACATCAATAAACCAAATTCACTAAGTTACTCTTAACTTGATGAATCTGGTTTATTTCCGTCTGAGTTCTCGCAGTTTGAAAATTGGAGGCTTTATTGTGCGCTGTATGGCCAGTTCTTAGAATGGTTTTCTGTTTTTGTATGGGTATAAAATACTAGTTCTTTACTGCGGCTTCGCTCCCGTGGCCTATACCGTAGCAAACGTACTGTTTTTTGAATAAACGTAGTACTCAGCGGTACCCTTACAGTGAAATAATTATTGTAATTGGATCAGGACCTCCATTTTTACTTACAAACAAACAGTTTTATCTATTTATAATATTAGTTCAGAAGTGAAAGCCCGTACACCACTTTTGCTGATTGTTGCACTTACAACACGAATCATCAAGTGCAGCGTAGCATGCTTCAGGCTAAATTTAGTGACCATAGAGCAACTGCAACATCATCACATCGGCAACGAAAAGAAATAAATAGTTCATTCAACTTCAACAAGACTATGACCGCATTCAACTTGTTATGGCAAGAGAATGTTCTATCGGGATAAAAATAATATCTTAGGTCTCCATCCTCCGAAAAAATATACATGTATTTAGATCTACTTGTGTGCTACAAGTTGAGGAGTAGTTTTTTTTTTTTTTTTTTTGTTTATTGTAAATAGGCTCGCGCTTGACCACTATCTCACCTGATGGTAAGCGATGATGTGGTCGACGGTGAAGCACGCTTGCCTAGAAGTAACCTATTCACTCTTGACTTAAAGACCCCTAGATTGTAGCTATCGGGAAACACAGACTCCGGCAGGGAATTCCACTCCTTAGCTGTACGCATAATAAAAGTGTCCCCAAAACGTTTTGTGCGTATGGGTGGGATGTCCACCATGTACCGCACAACCGCACAACGAATTTAAACGAAGACCAGAGACTATGTAAACAAGTTGGAAAGGATAGTAGCAAGTAGGATATGTTCTGCTATCACATTCTTAATCAGAATGGTTACGGGACGACGTGAATTTTACTGACGAACTTGTTTTGTATGGAAAGTGTTGACAATGCCATCACGAGCTGTAGCCGCTGAGGGGTTCCCGTGCTCTGTGGGAGTAACACTCTCTGCAAGATTGAAAGCCCCAGGATCAAGTTTAGTGGCTTACTATGTGAGAGGTCTTAGTGTAACAGTGGACTACTAAAAGCTAACAGGTAAATCTTATAATGTTATATCTTGTGTATAAGTGTAACTGCTGCCTACCCCCGTGGGAAAAAGGTGTAAACGTATGTATGCATTTGTGTACAATATGTCATGCTCTATCCAGAATGACGCATTTGTTGTGTACACTTTACCTTGTCAATATTCAAAAAAATCCAACTCAATTCTATCCGAAAACTCTGAAAAAGTTAACTAAAATCCGTTACTATTTCTGGATTTACAGTAATCCGTTTTCCAATTAAGGATTGAAACTCTTAAAAATAATTAGATTTTTCTTGTGCCAGGGATAGGGACTGCGTATTTCCAACTTTAGCAGAAATAAATAAAGGTTTCCAGGACTGGTAGCAAGTTAAGCGAATGTCTAAAAAGTGACTACGTTGAGATTCGCAATGTCGGCATTTCCTGAAATTGCACTGCGGCGAAAAATGTAAGGCAGTGGGATTTGATATTAAGACGGGTAGATTTTAAATTTAAAAGCTTATTAAACTGGCTCTTGGCTTTAATTTGCTTTTGAAATTTATTTTAAGCGGCTTTGAATAATGCATTAGAAGTGGTGATATTTCAGAGAAAAACTATCTAACAAAACATGAATTTAAACTCACTGGCAATCAATCACGATATAATATTATGAAAATTCATCAACTTGAACAACTTTTACCGTGGGTTAGAAGCGGAGGTATGAACAAAGCAGCTGCTGCTCTGAACATTTTTACTCGCACTAGCTTTTGCCAGCGGCTTCGCCCGCGTGAAAAGTGTTTTATCATCCCAAAGGAAAATTATACCGGGATTAAAAGTAGCTTATATACTATTACGGACCATAATCTAAGTCTGTGCCAAATTTCATCCAGATCCGAACAGCCGTTCTGGCGTGATTGAGTAACAAACATATATCCACACACTAATCCCTCCAAACCTTCACATTTATAATATTAGTAAGATGGGGCTTGACGCCTTCATTCAGAATTGGTCCACACTACCGCAGAATAGAGAGGTTTGGCAGAATGAAAGGACACCTGGACCCTGAATACAAAAAAAAGTGTCTATGTGATATTTTTTTGTTGACCAAATTTCAATGGAAATGGCTGATTACTTTTCACGATTTCATATTTGTCTAATAGTAAAAGTTATATGAAGAACTTGAAAGGCGTGCCCGCCTTCAAGATTTCTAATAATTCATTGATTGAGAATTAGATCAAGAGAAACGTACGTAGATGTTATTAACACTTGTAATACTCCCAAACCCATAGCCCAATATGTTTTACCTCCATATTCTGCAATAGACCTGCACCAGCCGGGGATTGTCCTTGGGTGCTCTTGGGTAGTGACAAGTGCATGCAGGGTTAATCGCCGGTTGATGTCACATTTCATCCTACATGTCTAACAAGGCCTCTGTGAATTGGTTTCGGCCCCTGGTACGCCTTTCAAAGGTCTGGGACCCTAGGGTTCCGAGAGTCTCAAAACAATACAATACATTATTAATGTAATATATATATAATATAATTTACTATTTTTTACCACAAATTAACAGAGAAAAGATTAAAGAATCTACCTCCAGACACAATTGTACAATTGTATTGTGGAAGACTGGTGCCCAAACTACTATTATAATTAAACCGTCACTAAAGTTTAAATTAAATATACTGCTCGTCAGTTAATCAGTCAGATGGTTCATGCTGAGAATAATCTAAATATAACAACTTTCCTATCAAGTGTTCCCTCAATTATCTGTTTAACATAAAGTTAAATCTAATTAATTATTAATCAAAACTCTTAACTCTCTGTAATTTGCAAAGCTTTGCAAGTACGTAGTCTGCAGCTATTCTAATTTCTTTGAATTTTAAATTATCTAAATGTCAAAGAATTTTGTCTTAAAAAACTTTTAACGGATTTTAATTTATATAGACAGAGAATTATAGATATTGTTTTTTAATCAAGTTGGTATTTAATTTAATTAAATTCGATAAAAATGGCACTAGCAAAAAAGTAAACACACACTCACAAATACACAATAACACACACACGCTCATACAAAGACACAAACATCAACCCACACGCACAAACTGCACTACTATAGACACACATACGGATTCTCACAATCACACACTACTCAGAGCTGATAATTACTTTCTAAGTCTTTGTTCCTCTATGTTCTTAAAAATGCATTTCTTAATTTAAGTCTCAATTTAGTCAACTGTCTATTATGGGAAGGAGTGAATCAACCCCAACTCAAGTATTAATGGTTACTTACTGGGGCTGTCTCATTCACATTTGTGTATGTAACCATTTGAGACACAATAAACATTTTTTTTAATTTTTTTAATCAAATTTAATTAATAAAATTGTTTAAGAAAAACTAATTTCACTAAATTGAATACAGGATTCTCTTGCTAATCTACCACCATAAAATTTCATTTAATGGCGGATTATAGTGTACATGAACAATCAAATTGAATAAAATAATATGTTTTTATAGAAAAATTACAAGTAGTACGAATATGTTAATCTAAATTACATGGGTTTCGTAAAATCGTAAAAAACGTTTTCTAATTAAACAACTTTGATCCCATTGTAGGCATGTTGCATAATTGCATTTTGATGAGCCCATTTAGGGAACACAAATATAGCTTTATCTATACTATTCTAAACTCGTAGAAAACGGCGGCTTTTACAAATTGTCGGATTACTGAATGACGGATTAACGAGAGAATACTGTAGTTATATTTATACAACTTGCCATACACCAGCCCAATACTTGCCAAATTACTCCTGTGCAAATTATGTATTTACCTGTAAAAAATAAAAAATAGGAATTATTACATGTTATTTTAATAGTAAAGATGGTATTAATAATTAAAATGTAAACGTTGGGTTTATCAAAACAGTAATGTAATTGGATTAGGATTAAAGTTTTAAGTAAATGCCTTAACATATTTCAAATTCAAGTCCACGATATAAAAGGAAAACTCCGTAAGGTATCAAAGTACGTAGAGGCTACGTCTGAGAGACGTCGCGTCGTTTATTACGTGACTCTATCAACGCTGTTGTCGCTCGGCTAACAAATTGTTTGCACGTACTCAAACACTTTGAATTTGAGCGAGTATTATCACAGCGGCGTCCCTAAGGGGTTGATTGTCATCCTTAGTTGGTAAACGGCCTTGAGTTGAAATTGGCCCTACGGTTTTTAAGGGATTGACTACTAGGATTGCAGAATTTTCTGAAGGTTTTATTTAGATAGAGACGAAATTTCGTATATATCGTTTTAATGTAATAGCAGTATACCGCAGCCACCTTTTTATTTTGAGTTCTTTCAGTCCATCCAGACTTTGTCTGGTATATATCGTATATAATTAAGATTTTCTTGTAAAAGAGATGTGTAACTTTTATGTTGTAGATACAATAAAGTATATTCTATTCTATTCTACGTGAAATAAAGTCGTAGATATCTAGTAATCTTTTGAAGAAAACCAATATTTTGGTACTTACTTCAAAGTTCCCATGGGAGAAGTTACACAACGCTACTTGCCGTTTCTTACAAACTCTTTTTTCTTCGTTTACGTTCATGCATCTGGTCTCATGTGTCTCTGCCTAGCCCCATGGAAAAAGGCGTGAGGTTATGTTCGTAAGAGACATTACCGTTAGCAATATTTACATTTTTATGAGCTTTGTCATTTGAAATGATTGACCTCACCCGAATAGTTTCGTTGCCGTTATTCGTTATACAGTACGGTATGTAGAACGAACTAATTATTGTTAAATCTGAGTAAAAAAAACATTATGCAAAGGTAGATCGTATATACATGAAAGTAAAAGTATATACAGTCTCGTAACTACCCCCGAATTCGTAATTACCTCACAAAACATAAAATACTTCAATAAAGAACAAAATGTATAGAAAACTTCGCGTGCTGAACTTGCTCCGATTATTTCTACATCATCACCCCTCTTGCTCACTCCCATCAATTAACTATACGAAGAAAAGAAACAGACAGATTTCGTCACGGAAAATCAGAGATTGATTGTTTTCTCCCACCTGGAGGGTAGATTGATGTCTTTTGAATATTTACGTTCCTCTAAGCATTTTTCTTGTTACTTTCAGGAGTAATTTCAGTCTTATTCTTTCGGCGATAAGGTGTTTCTCGATGTTTTTTTTTCTAGATCATTTTTCATTGTTTATCGCGTTCCCTGATACGGTTAGCTGATGCTGAATAAATTCGGTAAACCATTTAGCTCAGCTCTCATTGTCAACGTTTCTCGGAATGTTGATTCCCTGCTAGAATTAAGTACGGAACATAAATGTTACATCAATTTGTGTAAATTTTTCCGCTGAATAAGTCAGGATTTGTTCGTGTGAAAAATACTGAAATGGGAATTGGATTAAGTTGTCTTGAAGATTTAGGTCTGAGTAAATTAAATTGTACCTGGGTTTCTTGGTTAACTCTAGGCACTTTTTTAAACTAACTTTAGTTATAGCATCGATTTTTGAATTGGTTTTTTTTTTGAGCTCAGAACTTGTACACCTGCTTTCCTACGTGTGTTTCGTGAACCTACTTTAATAGCTAACTTGGACAGGTTTTTAGGCTATAGTAGAACTTGACAAATGCTCAACTCAAATTCTTGAGTCGAAATCGGGGGTTAATCTTAGGGTAGACGCTTACCAATCTATTATTTAGGATAATGAAAAACTTTTTTACAAAAAAAATACTACCGACTTCCATGGCGTTAAGGTAACTTACTAAACAACTAGGTACAACTAAAAAGTGAAAAATAAAAAACTTTTTTACAAAAAAATACTACCAACTTCCAAATAATAAAACTACAAAGCGTAAAATAACTTTATTTTTGGAAGTCGGTGTCCATAACGCAAAAAATGGTACCTACGAAAGACACCTTGTTTAGTAAGTTACCTTTACGCCAGAATAGATTAGCCGAATATCGTGAAACTTGAACATAAAGGGTGAAAAGAGAGATCTGAGTACCCCTCAAAAGCGTACTAGCGTGATATTATGTTACTAAATGGTATAAACAGACATGAGATTGCGGCAATCCCGAGAGATTTCCCGCTATGTATTGAAGAGTTCTGTTGTATATCTTCGAAGTTCTTCATCAAATCTTCACCAAGTTAAAATAGGACCTATTTCGAAACATAATCTTTCATACAAAAAAAGAATTTTCAAATCGGTCCACAATTGACGGAGATATCGGTGAACATAAATAAAAAACATACATGAAGTCGAACATAGAACCTCCTCCTTTTTGGTAAGTCGGTTAAAAAAAAGAAAGTGATGATATCGGAACCGAATTAGGAATCGGAGTTTTTAAGTTTGGTTTATCAGAATCGGAAACGAAATCGGAATCGGAGGCGGAGGCTGAAGAAAAATGTATTAAGAGAAAACAAGTTTAATAAAATAAAATTACGCATACATTGTTAATCAGCCTTTTTAATTTTAGCTCAAACACTACACATAGGTGTATTGAGTTTGCCTTGGCCTTGAAAAAAACAAGCAAGTTTTTTAAATTCGCAATCAGTATTATATAAACAAGTTCGTACGGGTTTGCGGCCACCTGCCGCATGCCGCCACGGCCTCTGCGCATCGACCTCCGATAAGCTCTGATTTAAAAGTTTCGGACCGAAATCGAAGGTTTAAAAGCAATCGGAGGGTCAGACTTTTCGGAATCGGAATCGAATCTCGGTAACATATACTATGAATGTAATAATTTAGTAGATATTATTCAATGTCTTTCCTTGGCAGAGACTGACATAAAAGTAACTCATTTATTCTGAATAAGAAGCAACATACTTTTATCAAAGTTGTCCAAGTTGACATACATACAGATACAGGTATCATAATGTCAAACCTTTGATGTCAAAAACTTCACCAAATGAAATATTTTGTAATTAATTCTATGTAGTTAAGTTATTTATTTTCAACTCGCATAATGTCGATGTCCCCTGAAAGATTCCTTCGTAATGAAACACGAAGTTATTTTACGATATGTACTTACAACTTATTTACACTGGCAATGTTTGTAAATTCAAATCCCAGGACAAGTGACGTCATAAAGGAATAAAGACATAAAGGCACACGTTTATGGCAACTCTGACCATTGAGTGTTGCCTGACTCGAGAGGGTTGTAAACTCATTTGCGTTTATGTGTCACGAATTATTCAGATTTATACTATTTTCTTTTCTGTTGCTGCAATTACGCTCTACTCAAAATAATGATAGAGTTTGTTTTATAAATTCGAAATCGTTTATGCAAAAAGAGTTTCAAATAATTATTTAGTTATGAACTTAAGTTCACAAAGAAAAATGTCGTTTTATTGCTAGCTAAGAAGTACCTACTAAACCACTACTAAATACTACTTACTTACTCAGATATTGCATCAACTTCTATACGATTTTGATTTATATTTGACATTTATATACATCTTTCAAAAACATAAAAGCGCTAAGTAAACTCCAAACAACTTACAGCACTATCTCGTAGAAGAAACAGGAACTAATAGTTCAAAGCTAAGGGGCAAATCTTTTGTCGCTTACATCGAACACTCGCTGTCGGCAATAGATGTCACTACTGAGTTGTCTTTGAAACGGGGAAGTTAGTTTAGTCTTTTTTTCAGAAACGACTGATTTCAATATATTTCATCTTACTAGTATAATTTGATAAACAAAGCATCTAACCTAGTTATTTTCAATATAAATCAAAGAAAAAAGTCTGTCTTATTAAAAATACCTGGTATTTAATAAAGAAAAATATTTTCTAGTTATTCTTATCCATTTTCTTATCTCCGTCAAATTGTTAGCACACTTTGTGAAGCAGCGACAAACTGTCAAGACTAAAATAAGGTAGCAAAAAGGGGTTTTTATAAGCAGAATGTTCTACAAAATAAGGTAGAAAAGGTACAATTATTTTCTCTGAGAAACTGATGTTGTCTCTCGTCTGCTGTCCGCTGGGACTTGTGTTGTGTTGATGTCCTTAGTTTATGTAAGATGTAGCCTGGTTTCTTGTGTCTTTATTTTATGTCTGGGATCTGATTCTTAGAAATTCATCAATAGTTAATTCATTATTGATGTGTGTGACTGTGACTATGTCTCGCATAAAGTTTCCAACATAAATGTCTAAACCGGTGAACTAATTTTGAAGAATTTAGGTGAAGAGAGATCGGACCTTGTAAAAAAATATAAGAAACATTTTTGTCCCAGGAGTACATTCCCTTGGTTGCTGGTTTCCGACTTCCACGCAGGCGAAGCCGCTAACAGAATCGAGTAAGAGACATGATAAGATTGCTAGTACTACGACATAGCAGTACGGAGCTACGGCGTAGCAATTGCTACGACGTAGCCAAAACCATGTCATCATCTGTCGAGTAATTTCCCAACTATATTTGTCTATCTGACGACGCAACGACTGTCTATCTGACCTCCATAACCCAGATACTGCGGAACATGTTAACACGCGGTAAGACTGCTGTTTTTTTAACGCTGCGTAACACTTGTGTATGAGTGTGGTCTAAACAGCAAACATAATGCTCAGCTAACCGTTTCTATAATTTCTTGTAACGACTTCATTTGCATATGTGATTACAGCTGCTCTCCATAACCTCGGTTATTGCAGGTTGGTTGTTATTCTTAATGCATTTCGGTTGTTGCATTAATATAACTGTAGCTGGACTTTGCATAAAAAGGGTGTTAAAATTCTAGGTTGTATTTAGAAAAAAATAAATAGTTAATTAAGCATATTTAAGAGTTTGCTATGTTTGAGTAGTTTCAAATTGAAAATGAAGCTTTTTCTCGTGTTTTTAATCTATATAATATCTAGCTAGCCTTGTTGGTCTGGCTTTCGCAAACTTGTTAGTTAAGTGTGGGGTCCTTGGGTCAATCACCCAATCTGAATTGTTTTATTGGAGTTTGCCTTTTCAGTTTCCAGTGGTAGTAACTCTGTATTGATACTTGGTTATTCTGATTTGTGGGATATATAACATAACTGGCGTACTGTAAATGAACAGCAGGCTAGATGCGTAAGTGAATTCGGCAAGGCTAAGGATATGACGCTGTTCAAGTTTATGACAAATTCCCTTTAAATGATTAGACTCTTTCAAAAAGAGCATCTTCAGCAATGAATGCGTCAAATAATTTTTGGCAATACCTAGTTATTTTAAGGAAATTTGTCATTTGTCTCAATCAGGCTGCAGTTTTGACATCTACCTATTCCTTCGACGACTACTGGCGTGATATTTGTGTTATCTACTCAACGTGTCGAAAAGGCTCAACTACCTCAGTACCAGTAGTAACCGATTATGTATTCTTTATATTCGAAGAGGCTCAGAACTACTTGAATACTTTTAGTAGTTAACAATTGATACTATCGTTTTTCCTTCTGTGGAAATACGAGTAAGAAGCCAGAACAGGAAAACTAAGAAACAAGAACTCGCGGTATCGGTTTGATAAAATGATTGGGATCGAATATGATGTATTCAGCAACTTATTTACGGAGGCTACACTATCTTTTGGTGAAGTTTTCTTATGAATATTAACTAGTTCCTATTTTGGCAAAATCGACTGTCATTTTATCCCTAATCGAATTACTCGTGCGGCAAAAAAGAAGAAGTATCTAACAAAATTGTAATATACGAAAGAATAGATTCCACAGCTTTTTAATGTAACCAAAGGCTTTTCTTCCCTGAAGCGCATTTTCTTATTTTATTTCAATTAAACGTGTTCTAGGAAAAAGTAAAATAAGGTGAGAAGGCGGAAAACTTTTATTTTTAACGATAATTCTTTTATTTTTTCGAGATGCTGTGAAGACATTAATTTTCTTTTGAAATTTGATTCTTGACGAGTGGATGCTGGTATACAAGGTCTTGTTGAAAATAAGGTAATTTTTTGCGATAAATATTTTAAAAAATTAGAAATACGACTGATGGTAAATTATTTTCTTGAGCATATCTTATTGCTGTAGGTATATAAGTTTCAAGCAAATAATGACAGATTAAAATAATAGAGAATTAAAACGTTTTTGTGTATTAGAATAATTAATGCAGTTTTTAGAAGGTTATATATATATATATATACACTGGATCCACTGGTTACACTGGATCCTACCCTCTTTTGTCATCATTCTCTGTCACTCTCTAGGATTTGCTGTAAGAGAACTCAACATTGAGTTAAGCTCGCCTTTGTACATGTACTTTATTATCACATTGTATTGAATATTGTTTTTGGTGTACAATAAAGTATTAATGAAAAGGTTTTTAGTCCCCTTTTGGGAAAGTATGTGGCATATTCTTTCTAACTACATTCCAAATATCTTCGCTGGCAACATTAATTATATTTAAACGATTCTCTGTAACCATAGTAAGATTAAACTCCAAATAGGCATAACCATTACAGGGCGCCGGCGACAGATATAATTTGAAATAATTTATGTCTAAACTCTGACCATAAATAGCATCTGAACTTTATGATCTATACTTCTCGGGTACTTGCTACGACTAAATAATGCTATGAGAAAATAAAAAAGTGATGTCGCTGTCAAATTGTTACTTTATCTGTGCTCTGATCAAACTAAACCAAAAGAACAATGTTTGGGATATAAATCAGTGCGTAGATAATGCTTCATGTGATTTCACAAATAACTAAAATTCTATAGTAATTAAAAAAAAATCAAACAAACTATATTCTCCTAAATACAATATCCAAACTAAAATTCCAAAATAATAACTAAGACACAAAACATGATCCCCACTATGAACATTTAATTCTATCAGAGCTGCAAATGTAATTAATTCCTCATATTATATTGTTCCAGTTTATCATTTAGTTTGGAGTGGATTGTGGGCATTTTTAGTTGAGAGATTAATATAATACTGATGTGTTTTGATTAAATCACGGGTACTTACATAACATCACGCCTATAATCCGCGAAGGGTTAAGGCAGATTAGCCAGTTATGTTTAAGTTCCGTGTTATAAGGGGCTATCCTAATGCCACTATCCGTGAACACATCCAGAGTACGGGTTGCTATTAAAACACACTAAACCCAATAACACTTTGCCCGAACCGGGCATCGATTCCGGGACCTCATGATCAGCAGTATCTTTTTCGACCACTAGACCAACGGAATATAATAAAGCTTATTCTAAATAACATACCAACTAACTAAAAACTATCATACAGCTACAGAATATCACTAAAACACAAAATACGAAGCCCACAATGAACATTTAATTCGATCTGCACTGCAAATGTAGATAATTATTTCCTCATATTACATTGTTCGGCTCTCTCTCGCGTTCCGCTGCGGTGTGGTGTGAGCGCGATGTAGTTGGGGCGGTATAGTTGGTGCCACGGGTTCTGTGTGTATTGGGGATAGCACGGAATTCAGGTAATTTTGATTATTAGTGCTTGTGTGAAGTAAGATTAGATTAGAGTAGATTGTGGGCAGTGCTACTTTAAAAAATAATATGATATTCGTCTGTTGTTAAGTAATCAAATCAAGGGAATAAACCAATGACCTAAATCGATATAAATTAGATGGCCCAAAATGTCGAGATAACCACGGGAGCGGGTTTATCAGTTACTTAATTCATGATTTATAGCATTGTGTAATAGATGGCACAATGGCTCTGAAATTAAATAACGTAAACGACAGTTTTCAGGTACATACGTACCAATATCTCCCTGCTCTTGTCCCATGCCTTTTGAGGTCGGCGCAACACGTTTTCTTCTTTATATCGTCCTGTCTCCTGTCACGCTATCACTGACTCCCTTTTCTTTCATATCACTCTTCACAGAGTCCATCCATGTTTTCTTTGACCTTCCTCTTCCTCTCCATCCATCCACATTGATTAACTCTTTTAGTAACATGCGTTTCATCCCTCCTCATCACCTAACCATACCAGGACAAACGGTTTTCCCTTCAACTTTTCAGGCACATACGTACCATTAGAATAAAAATGATTCGTGTGATGATGAATGAAAACATCTAGCCATTAATCATTTAAACCATTTCATTACTGATAGATTCGCGTTTTACCACCATGTCACCTGATGATCAACTATGATGTGGGCGAGCGACGGTAGCGCTAACCGAAAAGCATCTCTTGTAAGAGATACTTTATATTTGTAAAGCGGAGTGATATTTCCTGTTGGAGTCCACACGATTTCCACACGCCATTTAAATTTATTTTCGCCAAATCCTTTCAATACAATACATACGTAATTATAGCAGCTATACTCTCCTGAGAATAACAAAATGCTGCAACTGAGCTGCAGCATCAATAATTCCGCTTTGAGTGTGACTCGGATCCGATTCGTTCAATTTGTTAACGGTTATGGATTTGTGAGCGTTATTCATTGATCTTAGTTTTGAACGGATTTACTATTGTGAGGGGATAACCTAGTTGCAGGCTGGGTTTTAGTGGATTTGGTATGAGGAGTTAAATCCGAGTGGCAGACAAATAAAAGAAAACTATTTGTTTGAAATTATCTATCAGATATACCAACGTAACGTAGTGATATGCTTATATTAGTGGATATCCAGTAGATAGCGGAAAGCCGACGATTATCAACTTAATTAGATAGCATTTGTATCAAGTAGAGCAATATTATTAGATAAAACCCTACATTAAACCTATTCATGAGAATGTCAGTAAATCTCGTCATATTTCACAGGTCGCAACACAAAACCAACAGAGTCGGGTTACAATTCCATTATTTTTTGAATTAAATAAACTCTTAAACTAAAAATACCAGCCTAGTTCATTGACTTTTTAATTTCCCGTTCTGAGCACCGAATACAAAACTGTACTCATAAGCTGTCACAAATATGCCCGTTTTTCAGTGTAACGTTATTTTTTATTATATTTTCCGTGAAATACTTTCAGAATTTCCAACGAATTTTTGTAATATTCCTACATTTTTTGCTTTGTGAGTGATTTGGACTAGCTGCTCGTACTTTTGCCTCAGTCATTCCTTCTCTCTTTGCTATGCTGCGCTTTGATGTGAAAAATAACTTTGTTACTAACATTTTTGTAACTTGGATTTTTGTAGTAGATTTTTGTGACACCACTGGTAACAAAAGTTTATTAAATTATTATTATGCTAACAACCATGTATTTAGTGACCTTTCTTTAAATTAAGGCTGGTTTCACTTGCACTACGAATCATCTTTACGGGTACGACACCAAGGTGCTGTCAATGTCAATTTATTACTCCTCCTGAGGCTGTAGACAAATTGTCATTCTATTAGCGATGGCGATTGGTGAAATGCCAAAATGTGAGGGATTAAACACGTGACATTGCGATAGTGCTTGGCAAACCCACTTTTGTAAATTTTATCGATATCACGACGCTTTCGTGATAAAATATCACTCGCCTAAAGTCTCGTCTTCATGATTACATCTGAAAATCGGATGTGCAGTTGACTGTGTACATATTTACAATGCTAGACCTACATTAAGACAACAGCTTTACGAACTATGACGTCCACCTAACTGGCCTGTTCTACAAGATTTATCCCCACCCACAAGTCACTCGAGGGCGAGATGACCAGCCGGCGGCGTCATTACGCCGCGTCAATTTGTCAGCTCGCGTCGCGTTGTCGCGAGGCAATGTATTGTTCCGCAGCGACCCTGCATGTCAGCTCGGACGAGCATTGTTAGCGGTGCCATCTGTCGGCGGACATGCTAATGTGTTAGTGAGTAATTGTTGTGGACGTGTGTATGATATAGTACATAGTTGGAGATTCCATCGTGTTTTATTGTGTTAATAATTTATTTACACACAAGATCACTGAATAATTAAACAGAGATGCAATAGTGCTTCCACATTTCGCCTGTTATATCTTAGTATCTTAGAATAAAGAGCTAGTCTATTATCATCATAGTCATCAACCGGGTTGTAATTCGGACGAAGAGAACATTCTAATCTAAATTCCAATAGCATGTTGCCCGACTTAGAGCTCAAACACTGAAACCCTGCACCACAAGCCCGTCACGTTACTATTCTTATTTAGCTACCTATGTTCTTTAGAATGCCAGAAGAATATGGTTAAATGTTCTATGTCTTTATAATAAGCAACATCTATTCATTTAGTCAATGGGTACTACATTATTAATCACCAAACAGCCACACAACACTCTCATCTAACTCCTGTCTCATGTCCCTAAGTCTCCAATCCAATCGCTAGTTAACTAGTTATTACAAGGCGATTACGCAAAGACCTCGAGTTCTAACTAAGATTATGCTAATTTCTGGGTTCGATTGGCCGCCATGCACCCGATTGGCTGCAAACTGCGGTATATTGGACGCCGAGTCCGGCTAAATTGGGCACCAACTCGCCAATGCCCCTGCACTTGTAAGCCATCTCATTTACATAGAACGAACGTTCGATTTTTGAATAGTGATGAGCTGTTACGACTATTTACGAATTTTAGTGAATGTTTGGGTATTCAGTTTTACGACAGAGTTTTGCTTTTAGCTTTCAGCTGCACAATTTGCTGTGTTTGTGTTTAAAAACGTTTTCGAGTGAAATGGAAACGTGTATACGATAAGCACGTAGGTATCTATCAAATTAAACTAATTTACGTAGTTAGGTAAATACATACGTAGGTAAATGAAAAGCTATGTCACTATAAAACTAACGTACGTATTGGTATGTATTTGTGTAGGTACATACAATTTTCAATAAATACTAACAACCTTGGCGATCTGAACTAAGAATTTAAGCTGAGTATTTGTCAAACTCTCTCTCTCTCTCTCTCTCCTTACGCCCGAAAAACTATCAAACTTTGTCATTAAAATAAGTTTTAGTGTTTGATACCTTATTAAGGCCAAATACTCAATTTAGGAACCAACCCTAAATCTTCTATGTATACCCTCTTCAGACAAGCAAATGACTCTAACAGAAATCAACTAGGTACAAAATCTTCAGTAACATGTCTAATAAACGTAGCTTACCTAGTTGAGCTATTACCCACAATAACTACAAACTGTAGCAATAAAACAACAAGCGGTATATTACGCAAGTAATCTCTCGACAATGTACAGCGGTGCATAGCTCATGTAATGCATTGTACATCTAGGTTGTACGGTAAACTTGAGAGTACGAACAGCTTTGATAGTCATAGTTATGAGTTTTCATGGTACCTTAGTAAAATATGAAAAGTTAGATGGAAAAGATTAGCACTCAAACGAAAAACATGCTTAGAATACGAATATATTGGTAGTTCATGATGTGCAATAGCTTCATATTTCTGAGTGACCGACTACTTCGGAATTTAAAAGTGCTCTTTGAAATAAATAGCTATTCCTGGCACAACACTTGAAACAAACTGATTTCGCGTTACTTTCAACAATACATAGGTAAGTTGTTCCGGCTTGAAATGATTGGCTTGAATACATATAATCGATACACAAGAGCGACAAAAACAAAAAAATACACAACAGTAAAATTGCGCTGAGCGTACCCGAAGGGTTACAAACTCAGCATTTTTGCTGGGCGTCAGACACTCAGCGTTGGTTTTCAGTTGGCAAATCGCAGTGAAGCACGGACGACGGTAAATTAAATAGATACTTAATTATATATTGATAAGGAAGGGATTTAGGAAGTGATGTGACAGTAAGATAAGATATAGGAAGTGATGTGACAGTAAGATAAGATATAGGAAGTGATGTGACAGTAAGATAAGGAAGGGATATAGGAAGTGATGTGACGGGAAGATTTAGGAAGTGATGTGACAGTAAGATAAGATATAGGAAGTGATGTGACAGTAAGATAAGATATAGGAAGTGATGTGACAGTAAGATAAGGAAGGGATATAGGAAGTGATGTGACGGGAAGATTTCATTTTGCTTTAAAGTAATTTTACAGTTTTAAAAAGCAATATAGTTATCAGCTATTTAAAGTGACCACTTATGATAGTAGAGCTTTATTATGTGTTCTGTATCGCTAATGGGATTATGTTATCTGTTCTGAATTCTAGTGAAATTATTGTATGCTCTACTCGCAGCAAATATTTTACTACAATTGTTGCAAATCGGATGTAAGAAATTCTATAGTTTGGCGTTTTGGTTTTAATATCAGACCTGTGTTTCTTGGAAATGGTAAGCTAAGTTTCTAGCCTAATCTTTAATTTATCCGCAATGTCATTAGTACTCGTAGGTATTTACTGTTTCATAGTTAAACATTATATACAGATAAAGTGTTTCGTCACGGTGGTTGTAATGCAATAGCAGCTTAACGATTTTTTAGATTTGATATGGTGTCAAAGACAAAAACAAAGATATTTTATTTCAGCTAGGCCACCAAGCGGCACTTTTGAACGTTACATTAAAATTTACAAGGAATAAAAATTGATTCTACCGTGCATTCGGCAAGTAGCTTGTTATGGATAAGAACGCACAAGAAACTCCAAAACTCCGTCGGTTACGATTCCCACATGTATACTACTGGACAACTTTTACACCGTATCTTAAGTTAATTCATCTGCTCGACTCAGCCTTCCTTGTTACTTAGTGACATTAACTTTCTAGACTCCAGAGTTTTTTGTTCCGCTTGCTTAAATAATAGCGACTCAATCGAGTTAAGTGAAAGTAGTTAGTTATCTGTAAAGATATTTAGAATATGGGTCTATCACCCATACTACTAGGTTGTAGTGCAATCTGTAATAAGAACGTATTCATCTCGAAATCACAATCACACCCACAATGAAAAGAATCACCTGTTTATTTTTAGAAAATCTACCAAGAGCCCCGTAAACCGGAAAGTATCTACATATGCAAAGTCGACTTTACAATTCCATCAATGTGCAAAAAAACAAACTCAAATCCCTGACGTCGTTAACTGTACCCTGCGTGTTTCCTACAGCGATGTCAGGGACATTCGTGATATTCAGGGACATTTGCTGTGTTCGAGCATATTTGCATATATCTGGGATCGAGGAAAACGAACTAGGCATTGTGTTTTTGAATTCAAATACAATGTACAAAACATTTTCATTTTAGAACGTAAGCTTTTGAATTGAATACTGTAGGTAGGTCTAGAGATCCGCAGGAGAACTAAGTTAACCGACATGACTCAAAAAATTGCTTAACTCAAATAGTGGCTGGGGTACATTGCTTGCAGAAGGATTGCTATAGGAACAAAAGATTCTGAATTCGTAACCACGGACTGGAAGGCGTAATATTGGAAGGCCTCCCATAAGACTGCCATGGTGAAGACCGCTAAGGGGAGTTCGCTAGTTGAAAAGCATAGGAAAGGCCGATGTGACTACACTTGGAGGAGTTTTGTGTGTCTGTTGTTTTGAAATGATGATAAATTCATGCGAATGCATGGTAATTATAAGCCTCATGTAATAACGGTGAGCCTATTACCGGACATAAAAGTGCAATAAGCCACTACCAAGAATTTTCTGAACCAATATCACTTGGTCGGTACAGGAAATTGTTTAAAATATGTAATGTATTCTCGGAATAATCTTGTTAACATAACATAACATCACGCCTGTATTCCCCGAAGGGTTAGGTACAGCTGCACCCCCATTTCGCCATTGAGGTTTATTCCATCTATTGCCATCAACCAGGCACAAATCCAGTCCCCGGGCTGTTGCTGAGAAATGTCAGATATAATAAGCCAATTGCATTTTGCCCGACCCAGGAATCTTACCCAGGACCTCATGCTCAGAAGTATTACTTGCGGCCACTACACCAACGAGGCAGTTACACAGACACACACTATGTGTTGTGAAAATAATGAAAAAAAATTAATGCAAAAGACAGTAAAAAAATCTCACTGACAGCTTTCATATTTTCCATATTGACTCTGAAAATATAAATCTTATATTTCAGAATTTCAATAATAATGGGTATCTGACAGTATCGAATTGACACAATAATAAAAGTGACAATCGCAAATTCTTTAATCACCCGCTCCGTTGAACATACAACGATATTCAAAATACGATACATTTATCATTCGACAATAAGCCCCTATCATCGGGTAACTTTAAATCGATATTACATATAACACTCCGATAAATTACACCAACATATCATACACCAACAACCACACACATCAACTCTTACCTGTCAACCTATAAAGATCAAATTCGCTAGCCTTTGGTTTCCATAACCGCAACATATTAATTGGGGTAAGTAAAATGGAATTTTGGAGCCAAACTCGTTCAGATCGGAGCGCAAATAACCGGTTTTGGTCGGTTAAATCTGGCTCGATGTGTTGGATAAGCCGTGTACACGGACGCTATACATTTTGGGATAACTGTGTATGTGTGGGCTGTTTACATGGGACGCTGGTAATCCTAATGTCGATGGAAAACATGGACACTCCGTAAGCTGATTACGGTCTTGCTTCTCGGCTTCTAAAATAGCCAATGGGGTGTTAATTAAATTCACAGTTATGTATTTTTATGTAATTTCACAGTAACTGGTCGGAGGCTGGATTTGTTCTAGTTTGATGGCAATAGGTTCGTCATCATGTGATATATTATATATTACTTGTGACTTAAACATAACTGACGGAGAGATACACTCATGTCTTCGGAGAATAAAAGCATGAATACTTTTATGTTAAGTAAGTCATGTAATGCAGTTTCTTTTATTAATTTTTTCCAGTAAAAAGATGTCTCACAAACACAAAAAACCTTCGACATATAATCAATAAGCTACAAACAAAATCATAAAATATCCCAATTTACCTCGAGATTATTTCAACCACAAAATAAAACCAAAATATAAAACAATATACATCAACGATAAATACGATAAACATAACACACGAGCTCACACCGTAAGTTTACGGTTTTACGAAATTCTACTCGGTTTACGGTAAAATACGGTATATCGCAGCACTTTTACGCGACCGGTTTATACCGCGCGTAATATGTGCAGATGTGGCGCGTAAAAATTGTGACGATCGAGTTATGATGTTTAAATTTCGAATTTACTGTTGTTTTTCGTTTTTGTTGTTTTTGATATTTTTATGGGTAAAAGATAAAATTGTTATGAGGAGTTATTATTGGGTCTGGGTTAATATTAGGTAGCGATGGAATTGTGTTGAACGGTATTTGTTTACGTTTAAAACGTACAGAATAAAGCTTGTCTCTTGTGCTTGTAATTTTTTTTTATATTTATATTAATCAAATGGAATTGTTTGTCTTATGGTGTCAATTGATTTATCTAAAAAAATTGTTGTTAAGAAATAAATGACTTTCATTAGCGAATCATTAATTACTTCTGGATACACAAATTCATAAATTTACGTCTTTTTGGCAGAGGTCGGCAGAAACTACAGAACGACACCTGCTACAATCATAATCTTTAAATATTTAGTTATACACACTCTCCGGATGTGAATACTGCACACCTAGTATTTCTGAAGGTCTTCTGAGATCATATTTATTTAACAGACTATAAAAAATCTTTTTCTTGGCTGCCACACTTTACATAACGCAGGTTCAGATTAGAATAGAGCTAATAAAAGATTCAACGCCTTTCTCTACCTTCACTTCAATTCACCGCGTTTATCTAATAGGATAGATCCCACACATCTATCTATAAGAACCCGTATCTTAAACTGGCAACACATCCCTTTCCACTGAGCCAACTTTAAAACCAGCGAACAAAGGATGCTTACGCAGGCGCTTACAAATAGCCAGCAATGAATCTCCGGCCGGCTCGCCTTCAGCTGCCGCCAATGGAATGGTTCAGCAGAAACGGCATTTTAGCTGGCCAGCTATCTGTTTGCGTCTCAATTCCGATTTTGACGGTTTCTGCAGAATTTATCGGTTATTCGATAGTGTGGCAATGAGGTAGATTGATAGTTTGAAAGTTGAATCTTTTTGAGTTTCTTTAGTAGATAATTCTTTGTGTTGAGATGATAGCGAGTGTAGAAAACGAACATAACTTAAGTATTCTGCATTTTCGTTTCGTTTTATCGATCATATTTTTGTACGTAAATTTTAGATTACGTAAAGTTTACGTCCACGTGCCAACCGGCTTAGTTGGCCCAGTGATCGCAAGCAGTACTGCTGAGCATGAGGTGGTGGGTTTGATGCCAAATTTTTACGGGGTTTTTCAATCTGGAATTTCTCACTAGCAGCCCATAATCTGAATTGGTTGATAGCAATAAGCTCGCCCCCTATTACATGGGACTTAAGCATAACTGATGAATTGTGGGTACTATATGTTCTCCTCTGGCGAACCTTTCATGGAATACAGGCGTGATGTTATGTATGCATTGCCTAACTGGATACAAACTTTTCCTAAATTTTTTGTTATACTACGGGCTTTTCAATCATATATTTTCGTAGGTTTATCTATAAACAGAGAGAATTTAGATGCACAAGCTATCTTAAGCTATATTTATCTCTACGTATGGAAATGCCAAGTACTGAAGATAAGATCATTTTACGCTAGCAAAAATACCACATTTAAAATAAGGAAAAGGAGAGTTTGAAACTTGTTTTTAGTACCTTTAATTTCTATTACTGTAATACTACTTCGCAGCTGCTTCAAATGTTATGTAACTGTTATGTTTTGTTACAAAATAATGTAACTGTTACCAGTTACAATAGATGGTTACTATAATTATTTTACTAAAATGAATACCTGAGATCTAAAGTTCTAAAGGAACTAAAGTTAAATGGCAGTCGGCAGGCAGCAATTCGCATGACGATGAAGCCAAAAGGTTCTAGAGTGACGACCGCGCTTAACAAAAAATGCAGCAGCGTTGAAAAGCAAACATGATAGACAGAAGACCAGTTAAAGGCCGCAGGAATCCACTGGATGCGGGCAGCACAGAAGAGAGAGTGTGGCGACGCTTGGGAGACGCATGTGTCCAGCAGTGGACGTCTATCGGCTGATATGATGATGATAAACTTCAGCGATATACAAGTGTGACATTTTACTTCAAAAATACAAAACACTACCCTTAACAATGTTAAGACAAAAAACAAAAGTACATCACCCAGTTCTCGCTACCCTAATTCTATTGTAGTCGGTCTGAGTTTCAATCAGGCCGATTGGTGCGACGCGATTGGTCACTATTGGTTACTGTTTGAACGTGATTGGATGAGATTCAATCGTCGCGGGGATTGGATTGGTTGAACTGAACGCTGGCGTTAACTTCGTCGCGTCTTGAGAGTGTTTCAGATAGCTTGTTAATTCTGGTGTGGTGTTTTTATAGATTTGGTTTCGTAAATAGGACTCTTAATTGTTTTAGCTAGTCTCTAGATTGGTAAAATTGTAAGCAGTTGCAATAATAAACCAAATAAGAGCCAATAAGACTTGCCTATAGCAAAATAAACGGGATTTTAAGAGTCGAGATATCTAGACGATTTAACAAACGAAGATATTTGTTTTTTTTTTGTAAATAGTCTAAGAACTCACTTATTTTTTTATTATTAATCTTGGGAAAACTTACAGCCAAACGCCATCCAGCTTACTTGCCAAAGTTAAAACAATCAAATTTGTTTCAGACTATTTAAGAACTACTCTAAGAACGAAAAACAGCTATAAATGAAAAACATTTATTCCAGCATTGCATGCAGTTGATTTTTAACGTCAGACTAAGTCTGTAAGTTTTCTTGCCATGCTAATTTTCCCAATTCCCTTACAACTGCATTGCGACTAAACGGTCAAAATAAACCAACACTAACAGTAAAACATTTAAATCCCTTGTTGCGAACATTGTTTAAAAGTAGTCTGAACCATCTAGCTCCTTACTACAGGGCGGATAACGCGGACTTTGGGATAAAACAAATCGCGCGCGGTCGCAAACTTGGACAAACTGTTCCGTTTTACCCCGCGTCGGCGTCAATCCGGTAAGTTGCGGCATTTTTAAGGATTCCTTCAAAAGATTACCAGTATTTCCCGGTAACTTCAGGTATTTTTAAGTAGGATTACTTGCTTTGTATAAAGTGTTTCAGGTGTAATAAGCCGTTAGGGTTGTTTTCAGAAAAGTGATGATTGTTCAATGTTAAGGGAGGGAGGAAGTTAAATGAGGTTTGTTTATTTTTTTCCTTATTTTTTATTAAGGTTTCCGCTTACTGAGTGTTTTTAATTTTTATTTTGAGTGGCATAAGAAATTTTGTTTTGGCTTCATTTAATACTTATTAACTAAACATTTTTTCGAAACTCGAAAGAAATCGAAGCGTAAGATTGTTGTTTTTTTTGTTTTGTATATTGTGCGTATTTTCTTGCTAAATACATTTTATTTCTTTCTTTCTCTTATTCCTTTATGTGCTCGTAAATGATTTGAAAACTAAAAGAGTTCGCTTTTGAATTGTGGTTGTTCTTCGTTTTTTTCGATATTCGAAGGGCTGTTAGAAAGTTCGGTAACATATAGCTAACATGACCGTAACTTGTGATTCAGGATTTCTTAGTTCAAGAGCCAGGGCTACACTGATATATGTGTAGTGAAGTATTAAAAAAAAAACCTATTGTCAGACAGACCTTTTCTACTGCATTTTTAAACAGTCTCTAATAGAGGTTGAAATCGTTTATATTCTATAATATGAAGAACACGAAGCTAAAACATAATGGTGTGTTAAAACAACTATAAATTCATTTAAATGACACGAAAGCACAGAAGGTGGAAATTAGAAGACTTTTACCAAACAGTATCGAAGTGGATCGTAATATAGGCACATGAATTTGTTATGTTGATTATTATGTCATGCGTGAACCTATAAGAGTCTGTTTTATACTAGTCGCAACTTAAATTTTAAAGGTGCTATGTCGGATCCCTATCCCCTGAATATACCCCTATATCCCTGACTGTTGTAAATACTAACCTCCGGATATTGAAATGCAAACATCGTATGCATAACATATGAAACTCAAGTCAAACGAGATTGGCTGAAAAGTTCACTATACCAATTACAAAAGATCGATGTTTCAGAAACTGGGCCAAAGATTGATTTGTTGCCAAGCATCTTTGCTATCCTAACAGAAATTAAATTTGGTAAAACTATTGTGTGAATGATCAAAGGCTTATGCGAATAAACTATGACCTTTGAGTCAAAAGCTAATTTCCTTTCGAATCTAACGTATCCGTACTAGTTTTGATAACACAGGTGTTCTGCAAACGACACGCCGTTATTCTCCATTATTCTTCTCGAAGAAATTGTACGAACTTGAATAATATAACATTATTCACTGCAGAAACTGATTCATTCCGAATCCCTCCATATTTCAATCCGAACTGTAGAACTATCAAATCCTTTTAGACGTAGCACATGTGGGCTTCATTCGGCAACTCTCGGCTTCACTCGGCTTAGCGCGTGGTTGGCCTCGCTGGTCCACGGCCTCACACTATGGCCACGCGTGGGCTAAGCCGGATTTTCACTATCGCTGCGCCGCAGATGGTGGTTGCGAAGAATTGAAAGTTTTAGTCCGTTAAAAGAAAGTTGCGTTTTATTAGGTTATTATTTTGGAAAGCTGTACTGAGACATTGTTGGATATTAACCGAGTTGTTTAATGAGTTTTCAAGAAATTATGTTGCTTTACCAATATAATTCTAGCCTTTGTGGTTTTCAGAAAATATCGATTGCCTATCTGGCAAACACAACAAAAAATGCGGAAACCTTTTTCAGTTTCTGAAAACCTAAGTTTCTTTTAAGTAAAATTGTTTTCGAATTCCACGTAAAGTCCACCCAAATAACCAACAAAGAACCAAATATGGTGACACAAGTTTCTACATAAGTTAAAACAAATTAACTACGCAGAAAATCCAGGTGCTTTACCAAATTACAGCGTCCAAAACCGTCACCGTTTCCCGCAAATCCTTTGTCTCAGTCCCAACATTTTAAACTAAACTATTGACAGTTTGAAGAGTTCAAATTGCAGGTACATCGAGTAAAACTCTCAAGAGCCCAGTAAATAGAGGTCAACCGCTAATTAGCATGCCTCATAAACAATCGGGACCACTTCGACCCGACAACTTTAGGGTCCACCTCGACCCTTGTGTCGAGGCTCGAAAATTTTCAAATTTAGGAAGAATTTTTATGCCTTTTCAGGGCCAATGTCGGTTTTAATTACGAGTTTGATTTTCGCTTGAAGCGTACAGAAATATCTGGGTTATTTGGGCTCTGTTTTTGGAAAATAAAAAATGGGTTGTTTTTCGCCTGCAAATATTCGGACGACTATAACATTACCAGTTTTTTCTGCAACAAAATTTACGTGATACCGGTATCTAAAGATACAACTTTCAGTTTTCGGTGTCCGACTACCCGTAGCGATCGAATTGTCGCTAATATCTGTCGTTTTATTTTACTTTAAAATATAGGGGTTTTGCGTGTATGAAACGTCTAACCAAGAGTTGCTAGTTTAACATTACATAGTTATGTAACATCACGCCTTATTCCCCAAAAGGTTCGGGAGAGATATACCTGGGTATCTAGACAAAGAGTCATTTGGCGGTTTTCAAAATGTCAAAATGTAAGGGGTTTATCACGTGACATTTCGATAGCGCCTGGCGATCTCATACATTTTTGAAATTTTACCAATCGCTATTGCGTGGCTTTCATTGACAGCATGCCACTTGTCTAGAGCCTTTGTTGTACCAGTTTTTTTACCCACATGTTGCCAGTTTGCCTCCATTTAATAGAAGGCGAGTTTATGGCCAGTCAATCCTTCGTACCTCTCGATTTCGATAAAGTATAATTTCTCTTGCTCATATAGATACCATAAAGTACATATAATAGAGTACTACCACCAAACTACCCAAACAGTCCTGCTGACAGTTTATAAACCTCAAATTATAATTGCTCTCGCTCCGGGATTAGACGCCGGGTTTGTGTTACATAATCCCGGAGTCCGGGATGTAGTGTTGTTGTTGTTTTGTAGCGAGTAATTAATTTTCAATCTACATGCTAATCTGTGAAGTTTTATTGTAATATATGTGGATGGAGGTGTTGTGATACATAATTTTGGATATTAATTTATTGCTTGCACGTAGCAATTTATTAATTGTATAATTTTCGAATGCAATTCAATTGTGCTACAGGTAGATAAGTGTACCGTATTTTGATTTATAAACACGGTTTCTTAATTGTGAATTTGAAGTAAAGTATCCAACTCTACTTTACAGTAGGGTACTTTCGTCTTTGTCTATACCAACGTTAGACAAGGTCTTTCAAGCTATAAGAATTTTGGAAAATACTCAATTTATAGATTGATCTCTAATCCATTTAGGCTGGTTCAACAAAGGTTAGAGATCAAATATTTTAGGCAAAACGAAAGTGTAAAATAAGACAGTAAGTGTCCTAAATATATAACGTTAATAATATTTGAACAATTCAGTTTACGGCCGTGTTATAGATAAATATAATTTATTTTGTCTTGGGCAGTGGCCATATCGTAGTTTATGTTATCTTTGTCCATAAAGCGACAAAGAAAGATATATTTAATGGTACAGAACCGACTACATTTTCCATTTTCGTTTCAAGATACTCAGTTAGCAAACTTTATTTCAATAGATATAGCGTTGTCGAACCAATAGCTTTTGAGCGTCTTTCGGAGGATCTCGGTATCTAGGTGTCTTATTAGTGGTAGGCGCGGATTTGACTGGTACGGATCTCACCTGATGGTAAGCGACGATTTGATGGACCACATCTTCATCATCATCATCGTGGACAATGAGGCACACATTTGTGACTTATAGACTCCCAGGTTACTGAGTTCAAATAAAGCATTTAGAACGGTGGACATGTTACGCACTGTAAATGCTAAGTCGCTAACCCTTTCGGTAAGGGTATGTTCAACAGCTTTATTTTATTTACTCTTCTCTTTTACTTTACAATTGTTGCTGCTGTGTTTCTGTGTCGAACAATTTTAGTGTCAACCATTTAACAAGTAAACTAAGTATGGCATGTACACTTTACTTACATAATTACATTAAGCAGATACCGATCACTCCCATAAAAATAGCAAAATAAAGTAAGCGTAGACTCACATCAATGTGTCCGGAATTTATGATCGGTTTTATCGGCGCCATTTTACGTGCCCTGTTACAAACTTGTAAGAAATAGTTCGTCGGATCAACGCGAATCTTTTCTTGTAGGGGAGGTCAAATTTACGAGTTGGGGTGTTAAGGGCTTTGTGTGAGTTCAGCGGAGGGTAGACTGATGTGACAAGTGTATCTTATTATTATTTATGGAGTAAAATTGATAATAATGGATCAAATTGGGTAGTTTATGCCATAGGGTGGCAAACAAGTAGGCAGCCCACCTGATGTTTAGCGATCAACACTGCCTATAGATATGCAATAACAAGAGTATTACAGGTGCGCTCTCTTTTTAGGAGAGGGCTTCTCTTAATGTTTTGTTTGAAACTTTCCATGTCACAAGTTCCTGGCATAACCTCAGGATGAGCCCATTCGATATAGTGTCTAAGTTTCCTGATGGCTTCAATCTGAGGATCTTAAAGTCAAAAGTAAATGGGTTATTTCTAGGCCAGCATGCTCCATCATCGACCTCATCATCGCTTACGATCAGGTGAGATAGCTGTCAAACGAGAGCCTAACAACAAATAATGATGAACATAGAATTAAGTCGAATAATTTTATATTTCATTGCATCTCATTACAGTTATATTAGACCTTGGGCAGTGGTTTTGATTTGAACCACGAACAGCCATTACTAAGCCACTAATGGGACCCCAATGAACGCTATAATAAATTGTATGGGTCAAGGGAAATTAGGTCACGATTCGATGATTTTGGCAACAAAGTGTACTTCTGCTTTGACCTTTTGTAATAGGAATAATATTTTATCATAGGCTCAATATCCCTTAAAAAGGTACGCAGAGGTAAATAGAACACCTAAATTTTAACAGCATTGTAAAAGCCGTTGATATCAATTTACAAAGTTAATTACTACAATTAACAAACATAACTTTACCTAGTGTGATATAATTATTTCATCACCATAGCTCCCAAAACGGTGAAGAAAAACATGGTGAGTTTGCTGGCACGTCCTATAGCCAAAAAATCGAATACATGTGACATCCACCAACCCGTACTGGGCCCGCGTGGTGGATAAAAGCACAGCCCCTCTCCCTGAGAGGAGGTTTGTGTCCAGCAATGGGAGCATATAGGCTACTAAACACTAAATATCAAGAAAGTTACCTTAATCCTCACACAACCAAAACTGGTATTCAAAACCTCCAAGCACTAAGAAAAATATATCCAACAATCTGACAAAAAACTCAAAAAAAAATCTCTTTCCAAAGGGCGCGAGCAATTTCTTACCCAAACAATGGAAAGTCCCATATTGTGATAACGTCACGCTAATGAAGTGGCCAAGTTACTCTTTGGTACTTTTTGTGCCATCCTGATATCTTTGTAGATGTTTATGAAGAGATTCTGATTGGAATGCGGTTCATTTTGATGTTAATAAATAAAGGCTTTGTTGTCATTGTTTTTGAGGTCATTTTGGGATGATTAATAATTAATTTTCATCGGAAAACCTAAAATTAAGCATTCCTATGCATTCCACATCCTTCTTCGACAAATCTTTCACGGTTCAAGCAGCTCGTTTGTGGAATGCATTACCTATTGAGGTAAGGCGTGCGCAAACATTACCTTCATTTAAAATAATGGTGAAGGAGCATTTCCTTTCTTTGTAACTATTCTTCTCCTTTCTCTGCCCTATTTTTTATATATATTTTTTTTAAATATTTTTTAGTATATTACTTTATTTGTATGTACGTATTTTATGTTGTATCTAAGTAATATTATTTAATATAGTTTTTGTACACTGACAGCCCTATGTCTATCTCCTCTCGTTCTGTCCATCCAAAGGTTGTCTGGAAGAGATTGCCCTGTGCGATAAGACCGCCCATTGTACACTGATCTTTATAATGTTTTGTCCTGTAATTATTTAAGTGGTGTACAATAAAGTATATAATAATAATTTATTACTGTTTATTTGAGGAAAGGTGGATCATTTAAGAAATTTAAACGTGATTTAGTTGATCATCGTCCACGTCATCGCTCACCTTAATTAACAGTTGAGATAGTGGTCAAACGCGTTCATATTATTAACAAAAAAAATCTTATATTTTCAATGAAACCTTTACCATGGAGTGATTATTTTACCCCAATATCTGGAACGAAAATGATCGCAAAATAAATGTGACAAAAGTACAAAAGAGTGCCAGCAGCTTTAATTGGCTGAATGAATTTTCAAAAACCAATTGCATCACACATGAGCTTCATTTTTGATACGCCGCGATTTTTTAAAATAAACTAGTCGTGTGAGCATTCAATTGCCTTTGTTTTACTTAAAAGAGGCTTAACTAGCTAAACAGACATAAATAGAACCCAAAAAAGTGTTTATACTTTACAACAGCATTATTACAAAAGGGACGAATCCTAAAAACCTTTTAAAACAAGCAGCACAAACACAAATTCAACGCTATCTAGAACATTGCTTTTTACTCGTATTTTAAAACATTCATTTAGAAAAGAGAGCGAAACAAACGAATACTTCTGTAAAGCTGCTTACGGGTAGTTTTTAGTGTAAACATCCATTTGGAAACGTTTACAGATAGTGCTCAGTATTTAAATTAAATTATAAAAAAGTAAAAAGTTCAAGAGATTACTGTGTAGGTGGTACAAGGAATGGAAACATTTATTTTGTGTTCTTTTGACTGAGTTATTTGCTTAAGCTATTCTTCTAATTGAAATTAACGAAATGGGGCTACTGCCCAACTCTTCTGGATATAAGTGATAATGTTTATCAATAGAACAATTAAGTAGATATTTAATGTTTGTGATGCTTTTTAACGGACTTACCAAAAAGGAGAAGGTTCTTTTTTATGTATGTTCACCGATATCTCCGTCAATTGTGGACAGATTATGAAAATTCTTTTTTTGTATGAAAGGGTATGTTTCGAAATTGGTCCCATTTTAATTTGGTGAAGATTTCTTTTTGGCAATCGCATGTCTGTTTATTGTTTATACCATTTCATAACATAACATCACGCCAGTACGATCTTGAGGGGTACTCAGATCTCTCTTTTCACCCTTTATGTTTAAATTTCATGATATTCGGCTAATCTATTCTAGCGTTAAGGTAACTTACTAAACAACTTGCCTATTAGGTAGGTACAACTAAAAAGTGAAAAATAAAAAACTTTTTTACAAAAAAATACTACCGACTTCCAAATAAGAAAACTACAAAGTGAAAAATAAAAATAAATAATTTTTGGAAGTCGGTGTCCATAACGCAAAAAAATGGTACCTACGAAAGACACCGACTTCCAAAAATAAAGTTATTTTTCACTTTGTAGTTTTTTCATTTGGAAGTCGGTAGTATTTTTTTGTAAAAAAGTTTTTTATTCTGCATAACAATAGTGTGAATCGTTTCCCCGGGACTCGTTAAAATTTGTAGTGGTTGGGCAATTGCCCAACAAAGAGCAATTTATTATACAAAAATAGTGTGACGAGCTTGTCCACAAAAAAAAAATTGTGTTAATGTTAAGGTATTATAAAAGTTGATTGTCAAATTTTTGTTAATTGTATGAAATATCGATTTTAAATTATTATATTGTTAAATAGTGTACGTGTATAGCAGTGGGTAGTTTTTGAGTTGCGATAAGATAAACTTTATCACCAAAAATCACAATAATAAACACATTGACTTTGAAAAAAAATCTGATTTGTATTGTTTCCTCGCGTTACTTTTTTTTTTAGATATATACCTCGGTTAAATAATTTTAACTTTTATCGTTCGTCCGTCGTCGTTCACTAACGCATATTCTTTAATTCTGTAAACTTAAAAGAAAAACAATATTTAGACGCATAAATTAACGAACAGATGTTGTCCTATTATTTTTACAATTCCAAAGAAAGCTCATAATTACTTGGGAATACAACCGTTAGTAGAAATACAATCATTTTAACTGCAAAATAATATTCTTTGACAAAAAGCGTGGCAGGAAACCGTATCAATACTTCCACCCCTTCGTGTACATACTCAATGATTCCGTATTATTTACTATGTACATACATAACGTTTCGTACTTATGTACCGAAGAGCCAGTGGGCTGTGAGAATCTATTCGACTGGAAACTGAAAAGATGTTTTTCAGTATAAAGCCTCATTTTATTCGACCACTTATTATTTACCTACTACTATTTATAAGAGCTCGCGAGACTGAAATATTATACCAGCAGCATGAGTCGATCTTCAAGGTTAACCAACGCTTGCTGAGGTCGGTCCTTGGATGGGTGACCATTCTTGACGTACCGAGACTCGTCCGTGCCTCGGAAAGCACATTAAGCCGTTGGTATCAAGATCATTGTCAGTCGTTACGGTTAGTAAGGAGCCTGAGATTTGACACCAATCTTTCCAAGGGGTATCGTGTTACCCAGTTACTGGGTTGTGCAGGTCAGATAGGCAGTCGCTCCATGTAAAACACTGGTACTCAGCTGAATCCGGCTAGACTGGAAGCCGACCCCAACGTTGTTGTGAGTAGGCAGGCAAATTTTATAACTTTAACGTTTTTTTTAGGGTTCCGTACTCAAAGGGTAAAAACGGGACTCTTACTTATTACTGAGACTGCACTGTCCGTCTGTCTGTCTGTCACCAGGCTGTATCTCATGAACCGTGATAGCTAGACAGTAGAAATTGCCACAGATGATGTATTTCTATTGCCGCTATAACAACAAATACTAAAAACAAAATAGAATAAATATTTAAGTGGGAATCCCATACAACAAACGTGATTTTTTTGCCGTTTTTTGCGATAATGGTACGGAAACCTTCGTGTGTGAGTCCAAGTCGTACTTGGCCGGTTTTTTTAATTATATGAGTAATTCAAACTTTCTTTTGTAAAACTCAAACAGACAACAATTTTTGTTTTATGACCAAAGAAATTTATTTCTTTCTTTCTCAGTTTAAAAACTTTTCTTGAGCTTTTTATTTCTTAGTAAATAACTGCACATTATCTTCCATGAATGTCAGTTATTTTCGCGTCAGTTTTCGTAACGTGCCCATTACTATCATCATCATCATTTCAGCTAAAAGATGTCCATTGCTGAACATAGGCTACCCCCCAGGTGAACCGATGGCCTGGTTAAGACTGCAAGACCGGTCGATGTGACGACACTTGTGAGAGGCCTTTACTATTAACATAGAAAGCAATAAATAATAAAATTATTAAAGCCGTTGCACACACCTTTACATGACTGTAATTACTCAGTTTTTCCTTTCACAAGCTTACCTTATAAAATTCCTTCTGCAATTTAATAATTTACACAGACATTATCAATATTAATAACCAAGCTCTCGCATAATGATGCAGCGCTGTGCCGCATCCCGGTAGCAAGAGCATTCATGTTATACGCGGACTATTTCAAGCGTGCGCTGAAACAAATTGAAAGCGACCGCAACACTGGGGGGACAGGACAGAAGTTTCAATGGAACGTCATAATATGGGAATCCTATGGAGAGACACTAGTGGTTAAGTAATAACAACTACACTGGTCTATCTTCAAGGTTAAGCAATGCTTGCCAAAGTTGGTCCGGGGCTGGGTGTTCACTCCTCCATTGCAAATCGATACTCCTCCGTGACTTGACGATATAGCCTGAAGAATTGCCAAACTTAAGTGGCAATAGGCAACAGATATTGCTCGCAGAACGGTTGGCCGTTAGAGCCGGAAAGTTTTGGAGTGGCGTCCGCGTACCGGAAGACGCAGCGTTGGAACGACTCCCTCTAGGTGGAGCGACGACTTGGTCAAGGCTGCGGGAGTCCGGTGGGTGCGAAACGCACAGAATTGAGCAGTGTGGCGAGGCTTGGGGGAGGCCTATGTCCAGCATTGGATGTCTTTCACCTGGAATGAAATTTGATAATGAAGAACTGCCTAATTGACCTCCACAACCCAGTAACTGTGTAACATTCCCTAGAAAGACTGGTGTAAGATATCCTGATTTCCGACTTTCCGTAACGACTGTCAAAGATCTACAAATGACACCCGCAACTAATAGCTTCATTGAGTCTCGATATGTAAACATGAATACCCATCTCCGAACCGACCTCGGCAAGCGTTGCTTAACCTAGAATATCGACCCGTACGGCTGTTGTTTCAGTTACATAGTATATAATTGCCACGGCACTTTAAGTTCCACCTGTCTCAACTGTACCTTCTGCTTATCCTGCCTCTCGCCACAAATGACGTCACAACCCCTCGCCATATAAAAACGTCGGCGGTGACGCAGAAAATTGGACGCCATCTTAAATTATTACTTAAGTGACGTCACCAGGATTAAATGTATCCTTCATGGGTTAGGGGGTGGTGAGATTGTTATTATAGGGGTAAGTGATGAAGTGCATTCTTCAGGCCATTATCATTGCTCGTTTATATGGAAAATTGATAATTTATGAACCATTTTAAGAGCAATGTATTTTGTGTCTCACATGTCATGGTGGCCCAGTGGCTAAGACCTCACCTTTCGTGCTTGAGGTCGTGGGTTCAAATCCGGGCAAGTACCAATGTAACTTCTTCAAATTCATATTTACTTTCTAAGTTTATCTCGGACATCACAGACAACGGTGAAGAAAAACATCGTGAGGAAACCTGCAGCCTTATGGCGTAAGTGAATTCGGCAACGCAAACGATTTGACCCCATCTATCGACCAATTACATAGACGGAAATCCACATCTAGTCTTTCATCTCGCACGTGATTGGTCGATTGATAGGATCAAAACCTTTGCCTTGCCGTATTCACTTATAGTTAATGTAAGTCTGAAATGGTCAAACCAGAGTTTTTTGGGGTTCCCAGAGGCGGCTTAATTTACTCTGTTACCAGCACCTGTAGCCAAGTTGACAATCTACAATCGATAGCGCTAGTAGAAAATGAATCAATGTATCGGAATGACACATCTGAACGTTAAGTCACGTGCTCAGACCATACAAATAGAAGGCGTTAACGATTGTAGAAAGAGATTCGATACGAAACGTTTGTAACTTGGCTGGAGGGGGGGGGGGGGGGCAGGGGTGGCCACATCCTTACACAAAAAGAAGAAGAACGAAGAACAATGTCAAAGTATTTGATATAAATGAATGAATACTGTAATTATTAATTATTGGCATAATGTTTTTGCATTATTGAATTAAACAAATTACAAAAAATATGATTTTGGAACAGCCCAAGCACTATATCAGCTACTGTTAAGCATGAGTTTGATTCCCCAGTCGAGCAAAGTGTTATTGGGTTTTTCTTTCTGAAATTTCTCAGTTGTAACCGTTATATGAATTTGTGCACAGGTGAGAACAATAATAGGCTAGCATCCTATTAAATGAGACAAACAAAAATGTAGGCGTACCTTACAATACTTAAAATATAGGCAATAATACTGCACTGTAATAAAAAATACTCTTCAACATAAAGCTTTCGAGAAACGTAGCTAAATCCTTATCAACGATAATACATTTTGACTAAAAGTAAAGACCCATAAAACCTAGTAGCACAAGTAGAAACAAGCTGAAACCGTTTCATGAAACTCTCATAAAAAAAATATAGCGCTCGTACTACTGATTTAACGTTATGTGCTTCGCCACATGTTGGTGCTACGATATTTCGTAGCAGGTGCTACGAGAGTGCTACGGCGTAGCATCGTTTAACTACGAGGGATTATGTAATCGGTTTTTAGGTAGATTACAGTTTAGTTTTACACATAAAATCAAGCCTGTTTTTCCCGAAGGGTTAGGAGGTGGTGCGCCTATTATAGTACAACTAAATTTCGTCTGTTTCGGAAGCGAGCCTATTGCTAGTAACCAAGTATAAATCCAGACTCTGGGCTGCTACTGAGGAATACCAGACGAAAAATCTCAATAACATTTTGCGTGACCCGGGTGTCGAACCCAGGACCTCATATTCAGCAGTAGTGCTTGAGACCACTACACCAACGAGGCAGTATAAATAGGTTAATTTTAATATCATAAATTGAATATTTTTAATCTATTACGTTTTCGTTCGAAGCCGAAAAGATAAAAGTGCTCAAGTGGGAGACTATAGTAGTGCGAGAATAGATTCTAAAAAGAGCCGCGTTGTCAAAATCAAAATCCCTACAGTAGCTTTTTTTTCCTTTTTGGGTGAAAGAGTAACATACATCCATCCTCACAAACTTTCACGTTTTTAATAGTCGTAGGATGTTTGCCATCGGCTCTTAGAAGACATTTTAAAACACTTTAACACTAATGTTTGCTTTTTGCAAGTTGATACAAAACATTGTTTTGTCTAATACAAAGTGCCACAAAAACATTTATTATCTTTAAATCTATTGTAAAAGACTGGTATCGACACTAAGAGAACCTGTTATTCTGATTATAAGACCCACACAATTTCACTGTAACCCAAACGTTTTCAGGTCATTTTTAATACAAATGGACACTTAAAAATCGACCTAAAATATAAAAGCTAAAGTCGATAGTAACAGTTGTATTAGTGATGATGGATTGAAATTATCTCGAATTATTTCCGGCCTCCCACTAGCTGGATCTATATCCTGCTTAGGGCTGCGAAAATCCGCTGGATGCGAGACACAAGGTCCGGTCAAAGTGGCGACACTTGGCCATTGTCCATCAGTGGACGTCTTTCGGCTGATACATAAATATTTTTTTTATTGATGATAGGCTTGCGCTTGATCACTATCTCACCTGATAGTAAGCGATGATGTGGTCGACGATGAAGCACGCTTGCCTAGAAGAAACCTATTCACTCTTGATAAAATGATGATGATGAATTTTGATATACTCGTACATTTTCATACGTACCTAAATATACGTGCGTATTTTAGCCGTGGGCTGTCTGTAAAGTGGAGCCTATAAATAATGCTCGTTAACGAAAGTGTAATTAGGCCTTTTAAAAACAAACTGCGCGACGTTGTTCAGCAATTAAAATAAAACGGTAACACAAGAACTACACAAGTTACAAAACTAGGCGAAAGTTGTAATTAGTCTGGCTGGATTGTTACCTAATTAAAGTTAACTGGAGTACATTTACTCGCGCACAAACATTTTATGATTTACAGCTTATTAAAACTAAGTATATACCTTATGGTTTTTAGGATTTTTCTATTAATGACTATGCTATATCAGTAATACAACATCACGGACATTCTCTAAAGGACAAGGCAGACGTGATTATATACTGCACCCACCTATAACCAATAATGTTTGCTTTCCATGTTATGGGAGGCGACATTAACGTCATTAACCAGGCACAAACCAAGACTCCGAGCTGTTATTTAAGAATTCCACGTGCAAATACCAATACACTTTGAACGATCTGGGATTCAAACCCGAGACTATGAGACTTTACTGTTGAGCACAAGCTTAGCAGTAAAACTGACGACTACCAGAGCAATTTAACCTCCATATGTTTTCAAGTTTCTTTAGGCCCTCAGAACAACCTTCAAAACTTGAACTACAAATCAACAAAACTGTGTTCTCTATAATCAAGGCGTGAATCCCCTGCCTATTACATGTAACAAATTACTCACTTCCCATCGTACACAATTAAAATTAATAGCCATTGCCTTCAAACAACCTTTAAGAAAGTTTTTTATCCTTAACTTTCCACGTCAAAAGAATTTTCCGATGTTTTTTTAAACGTTTGGTTTATTAATGAGTTTTTTGGGGTGGTTATTTTAGATTGTAATTATTCTTATATCAGCCAGTTTTCCCTGCAACTCTTGTGATGTCGTATTTCCATCTAGTTACAGGTCTTCCTCTTTTTGGATTGTCTGTTGACATGGACCTGGCCAAGACGTCATGCGAGCCGTCCATCGCTCGTCGCTCATTCTCGCTGCATGTCCTGCCCATCTCCATTGTAACTTTAGAGCGTAGGTACTCGTAAGAGCGTCTTTCGCTCCTGTTTTTTGCCTAATAATAGTGTGACGAATTTTCTGTTATTTCCTGATGTTTGTGTCACTTCTCTCTATGCTTCTCTGGCAGGACGTGATTTTTTTTTGTTTCTTCGTGTAAACTGCCACAGATTTAATATATTTAATTATTTATTTTTTATAGCAATAAATTCGTAACATCAAAATTGGAATGAAAACATATTAAGAGAGCTATAGTCTAATATGGCATTGAAACAAACTTAAAAAAAAACTTAACTTTTTAAATTATTACCACGCATAAAAATACTTATGTTAAAGTGATAACGATTCTTTTAATGCATGAAATAAAAAGCGTTTTTTATTTTTATTTATTTTGTATAGGTAAATTATTTATAAAGAGTAGTTATAATTAAAAGGAAATCGTTTGTACGTTCGGCGTCAGTTCTTTAACACATGTTTGAAGACTTGGTCTACCTACCTAATTTTCGATATTTTGCTAAAAAGCAGTTCCTTGTCAGTACTTAAAGTCAGAACCAACAGAACTTTTTGACCTGATGTTATTTGTGGTCATCTTTTACTGTCCGCTCCCAACCGTCGCGCATATCATTCATTTAGTTTTATTTTAAATCATTCTTAACACAATCCATAAATTTTTACATAAGCCTACCTCGCCCTATCCACCTATCAGTACTTCTACATTATTTTAATTGAAATACAAAGTAAACATCAATCAAATGCTAGCTATCGAGTATTCATCTGTTTTGGGCCCACAAAAACTAATCCTTAACTTAACTTTCATAACATTGCACTTAATAGGTACTATACGCTGCTTCCTCAACACAAAATAATTTGTTTAAAAAGAAAAATGCTCTTAGTTTTCCAGCACTTAACTTCAGGAAGTACTGACTATCAGCTGTTTACCCTCCTGAGTGCTTCTTGACGTTCGCTTGCAGCTTAGCGACGGTCTCAAAATAACGCTGACGTGGTGCTGTAGAGCTAAAAATAAGTTTTATGAAATTTAGCGCTTTCTGTGCAGTTTTACCAGGAAATGTGTTGTCTTATTTAACAGAATATCTTTCTGCCCGAATAGTTCGCTTCATATTTGACTTCAGCATCGATAATTTATTGAAAATCTTAAACCTAAACTTATGTTTGGCTAACTAAAATATTAGTAAAGCGTTGTGGTACACTATCGTGTAAGGTTATCATCTTCAGTATCTTCTATGGAATTCTTCTAGTATATTCCAGCCCATTTTGTGATGCACATCATACAAATTTTACACTTGGATTAAGAAATTTACTTTTTAAGTTATCGGAGCGTACGAGTAAAATGTTGTATCCTAGAAACTGAGGGATAAACCAAATTAAAAATCAAACTCATTAAGACTGAAGCTAGTGAATCCTGGAAATAAACGAGGTCAAAGCCTTAATTCAAAGCCGCGAGTAAATAGAAAAGTTAGCTAACTACAAAATATGTGGCATGGGATTATCTAAATGGCAGTTGGCAAAGAGTTCGCATGGTGTTGCATAGAAAACTTTTCGGTACAACTTTTCTTACAAGAAAACGGTTTTCCTCTTACAAGGTTCGTCGGGTGTTGTGTCCGAAGAAAGTTTTAATTTGAACCCAAACACTGAAGTATTAATGTTTTGTATGTACTTAAAAAGTTTGGGGAGCAATAGAAAATCTGTTATAGAAGGATTGTTGTTGGGTTTCTATTTGTGAATGTATCTGGCCTAAATTTAAATTCATATTGTTTGGAATTCTCTTCTTTTTCTTCTGATTCATCGTCTTCATTACTGAAGGTCCTGCCTTTCTTGGAAAGCTTTGATGGAGTTATTTAATAGCTGCTTCCAAGCCACTTGGCCATCGGATCTTTTCAGAGCATTGGTCACCGTGGTCCTGTAATCGCCCTGATCTGATCTGACCATCGAGTGGGTCAGCGTCCACGTGACCTTTACCCATCCACTTTTGCTACAACTACCAGTTCCTCCAGGTTATATGGCTGTCTCAAGGCGATATGACAAAATTAATTTAGGACTCTCGTGGATCGTGTTTGGAATTAGAAGAAAGGAAAAAATTAGAAGATATTTGACTTGGCAATACCAAAACAAAAAAAAGCAGTCCTGCTAAGTCTTTAGCAAGTCGGTGATGCGAACCCATGAGTCTTGCCCTACCAAAAATCGTAAAGCGCGGCTAAAGAAGGTTTTAAATTAAAAAAACACAAACCGTACCTACACAGGGAGCTATTAAGAAGTATTAAGAAGATTTAGGTACGCATTTCTTCACCAAAAAACAACAAGCCTAAATGCCACAAAACACAACCTAAGAATAGGCAAAAGCGATAGCAAAGTCATAAAGAAAGAAATATACAGACATTTTGCGCTAACAAAATAAACACCGCAGTCGTTTGAGCGAATTATCAAAACACATTACTGGTATAATACCTATTTTATTCTGAAAATGTCGGCTGAAAATGATGTAGTGTCCCATTTACCGACCGAGCCGAGTAAATGAGGCTTACGTGTGTAAACTGGGATTATTTTTAATGTATTCACGTTCAACTTGAAGGTTCATTACGTTCACTAAAACCTCTTTGTAGAAAACGTTTTCATTTACGAAGATTTACTGGAAGGAAATCGACGGTAAATGGTTCTTGGTAATAGCGCCATCTATTGGTCGGTGATGGTAATTGAGTGTTGATTCTTGTCGTTAGATAGCGTTGGTAATTTGTATGAATCTGAATCGAAATCAACATTTTCGCAAATTCAAACATCGCTTTTTCGTCCATAATGAAATAGATAACGTTAAAGAAGTGCATTTAAAACGGCGGCGTGTTCCCATTTAAATTCACAAAGCAGAGAATGTTAAACATTTTAGCTGCCATTTGTCCGAACCGTTTCAGCCATTAAGGCTTTAGATAAACAACCACATTCCCAAGCGTGGCAATGCGGGGCTTTTTTTAGCTCCAGTGGCACTAGGTAACAGTATTTGACTCGTACTCGTATTCGGGTTAAGAGCTGAAAACAGAGGCGTTGTGAAAACAAATATTTTTATAAGCGGATGCAATTTAATGCGATAAAATGTACAGAACGGCTGATTTTTTTAAACTTTTTTGGGAGTTGGTTTTTGCATAAATCGTTAATTGATTGATAACTAATTCCTGGAAAAAAAAATTGGCTAGTCATTGAAAATTAACCTGGTATTTACGCTGAAAAAGTTATTGATCAAGAATCAATCTTGATTTAACTATTGAACTGGGTGACTGTCTTTATGTAGAACTTTAACGTTGAAAAGTGCTGACTCTCAGCCTAATTTAGATTTTTGATTTTGAATCATATTTTTCATCACCTGCTGCAAATCAAAGTTGTAACATAATTTACTGCCAAATACATACAGATTGAATAAAATCTATTGGTCGTGTTAATATTTGGCAGTTCGCCAGCTCGCGCGTCGTCGGTTCGAATCAGAGCTATTTGTAAGTTGTAGGTGACCTCAGGCTGATATGAATCAGGTTTAGTGGGTCATAAGTATTTATGGCTTACAGGTGCTGGAAGTTACTTTTCGTTTGAGCAAGTTATACAAAAATATTTTTTTTCTGGGACTGTTTTGCCGGTATAGTTTCTAGTTAAGTAGGGAGAATTCATATAGCTTGTGTTTTATTTAACACACACGTAGGAAAATAATTCGCTTATATTACTTTTTGTCAACTTCTAATTAAATAATTATAATAATCAATGGTATGGTCAATTAATCTAATGTTATCTCTATCATTTTATTTCCCAATTTCAGCATTTTCACTAAGCATATAAATCTGATAATTTACCGATTAAATTAATTTCAAATTCAAATTCTGACAGCGAAGTTAATTTGTATTTTATCTCGGTTCAATGAATTCAGAATCGATATAATATTGTGAATAATAATCAGGCTCCATTGTTTGATTTGTCTTTAACAGATAATATGCAAATGTCTGACATAGAATATTGAATTTATTAATTTTGGCCCGGAATTTATTACCGGGAAGCGTTGTGGCGCGGTGCGTAGACAATTTTCCGATATATTATACATATCTGATGGAATTTTTAATATCGTGAATATTTTTAAACAATAGGGAAGTCTGCTCTGAAAATAATCAAAATTATTTTCTCATTTCTTTTTTTATTGATTTATTTTTCAAAGATTACAAATCACTTACTAGGAAGGTTAAGTACTTAGGTTAAGTATCAAAACAAATGAAGATATACAGAAGGTTAAAACGAGCTAAGACTTAATGACTTACACAAAATAAAACATTTAAAAAAAATAACCAGTCACGGGGTCTGCCAACAGAAGTGAAAACTTAAAAGTTTGTAATAAATGTACATTTGTTGTCATTCCGTTCCACATCACGTAAGCATATCGATGACGCTGTGACATTATCATGTTGCTGACGTGAACCCATAATTTTTTTCCTTCCCAAAATTAACTCAACACGGCTGAAGAAGTTTTCACTATAAAAATACTCTTTTTAATTACCTTGATATCCTAACATACTTTTCATTCTTTTAACCACGAAGCATCCTACTTGTCTCAACACCAGAATAGTTCCTGTAGCGTACCGTATGTGGCACAAACTAATATCCAAGGCTCACACGTTAAGCTTCAGAGCTCCACGTACTAAACTGCCGACGAACAAACTTCCTAATAGTATTTTGATTGCTAATCTTGTCTCACCTTCGTTCTTTCAAATTGCTCGCAGCGAACACACTCATATACATACAAACTATAATATCATATGAATAACTTTACAATACATTGGTATAATAGGTGTTTTAACCTAAGAAGTTAATAATCAGTTAAACGACAGTCACTTGGCTGTTTGTACGAGTATATCTAAATAAAATGTATTCAAAATAGTTTTAGTTTTAAATACTGATTTAGTGAAGAGTTATTGTTTTCATAGAGTAAAGATCTAATATAAGTGAGATATTTCTTGGTTTCCGAAGAAGATTTTCTTAAGAAAGGGTTTGTTCCATTAGATGCATTAGTATAATCAGCCTATAATGTTCCCACAGTTTAGACACAGGCCCCCTCTGTGAGAGCGGGTGAGCGCTGTAATCAACTACGCGGCCCTAGTGCGGGCTGGTAGATGTCGCATTTCTTCCAATGTTTCTAGGACATACCGGTTTTCTCACGATGTTTATCTTCATCGTTTTGAGATTCATTCGGTGAAAAGTACAAAAATATAACCTATAATGAATAGTCTTATTGGTCCATTCACGATTTGAAAGCCGCAAAAACATAAACATACTGTACCAAACATGACACACTAGTGCCAAATCTGGCACACATATCTTAAACAAAAACTTGCATCTCACACATCAATACTTCCTAACCTGATCGAGGGGGCGTACTGACAGTTCCCCCCCCCCCCCCTTCCGGACGAAGATTAATTGCCCCCTTCACCCTCTCCGTGGACCAGTCGCCGGCTAATAGACGACGGATATCGCTGATTGTTTTGCCGATTGCCGATCGTGTTTGGAGCCTAATAGTGAAGTTTTAAACGTTTTTTAATTGTTTGGTGAAATTTTTATGGGTCAAAAAGGTGGTATGTTTCTTTTGCAACTTTTTGTGTGTCTTTATGGTGCATTATTTATGTAGTAGTATGTAGTATCCTAAAGGATTAGCGGAGTAACGAGAGCGTGAATCACTTGTTTTTAATCATTCTTTCAGGGAGTATTGGGATCAGATAGATTTTTGAAAATTAATGAGAAGAATTTCTCTTGGAAAGGAAATCTGTTTTAGCTTATGGCGTGCTAGACCTTGTCCGAGATTTATACCAGGATGATATAGGAACTTGTACCTATCTGTTATGCCACAGGCAGCGCAGATGCATGGTCATCGCAGGGACAAAACTGTTAAGTGTATATATATATATATAAAAAATGTGATAGGTACTGATTTATATCTGTTTTTATATATTTATTATTCTATATCACAAACTTCCACATAACCATATAAATCCTCAGGTATTACAATCAGACACTCTCAACACCAACACACTATCTTAACTCATACACCCGCACAAACACACACTATCACACATACATACACGCCATCACACATACCAACACAATCACACACAACATAGGTACATGCATAACTACAATAACATTGGGTCGTATACTGTTTTCTTTATGTATTAGCTTTTAATTTTCCTTTTCTTGCAAATTACAAGTAGATTAGATTAAATTAAGAAAATTATTGTAACATATTATATTACTTATAACATGAACAGCAATAAATGTAAACGGAACGAACGAAACGATATCACGACACAGGGAATCCTATTGTGAGTTTTAGGAAGCGACGCATTTGAATGTAATTTCTTAACAATATAAAGTGTTCTATTATTCTATTCTATTATTTAATTTAACCTCGTCCGTGTGTCACTGCCGCCTGCCAACTGAAAACCAGCGCTGGGTGTCTGACGCCCAGCACATAGTGGGTTGATAACCCTTTCAGTACGGGTACGCTTAGCTCAATTTTACTGTATTATTTGTACTATACTCTTCATTGTGGTTGTTGCTTTTGTGTCTTTGCCGAATAATTGCGTTTTATCCTATTCTCGTGTGTCGTACATGTTTTATTTCTCCAAACAGGACACTTTACAACCATCTACACAGCCAGCCAGCTCCACGTGCCAAACATCACGTAGCGCAAGTCTATCAATAACTCCCCCCACTTAAGCCCAGTCTACACTAATAAAACGGCGCCAATACCTCCAGACTGACATCTGTCGTCGGCGCGAATTCAATCACTCGTCTCATTAATCACTGAGCCACGCCTGGCAGCTGCACGGGTCGATTGTCAAGGTTAAACAACGCTTTCCGAGGTCGGTTCGTGGATGGGTTGCCAACATTATATACTGAGATTCCTCCGTGCCTTGGAATGCACGTTAAGCCGTTGGTCCCAGCTTTTATTGATAGAACTTAGACAATCGTTACGGATAGTCAGCAGTAAGGAAATCTCACACCAGACAGGCGAGCACGGCTGTCACGTCGTAACGCAAAAACGCAAAGGCACGAGCAACATATAAGTTCTTCTAAACATATTTAATGAATATTTAAAATTAATTTATTGATCAAATCTAAATCTAGAGTAATTAAAATCGCCTTTAATGAAGTATTAGTTATATTTTACCTTTTACATTAATGATAATCTGTACTTAACTAATTTTCTAAAGTTTTCTCTAAAAGTAAAAACTTTATGCGTCTGGCTGACGACGGATATAAAAATTAAAAAAAAAATACAGAAAAGTAAAAAGCACTAGTGAAAAAATGTGACACTTTCCAAACAGTTTGGCTGCTTGGAAAACGCTCATTTCGAGGACATGCATTGTAAAAAATGTTCCATTATCTTGTTACACCCGTGCGAAGCCGGGGTGGGCAGCTAGTTTTTAACATGCATAAACTGACGCCCTTTGCCCATGTGTGGGCAGTAACTACAGAACGCCACCTTTTACGATTCAACAATAAATACTCCTTTTGCTTTATCTACGTCCATACATCTAGTCATAAACGCACGCAGAGCGCCGCCGCTAGCTTTAAAATCCAAATAAAAATCTCTGAATACTTCCAGAGATTTACACAAAAAATCAAAACATTTCATAAGTTAAAATAGGAGACTAATTTGTAATTGTCGTCGAGTTTTGGTCGAGACCCCATTAAACCAGTGTAACGAAACCATATCGCGGTTCAGAAAATGATACAACGCCATCTATCGAACTACTAGTTAAACTTTATACTTTGTGAGTGTATTTCTTTTTTTTCTTTTTACTTTGATTGGGCTCATATATTTTTATTGAAAGCCGGTGTTATAGATAAAATAAATATATTAGATACTAGCTTTTGCCCGCGGGTTCCCCCGCGTGAAAAGTGTTTTAAATTCCAGGGAACATTACACCGAGTTTATCGGGATAAAATTATGTGCTATTCCAGATTCCAGACTGATCTACTTTTTTGAGTCAAATTTCATCCAGATCCGTTCAGCCGTTCTGGAGTTATTGAGTAACAGACATCCGTCCATCTATCCAAACTTTCGTATTTATAATATTAGTAGAAAGGATTATCAAGACACACGGCAGCGTCAAGCCAAGTTCAAGCAAAAAAGGAATTGTCGACGCAGCAGCTGTGTGTAATATTACACGAACCATTTGGAGCCACTTTTTTCATATTAACTTTAAAACTTTCGCGTTTCATAATTGAAAAACAATATATCACTGAAATTTAACGCGATGATTTCGATTGTTTTTTACCTATTTCACCCGACGTTTCGGCCGTGTTGCAACGACCGTGGTCCCGGGTAGACTGGTGTCTCGGTGTACTGGCTCCGTTGGGGCAGAAACTTCTTTCTCTATTCTCACATTTCTACACACTACACTGACCGTGGCTTTATTCTGTAACTTCGCCAACTGCACAAAACGAGCTAACGTCGGGTGAAATAGGTAAATAAACAATCGAAATCATCGCGTTAAATAAATTCCCGTGATATATTGTTTTTTCACTTTTCTCATCTTAGTAACTCAATTCTCTAGACACGCGGCAGCATGTCAAGCCAAGTTCAAGCAAAAAAAGGAACTAGCGACGCAGCACTTTTGTCATCTTAATAACTCAAAATCTATTTGAATTTGAAATTTATTTACAAGAATATAAAACATCTATATATATGAAAGCAAAAGGTCACTCATTCGCCTATCATGAAATATCGACCATCGCTTGACGTATAAAGATGAAATTTGGTAGAGAGGTAGTTGATAGTTAGCAGACGTCCGCTAAGAACGGATTTTGCTACAGGGCCGGTTTACGGGAATATAATCGCTTTCGCAACCCTATGTGTTCAACAAACATTTATTGATGACTTATATACTTATACAACAAACAGAAAATACAATAAAATTAATGACACACAGGTGTGTGGAGTTTCGTTGTTTTTTTTTGTTCGCTGTGATTTACAAAAACTGCTGCACCAAAATAATAACTGTATCAAATATGTTAAAAATGTTACAGAGAGGTTTTCAAAAATAATAAAATAATAAACCTCAAAATATTTTTTTTTCTAAATGGTGCCTTTAAAATGTTGCTTGGTGTGATAGGCATTTTCTGTTGACTGAAATATAATTTTTTTTTGCGTTAAACATCAATAAACTTTATATCTTCATAACCACGCGGATGAAGTCGCGAGTAACAGCTAGTTCTAAAATAAATTTAAAAACACAATTTCTTGCTTTTTCTGCTACAACAATATTTGCTATTTTATAATATAAGTTCTTAAATTTGAAAAGTCGAATTATTTACATTAAGCAGATAACTTAGGATGAATTGTAGCTCAAGATTTGACTTTGCTGGTTTTCACAAATACTATATCGGTTTTAATGTTCATTCATTCACATACTCAACACACACACACAGAGAACACACACACAATAAATTTTTGTATTATTAAAAAAAAATTGAGTCAGTTTTTTATTTTTCTTTCTCGTTTGTTACAAGCCTTGTTCATTTTCACTTTCTAAGTTATGAAGAGCAAGGCCTCCTAGCACAGGTATTTGATATACTTAAAAGGAGACCCCTGTATAAGAATAATTGTAAATGTAATGTGACAATTAAAATAAAAGGTTTTTTTTTATTTATTTTTTTCATTCGAACATTTTAATTCAAAATTTCAAAATTCAAAATTCAAAATTTTTTATTTCACATAGGCCTACATGGGCACTTATAAAACGTCGGCAAAAGGTGCACGGTTCGGGTTGGTCGTTTCCTATGGAGAAGAACCGGCAAGAAACTCCATGGTTACTCTTTTAAAATGGTTTGGTTTTACAATATTTCCATGTTACAGCATTAGTACTTAGATATGGGGGGACAACGTAGGCCCGACAATAAGTCGTAAAAACTAAACAAAGTAAATAAAAGATTGTAAAACAAGATGAAAAGTTAACAAATGTTAACAAGCATATCTAGAAATCTAGAAGGCCTACAATGTTCACACATTCACAAAACAATCGGTAAAAGAATCTATACAAAGGTAGTAAAAAGAAAACCGTATATCAAAACTAAATTTAACATGAGGCACAAATGTTGATATCAGTGCTGTAACTATTCTTTGAGAAGGGCGTATAAATATGATTGAAAACCATTGTAAAGAGTCTAATCAAAAGAAGAAAAAATGAGATTGAGAATAGTTAGAGACATCCACATATTTGTGCTAATAAATACAATAAATACAATAAATACCTTTATCATTATAAATACCACATTATGATCAACGTACTATTATTAGTTGGTTGTGAGCCATAAACCGGTGAAAATTTACAACTTCTTCTAAATATGCCTTTCTTAATGGTTGGTATCATTAATGTACAGTGTACATTGTACATCAATATCTAGTTAGTAGTAGCCGATGTGTAGGGTTATATAGTTTTTACCATAAAACATAAATTGCGTGTAACATAAAGAAGATAAGTTAATTATCCAAATATAAGATAACTGGTATGTAGTACGTAGTCAACAACCGCGCATATTCTTAGTATTGAACTTGGCTCCCTTTTTCACATTTATGTTTTTGATGTTAATATAACGCGAGAATCATGACCATGAAAATATTGGCCTGAAGTCTATTTAATACTGATTACAGCTATTTTTTTTACAAAAAAACATAACACAACAAAACTAAATTTAATATATCAGAACCTTGTCTTTCGCTTGTCACAAAGCATCAGCAAAGTTTATCATCTAAGTAACTTTATGAAATACCTCAAACAATAAAGCATACGATTCTCAAACTAAAATATCCTTCCTATCCATGTATGCCCACAGAATGTGAGTTTACGAACCGTGTTCTCGCGTCAGGAAGACATGTGTATCATGTTCCGGGTCACGACGAGTGTAACATTATCGAGATCACGTCGGGTGTGTCGGGTTGTGCCAAACGTAGCACGTGTCGAACTATCCGACTGTTGTGGAACAGCCAGGGGTTTGTGGCTGTCTCTCGAAGATTTGGATAGCTTATAAATAGAATAAAAGGGTTACCTAGTGTTTAGTTTGCTTTTTATTGTGATGGTGTTTTGGTTTGCTAAGTATAACACGTCATTCAGACACTATCGTTTAGATATCGCCACTATTTGTGTGCATAGTAGCGAAGGAAAAGTCATAAATCATCTTGTACACGTGTGTTTCAGGCTAGCTCTTAGGCAAGTACACGCAAGGGGGGCGTTCTTACATGTACACGCTAATATTTTGATAAGGTCATAGCTTAGTCCCTATAGGGCTTACAGGTATAGGTATACCAATAAGTCAGAACTACACCAAGCTTTTTTTAATTTCGATTTCTACTAAGCTGAAAGTAATTTTGAAAAAAAAACACTATTATATTATTAAGACATCAACGAGATTGAGCGAAGAAACTGGAGTCAGTGATAGCATTACGGTACCGTCCTGCGGTATGGAAGAAGAAAAGTATTGTACCGACTCCAATTAACATGAGACAAGGGCAGGCAGATGCTAATGAACGATATGAACAATCAACGAATATAATGTTCTTTATTAATACAACAATATAGTGCTCGGTAATTTCATTGTTGAATGATAGATTTGAAAGAAAGAAAAAATATTTGTTTGTAACCCGCACAGAAGACACGAGAAATAAGGAAAAACCAACAAAAAAAAAATACAATAATAAAAATAAAACCCCGTGCGAGACCAAAAAGGCTCCTATCTCAGTATGTGCAGCGATATCTAAAAAAGAAATAACGCTGTGCTGATATTCTGATGAGGCCCACTGTTGATGCCGCGGACACACTCACGGAAACGAAAAATACTTAAAAAATTAAATATACTATATAAATAACAAACAAATTAATATAAACACAGAAGGTGGGTCAAAGTATGTATAATTATGTATAAGTATAATACAAATAAATATACAATACAAAAACAATACAATATACAACACATAACGACACAATATTCTTTAAAACATTAAATGTCGGTAGGCCTACGTAGCCCGACGTCCGCAATGCTCAATGATCATTTGTCTGTTTCTGGGTTTTATAACCACCAAGGAACTATTGAATACGCATCGGAGTCCGCCGAATACCTCTAATTTCCCCACAGTTTGATAAGTTTTTAACATTTATTGTGGCTGAGCTGTTATGGAAAATAGAATTTTAATGTTTTTAAGTACAAAATTATTGGAATTCAGGACAATAGAAGTTGGATTACTAAAGTAAAAATGTTGACAAATGTCTCTCAGAATGTTATCATGAGGAGTTTCATTCTAACCGAAATAATTACGAAAAAGCAACAGTATTAAAAATGCATTAAAACAAAATGTCCCCAACTCCATTAGTGTTTCTGTCAGCTCCACCACTCTCTTAAAACCACATTTTAAAAACCTGTCGATTGATAAAAGAGTAAAACGCAATACCTTTCAGGAACTGTCACGGCTTTTGCGAACTCCAAGCTTTTAAGTGAGAGTCGTACATCCACTTTAACAAGTGTACTCGAGTACATTGTACTTTGTCATACTTTGTACTTAGAAGTTTAAGTGGTCCAACTTTAAGTAGGAGGTTTAATGTTAGAGTTGTGAAATTTTGTGTTTTGTTTTATTGAAGGAGTTTTCAATAATTACAATCTATTTTTTAAATGCTGCAATGGGTTTTGTTTTCAGATGGATCTATCGTTTTTCGAGCGAGAATACAGGAATACTACTGTTTGGATATCGATGATGAGGCAGACAAATTGTGTTCATACATGCTTCCAATGCCATGGTGAAGGTCGCATGAAGGAATTCGCTGATTGTGAGAAGCACAGAACCGTTCGATATGGCGGTGCTTGTGGGCCTATGCCTAGCAGTGGATGTGTTTCGGATAAAACGATGATGGTCATGATGAAATGGTGTCTTTCAAATATTCAACATAACTATTAAGCTCATCATTGACCTCATGTCATTGTGGTTAACTTAATTATCCCATTTATTTCTTGCCTAAAGAAACGTTCATTTACTAACATTCTAGAATTTTTATTTATATTTACTTTAACGAAAACCTACTTTTAGGAAAACTTACTGCGAAATAAAAATCCTTCCCAGTATCTTGCACCTTCCACCCCGAGGCAGCAAAAAACAAACTTTTTAAAACAACCAAACGTTATTTTACGAAACTCGCTTTTTTCCCAAAAGCAATATTTCACGTTAAGACATAAACACATTTCACCGTTTCTCTCTCTCTCTCCTTGTTTTAAGCTGGTGTTGGAGCGGTACAACAAATTACTTGGTGGCGAGATTTACGCTTAGCTGCCGATAGTTGGTGTTTATTGTGGGGTGAGCAGAGCTGTAGGTTGCAGGTGCACTTGTAGTAGTTGAATAAATTGCTTGTAGGAGTAATGGGTACAAATTGGTGTTTTGGCGAATGGGATTGTTATTTTTGCTGTAGGTTCTGCTAAAGAATAATGAATTTTGTGGGAAACGTTGACACTGTTTTTAAATTGTTATTAAAACGACTTACAGCCATAACTAGAAATGCTATTATTCATCTCACCGAGAAAACTTAGCTGTAGTGAGTAATCTGTCAATCCATAGTATCGACTGGAATGACAACTCACTTCATGTTCACTTCACCTAAGTGTTCACGGTGACATCATCGGTCTTTAACATTAATATGAGCTTGCTATGAAAATTATATTCTACTATAATTCTTAAAAGATAGTTTGATCTCTGCGACAGCTGTCAGTATCAATACAGTAACAGTAGCGCTTTACAGGCTAACAAAAAACGTAAAAAAATACTGACGTACAGTTTGACATATTTCGCAGAGATCAAGCTGTCTTTTATGAAATAAAAGTAAGCGTATTTGTACTTTAGGAATAAACAAGCCTTTTCAGACTGATTGCTTTCGTATTTAAGACTTTCAATCTACGTTTAAATTTCAATTAAGAACAATGAAGATATGAGTTTCTAACCAGTCAGAAGATAATTATTTAAATGAATTTTCATAACTGGTTTAACCAGTCATGATAAAAATATGCTGGGGGTCGTCACCACATCATGATTTTATACTTTCTACTTTATTTTGAACAGAAAAATATATAAACTGAATCATAAAGTTATCTAATTACAAAATATTAACACAGTATAAAATTAGACCAACAACTTTGGCAACAAAGGCTCAAACGAGACTGAATATTTACATTAAACAGAACTTTTAAAAACTACATCAAAGAGTTTTGTTCCTTGAGGAAAATACTGTTTCATTATAGAGAGATTATTAATTAAATATCCGGTTAATTACTCCTTTCAGCACTTAGAAGGCACTTAGTATTTTGTATAATATTTCAATTATTTGTACGATTAAGAGAACATTTGTGTAGGCACTAACCTCATCTAACTGTCTAGTATATTTTGTATTTAGAATTCGAGATAATTACAAGAATATTGAGCAAAAAAATGGTGTTAATACGATTAAAATTTCTTCCTAAATGATGTCGATTGTTGTAAGAATTCGAATCGATAACGTATTAGGACGTCACTAAACGTTAAGTTTTTGAGCTGTCAAATGTAAAATTAAAGGCTGGACGTAATATAATAATATTCGTGTCAACACAAGTTTTAGCTGTCACGGATATGTGAGAATTGTCACGGGCTTGTTGCAGCTTCCACGGGTGATACTAAGTAACACGCTTGGTTTGTATAGAAACTAACGAAAATGCCATCTTTAACAGTGGCCACCGAGCCGTCTCCGTGCTCTGTAAATGAAAATCTTGTTCGTAGATTTTCTCCGTGCTTTGGCTACGTTCCAAGGACATTAACAGGTTCATTGTCTATATTCAGCAACCCTTTAGCAATTTGGTTAGTTAAACGGAAAAATTACTTGATGTAGCAAAATAGCATATATATCAATTGTATAACTAACTCTACTTTTTCCTAATTTGTATATTGATATTTACTATTCCATTTATCTACATCTCTTTTTTTTGTATATGTTTATTATTTATATATGAATATTTATTTTTAAAATAACTTAATTTAATAATTATTATACATACACGTAAACACACAAACACACTGTCAATCATTCGTATTAGTTCCATGTTGACTATCTCTATCTATAATCGATGTAATGGGGGCCTGGAGTTTTGAAATACAGACCAAGGCTTACTTTTAACTCAGATTTCTCACAAATCACATTTTTGTATCAAAACATATGTCAACTTAAATAGTTATGATAGATTGAGATTTGTAGAAATATAATTTTTTTTTTACTATTTGATAGGCAATTTGTGAAAACGGCATGAAGTTGTCGTGCATATACCGCCTGTGTTTAAACATCTGAAACAATCAGCCTAACAAATACCAAACAATTTTGGGGTTTACTTCTAGTATCAACAGTTCGAGCTGGATACCATTATTTTACAAGAAGCGACTGCCTATCTGACCACCACAACCCAGTAACGGGGTAACACGAAAACCCTTAGCTAGACTTGCAAAACCTTTATTTAAAATCAGCATTAGCAAAGCTGATTAGAATCAAGTTTCCTTTCTCACTTGAACAGGCTGTTTGAACCAACCACTTATCACTCACTAACGATGCTTACACCAATGTCTCGGTTACGTAGGACCCCTAAACTCCCGTGGGGGTCGTAACACACGAATAAAGCTGTAAATCACGGGAATGAGTGCTTGTGTCTGCCCTTATTTGTATGCGGTGTGACTGTGGGATGATCCTTTGGGTAAGTGATGCAATTATTACTTTATATACTACTAGCTTTTACCCGCGGCTTTTTTTTTTTTTTTTATAAATAGTGTCCTATGTTACTTCTAATACCTCCAAGAATATATGTACAAAGTTTCACGATGATCGGTTCAGTAGTTTTTGCGTGAAAGCGTAACAAACAAACTTACATTCACATTTATAATATTAGTATGATGTACTTATATACTCCAAGATTTTGTAGTTGTAAACGCCGTTTCTAAAAGTTATGGTTTTGGATTTATTTGGGATTTTACTTGGATTTTAGGGATTTGCATTGACCGGTTTATATGACGCAATAAACCGTCATGCAAATCAACTTCGTGCTATCAAAGTTCTTCACGCGATTTGAACACATATAACGGCACGACAACAATCATCGGGCAGTTGTCCACGCGTCACAACTTTCTGGAGTTTGCGGCACTTTCTGATCTGTTCCACATACCTCCATAGATTTGTTACCTAAATAACTACTGATGTTGACAATTAACTATTCTATAATTTATCTTACTCTTACGTACTTACAAAAAGTATTTGTAAGTTAACTGATGAACTAGAAAGCCACCATGTACCTGAAAAAAGAAGAACATTTATTAATAACATTAAAAAAATAATATTGTTTATCTTTCTATTGCCACAAAAAAGGTTCAATTTCATTAAATAACTTTAGTGGCAACTGTAAATTATGCGAGTTGGTGGAATACATAATAAGAATAGAAAAAATTGCAGATATACTTCTGTCTTTGCCATGCGTAGATCGTAGAGTTATTTCCTCAGTAAATTGATATGGTGCTACAAATCAAAAGTTTTATAGCCACCGACACGGCAATTGTTATTGTTTTGTATTGTCATTCCATAAAATACGGTTTATGTGCGGCTGGACGGCTGATTGGATAAATACACACAAGCGACGCAGTGCAACCGGTGAGATAAGAGACGCGGCGTGGCGTGGCGCAGCGGCTCAGACTGCTCCGAGGGGCGACCAGAAACACACACAGCACACTGCGCCCAGGCGCGGTCACGAGCTTGTTAGCAAGCAGACAGCCAGACACCCAGCGGCAAAGCGCGCACCGTCATCGTCAGCTCGCAGGTCAACGAACACATTCCGAGCTGAACAAGGCTGCGCTGCGCTAAAATTACGGCGGGGCCGGCGCGGCGCTCCATGCCGCCAGCGCGACTGCGCCGCAATCGGTTGCTAGGCAACAATATAAACTTTCGTTTTGTTTATTTGTAATGTTATGTTTTTTTTGAGTGAATTTTATAGTTATTAGTGTTTATTATTTTGTGATTTTGGTAAGTCTTGTGTAAGTGTATTTCTTTTATGATTTGCGCCGGCTGTAGCGACGCCGGAATAATTAGTGCCAGTCAACCTATCACATCACTGGATGTTCAGCTGGTAAGATGCCCACATTGCTCCCAGGCTCGTTTTTTCAAAGGCGAACGGGTGCTTAAGATACACTATGGCAAGGTCCACAAACCTCATAGTGTACCTTTGTGCCCCCCAGCCATATCCCCGACAGCAACACCTTTTGAAGAAACTTCGTGGAAAACATTGTCTAAATGCAAAAATTCCACTCCAATCCTAAAAAGAGTTCCCCGGGGCGCGAGGCACTCTGTTGCTCTAAGTTTAGCGCAATGTGTTCGTCACGCGACCCAGGAGAATTCACAACGTGCCTGGGAGTACTTACTCACCTTCCCTTACAGGATTCTGCATGTTCAAAAAAATTTGGCAAATCAAAAGTCATTAACAAATCAAATTAAAGAAAACTGCAACAATTCGGCCCGCATTTTAGGCTCTAAATTACCGTTTTTTAATATTTCTCAGAAAGGCATTTGTGCTCATGTGGAATCAAAGTTAAGTGAGGGTGACATAAGGGGGGCGGCCAGACTACTGTTCAGCAGTGATGTGGTGGCGCCTTACTCTCCGGAGACTCTTGCAGCTCTAGAGAGTAAACACCCAGCGCCTGCGGATGGTCTCACCTTCCCCGACCCCCTCGTTCAGGATTCATCTTTTTTCCAAATTACAGCCCCGCAGTTGATCGCAGCCGTAAGCTCTTTCCGGAGTGGTTCTGCCGGCGGCCTCGACGGCCTGACTCCACAGCATTTGAAAGATTTGTTGAGTTCAGGCGCCGGGGAAGCTGGTGAGTCGCTCTTGAAGGAGCTTGCGGTTCTGATCAACTTAATGCTCTCCGGCGGCGTGAACGATGCCATCGTCGACGTCTTGTATGGGGCTAACCTGTGTGCCCTGCGCAAGAAGGACGGCGGCATCCGTCCCATTGCTGTCGGTTGCACCTACAGGCGTTTGGCAGCCAAAATATGTTGCAAGGTGTACAGTGAAACACAACAAGTTCCAACCCCTTCAACTTGGTTTTGGTTCCAGAGGGGGCTGTGAGGCTGCCGTACATGCCCTATCCTCGTTTCTTGACTCACAAAAAGGTGAGGTCATTCTCAAGGTTGACGTCAAGAACGCATTCAACTCCGTGAACAGGGACACTTTGTTGGCTGAAGTCAAAAAAGTACTACCCGAAATTTATGGTTTTATGTGGCAATGTTATAGGCATCCATCAAAATTATTATATAAGGACAATATTTTGGAATCTGCAGTTGGTTGCCAACAAGGTGACCCTCTCGAGCCTGTCATTTTCAGTTTGGCTATTCATCCCATAATCCAACAACTAAATTCAAAATTTAACGTGTGGTATTTAGATGATGGAACGCTAGGAGGTGATGTTGACACCGTTTTGAAAGATCTGCAACTCCTCAAACAAAAATTTAAATCTTTCGGCCTGGAACTTAACCCCTCAAAGTGCGAAATTTATCTCTCTGACGTTACCGACAGACAATCATCTTTAGAAAAATTTAATGCAATAGCCCCGCAAATTAAAATCTTAGAAAAAAGTTCCCTGCACCTCCTAGGTTCCCCTATTTTGGAAGAAAGTTTTTCATCTTTCATCGAAGACAAAATCAAACATTTTAATGATATTTCGGATAGACTCTCCAAAATTAATTTACATTCGGCATTCACCCTTATCAGGTATTGCTGTTTCGGTCCAAATTTTATGTATTTTCTCCGTTCTTCTCCTCTTTGGAAGAAACCACAATTTTTGGACAAAATTAACCAAATTATTCGTAACACATTAACATCCATTCTAAATGTGGCCTTGGATGACCGAGCGTGGCTGCAAGCCACCCTACCAATTCGTTTTTGTGGCCTCGGCGTCCGCAAAATTTCTAGTGTAAGCTTACCAGCGTTCCTGTCTTCTGTCCACAGCACTGAAAAGCTAACCAGGAGAATTTTAGCTCTTTCCTTGGTTGACTCGGAAGTGCCGTGCTTGACCGATGCAGAGGACGCTTGGAAAGTGGCTCGCCCGGATACGGATCGGCCCGAGAAACCATTCTCCCAGAGACAGTGGGATGAGCCGCTCTGCAGGTTGGTACGGAATAACCTTATTGATACGTCTACCAATACTGCTGAGCGTGCCCGCCTGCTGGCTGTGGGTGAGTGGGAGTCAGGCCTCTGGCTTCAGGCACTACCGTCACCTAACATAGGCACATGCTAGGTGACACAACCTTCCGACTCGCTACATGCCTGCGATTGGGCGCTCCTTGTGGTGCTCCACATCGCTGTCAATGCGGTGAAGCAGTCGACTGCCTCGGACACCATGGTCTTTCATGCAGTAAGAGTGCAGGTCGGATTGCGCGGCATGCTAGCATTAATGATCTCATCCGTCGTGCTTTTGCCACCGCCGGTGTGCCAGCTGTCTAAGAACCCAATGGCCTGGCACGCGTTGATGGGAAGAGACCTGATGGTATGACCATAATGCCATGGAAGTTGGGTAGGTCTTTGGTGTGGGATGCAAATTGCGTCGACACCCTTGCACCATCCCATCTTCCTAGTACGGTGGGCTGCGCTGGGGCGGCTGCTGCAGGTGCTGAAAAACGGCGCAAGTACAACAACTTAATTGGTAATTATGTGTTTGAGCCGTTTGGGGTTGAAACATTAGGGCCATGGGGTCCGAGTGCACACCTATTATTTCGGGATATCGCCAAACGGTTGGTCGACTCTTCACGAGACCAGAGGGCTGGCCTTTTTTTTGCCCAAAGAATCAGTATTGCCATCCAACGTGGCAATGCTGCCAGCCTTCTGGGCACTTTTCCTGTTGACAGCGATGTGGATGAATTTTTTGACGCCCCGTAATTTTAAATATTTTACTCTTATTATAGTCCTAATTTAGTCTACAAATAATGTACATATGTAAATAAAAATCCATTTCATCATAAAAAAAAAAAAATAAGAATAGATTTCTATTTTTATCCAATTATAGTTTTCAAACTATGACATAAATCAATCAAAACGTAGCAACACTAGTATGTCCAATAACAATATAATGCCTTTTAAACGACTTTCTTTCCACAACCTACACAACACTGAGACAATAGGTATAGGTCATGGTTGCTAATACACACACACATAGAACATCAAAACCCATTACTCTAACACACCACCACAACTTTTAGGGTGACTAACTAACATCGAGCTATACTAATCAGCGCTATGCTGTGCGATGTGGCGCTTATCGTAAAGTCAACTTTAAAATGTGAAGCTTTATTTCTGTAATTCGCTCTTTTTGAGTTGTGGATCATTAAACAAATCGTGCTTAAACGAGTTACCGTAGAAACATCTAGATTAAAACACAGGTTTTAGACTTGTTTTGACATATTTTATCTTAGTCCCGAACAATTTTAAACGAATGTCGAGTTGCCAGTTTTTGATTAATTTACTATATATATAATATACTAATTGCTAGCTATAAGTAAGACCATTTCCAGACTTGTTTCGGCCCATTCACGACCAAGTTTGGACCCTCACCCCAAACTCACACGCTTAATCTTTCGTCTATTTCACTTTCACATGCCGCGTTTTCCACTTCTTGCAACTCAAAGTTCCTCATAGTAAAATACACAGCACAGAAAAGTTAGCTTTACACTATCGTATAGTATAGGTAGTGCCTATTCACCCTATCCATAGGTCAAGCTCAATACCACACACACTCGCACACCTACAGCTGTCTGCATGTGTGTGTGTGTGTGTGTGTGTGTGTGTGTGTGTGTTTGTAATAAATCCACGAAGCTCATTAGGGCTGCCCCTATTGTGCGGAGACTTATTGCCGGACACTTTGTATCCCGCGGTCGGTGAGTGGAGTCTTCTTTACAAATGTTCTGCCAAGCGTATTGGTTTTATTTAAAGGGAATGGTCATGTGATTGTGAGGTTTATATAGAATTACCTATTTGTGTTTTGTGTTGAGAGAATAGTCACTCTTTTAGTTACTAAAGACACGCGGTCACGACGCGAAGATTAACTCATATTGGTATTTTGGGTCAGAAAGAGAGTGAATGATATTGTCCTGGTCGACAGGGGAGATTAGGTAGAGAGGAAGTAGCTCGTTGCGCAAACCACAAGAACATTTTGGACAAGGGCAGGAACATTGAGCCAATATTAAACAGGCTACTGAATTAGTTAGTTAGTAGTTTTTGATTTAAATGTAGTTTTAGTATTTTATAAACTGTATATATTTTATCTATGTAAATAAAGAATAATTACTACTGAATTCCCTTTTTCACTTATCCTCTGGGAAACTAATCCTTGCTGGTAGCTTTCTTTGTGGAGTAAACCAAGTCCTAGATGATCTAAACATTTAATTAAACAAATGGGTATGAGTACCTACTCAGTTAAACTAATTCTTGCCTATGGCTTTCTTAGTGGAGAAAACTAAGCCCTTAAGAGTCCAAAAAAATTGTTAAACAAAGGGTTGGGATTTATTTACTCGTAATATGTAGATCTAGTCTTAAACTATTCTGCAGAGGTGTACACCAACAGTAACAAAATTAAATGAAATAACTGTCATTCCATTCGCACTAGACACACTCCAAGGGTTCGTAATTTGCAAATGCATTTAATTTCAGGAAAGCAACTATAACCAAACTCAATACTTTCAGACAACCTCTGCGTATCTAACTGTATATCAATATACAGAATGAGTTTTGCATTCCGTGTGTGAGGCTATACCATTGATGGCCAAATCCGGTGACCAAGTGTGAGGCAAGCAAAAAAAAATGAAAGGAGTTTCGGGATCGATTTTGACGAAAAGTGAAACTACATAATTGGCTTTTTGAAAAATCTATATTTTAGGAATCGAACCGGTTGACTTTATTATTTTTCTAAAAGCAAAAAAAAATGTAAAGAATGAAGTCTGTCAGAATAAAATCCTTATTATAAATACAATTGGATGTAATAATACAACATTTGTCTTTTCAACATCAACACCGTTTGAGTTTTTGTCACAATCGATCACGAAACTCCTTTCAGTGTTGTTTGTTATTCCTCAGTTACAAATTTGGCCATCCACGTCCACTTGAAAAGTCCATCCTTGCATACAGTTCTAATCACAGCATACAACAAAGGCTTGGACAATCCAGACATTTGAGATATTCTTTTGTATCCACTGAAGTTCATTACGTTTCTTGTTGAGCTTTGAGCTCAGCTCAAAGGGTGACAGCTCAAAGGCTGTTGGGCTGCGTCACGTTTGACGTGTATTGTGACGTTATGCTTGTAACACAAAACTTCCAGTGACATGTTAGTGACAGTTTTTTGTTTGGAAGCCAAAGGAACGTTGATTGGGTTTGTAATGGACGGATTGACAATCTGATATGGGATTCGCTCTGTGGTTTTTTTCTTAATTCTTTATTGTTCTGATATTAATTAATTTTAAAACTTTATTCGCGTAATGTGTGAAAATATTACGCAGTGTAATGTGCAATCGGGGTCGCATACTGTCGGATACTTAATTTAAACTATATTTTTCATTTGTAATGTGATTAAAATGAGGTGTAAAACTCTGTGTATCTCACTAATTAGCAGATGTTGTAAAAACACAATAACATTTACCTCAAATAAATAATATGTGACTAAGACCTCCGTTCTCGTGCTTGAGGTCGTGAGATCAAATCCAATGAGACTTTTTCAATTCATATCTACTTTCTAAGTTTATCTTGGGTGGGATACCTACTGTAAGTTTGAAATCGCCAACCTGTCTTGAGCAAGCTTGGTGATTAATGCTCGTTATGAGAAGCGACATTTGCTCTACTTAACATGACGGTATCATTGTTACAAATAATACTATCTAAATAACACAACCATAATACGCAAATCCAACTCCCGCAGCTCTGGCTACGAAGCTCAAAACAGATTGAATACTGCATCGAATTTCAAATAATCCTAACCATCAATTCATATATAATATAACATAGCCTGAGTGCTGAAGCTTACAGACCCGCTTGCAACCTTAAAGGCATTTCCTAAGCGCTTGAGATCAGCCATTCAAACCGATGTTTGCAACATGTTAATGGGAACGAAAACGTATACAATACTGTTCATATAATAATGGAAGTATGTATAACAAATGCAAGTAAGACTGATTAAGTGTGAAGTATTTAGAAACTCCTTTAAATTTTAGTACAAGATATCACGTAGCAATCTGCTACGAAATTTCGTAGCATTCAATAATCATGTGCTACGAGTGGCGTAGCATTCAATAATCTATTGTTTTTCAGCTTCTTTGTTGTTCATAATGTGGGAGGACGTTACGACAAAAACACGAACATACTGTATAAATAGTTTTTTTTATCTGTATCTATTAAAGATTTGATGATTTTTGACTAGATTTTAGTGATATAAGTTTTTAAAGTGTCATGGTCACTAACACTAACATTACCATTATAAGCGGGATATTAAACATGGTAAATAGCCCGCTTATAATGTTAATGTTAGATTTTAGTGTCTTAAATATTGGAAATATATGTTAGAAATGTTGTATATTGTATTCGTTGTTGTAATAGAATCTACTGTTTTTTTCACTTACTAGTAAGTGACAGGATCAAAATTAGGAGGATTAAATATAAAGTGTAAATACCATACATTTTTCGTAAAGTTTTTGATATTTTCAACTGAAGCATCTTTCAGATACATTATGTCTATTTTTGTTAAAAGTAGGTATCCAGTTTTACCAGAAATAGATGTTACATTTCAGTAGACTCACAAAAGAAAATCAGTGAAGCATAGCAGTTTACATAATATTTTTAAAAGCTTGTTAAAAATATCCTTCTTTACTTATTAATAGCATTTTTTCAAGCCTAACTTACATCAGGACGGCTTATTTTCAGGTACCTCATAAAAATATGTTTAATTTACTGATAAAGGTTGTTTGAAGAGCATGTTTTTCCGTAATGATGTCTGTCGGGGATTTTCAGCAATATTTGGTACATTTTGGCATAATAATGGTAATAGCTAGAATTTTCCTTGATGTTAAATTGTAAAACAGCTAGAGAATATAAAAACACGATTCTGATAAAATACAGGAATATTTTTTTCCCATTTCCGAGATTGGTTTTATTTCTTTAATAATCACCATATAACCGGCGGGCTTCAAATCAAATCTTATATGTATGACTAGATTTATGAACGTAAATGTAGGAAAAAGAATATGTAAGGATCGTAGCAGGCGTTCTGTAGTTTCTGCCATACCGTTGGGAAGAAGGCAGGAGTTTATGATGTATGTAAAAAGTACTTAAATATTTTTAAGATCACTATTACAAAAAAAATAAGCAGCTCGTGGCTAAATAATAACAGCCGCACGGGTCGATCGTCAAGGTTAAGCAACACTTGTCAAGGTCGATCCGTGGATGGGTTACCATCTTTACATGGTGAGTTTGTTCCGTGGCTCGGAAATCACGCTAAGCCGTTGGTCCCGGCTGTCATTGTAAGATCCTTGACAGTCGTTATGGCTGGTCAGAAGCCTGAGATCTGACACCAGTTTTGCCAAGGGGTATCGTATTACCCAGTTACTGGGTTGTAGAGGTCAGATAGGCAGTCGTTCCATGTAAACACTGGTACTCAGCTGAATCCGGTTAGACTGGAAGCGGACGCCAACATAGTTGGGACAAGGCTAGGCAGATAGATTACATAAAATAAGACTTAGTTGAATTGTTCTTCTTTTCGTTTCAATTGACACAAAATTAAATTTTGTCGAAGCAGTATTTAGCAACCTACACAGCTCCATTGAGTAGTATTCTATAAATAAAATATAATATTAATTAAATAAAAAAACGGTTTCAAAACATGATTTTCTATAACCAAACACAGAAATTTATTAAAATACTCAAAGTCCATGCAATAACCAACAAATATTCCCACACTACAATAACGAGAAACAATTCGCAATTAAAACAATATTCATAACCACAGCCTCAATAATTCCATTCAGCAAACGAAGAGACAATGGCAGTTAATTAACGCAAGGTGTTAAATATAATATTGTATAGGGCAGTTACCGCATGTGGGTGTTACACGGTCTGTTGAAAAACTCACAAAGAAAGGGTCTTTTGTCCGTTTAGAGTGCTTTTCTAGCAAAGATGTGCGGTGCGAGGTAGCGAGGAAAAAATCCACCAATGGAATCGATTGCCAGCCAGGCTTATATAATTGCAGCTCAGGGGCTTTAGACAAAATGTCATTGGGTTTTTTATTCTGATTTTTCTTTTTAAATGCAATCCAATCCGTAAATTTTTGATTTTTGTAAATCGTTGTCGTTGTCGAATATTGCTGATAGAATCTCACTTATCTAGAGCTTCTGGTGGGAAAGGACTAAGAAAGCTATGTATTACTGCATAGAGAAAATGTGAGATGTGTGCGACGAATGCGAGCGAGGATGTGTGTGCGGACAGCTGAAAAAAGCCCGCTACGCATCCTCGTACCACTCTGCTACATACCATTTCACAGCTACCCTATGCACGCTCATTCGGCACAAGTTTCTCGAAACCATTCACCCATTTTTACAGAATTGCTAGGCATCCTCGCACCGCCTAGCTATCTCGCTCATCTCTGGTGAAAAACTACCCTTTTTTTAATTTACCCCATTTGTAAGGGAGGATCTTGCTCGTTCTGAAGGCACCGCAATTAGGTACCGGGGTGATTAAAAAATGTCTGTATGGTGTAATTATGTATGTATTAGCGAGCTGTGTTGTCTTGTTTTGAGGTTAGGAAATGGGAAGTTAAAATCTGGTTATGATTTTAAATAAGTGATTTTTTCTTTTGATATACTATTTACACAGTTAATAAATTCATTTCATTGTTTCTTCGAGTGGTCAAAGATCTTTGCCTCGGCTATTTTATAGTGGTAGACTGTTGATACTGCCTTTCAGATGGTGCATTAGTTTAAAATGGTGCGGTGGGCTTGTACCAATAATAAAAAAAAACTTTTTACAAAAATTACAACCGACTTCCAAATAAACTACAAAGTGAATAACTGAAGTGGCTGCCGATTCGGCGTCGATGAGATACCCATATCCTATTCTTTCTCTATACTATCCTGCACAATCCTAACTCGCCCCAATACTTTCGCGGACGGTTTGAGTACCTCATCCCGAGGGGCAAACCTTGTGGCACGGCCAGTTCGCTCTCCTTCGTACTCCGCGTCACACTTCCAGCCGTTATGATGGCACCTTCTCTGTAACTGCAGTGCACCTCTGGAATTCTCTCCCACACTCCCTACGCGATAGCCCTTCTTTCGATGTCTTCAGGAAGAAAATTAAAGAGCATTTCCTTTTAACGCAATGTTAGTAGATCTATATATATATATATATACTTATGTATTTGTTTATGATTTATTTTTATGATTACAATTATGTTATTTTAAAATTGTACACTGAATCCTACCCTCTTTTGTCATCATTATCTGTCACGCTAGGGTTTGATGTAAGAGAACTCAACATTGAGTTAAGCTCGCCTTTGTACTTTATTATCACACTAGCTGTGCCCGCGACTTCGTCCGCGTGGAATAGTGACTTTTCGGGCAGCATATTTTGAATTACATATACCGTCGTTTGGGTAGCTAAACATTTACTTTACAGTAATGCTTCTCTGTATACGATATTTGACGTATGGCCGTCGGGGATGAAAGCATCCAGGCTCTTAGGATTGCTAACCCGTGACAGAGCCACATACAACTGACCGTGCGAGAAACAGCTGATACTTAGATCTACACCCACAACTTTCAGCGTCTGACCTTGGGCTTTATTAATTGTCATCGCAAAACATAGGCTGACTGGAAACTGGACTCGACCTAGAGTTTAAAGGAAAGCCCCTCTGTCGTATCAACTCGGTATAGCCACGGACGCGCAGGCGCGAGGTGTGTACGTACTCTGATAGAATACCTTAACAAATGTTCGCCGTGATTTTTTAAATTGACATAACTTTTTTATTTATGAACCGATTGACATGAAATAATCACTAAATGTTAAGTGAAGCTTACTACAATATATTAGTGCCTCCAACCGCATCCAAATCGAATAAGTCGTTTCTGAGATTAGCGTGCACAAACACACAGACAAACAGACAAACCGACAAACAGACAAAAAAAAAAATAATTACAGTTTCGGGTTCGGCATCGATATAATAACAACCCCTGCTACTTCTTTTTTATATATTTCCATTGTACAGACACCACTTTTCTAGAATTTTATAATATGTATAGATAGATTGTATTGAACATTGTTTCTGGTGTACACTAAAGAATTAAGTTTTTTCGTTCTTTCGTTTTTTGACGCCGACTTCCGAAATTGAAGTTATTTTTCACTTTGTAATGTTTTATTTGGAAGTCGGTTGTATTTTTTTGTAAAAAGTTTTTTACTGTTCACTTTTTAGTTGTGTTACATAATTGACCAGTTCTATAGTTAGGTTATCTATAATGTCCAAAGTAATGCTAGAATAGATTAATCCATTAACATAAAACTTGAACAAAACCGGTGGAATGAGAGTATACCAGGATTAAGTTTATATCTGCGTACCCCTTTAGAGCATACCAGTGTGATGTTATGTTATAAAATGGTGTAAAAAATATACACGTATGCGATTGCAGCTATCCCAAGTGATATGCTGTCATTTATTGAAAATTTCTGATGTATATCTCCGAAGTTCTTTATCAGATCTTGATGAAATTTAAATGGGACCGCGTGACAAGTGCCAGCTTTCAAATAAAATCATCAAAATCTGTTCATCTAGTAAAAAGTTCTAATGTAATAAAAAAACATTTGAATTGATTACCTCCTCCTTTTTTTTTGAAGACTGTTAAAAAAACAACAATAGTTGATAGTATCGCATTAACTTAGAATCTTCGGCTATTTCAACACGTCAAGCATTCTTCTACGGATTAAAAAAATCTAAGAAAGATGGACAGACAGACGGAATTTTTATTTATTGATAGTAGGTATTGTACTGACTCCAAGGATGAGCCTTAACACGCGTTGCTCAAAAGGGGTTTCGGGGTGGTATTTTAAGAGTGCCTTATATGTGCAATGATGAGAGTTTGTGATCACCGGGGTGGTTTTAGTGAGGTAAAAATTGCACACTTCCTGGTCTTTTGCCCAAAAGTCCAGGCGCCTTTAGAAGTATTATAGCTGATCTTGAAAACTTAATGGTACTTTATAACCCTTTAATTATGAAAGGGCTATAAAGTTCTATTTATAATAAATGTACTTTATAACCCTAGTATTAAACTTGAATATGATGAAGTAATAATATCAAAGACACAGTTGCTACCCGTACCGAACAAAATTAAATCTAACTTTAATAACTTTCTAAATTATCTCTTCAACATTAAGTATGTTATACTTACGACATATACTCAACTATATTAGAAATTGTCTTCAACGAAGTCAATTATTACTTAGTACATCACAATAACCTTCAAAAATCGAAGAATGCGTGAGTAAATAATAACAGCCGCACGGGTTGATCATCAACATTAAGATTTATTTTAAGTTAATTTTCAATGCATTTTGATTAATTTTAATTCAACTACCATTTAATTTCATTTTCATCTAATTATGATTCATTTAATTTTTTTATTTCATTTTTGATTAATTTTATACTTTGCTGTGATTGGATTCAATTGTGATTTGATTTTAATTTGATTTTGTTTTGATTTTAATTTTTACTCTTTTGTTCTTTTCTATCATCTGATAACGGTTAAAATTTACTTTCTTAAATTCTAAATATATTTTTTTAAACAGTAAGTGTTTTTATATTGTGCATGTAAGATTCACATCTAGTAATTGTCAATCAGCTTTTTTTTTTGTACATTATTTTTTGTATACTCGATTGTACATCAGTTTTGTGAACATAAATTCAAAAAAAAGAAAAAATTTGCGCACCGCCTGCCGAAGCCGCTCTGGGGATAGGTGAACATCTTGACATAGCGAGATTCCTGCGTGACTCGGGAAGCACGTTAAGCTGTTAGTCCTAGCTTTCATTTGTAGATCTTAGACAGTCGTTTTAGTCAGATAGGCAGTTACTCTATGTAAAACACTGGTACTCAGCTGAATCCGCTTAGACTGGAAGCCGACCCCAACAAAGTTGGGAAAAGCGAGGCAGCTTGATCATAATAACCTTCAAAATAATATTTCCGCAAACATGGCTGGTATTCAAGATGCTCATGTTCATGCTAAACTCGACTCAAACTGGAAATGGACGGTTGTGATTAGTTGGTTTGTTTTTTTGACATTAACGTGCTCAAGTCCAAGATCCCAGGCGAAAAAATCCCCAAACTTCTTATAACACAAAATCAGTGGAATTGAGTAGTGTTAGCATGTACTTGGAACGAACTCGTAATTTCTAACTTGGACTTTCATATTCATTCAATACCTACCACACATTTTGTGTAGAAAGAATTCAGATACGTCTGGGGCGTCTGGGGCTCTATTGAGTTCACATATGTCAAGCTGAAGAATCATATGCCAAACTCGAAAGTTGTGATTGGTTGGCAGTTGATTGATAGGTGTCGCCAATTTTGAGTTTGAGTCCGACTCATACTCAAAATTACGAGTATGAGCATCGGGAATACGGGCCATTATTTTCGAATTAAATTCCTCTTTCCGCACTGAAATTCAAAACACATTGATACAATTCAACAGCACTAAGTACCTATACATCGCTGTTTCTCTATACTACATCATCCGAATGACTCCAGCAAACAAGGCAATGTAACGTGAAACGATCGGAACAAACGGCGCGCGACTGTAATGAGATCGGAAGGGATTTATCGGGCGGTACCATGTAATGTATGACTGTGATAAGGTTAAATGTCTATTACATAAAGGTCGGGATGTATGTTTGTTGAGTCGCTCAAAATTGTGCGAGCGTTTTCTGAGAGGGTTGCTTGTGTATCTATTGTAGGTTGTGAATGATGATGTAAGGGTTTTTGTTTTTGATATGTGAGTCGTTGTTGAGTTGATGATGTTTCGAAGTGGTGGTGAGGTCATCACCTCACAGATCGTCATGTTCTAGCTTGATGGAACGGTAATACTTACAGTCACATACATAAACTGACGAGGCAGAAACTGCAGAACGCCTTCTGCTACGATCCTTACATACTCATTTTGTTTCGTTTACGTTAAACGTTAACCTCTGTTGATAGATATTAATGCCCAGAGAACATTAAAAAAGGCACTTATTCAATAGATATGGATGGCGATGCTTGGGGGAAGCTTAAGTCCAGAATTTTCTTTCTTTTAGATTTGGATGTCTTCCAACAGAAATTATGATCATACATGTAAGACTGATTTATGACTGACTGCCAAAAACATAATGACACTTAATTCCTATTGGCACCAAAGTAACTGTAAAAACAGTCAAAGATAAACACGAAATAATTGCTTAATTATTTTTAACGACCTCCAGAGAAAGCCGCACATAAAAGATATTACATTCAACGGCGACTTCATGATGAATGAATAAACACTGCCCAACAGCAATACCGTTGACTGAATTTTAATGACGCAAGCGATGTCAAAAGAAATAAAAAGCCGTCTTCATGAAAAGCGGTGAGTATACATTAGAATTAGTCCCTGGAGACTTGGAAAGAGGCAAGACGCCAGGCTTTGCACAGCAAATATCCTCATTTCTGAACGGAATGTTAAAAGCGGAGGCGAGCCACGGAAAGCTTCACGACACACAATTCAATCCGTCTGTCTGACCTTACCTCTCAACCTTATTGAATCAGCCACGCCAACTTCACTCAAATCTACACCCAAATACTATTTCAATAAGATTTGATTTCCTCCAACATGGGGCATGAAATGATACTTTATGCAATTTTGAATTGTAATACCACTTCACAAGATTTCCTATCGTATTTCCGTCTGGAACGATATTTTACCCATTTTTTTTGCTGTATGCTTATTTGATCTTTTACTGATATCGAGTATTGGAAGCGCTTTGCAATTTCGTATGTTTTCGATTTTAAGAGAAAACAATTTCAATTGTGTCTATGTAAATTGAGAGAAAAGAAACAGAAAAGGCTGCTCTGCTTACAGTATTGCAAATTTAAAACGACCGGGCGAACTTTTACATTTATTTTGCTTTATTTGAATTGCTAGAAACAATTTGACACGGACTAAAGGCCGTTTCTGAATCAGTATTTGGAGTTAAGATCATGTCAACTACTTTAATGTCAACATTTGACAGATTTATGTATAATTTGACAAATACATTATCATACATCATAAAAAAAACATTATGTTCTTAATTAAGTATAGAATATTATCATCAAGTTATAATATTTGTGTTTGTCGACAATGGGATGATTTTACACTCTTTTTGCGGGTCAGGTATTTTTTTGAGTATCTGTAATACGATCTTTGCGATCCTTAAATAAAACAACTCCCTGCAATAAAACCCTTTAATAATTGACGTCCCTTCTTAAAATAATCCCTATTTTTATACTTTATTTTCATAGAGAGTTTAGTCATTTTAACCATGCCTACCTCATAAAAACTCAAAAATATTGCAGACTGAATCTATCTTAGGCTTTTCCGAACTATATTGGGGTCGGCTTCCAGTCTAACCGGTTTCAGCTGACTACCAGTACTTTACATGGAGTGACTGCCTATCTGACCTCCACAACCCAGTAACTGGGTAACACGATACTCTTTGGCCAGACTGGTGTTCGATTTCAGGCTTCTGAATACTCGTAACAACTTCAAAGATTTTTAAACGACAACCGGGGTCAACGGCTTAGCGTGATTTTCGAAGCACGGAGGAAGCTCGCTATGTAAATATGGTCAACAATCCATGAACTGACCTCGGCAAGCGTTGCTTAACCTTAAAGATCCACGAGTGCGGCTGTTAATTTTTAGTCACTACCTACCTCCTCCGAAATATTTCAGATTAAAACCATTAAAAAATATCTAGGAAAGTTTTGAGTATTAACGTGGATGGCTATAAGAGGACGGGAAGATCGAAGGACAATGATTATGACGACTTATTTTCAAACCTCAGCATAAGGAGCCCGCAATTTTCGCAGGCCTCCTTTCGGTAAAGGGATGTGGATGAAAAGTGCGGATGGTGGATGTCACATGTCTTCTATTTTTTATTGTCAGACATTTTTCTCGCATGCTATTCTTCTCCAATTTTGAATAACCGCACCGAATGATAATAAAGAATAGCATTTGTGATTAGTATATACGGTAGATATAATTGAACAATCAATTAATTGAGTCTGTGTCCCTATCTGTACCTACATCGAAGCCACCAATCAGACCTAACACAGAAATCCACTTACAGAAACACTTCGCAACTTCATTACGCATACAGTTTCCGAAGATTACTCCCAAACTGACCAAGTCCGTACATCTAATTACACAGAACTAACGTCTGAATTATCATTCTGCCAGCCTCAAGCTAAAACGCTACTATCTGACAACTGACCGATTTTAATGCCATAGTTATCAGCAAAAAATTATCTATCGATCTAAGCAGTATTTTTCTAATATCCATAGATGCTGGCTACTACGGCGATAATTGATTTGTTCACAAACCTATTTTCGATACGAATGAGTCATTGGTATGATACTGAGATACGAGAAAATGATGAAAAATGCGCCAAGTTGAAAGTGCCCAATAAGATCTATTTTTTGACTCTAGTTGATAAACAGCACCATTTTCAATTATTTCGCGGTGTTTTTGTTTGTTTGTCTATAACCCAAAATAAGATTTTGTCAGATAGTGGCATTGTACTCGTATCTTGAGAATGGACCATTGTCATATATCGTATAATTTCGTACATGACGTATTCTGTCTTATACTCTCAGGTCCCGGGGATGTAATTAATCCTGCCAACTGACTTCAAATCCCACCTTTAAGTTTGAACTAATTTGTTACCCGACCGTTTTGAAAGGATCTCGGCAGCTTTGGAAGGGTTTCTGTTGATGTGTCGCTCAATTTGGAAGGATTATTTGACTATTGACGCATATGAACGTGTTAAAAGCGACCAAAGTTATTATTTATGGCTGCCTTCAAAAATAAAACTGTAAGGACTGAAATAGATATTTGGAGTTAGGTTTGTGTCAAATCGTACTTTACTGCCAAAGTTTTACAAATATTGTGGCTGAATCAGAGTTAAACAAAGACGGGACTTCAATTTCTTAATTCAGAAAACGGTGGTTAATAATTTTCACTTTGCTGTTAAAATATTACGCTTTAGTAATTTTTTTCTTTTATTTTTTTTATTGTCAATAGGCTCGCGTTTGACCACTACCTGATGGTAAGCGATGATGTGGTCGACGGTGAAGCACGCTTGCCTAGAAGTAACCTATTCACTCTCGACTTTAAGACCCCTAGATCTCTGCAAATTTTAGTCATATATTTATATCATATTGTTAACATAAACCCATTCAATTATAACTTAAACACTACGTTTCTAAAGTTGGCTACTTTAGCTCATAATGAACGACAAATATTAGCAATTTGGCTCTCTACCAAGCACTCTCTCTAGTGTTCCATTTATTTGTATAACCAGAATATTTGGAGCACTACCATTACCATAGTTTATCGCTTTGTTGTTGTGTGTTGTGTACATAGCAGCCAATATTATATAGCAGTGGAAAACCCATTGTTCTATAGTAGATTGTTGCATCGAGCGCAAAGTGAATTATTAATGCATGAGTGTTATGTTGGTAAATTAACACGAGTGCATTAATTATTCACTTTAGCGAGGTGCGTAATCTACTTTTCTTTCAACTATCAATCTATCTACCATGATAAAATATACCTACTCAAAATACAAAACTCAAGTTAATGAAAAATATTTATGCCGCGACTTTTGCGGCAAAAGGTTATTAACAATTCAATTTGCAGCTGTATTTATACTTTCTGAAGTTGAATTAATATCGCTATTACTGTCTATTGCCATTTTTTTTACTTTTCTTGCTAAATATGAAGTATCAAAGTTTTGCAATGGTACAAACTGCGCGCTATTTGTTTCTTTTTTCATCATATCGATTTTATGCCGCCGTTTTTTATATTCAGCCAATATCTTTTTGATCATTATCATACATTTTATATTAAACTTATTTTTTTTAAGACGTGCGACACTAAACCTCTGTGGTTAATTTCTATCTAAATAAAAATAAAAAAAAAAACAGTGCATTAATGAAAAACTGTGCAACAGTGAGATTTCATATATTATTTCTGCACTGTTTTGGTTATAAGAAAAAAAAGACGTCGTTTGTGATCGGTTTTGTAGTGATTAATGGTAACATTACCACGTAGTTGAAAGAAAAGTATATTTAAAATCCTATATTATATTAGCACTTCGCCCGCGTCTTCTTTCGAGTGATCCGTATTTTATCCTACAGATGACTTTTTTGTTTCACCTCCTTAAAGTTTGAATTGCCAAAAATCCCTTCTTAGCTGCCTCTTCATCATCAAAAAAGCCCTGTGCAGTAAAATTCTTCAAAAATCTTTTACACCCCCTAATTCACTCTTGGTGAATCATATTAATCTTGACGTATAAATCTGTAATTAACTGTTTATTATTAAAAATTAAAATTTCACGTGTCACACTTAAAAACGTAGAAATTTCACACAAACTCTCAAACCTCTTTTTACCTCCTTGGGGTGGAATTCCAAAAACCAATAAATACATGAATTCTTTTTATCAACCAAGCGTATAAATCTAAAAGTTCAGATTTTAAACTTACATACTGTAGAAATTTTATACAAACTTTCAACCCCCTTTTTACTCCCTTAGGGGTAGGATCGACGAAATAAAATAAAACATTGTTTTCCCATTAACCAAGAGCGTAAATGTCAGATGTTTTACATTTCAAATCGAAGAAATGCTATATGAAATTTCAACCCCTATTTTATCCCCTTTAGGGGTGAAATTTCCAAAGTCCAATAAATACAAGATTTTTTCTCAACCTAGATTTGCACGTCTCCAAATTACAAATCGTAGACCCTCTTTTACCCTCTTAGGGGTGGAATTACCAAAAATCCTTAGTACTCACTTACGTTACTTGAGGAACCTCTCTGCTAAATTTCATCATTATAAGTCAAGCGGTTTTTGTTACTTCGTGATGAGTGAATGAGTGAAATTGCGCTTTTCTATATATATAGGTATACATAAAAAGAGCGAGCCTATTCCCATACACCAGCCACAAAGCCAGACTTTATCGGGGTAATTGTGTAATGTATTTACAAGGCAGACGTGACTGGAAGCGCCGGGAGCGGACGCCTTAGAAGGACATAGAACTTATTGGAGATGTTCTTCAGAAAGGTCAGGTGCGCAGTACTCATAACCGGCGAGCGTGTATGACTAGATGTATGAACGTAAGCGAAGCAAAAGCAGATTTTTAAATATTACGAAACTGTGAATTAGAAACAACTTTTGGCTGTAGTAGAGCCCGTATACCAGATGCTCATGCTCATGCTCATGTTCAACTAACCTTAAACTGGAAAGGCCAGTTGTAATTGGTCGGCTTATTTTTTTGACATTATCGTGCTCAAGTCCAAGATCCTAGACGCCCCAAACGTTACCGAACTCTTTTAACACAACATCAGTGTAATTGACTAGTGTTAGCATGTACTTGGAACTTTCTCGCACTTGCTAATTTGGAATTTCATTTTCATGCAACACCTACCATACATTTTATGTAGAAATAATTCAGTAACGTCTGGGGCTCTTGCTCTATTGAGTGTACATATGTTAAGTCGAAGAATCATATGCTAAACTCGACAGTTGTGATTGGTTGGCAGTTGATTAGTAGGTGTGGCCAATTTTGAGTTTGAGTTGAGTATGAGCATCTGGAATACGTGCCTCACGCAGTTAAAGTGCAAGTTACAGTAAAAAATAACGCATTGCTACCCCGAATATCAACCCCAGGACCCTACGCTCATCAAGCACACTTGCGACCATTACACTAACGACTACTTAAAATAAAATTGCAGCAAAACATTATAAAGATATTGTTTACAAAGTTTTAAACTTGTTTTCAACTTCAAGACAAATATTGTTTTCAAGTTTAAAAACTTTCCACAATAAGTGTTGGCGTTTCGGTTATATTACACTTTTATTGCTGGGGCGAGTTCTTTCGGCCGTTTGGGAGTGAAATTAAATGTAGAATGTACTTGCGAGTTGTAAGAGCTCTTCCTTTGAGTTCAAGTTTATTACTGTCCCTATAGTAAACCAGGCAAGCTATTTTGCGTTCTCTACTTCAAAAATATAAAGAAAACATTGGCAGATTGCGTGTCAGCCCACTGTTTTAGACGGTTTCGTAGACAGGTTGAATATTTACACATGCACACGCACAGTGTGGTAGATTATATCAAGTGCAAAAAGTTGTTTATTTAATATTAGAGAGGACGATAATATTATAAAGGTTTCGTTTTTGCTTTTTAGCTACAGAAGGCTAAAAAAAATCATCATCATCATCATTTTAGCCGAAAGACATTCAAAACTAAAAAAATACCTAGACATTCTTTTTTTTATGTCGTTGCCCCACACTAGGAATTTATTCCTGTATTGTGGGTGAATTTACAAACATTTAAACTCACATACACAAGACACCCAGATCCGGAACAACTATCTGTAGGCCACATATTTGTACCGTGCGGGAATCGAACCTGCTACACGCAGCGCAGCAGTCGATCACTCAACCACAAGGCCAACCGTATCGTCATATTATTATACCCTCACTTTTTGTTAATGTAAATTACGAATTATTGACCCATCAAAATTCTGCGAAATCCGAAGACATTGATTCTACCTCTGAACTTCCTAATAATAAGTTCAAAATATGAAAACTGTAAAGTGAAAAGATGCAATACACAAAGCCATCTATAATTTATAATATGTGTAGCTGGCTCCACCATTATAAAGTATTTGAAGACCATGTCCTTTCAAAGGAAACAAAGTGAAAGAAAAAGCTTGAACTTCGACAACGCGATACCGAGATGAAGACGAGAACTATCTCGTGGGACTACATCCCGGCCACGCTCGGGAGACTGACAGTAATTGGCCGGGCAATAACCGCGCGGTTTCAACTAGGTCAGCTCGTTCGGGAAACTTCAGAGACGCTAAGTTTTCGGCATAGCCCTTTACTCTTTTTTATGGTTCCGTAGTCAACAAGGAACCCTTATAGTTTCGCCATGTCCGTCTGTCCGTCCGTTTTCGTTATCCGTTTGCGTAAAATTGAGCTTTAAATTGAAAATGCCAGCTAAATCGTTGCTTTTTTTATCTTTTTTTCTTTTCTTTTTAAAAAATACGTTGCCCCACACTATTCTCCTGTATCGTGGGTACATTTACAAACATTTAAACTCACATACACAAGACACCCAGATCCGGAACAAGTATTTGTAGACCATACAAATATTTGTTCCGTGTGCGCATTGAAACCGCGACACGCAGCACAGCAGCCGATCGTTCAACCACTACGCCAACCGTGTCGTCAAAAATGTATATGTGAAAAAATTCACGGCAGTAGTATATAAAAGGAAATTAAATGGAAAACTATGACAGCTAAGTAGGCTTTACAAGTTTACGAGTAATAGTCGACCAACTTATAAAATGTAGTATCTTAGAAAATTAAAAATGGTATGGGGACAACAGTTTTCAAACGGCAAAGTTAATTTTATCTCTTCGTTATATCAATGTTCGGTGCTTTCATTGTTTATGAACGTTAGTAATGTTACCTATTTATTTTGGTGAATGTAGCTGTTTATAAGGAACCCTCTGTGCGCGAGTCAGATTCACACTTAGCCGGTTTTTTTAAAGTATTTTTGTCGGTTGGTATAGCGAATATTTAGCTTTGCGGTGGTAGTTTTATAATTAAAATTATTTGTGACCTAGAATTGTTTTATGGTTTTGCCCGTTAGGGAAAACGGAAAGCTAATCAATTTGAGTACCAACCTAAACTCTCCGTAACGAATGACATTACTAGGTGCTGCCGTATGCCGTGGTATTGTCGACGGTTCGGTTGAATGAAAATCACTGCCAATTCATGCTGTGTTGATCTGCTACACAATCAATATCCCTACCTGTATCAATAAAATAAACAAAAACTACGAAAAACGGAATAAAGTAACAAAACCAGACAAAATTATAAAATATACTAGCTGTTGCCAGCGGCTTTGCCAAGAGTACACATTCCCGGGATAATATATCCTATGTGCTATTCCAGACTATAATCTAACTCTGTGCCAAATTTCATCCAGATCTGTCCAGCCGTTTAAGTGTGAAGAAATAACAAACACACACACCCCCACACACACTGAAAAACTTTCGCCTTTATAATACGAGGCATGCCTTTTAAGTTCTGTCGTTTCCATATTTCCCGGCAATTTTGAATTTGGAACTGTTCTATATTCGAATGTGTTTAAATTTTGAATCTCAAAACAGTTGAAAGTATTAGGATTAATGCTATTGTTTAGTCACACAACTTTAGAAGAGGCCTGACACGTCTTTAGTGTTTTGAAGAGCTAACATCTGTGTTCAGTGATGAAGCCCCATGTCTGCGGACTGTCGAACGCTGGTATTTAGAAATCCAGCGTGGACATACTAGTGTTAGTGACAAATTTCGCAAAGGACGCCCAAAATCCGCCTTCACTGAAGATAACATCATTGCTGTGAGACAACTAATTCTCGAAGATCGTCATGTGACGTATCAAGAGATAGAGGCTCTATTAGGCATCTCAGGGACAACCAATCAGAAGATCTTGCATGAAACGCTTGGTGTGAGAAAGCTAGTTTGCCGTTGGATACCGCATCTACTTTCCGACGATCACAAGGCGGCCCGCGTCAGATGGTGTAAGAAAACTCTGCACAGGTTCAACCGAGGAGAGTCAAATCACGTCTACGACATCATCAGTGGTGACGAATCTTGGATCTATGCCTACGATCCTGATTCCAAACAACAATCTACATTCTGGGTCTTTCAAGACGAGCCAAAGCCGACTAAAGTTGTTCGTTCTCGAAGCACTTCAAAGAAGATGGTGGCCACATTCGTTGAAAAAACCGGCCATGTTGCGACTATTGCACTTGAAGATCGTAGAACGGTTAACGCAGAGTGGTATACCACAGTTTGTTTACCACAAGTCATCGCTGAACTTCGAAAATCTAACTCAAAGCGACGCATCATCCTGCACCACGAAAACGCAAGCTCACACAGCACTCGTCAAACGATTGAGTATTTGAAGCAGGAGTATATATACAGGGTGTTTGGAAGGGAGCTGTACATACGCCTAGGGTAGAAACTAGGGATAGTCTGCTACCTACCCCCGCCCATTATATTGACCTTGGCCTCAAGGTTTTTTTTTAATTTATTTTTATTTTTTATTTGACTTTTTTGTGATTTTTTGACTAAAACTACCTGTAGCTCAAAATCTATCCATGGGACCGGTCGGCTAATGGTCTTGTTTTAATCGTTAGAGTCTTAGGGTCCTGCAAAAAATTATTTTACACCAGAAAATTGTGGAGAAGAAAAGTTATGGGGCCTGAAGTACCATAGTAAGGTAAAGAAATAATTTTAAGGGCAACTTTCTATGGGGTTTAAAAAAAACTAACAGGGTTGGAGTTCTTCTGATTTTTTTAAAACATCCTCAGTCCATGCCCTTTCTAACGATATGCTAAAAGTGTATTTATCACTTTTAGTTTTAAAGTTATTAATTAATTTCCGCAACTAGGGCACTTTTACCACCACGAGTCGACATTTGTAAGACAAATGTAATTTCCAGAATTTAAACCAGTTTGGCCTACAGTTGGCAAATTTGTTGTCTCACTCTTACACGAGAGCAACATGTAAGAGACAAAACATGTCATGTCATGTCTCTTTCGCTCTTGGGTCGACGGGGCCGGGCAGGTAACTCGTTGGGGTCTTTGTTAGTCAGTCGAGATTTACCCATCTTAGCTAACTTACGTACTTGCCGTTACGACGCTCCACTGTTTTCGTTAATTTTGTTGAGTTTGTTATTACTTCGTTTTTGTTAAGTTTTGTTATTTGTTACCTTGTTGTTGGCAAAATGGCTGGATTTACCAGTGAAGAGTACACCGACATGCTGGTGGTGTATGGAATGGCTGATTGCAATGGGCGCGAGGCACGGAGGATTTATCAAGAACGGTATCCTAACCGGCGAGTGCCTAACCACCAAACGTTTGGCTCAACTTATCGGCGTCTGCGAGAAACCGGAAATTTAAATTTCCGGGAACCAGCCGTGAACAGATTTCAACCAAATTTGGCTGCGGAAGAACGCATATTGGCTGAATTTGAGGAAGATCCGACCAGAAGCGTAAGAACCGTAGCCCGGACGCTTGGTTTAAGCGTGTGGAAAGTCTGGTCGGTTCTTCGCGAAAATGGACGTCATCCTTTCCACTACACCCCTGTTCAAGGTAATTTTTTACATAAAGTTTTTGTTTTTAGCTCTTATGTAATGAACTAGCATGTGAATTTCATAGGCAATTTTTAAATTAACATGAGCATGTGTGTGAGAGAGAGAGAAATGGAAAGACAGAGATAGCAATCAATGTTACATAGCTACTAATTCATAAGGAAACCGCTAACGTTGATATTTTTATTGTTTTAGGCTTAGAGGATAACGACTATGCAAGAAGGGTGGAGTTTTGCCGCCACTTGCTCCATACGGACGTGGAAGATATTAATTTTTTACGGAGTATTCTCTGGACTGACGAGTCCAAGTTTGACAAGGAAGGAATTGTAAATTACCACAATCTCCATCACTGGGCACCCAGAGATCAAAACCCGAGAGTCAAGAGGCACAGAGGTTTTCAACGAAGGTTCTCCGTGAACGTATGGGCAGGCGTCATCGGTAATCGGTTGATAGGGCCGCACTTTTTGCCAGACAACCTAAACGGGCAAAACTACTTAGATTTCCTCGAAAACGATTTGCCTGATTTAGCGGAAGAAGTGTTTGACGAAGATCGGCCCATAGTCTTCCAGCACGACGGCTGTCCTGCTCATTGGAGCCTAGCAGTGAGGGAGCTTCTGGACAACTGCTTTCCTAATTCTTGGATTGGTCGGGGTGGGCCAATTCCCTGGCCCCCAAGGTCGCCTGACCTTACCCCACTCGACTTCTACGTCTGGGGAAGGGCGAAAGAGTTGGTGTACGCAGAAGAAGTACCAACAAGGGAGGTTCTAATTAACAGGATCCACGCCGCATTCGATACAATGCGCGAGGAACCGCTGCTTAGAACGGTGACCGTGGAGATGAGGAAGAGGTGCCGAGCATGTTTACAGGTCAATGGTCATCAATTTGAACAAAATTTGTAATTAATTAAAATTAGTAATTAATTAAAATTTGTAATTTAATGACATTAGTCATTACCAAATTTTTTGTTTCATTTGCCATCCTTTTACGATCGAACACATTTAATTTTCATTAGTTGAAATTTTTGCTTGAAGTGCCCTAGTTGCGGAAATTAATTAATAACTTTAAAACTAAAAGTGATAATTACACTTTTAGCATATCGTTAGAAAGGGCATGGACTGAGGATGTTTTAAAAAAATCAGAAGAACTCCAACCCTGTTAGTTTTTTTTTAAACCCCATAGAAAGTTGCCCTTAAAATTATTTCTTTACCTTACTACGGTACTTCAGGCCCCATAACTTTTCTTCTCCACAATTTTCTGGTGTAAAATAATTTTTTGCAGGACCCTAAGACTCTAACGATTAAAACAAGACCATTAGCCGACCGGTCCCATGGATAGATTTTGAGCTACAGGTAGTTTTAGTCAAAAAATCATAAAAAAGTCAAATAAAAAATAATAATAAATTAAAAAAAAACCTTGAGGCCAAGGTCAATATAATGGGCGGGGGTAGGTAGCAGACTATCCCTAGTTTCTACCCTAGGCGTATGTACAGCTCCCTTCCAAACACCCATTTGAAGTAGGAATTCTTGACCATCCTCCATACAGTCCTGACCTAAGCGTTAGGATTACTTTACATTTCCTAAAATTAAGAAAAGTCTTCGTGATCAAAGGTTCCAGTCCGGTGAAGAAGCAGTCGACGCTTTCAAGTCAGCCATTTTGAACACCCCCTTTAGAGTGGAATAAATGTTATAATAACTGGTTTGAGCGAATGGAAAAGTGAATTAAGCTACGTGCTTTGAAAAATAAATAAAAAGTACTATAAGGTTCTAGTTGTGTTTTTTTCTTCAAACGACAAAACCGAGGCATGCCTCGTATTAGTGTGATATAGTGATTATTATTACATATAATATTATATATAGTAAGAAGTAATATAAAAAGAGTACCAAGTAACATAATTAAGCTCATAGCCCTTTAATTACAAAATAAACCAACGCACACGAACCCAAGAAACAAACGTGAAAACGTAGCAAAACATCAGCTAAAGGAAACGTTTAAAAGGCAAATCTCATGTTTAAAATAAAACCTTAGGAGTCCGCAAACACTACAGAAAACAATGTTAACAAACGACAAACATGCACCATTCTATCTGCGACCGTCCCGGGGAATCCAATAACAACACCCACAACACATAACCAACCTTATCTGGATCAATTTAAAGTTTAAACTTGTTAAGCAACATATCTTACTTTCAAACCTATGTTGAGACCACGCGTCTTCCCCTGAAGCTTTCTTTCTAATTTTATAAAATTTAGAACTGTATCTCTATCCATTTAAAGTCTATTTTCTTTGTACACAGACCACGCGTCTTTCACTGAAGCTTTCGTTCAATTTTTTTTTTACAATTTTCAACTGTATCTCGTTAGTATATTTTTAAAGTCTGTTTTTCATTGTTGATGTTTGCGCGTGAATCAATATAGCGAGGCAGTTTGGAAGCTCGGCACAATTCAAACTGCAAATTATTTCATAAAGTCGTAAAGTTGGTACATGTTTTATGGATACAGCACTATATTTATGTGTTGGTACGCCTGTAAACTTTACGTCAATGGAGGGACGTTATGCGTTTTATCACGTCAGCACTTTTGAGAGTAATTTTCTGTCCCTAAATTGACTGTAAAGTGAATTGCAAATGGCGGCAAAGCGGCAAAATATGAGAGAATTACTGACACGGATATTTGGGCAGCAGGTTTACTACTAGAACATTAACATAACATTTTATTAACCTCGGCTTGCCCTCTCTTACATTGGACTGAAATATAACTGGTTAAATATGGGTATGCCATAGTGCACCTCTGCCTTATCCTGCGGCGACTACAGGCGTGATGTTATGTTAATGTTTATGTTTATTGTACTTTTATTTATAAATGCTCAACTTTAGATTATTCTTTCTTAATTATAATATACGTTCAGAAGTTTTCTCGTGAAAGCTACGAACTTTTAACATGATTTATTTCTTAACTTTGGCATAATTAATGATCTTGAAGAAGCCAAAAAAACGAAACCTTACACTTTCTAACTTTATACAAAAATCTAGATGGTATCCAAAGCCCTATAAGGACATTTTTTATACATAAATGTATAAAATCACGACTTAATCCGATGGGGGTAGACAGAAACTATAGAACGCTACCTGCCACAATCTTGACTTACTCCAATTGCTTCGTGTATGTTCATATAACTTATTTTTAACCTTTTCAAAAAAGTAGGCGGTTCTATGTTCGATTATATGTATTTTCTTTCATTTTATGTATGTTCATCGATTTCTGCGTCAATTGTAGACCCTTTTTTGAAAAACAATAGATACCAAAGACACCGACTTCCGAAAAGATTTTTTTTTGCAAGTCGTAGTGCTTTGCTTTGAAAGTCGCTTTTCCATATAAATCTGTCAATCACCATTTTTATTCCCCAGGTAAAAGTTATCTGACTAGTAATAAATCGGCCCTAAACAAAAGACTGTTTTAATTACACAAATTAAATGACTTAAGGTACAGTCCAATCTACAAAAAGCATCGGCAGTTCCAGAGAAACAGAAAAGGCATCAATTTAAAGAAAGTAATGCCTTGGGATGGGTCGCAGCTGAAAAAAGACATCCCTCACTGGAGCTCCCTCGTTATCCATTATCCTGGAGGCATAAAACTGGGGGATTAGCAGTAAGTCCCTGTTTTAATACTGATAGAAATGTTCATTAAGTTCTTATTGTTGCAATGAAAGGGAATCGTGACGTCGTTTTGTGGATTTTACTGTTGGCTCATGAAATTCTGAGCGTGAAATGTGTCTTAAAACGGAATATAATAAGACGTTAATTACAAATATTTGGACTGGCCATTCACTAATACAGAACCAGGATCCGTGGAAGTAATGGAAGTAATGGAAGTAGGACTTTCTCCAGCACTGGGTTGTCCCGCGCTGCGCTTGGTTTAATAATGATTCACTTATACACACAATATTTTGATCCTACTGAAAAAGTATTGCTGACCAAAATTTTACTCAACTTTGGACTACCAATCAATCCACCTGTGGTGGAAAGGAATCTTTTTTTTTTTTTTTTTTTTTTTTATTGTAAATAGGCTCGCGCTTGACCACTATCTCACCTGATGGTAAGCGATGATGTGGTCGACGGTGAAGCACGCTTGCCTAGAAGTAACCTATTCACTCTTGACTTAAAGACCCCTAGATTGTAGCTATCGGGAAACACAGACTCCGGCAGGGATTTCCACTCCTTAGCTGTACGCATAATAAAAGTGTCCCCAAAACGTTTTGTGCGTATGGGTGGGATATCCACCATGTACCGATGACGCATCGCCGTGCGTCTGGTTGTCCGATGATGGAACGGGCTGGGCGGAATTAAATCATGCAATTCCATCGCACACTCCCCGAAATGTAACCGATAAAAAACCGACAAGCTGGCAACTCGGCGACGATGTTCAAGGCTCTGGAGCTTTGATTTGACCAGTGCCTCATTGCCGATAAGTCTCTTGGCCCGCTTTTCGATCAACTCTAGTGCATGGTGAGATCTCATTGAAATCTGTAAGCTATTCATATAACTACTACATATTCTGTGATATGTTTGTCAGTATAATCTGAAGGCCTAGACAAAATGACATTCAAAAGTCCAAAATGTATATATGTTATGTTATAGGATTGACTTGCCATTGTACTATTAAAATACCTCACGTAGTAATTCTCATTTATTTTGGAATTTGGCAACCGTTTACGCTGGAGACTCTAGCTAAGCCCTGTGGTTCTTAACAAAAGATTTTATACACCAAAAATGCATGGTAACATAATAAAATTATTTCTAACTTTTATCTCCAACTTTGCAGAAATAATCATTTATTTATTTAGGATCTCCAACAAAGGATGTACACAGATCATGTGAAATAGACTGCACTTAAAAAGTATCACGTAGGTGAACTCCTTCACTTACAGGAGACCACAGCATGCATAATTGAATTTACAACTAAGCTAACAAATTTATAATACCATTGAAATATATTGAAAAAAGTTTAAGAGAATCAAATTTAAAAATTAAAAACACATTAAAGATATTAAATAAATGAAATTGAAAAATAAAAATAACAATAATAAATACATATATTTTTTTTTCTTTTTTTTTTCAGAAATCGCAAGAGATTCTTGTATGTCAAAATTGTTTATAATAGAATATACATTTGTTAACAAATTGATAAAACTATTTAAACATACAAAAAAATAAAAAAAAAAATAAAAAAAAAGTTTAAAATACTTAAAATTAATACACATCAGATGTTATTAAATAAATGAAGAATAAAATTAACAATTAGATAGATCTTTAAGACATTTCTTATACATTGCAAGAGATTCACATATGTCAAAATTTGTTGTTTTAGATAGCGTGTTATATTGCCTACAAAGTCCTGGCACAGCGGCGTAATGACCTAGGTTTGTTTTTGAGCCAGGAACGTAGAATAAGTCATATGTATTACGCCTGGGAGTCCGTGGATGTTTACGCATATAATATTGAAAGAAGTTTGTAAGCTTCAAAAAAATCTTTACATACTTCAGACACCAAATCTTATGAAAACATTGTAAATTACATCGTTATATCAAAGTACGCCTAATCTTCCCACATAGTTATCTGTGCAAAGTATGTGAATACACGACACTTCTTTCACAAAGATTACCGAACATGCTAAACTTTCGACAAATCTAACTAGGAAGATGGAGCCAATCTCTCACGAAGTTATGTGCTCAACAGAGTGTAGGCACCTCAAAAAACGTATTATTTGAGAAAGAACGTTCCAGCGATTTATGATACTAAACTTGCTTCATTACTTTTCATGTAAAACATTTTGTTTATGGGTGCTTACAACGGTTTTCTATGATAATTTTGGCCTAGTTGGAAATGGCACTAGAAGATGTGGATTTTTTGAAAACAACCCCATGAAACAGTTGGCAGTAGGTTTTTTTTTATTTAGAATAGGCTCGAGCTTGACCACTATCTCACCTGATGGTAAACGATGATGTGGTCGACGATGAAACACGCTTGCCTAGAAGTAACCTATTCACTCTTGACTTAAAGACCCCTGGATTGTAGCTATCGGGAAACACAGACTCCGGCAGGGAATTCCACTCCTTAGCTGTACGCATAATGAAAGCATTTCCAAAACGTTTAGTGTTTATGGGTGGGATGTCCACCATGTACCGATGGCGCATCGCCGTACGTCTTGTAGTCCGATAGTGAAACGGGCTTGGCGGAATTAGATCATGCAATTTCGTCATACACTCCCCGAAATGTGACCGATAAAAAACCGACAAGCTGGCAACTCGACGACGATATTCAAGGCTCTGGAGCTTTGCGACCTGTCGGGTTTCACCAGTGGTGGTAGTGAGGGACGGCAAAAGTTCGACTCGACCGACTTAGCCAGGGACCAAAACGCTTTATTACCAGCTGGGTAAGAAGCAAGTTTGGTCCCTATTCGGCCAATGTGGTCGAACAGAGCCCTTCATAACACCAACTTGCAGGAATTGGCAGCCCTGTTGAAGGCCTTCTTCTTCCGCGCCACGTCACTCGCCTTACGAGATCGAGCGGCGACCCAAGCCAGATACGCCTCATGTTTAAACACGTCGGCGCACTTACATTCGCCGCCAAACCATGGCCGGTCCCCGCCAGAAATTGATACGTCTGAGAACGGAATGTAGTACTCCCTGACGCAACACATCCATCACGGCGTCAACGCACGACGATGGATCAGTCGAAGAAAAACAAGTAGACTGCCAAGGATAGCATGCGAAGAAAGATCGCATACCATCCCGATCTGCTGACTTGTACCGCTAAACCCGCCGGGTGCCTCTTGGGCTGGGATCGAGCGGGGAATAGACGGACACTTCACCAGACAGTGGTCGGAACTACCCAAAGGTGAATCTATCGACACAGAGTATCTGTCTGGATCTGTTGTCACCAGAAGGTCCAAGCAATTAGTTGTGTGCGAATCAGCATCCGGTACCCTCGTTGCCCCCTGGACCAGCTGGGTGAGGTTTAGCGCTAGCGAAAACTTACGCATCTCCTGTCCAGCATGATCAGTGTTCTGGTATGGGAAGAGCCACTCCTGGTGGTGGGCATTAAAGTCCCCCAGTAACACTAATTGGGTGGAAGGGTACCGCATTTGTGCCGCATCAGCCGCCTCATTGAGGTGCTCTGTGAGCCTGGTTGTCTCCCGATCGCCGCTGTGCGAACGGTAGACACAGGCGTTGATAATTTTAACTAGACCTGTGTCCACCAGAGCCCAGAGCGTTATGAATCTGGAATCCTCAAGGTTTCGGAGACGCCGATAGCAAATGTCGTCACGGGCGTACATACAAAGGTCCGCCCGTGGTCTCAAATTGTGCTCCAGAGTGAACCCTGGGTAAAACAAGTACGTCACGTCTAACGGATTCGCTATCTGCGTCTCCGTAAGGAAAAGGAGCACTGGTTTCTCAGCCTCCAGGTGATAGTGGACTGCAATGATATTTGACAGCAGACCTCGAATATTGGTCAAGACGTTTGCAATACCACAAGAACGTTGTACCCTTGTCAAAGAGGACTTTCTTCAATTTTTTAGTAGAAGTCGTAAATCGAAACCATTTCATATTTTCATGCAATGTAAAAGATGTAAAACATTTATCGATTGAAGCATAATTTAACATAAATGACTTGTTCTTACCATTACTATCCAGTAGGACCTAAATGTGAATTTATTAACCATAGGTTAATCAATCATTGTACAGTGAACATGAACAATCGACCAAATCATAAAATTCAGCCAAAAGAATTTGTAGAAAATTCGTATTACATCGAAAACATTTCCAAAAAAAATTGCCAGGCTGTTAAAGGATAACCAACAGAACCCATTTCCAGCATTTTTGGATTTTTTGTTTGTTTAGTTCTGCACGCATCACGTAAAATGTATGACACCTATGTAGACAACTTTTAAACATAAAAAAATTTAGTAACTTGAAATATTACTTAGTTTCTGTTTCATCGCAATCGGTTCAATCTATCAAAAGTTAGATGAATTTAAAGTGTTCAAGAAATAAAATATCACAACACACGCAATTTAGATACTAGGAAAGTTGAACTCCATATTCGATAGATGGCGTTGTGCATTTGACGTCATTTTCTGAATGGCGGTGTTAAGATTCTCCGCGGAAGAATGACACTAGAAAAAAAAAATTCAAGCGGAACTACCACAATATTTCAAATAATACAAGTAGGTACTTCAATCAGCCAAATTCGCAGCAATAGCAATAACCTGTCAATACTACAGTGAGTGCCGGAGGGTAGCAAACAGCGCGATATTGACCAATGGAAGCGCAGCGCTAATAACCAATGAGCTTGCTTCAAAGCAATGGCAATGTTATGATCCAAATCAACTTTAATAATCAATTCTATTAATACTGAAACAGCAATAATTTATAATCATAGATTAAAATAGAAAAGTTACGGCCGTTTGAACGATTGCTTATATGCGCGTTGAACATATAAACATATAAGAAACACGGTATTTTTATGTAAAGTGCTCATTAGAGCTCCCGAAGATAGCCGGTCGCGCTGCGTTCGCTTCGGACCAAATTGTGGCTTCAGGTTACTGCACCGCGCGAACCGCAGGTTTTAAAATGCAGTTCGCCCTCACCTAATTAAATAAGTTAATTTAAATAAAAAAGTTTTGAAATCTATCTGTGTTGTATTTCCACTACCTAAGTTTTCTAAAACTTACGTTTTAACCAACTATACCGCGGTTTGTATCAAATTTATCTATTTTGTGACCTATTTGTTCGTCTTATCTGTGTATGATGAAAGTTTTCCAGGGAATCTTCAAGTCACCAGGGAGATACTAAATCAAACGCTTCTAACGCCTTTATATTTCTATGGCCTACGGATAATGTATATAGATAATATAATTGTTTCGGGGCTGGGAGTTTGTTTATGAGAGGTAAATGTTTATAAATGCACTTACAATACAGCAGAAATTTCGAGAGTGGGAGAATATTTAAACCTACTACAACAGAATAAGTAATAATTAACGGTAAGAAACTGTGTAAGGACAAGCACAAAAATCCAACCATTTAATCCTCAAAGCAACAGCGGAACTGAAGCTTTAAAACGGTTTCCATATCTAAACCAGTTGGAGATGAAACACCCCGGGTTTGAACGGATAAGGGAGCTAAAGGGGACTGAAGGGGATGACAAAACTCATGATTTACGCCGATATCGTAATCGGGAGCCGCCGGAAGGCATTGGAAGCTGCGAATTATGCTTTGATCCGGATCCCAACGATTACGGTGTATGTATGTTTTTCGGGAACCGATATCAGATACGTTATGCCTTCCTTCTTGCAGGTATTGCGGCGCTAAGGGATTATCGTTCAGCTGAGTTATGCTTTCAGATTGAATATTGTGGTAAGAAAATAGTGCTTTTGTGTGAATATTTTTGGTATGTTATTCTTCATTCGAATTACTTTTGATACAGTAAAACCGGAAGCCTTTGATAGGTATTCAGTTGAATCCGGTAAAAAAATGTGTAATTTATTTAGAGAGTCCTTTTAGCTTTTGATATATCTGATCTCCAAATGATGAGTTTTGACATTGCTCGTTTATTTTATGATTGCTAACATCTATAAGGGTAAGGCAGAAAAAATAAAAGATTAATATTTTATTGGCCTATAAACGAAATGTTATATCGCTTGTTAATCCAATGCGCCCGAACACAGTGGTTTAATTATATCTGGTTGAAGAGTTGTTATGGCCACCTTCCGGCTCCATCATGAGACTAGCTTCATAGTACCGTATATTATTGCATTGTTTCTAAAGTAGCTTAATAACGACAATTTTAAGTTTAATGGATGCCAGGAATTGCTTGAAAAGTCAATAACTTAGTTCTAGTTGCCGGACACACATTCGATGTGTGTCTGGAAACCAGTTATTATCTTAAGCAAGCAAGGTAATACAAAGCTTGTAAAAATACAATGGCAAAGTTTCAGGTCATCCAAAGATTGTCTGGTAGATAATATCGCTGTCAGCGATAAGACCGCCTTTGTACCCGTATAATTAAGCTTTTTTTTTAAAGAAATGTGTGACTTTTATTGTGTATGATAAAGTATATTCTATTCTATGACTTTATAATTCGTTTCAATTTTATTGTGTCAATTAATCACTCTTAAACTACATTCACGCCCGCATTTACCGAAGGGTGAGGTTTATGTACCTATATCACACTCATATTCCAAAACCATCTGCCATTTAGCACAATAGCACCACTTCTCAACTTAAACCAACTCGCATCCCAAATAAATATTCACAAAAAAGCTCGACAAGCACTAACATCCTTCCACCATTAAGTTGGGACGGTAATCGACAGCGTCCCACTAATCCATTACCTACGTGATTCTATTAAGCGTTAAATTGTTTTTCACTCATGAAACAATCGAAGGACAACATTTTGTTTTATCAGATATCTTTACTGTAAGGAAACAAAAATATTGTAAGAAAATAGCTTTTCCTTCCTTCTTTAAAAGTTGTAGGTCACCTTGCTTTTTTTCAGGAATTCCAAGAATGCAATAGTTTATCAGTTATGGGCTTATTTACATACTTACAACTGCATTACAAACGAAGAAAAATTGTATATGATTGATTGATTCTGACTTTAATTTTCAAATGGCTACTCGCAAAAGGGTATTTTAACGGAATACTCCAATCTAATAATACCATCTATTATACAAAGAGGCTACAAAAAGTCAAAAACTTCTCCAAACAAAAATAAAAGAACGAAAAGCGGACAGACGAAAACAAAAGAATAACTAGAGAAATAAATAATTAATTCCATTCAGTTAGTTGGTTAAGAAAAACAGCGGACAATACCCGAAGCACGGATGTAGGTCAACCGTTCATAAAACTAAATACAATAATAGTCGTACCTAAGTTAAACCATAGCTAAAGTTACAGAAGACCAAATCTATACAACGAGCAAAATCGCACGCACACATAGACACGCTTCACGCAAAGCTACGGGAAATTGCGCGGTATTTTCTCGTCCAGCTCACCACAGTGTCTCAAGACTAAAGTCTATGACCAGTGTGTGTTGCCAGTGAAGACATATGGCTCTGAAACGTGGTCGCTCATAATGGGCTTCATCAGAAAGCTTACAGTCACTCAAAGGGCAATGGAGAGGGCCATGCTCGGAGTTTCCTTGAGTGATTGAATCAGAAATGTAGAGATCCGCGAGAAAATTGCCAAGCTTAAGTGGCAGTGGGCAAAGCACTTTGCTTGAGGAACGGATGGCCCATGGAATAGAAAGATCCTGGAGTAGCGACCGCAGACGTTGCGTTGGAAGGCCTCCCACCAGTTGGAGCGATGACCTGGTGAAGGTTGCGGGGATCCGCTGTATGCGCGACGCACAGGAGCAATCAATGTGGCGACGCTTGGGGGAGGCGCTATGTCCAGCAGTGGCTGTCTTTCGTCTGATATGATGATGATGATGAAATTGTGGAGATACGTACTGTAATGAGAAGGACGGAGCCACGAGGATACCTGTGAGCCTATCTGATGAAAAATAATTCGAGGAAGACCTCTTTTGACATGGTGGACTAGCATGATGAAGCTTCTTATGAAGGAGAAACTGCCTGACCCGCCCTGCCTGACAACCCTCAACATAACATCTTGGTGCCGTGAGATATGGAGTGCCGAACCCATCTAAAGTAGGAAGAGGCTAGGAATAAGAAGAATTATGGAGTAGGCCTTCTTTATTATTCTATGTAGAGTTAAATTACAAGAAAGTCTTGAGATGAGAGTAAAACGCTGAGTTTATTACATCACTCCAGGCATCTTCTGTCGAATTTGGGGCTCTCTCGTAAAATACTATTGCGAATGAGCATGGTTATCTGTAATTTACACTTGTTTAGTAGTAAGTATTACCATCATGCCTGTTAACTCTGAGAAGATAAGATCTTTTGTTATTGTAGGTAATATACCACAATAGTGTTATTGTATTCCTACAAAATACTAATGTGTAGTAAAGTGTGTAGCAGTCTTCAAAAATAGCTTATAATATAAGCGAGACTAGGGGCCACTTGCGCGCTCCTGGATTATCCTAAATAAACCGGTGGTAACAGCTAACATCCTCATCATCTTTTTAATGTTTCCACTACTGGGACACAGGCCTCCTCTCTGTGAGAGAGGGAATGAGCGTTAATTGACCACGCCAGGCCCAGTGCTGGTTGGTGGATGTCACATGTCTTCCAATTTTTGGTTCTAGAACATACTGGTTTCCTCACGATATTTTCCTTCACGTTTTAAGAGCAATAATTTGCATAAGAAAAGTGCCTGCCTGGGCCTAGAACCCACGACCTACGACGCGGAAGTCGGGGCCGTTACCATTGGGCCAGCACTGCTCTGTTTGTTAACAGTTAGCTCAGGGTTAATCGGATACACCCTGCCCTGGAGTTGTGTTCGGGAGGCACTGCGGTATCATCGATTGCCTCCTCCGCCGCATCGCCGGGGCTTATTTGTGGGACAGGTGTGTCACCTACGTGGGACGTAATGGCATCGAAACCTAGCACCGTATGACGTGTGTTGTCTCGCAGGGCTCGGTCTTAGGCCCGCCCCTGTGGAGCATTGGGTACGACTGGGTGCTAAGGGGCGAACTCCAACCAGGCGTATACCTGACGTCTTACGCGGACGATACCCTGGTCACCGCCCAGGGGAGTACGTACAGGGAGGCAGCGTTGCTGGCGACGGCTGCAGTCTCACAGGTGGTGAGCCGCGTACGGCGCCTTGGCATGGAGGTGGAACTCAACAAGTCGGTGACCATGGTCTGTCGTGGACCGCAGCGGTCACTGCCACCCGATGCCCACATCGTGGTCGGGACGGCTCGAATCACTGTCGAGTCTACCATGAAGTACCTTGGATTGGTGCTCGACAGCCGGTGGGATTTCGGCCCTCCACTGCCAGCGGCTAGCGCCCAAGTTGTTAGGCGCGGCTGGGGCGCTGTCAACGCTGCTGCCCAATGTGGGGGGCCCGAGCGCCACCTGTAGGCGGCTCTATGTGGGGATCGTGTGATCGATGGTCCTGTATTGGGCCCTGATCTGGGAGACTGACCTGACGGCCGGTAGCATCGCTGTTCTGCGGAAGCCGCAGAGAGCGATGGCTATCAGAGTTATCAGGGGGTATCGCACGATCTCCTACGAGGCGGCTTGCGTATTGGCCGGATCCCCGCCCTAGAACCTGGAGGCGAAGGTACTCGCGTCACTGTATCGGTGGTGCGAAGAAGCGCAGGCGCGGGGCGAAGGGCCGATTCAGCGACATATGGAGTTGCGTCGGTCTCAGCTCCACGAGGTCCTGGTGGCGGAATGGCGGGACAGGCTTTTACGCCCTACGTCACCATCGAGGCGGTCCGGCCAATGCTCGACCGCTGGCTCGGGAGGAGGCACGGCTCCCTGTCGTTTCGAGTGACGCAGGTGCTTTCGGGGCATGGTTATTTCGGGAAATACCTGTATCGCATAATCAGGGAGCCCGACGCTCGGTGTCACCACTGCGTCGACTGCCGGGAGGACACGGTGCGGCATACGCTGGCAGAGTGTGCCGCTTGGGAGGAGCCACGCCGTGCCCATATCACAGAAGTGGGCAGTGACCTATCGCTGTCGGCCGTAGTCGTACGGTCGGCTGCGAGGAGTCCTGGGACGCGGTGGTATCCTTCTGCGAAACAGTCGTCTCGCGGAAGAAGGCTGCGGAGACAGAGAGGGAGATTTCATCCGCTCACCCGATCCGCAAGCAGACGCGCAGGGCGTCAGCGGAGGCCGGACAACGCCCTCTTCCAACCGCCCTAAATAGGCCTAGGGGTGAACGGACTCGGGGACGTCCGTCGCCCCCCACACTTCAGGACCCGAGGTGGCGGCGCGTGGTGTTCCACGCGCCACGCCCTTCTTAGATGTCGCGGGGGGAGTCTAAGACCTCACTCTCCGAGATCAAGGCCCGCAAGCCGGCACTAGCCGGGGGTTGCGGAAGTATCTTTGTTTCCGCGACCCCCAGCGTAGGTGTGGGATGGAACACCGGGGTGGTTTTTAGTCAGTACGAGTCTGACAGACTCCACCCCCAGGTCGGAGGACATCCAACGAGGATTTTAAACCCGGAAACAAAAAAAAAGGCTTAATCAGATAAATCATCTTGCGCTATCAAGAGTTAGAGGTAAATCTAGAGTTAAACTTATAAATTAACTTAAATATTTAACCCGCTGATGTGGGAGAGTTAAGTAGCTAAATCTTGAGTTAGTGTTAGAATTGTCATAACTTGAAAACATGTTATTTTTTATTATTAACTTTAAAACTTTCGCGTTTCATAATTGAAAAACAACAAATCACTGGAATTTAACGTGATATAGGTAAATAAATAATCGAAATCATCGCGTTAAATTACCGTGATATGTTTTTTTATTTATAGAGATATTTTAATAATTTTGCTTTCAACTGAAAGGTAAATCGGTCCTCGCGAATATTGTTTTCTGATGAAGAGGAAGAAAATATTCTATGACATGCAATGACATGTCTATATTTTGTGACTGTATCACAAAGAAGTAAAATATCACCAGATGTTAAAACGAGTTTTTTTTTCCTAATTTGATCAAAATTACTTAAATTACCGCAAAAAAAAAAAACATGTTGGTTAAGGCTTAGCAAGCCCTGTGGTTTTTTCGCGCGAGTTTCTCCGCCTAATCTGCGACATGGAATTGTATGAATTGTCTCCACGCACTTGTGCGCGCGCGCGGTAAATATTTAACACCCCATCTTTTCAAATTAAGTCAAGATGGTGAACCACCAATGCATTAAATTACAATTATTCGTCAAGACGTTTTTCAAAACAAAAAGAAAGAAATACAAATAAACGAAGAACCGACAAAGGTTCAAAACGGCGTACCACTTCAAGAGCTGCTTACCAAACAAAAGCATCACAATTCAGACTAAGGCCATAAACCTTCAAATTAAATTACATCATCTCGCCGAAGCTCCGCAGCTAAGGAATTCACACAAAGGAAGGCTTTCACGCGAAACTTTCTCAGCCCATACACAAAGAATATATCAAGTACAGAAGGCCGACTCCATACAACGAGCGAAAACAGGCGCACACACACATAGAAGCGTACGTGCGGCAATCTGAAACAAATGTCGGCGCATGTACACGCTGTACGTGAAGCGTGTCTATGAGTGCGTGTGTTTTCGCTTGTTGTATAGAGCCGACCTTCTGTGTTTGAATATTCTATGCCATTGAGAATAAAACCCTTTTATTTGGCCGGTGAATAAAATAAATTGTTTGAAATCCATCACACACGTTTGCGAGACGTGGTCGTAATTGAAGAATAAGAGATTTTTGGGAAACTATTATTGTGGGTTAGGGTTTGGGCCTTTCTTATAATAGAGCCTAATACTGACTTTCCTTTTTCGGAGAGAAAAGGCTGGCATTCTTAAGCCTGTTCTATTCTTTAGATATATTTTAAGTATTTTAGCATGTCTGTCGAGTAGGAAGAGTCTTGTTACCTTTAGGTAATCATGTAGCAGCATGTACAAAAATTGTCATCAGATAACTCATTAATAAAGGTGTCACAAATTGGCAATAACTTGTACCGAAACTGTAACTAAAAGAATAAACAACTCAAGTTTGACAAGTCTTATGTTTCCTTAGTAATCATTTCCATGTAATGACGAAAGTTTATTTTCATCGTTTTCCTCTTCCCAACTGTGACTTGATCCTTTGTCCAGTCCCCATCCAGTCCCCAAACTAAAGGTAAAAAGGGTATCAATTTAATTGCAAAGTTTTTTATGATACCAGTAATAGTACACCTAAGGTAAGCCAGGAGGAACCCGAAGTGGACCAAACAATAACTCTAACTAATGAAGTTCTAAGTATCACAAGTTAAGTTGTCTGTGAGCCGCAACGAATTTAATCAGGAGAAATAATAGGGGGCGGAGGAAATTAAATGCCTTCCCCTTTGAATTTATTAGAACAATTAGAACGAAAGTGGCTTAATCACGCCTACCAGTCTGGGAACACACTTGACGCTCAAACTTTGAAAATTTTACGAAACCCAAAAACCATTACGTATATTTTGTTCCTAAATTATTATAAGCAAATTTGTATTCCATCTCTCTAATAAGGTATCCGATACAGGCGCTCCAACAAATTCTTTTTTAAAAGATACTGTAATTTGATGCTATCGAAAAACGTATTCAATTTTGAGTTGATCAACAGAATTTAATATATTAACATTTTTGTTAACGTTTGGCCGCTTTGACCCAATTGTGATATCGGGTATTAAGGTGATTTAATCATTTGCTACAGAGGTGGCGAGGTGGCCGAACCGAACGAAATTTAATTTTCAATGTAAAATAACATTTTAAGGATCCCAAAATGCTAATGAATTCCTATTAACGCTTGTCGGTATTGTTCAAACTCAAGCCTTCAATCAATTATTCCGAAACAAACAGAAAAAGTATATCAGTCAAACTAAAATCTATTTCAAAATCCAGCAGCAAAAGTTAGAACGCTACACCGATGTAAATCAATGGATTTGCACCGTGGCTACTATCAAATCGATGTTACTCCCGATCAGACAAAGAACAAAAGTTAGACGGGTCTAACAAACGAAGTGGGCCAGAATCGCTTGAGAGTAGAGGTCTGAATACGTCCCAGATTCAATACTGCTGACAACAAGACTCACAGTGTTGTAGAATGAGGGTGCGGTGGTTAGTGTACCTAGATGATATCGCAATCTTTTGAAAACTTGACACTCCCACGTTACCAAATGAATGGGGCAGTTTTATCTCTAAGCAGATTGAAACGGATGGTGGAAAATGAAAAATTATGCATTTATAGTTTTATTATGTTCAAAAAATAAATAACTAGTGAAAGAATTTTAAATGTGGGTATTTTCTTAGCTTGTCTGGAGATAATATATGTTTGAAAACGCCAACCTACATTGAGCAAGCGTATATTACCTAACTAATGTTATATATACACATGTGAGTTTGATTGTTCGTTTTTATGCCATAACTACTCGACCAATCATACACGTACCGGACGGTACCTTTCAACAACGCGGGCAAAAGCTATTATTACATACATCAAATGAATAGGACCTCCCGTCTCATTTTACAGATCCTGACATCATTAATAAAAATTTTTTGATTGTTTCCGGTAACCCCGTGGCAAGCTCATCGCTTGTTAACTATTACGAAAGTCATAAACGTAGTAAAGCTATTTTCACAATTACTCCAGTGGAACAAAACGAAATCTCACGCACTATCTCGAGTCGCAAAAATAATGCCGAAGGCTATGACAATATTACCCTGGATATGATTAACCTGACTCTGCCGCACACATTAAATGTTGTTACGGCGATAATAAACCGCTCAATAGTGACGTCATATTTTCCAAAACAATGGAGGATTGCTTTTATTAGGCCTTCGCCAAAAAATCCAAATCCATCTACGCTGAAAGACTTGAGACCTATAAGTGTATTACCATGCATGTCCAAAGTGTTAGAGAAAATCGTCAGCCGCCAACTCAGGCTTTTTCTTAACAAAATAACATTATACCTGATTTACAATCTGGATTCAGAAAACAACGCAGTACGTCTTCTGCTCTGTTAGACGTTACTGACAATATCCTATCTGCCCAGGATAAGGGAATGTGCACATTGCTGGTTTTGCTCGATTTTTCCAGAGCATTCGAAGCAATTAATATCCCATTATTACTGTCAAAACTAAATAAGATGCCTCCAGAGATGCAAATACCATATATGCGCTGACGATGTACAACTGTACATTTATTTTAAAGCAGACGATTATGACAGTGCCATAAGGTTCTTAACGAAGACCTACACCGAATCGCCGTTTGGTCTGAGGAGAACTGTCTGTCGCTAAACCCCACAAAAATCGCGCTCGCGAGGTTTTCGACAAGTGGGATGTGGACTCAGCGATCATTGTTCCGATATTCGTGTCAACCAATGGCTTAATAGCCCCGAGCCTCGACCAACACCTTAGGAGGCTCTCGTTAGGCAGCTGGGTCAAGGGCCTGATCCAGAAAGCAGTATTGCTGGACACGGCTCGTATTGTTAGGCGATTCCTCTCTCTGGAGCCCTGACCGCCAGTAGCTTGGACTCTGTTCCCGATACCGGTGGGCCTCCATATTTTATATTTTAAATGTTTTTGTTTTTCAATTTATTTTATAAAATTAAAAATATTTAAAAATATACAAAATAAGAAAAGAGATAAATAAAGAACATATATATCATCTCGGTTTTGAGAAACACATAGCATTCTCAATAAGAAACAGTTTTTATCGCTTAAAAATGTGTACAAGGTGAGGCCTTACTTATCTGAATCGTTGCGGGAACAGCTGGTTGAAACACTGGTTCTGTCTAGGTTGAACTACGCTGACACTGTGTATGGCCCGCGCCTGTTAGCTCGTACAGTTAGGCTCATACAAAGGGTACAAAACGCGTGTGCTCGGTTCTGTTATAACATTCCTCGCAGAAGTTATGTAACACCCTTTCTCAATAAATATTATGTTAGTCCCGGCGCAAATTATATTTGTCATGCCTTCTGTGGTTAAATATAAAAAACTGGACTATTTATATGATAAACTTGGTTGGATAACGAGTGGACGGGAATGTGGGAGAAGGCTATGCTCGCAGCAACTCTCGACGCAATCGCATAATACAGTAGCGTTCAGAGGCAGCTTTCGATATGCGGCTTCCAAAGTTTGGATTAATATGCCTCCACCGATCAGAACAGCCAACACAATGGACACATTTAGGAGACGATTACGGCAGTATCTGGTGGAAGCGCAACGTAAGCTGGATATGGTCGCACTGAATGCCTCAATAATATGACGCATTAGCCTACCTACCCACACCTAATTTACTGTCACACTCACCTTATTTATTCTTATGTAGTGTACATGTATTTTTTATTATTTGTAATATACACATACAACTAATCTTTTTTTCATCTATTATATAAGTAAGTACTAGTTTCACATACACATTTAGTTACTATTTATTATATGTATAGATAATACTGCTTTACGTTCGTCACGTTGTCGGTCACAGGCCCAGCGTCGGGCACTAGTTGCCACCACATCACATTTTGCTGAGCTGGTCCTATTTGTCGCAGCCGTGGGTCACACAATGTTACTTTTATATTTTTTTCTTTTTTTTTTATATTATTGTTGTTTAATTTAAGTTTTTTATTTTCTTTTTTTATGTTTGTGTTGTGTGCTCTGGCTTTTGTCAAATAAATGTGTTTTCTTTTTTTCTTACCTGGGCGAATGAGCTCTGCTCGGGTGAAAATAGACAAAACGACGTTTTCTAAAATGAAACCTAGCTAGATCGATTGATCGCCCCCAAAAGGCCCTGCATACTAAATTGAAAATCGTTACAGCCGTTTGCGAGATTCAGATTATATATACAAGAACTGCTCGTTTAAAGGTATTCGATGGAGTAACATTTATGAAACAAACAGAACCGTTTCAACTTAGATAATTTCTGTATTCATGATGAAAACAGATGAAACACAGGCTATTAGAATAATTTAAAGACTCAGAAACAAAATATATTTACAAATTTAAACGCTTAATTACAGGAACAACAACACTCGAAACTTTTGCTTCAAAACTACTAGTACTTAGAATCTTCAGGACTTTATCAATTTCATACTTACTTCGTCTGATCAAAGAACAAAGGTTTCTTTGTGAAACAACACTGGAGACCGCTAGACAAACCAACTTTACCTATAATAACTACAAACAAACTTGAGTAAGAGTGGCAATTCGTGGCCGACCAGAGTAAAGTTACACCAGTTTTGTTATGTAAATTCAACAATTAGAAAGGGCACTATTATTTGCGGCACTTAGGTCTATAAGTGCGAGTATCGCATGTATCATAACACAAAGATAATGGAGCGAATTAATGAGTAAAACGTTATTTGTACAATCCAAACATTGTTAGTAGTTAAGAGCTTAATATAATCCTGCTCACGTTCTGAATACGTTATGTTAATGTATTTCGGACCTTCCCCACTCAAAAATTCAGACGGTTTTATAAATATTTAAAGTAGGTGTAATTCTGTAGAAATTGCTTTGAAAACATCTAAAATGGTTGCGTTAGGCGTTTTTTTTTAGATCGGCTAGACAATGTTGTTGTAAGTAAATGAGAGGCCTCGTTATCAACTTTTTAATGTTCTAAGAACATTATTTTATACCTAAACATAACATAACATCACGCCTGTATTCCCCGAAACGATGGGCAGAGGTTTAGTACACCCACATTTCGCCAGCTTTTTTTAGTAACATTGAATAAGGGGTGAGCGTGAGCCTAATGACAACATGCGGGCTCAAAATCAGACTCCAGGCCGCTACTAAGAAGGTCCAGATGGAAAAACCCAATAAAGATTAAATTCCCGAACCCAGGACCTCCTGCTCAGCAGTATCGCGTTTTAATGTTTTAAATCATTTCTTCTGTGTTTATACTACCGTTTAAATAAATGATAGTTTGTAGGGAGGCAGAACAATACAGTTTTATTTGTTCTCTTTGCTTGCTAGGATGCATTATGAGCACAATGTATGTACGTTAGTAATAGATTAGCTGTCCCGGCCGGCTTAACGTGGCAACTAAATTGAAATATGGCTCTGTAATTTTTTGCCAGACTTGGAATAAAAATATACGGCATTGTGTTCTGGAACAATATGTTAATATGAAGATGGATAATTCGGATAAATTGAGTATCAAGAATATTATCTATTAACTACTACCATAAACATTTAAAATTAAAGGATAATCTCAGATTTCTGATACTGATCCGATTACAAACATCTTTTCTCTGAAAGAAAGCTATAATATTGCTGAGAATCTAAGGTTACTTTTTTAGCGAAAAATACATGGTTCCTGTGGGATAAGCCACGAGATGTAAGCCGCGTAAATAAGCTAGTATTAGTGTTTTTTTTCAGTGAAGATGACGTAATTACAATATAAACAATGCAAACAAATGACTCAATTATAATACCAGACGGAATATTAAGTAAATATATCACAAAACAACTAAATCGCCGTCACAAAGAATGATTTCTTTAAAAAATGTCTCGAGACGCAATTTTGAGGTAAAAGAGATATATTGTGTGTTATATCTAAGTCTGAGAAAATGCGATGCAAATCCCAGATCAATCTAGGACTAGACTAAAGGTAGACTAAGGTTGATTTAGAAGATTTATATGTGTCAACGTCGGCGATATATAAAATTTGGTGTAAGAAAAAAACTCATAACTAGATGAAATTCAAAGGATTATATGTGTTATTGTTGTTTCAAAAAAACTGGACTATCTAAGAATGGGTAATAAAATATTTGAATTAGATATAAGTGAAACTGTAGGCGTATAGTTTTCTTTGATAAGCTCTTAAAAGACTTGGCAATGAGAGTGATGATTAATTAGTTGACCATCGCCGGAACACAGTGTACAGTGTCGTATAGCATCTCCGACATATAATTATGTACACATTATATATCACATAATCAGTAGACCAAAACAAACACACAATATTAAAGCAATAAGTTAAAGAAGGCACAGGCCCGATCGGTGTGCGACACTCGTGGGAGGGGAGCGCTATGTTCCGCACACGAGACGTCTTTCGGCTCAAATGATGATTAAGAAGCTAAAGAAGAAGGTTTAGTAACTTCTTTAATATAGTTATTTTAACTTTTGTTGACATCGTATATGTATGAATTTATCTCATCTTATAAGGCGGTTATAGAACTTATTACGCTTTTACAGCACTAAGCTTTTCTACGTTGACTCAAAAAAAATTCAAAAGAACCTAATACTACCAACAAAATAAATTTGAGCAATGTCAAAGTCAATTCAGCTTATCTTTTCCAATATCAAGTAAGTAGACCTCTCTCAACTCATTTAATATTAAATTATCGAGACATTTGAAGCCCCTAAAAGACATGCTTCGAATAATATCTTGATTATTGATCGACTCTTAACTAGAACTGAGTCTGCCAATAAGGACCTGAAGGTGATTGTGTACTTTAGCTTCTTCAGGTAAGATTACTTACTGCATTTGCATTTGTGTTAAATGAGAAATCCTGCCCTGTGTGCCCCAAATAATACAATAAAGTGAACTATGCGCTGCCACCGATTATGATGCCGTATAGAAGTGGCAAAGCTTTGGGCTAAATATCAGAATTAATTTGTGTCAGCGTCACAAACAAGAAGATATAAGAGCACGCCGCTAGTATTCCCTCAAAGGTTATGCAGAGATGTACCTATTGTTTAAGTTCTATAATGTGGGGGACGACCCTATTAACATTAACATACAGATACGGGTTATAAGGCCTACCTATTGTTTCAGTCAAGAGTGAATAGGTTACTTCTAGGCAAGCGTGCTTCACCGTCGACCACATCATCGCTTATCATCAGGTGAGATAGTGGTCAAGCGCGAGCTTATAGGATATTAAAAAATAATCTATCGATTACCACCTGCTGCTCAGCTAGTTACTATTAAAGTTATTGAAGAACGTGAATGGACGTCGAAAACTACCATCTTGCTTAGTAAACAGTCTTTGAGAGATTCTCGGTATTTAAGAGAACCTCAAATTCCAAGGACATTGTTCCGAAGAGGGAAATTTCTCGAATGATGTGCATGTTCATAGTGTGGCATCGTGGTTTATGTACAAGATTCTTGGTAGCTCAGTGTGAACAATTTCATTGTTAGTTTGTATCTGGACAAACTATGTTTGAGAGAGTTTATGATGAGGACTATTAAATATAAAGATAGTAATTCTAAATTGGCGAAATGTACTGAGTTGAAATGACATCTCGCCTCTCATTGAATTTCTCCCGTCCCATTGCTGCCTCTCGTGAATTTAAATCCATGCAAATAAGAATGTGACTTTTTTCAATTCATATGCACTTTCTAAGTATACAATGGACATCACTGACATCGGTGAGGGTAAAATCGTGAATTAATCTGGAAAAATTGCCAACACGCCTTGAGCAAGCGTGCTAATTAGTGCTTGTGCCTTCTCTGTATGATATGAGGTGTTTGCCCTGCAGCGGGACTATACTGTAGCAGTAGCAGGCGAGGTTTATTACTTTTTGTAATCGAATTAGAGTGGTTGGTGTATTTTATCTCTACTTAGTAAGTAAATTACCTAGCTATAAATAGAAACAAATTCCCAAGTACACGTGTCTCGGCTCAAGTTATCAAAACATAATATACAACAAGATTTTATATTAATATACTTTTACCAAAACAAGCATATAAATTTTATTCTGATTGATTCTCCTTTCAATGTTATAACAGAGATAGATACAAACTTCACTCAAAGTGACTCGGTGAAAACGCTGAGTCCAAATTAATTCACCGAAACTTCCCTGATTACTCTATGACGAAAATAGTAAAGTTACGAGCGCAAACTGAATTCAATTTCAGAATCTGAAGTTGAATTTCAACTGAAATATTGAAACCAAATTAACGGAAATAAACTTTTCGACTTCCGAGCCATCAGGCGCAAAGGTTTAAAATCTGACCCTGGATTAAATTTCACACTTTCAGGAAATTTTTATTGAAAATATTCGAACATGCGAGCGGACTATTGAAACTATATTTTTGGTGCAAGTATGTAATAAAGTTTAAAGTTTGTAATAAAAATTCTGGGAGTTGTATATTGTTTTCATAAAAAAATATTTAATAAAAAGAAATCAGAAAAGAGATCATCACTGTGTTGCCAGCTTCATCATCATCATCATTAGCCTTTTAATGTGCCCACTGCTGGGACACTGCCGGGTTCTGTGAGACAAAATGAGCCATAACCCACCAAGTGAACCCAGAGCTAGTTGATAAAAGTCACATGTTTTGAATTTTTTATCAGATTATGACAGAAATAAAGGTGATAAAAAATCATAACACTCCTTTCGGCTTCGCCTTAGTCGGGTAAAGATTAACCACTACATTCGAAATCGTTTCCTCCATTCTTACTTCTCTCATTTAACGGCGAAAGCTTGTTGTTAGCAAATTAAGAAATACAGTATGTTATTAAAATTATGATTAGTCTGTAAGCTTTCCTAAGAATAAATAAATAAATAAAATAAAATAAATTCTAAGCGATCAAACTTACTGTCTTGTTGTTTATTGACAATATTCGAGGCTATTTTTCTGTTGTAACTGAGTTGATTGGAGTGGACCTTCAAAAGGAACATAGGCCTAAAGCTTTCAAAATGTACACTATTCATAAATTTGAACCTATGATGTCACCTTAAAGATCATTATATGTATTTCCTACGCATGATTCGACATCCACATCCTATGACGTCACCTCACACAAGCCACAGAGTAACCACAAACACTGAAATATTGCTGCATAAATGCCCGTGGGATAATGACAATGCTATCGGAATTGATTTCTCGCGTCACCGCGCGCGTAATCAGCCGAGTTGACATTTGACAGGCTGACGTTTGACAGCTGACAGTTTATGTGTTAAAGTGTGTCAATGTGCGTCATTCAGGAGTGAATGGAAAATGTGGCGAGATTTTCTCGTTCAGATAAAAGTCATATCTTTCATTGATATGTCATTTCGCGGTGCTTTCAGTAAATGCTTTCGTTTTTTCTTTCGTTTCTATAAATGCATTGGGTAACAGATCTTTTTCTACAGCAGTGTGACTAAGTTTTTACTGTTGTATGACTAAGTGGTACGCCATTAGACTATTTGGTGGTTGTGCGACTGCTTAGCCTTGAGTCCTTGGTATGATATTCGGATTGGGTCAAGTATCTTGTTCTCTATGAGTTTCTCAATCAATCAGTCTGCTTAGGCTTTTCCAAATTATATTGGCGTCGGATTCCAGTATAACAGGATGCAGGTGAGTATCAGTATTTTACACAGAGCGACTGCCTATCTGACTTCCACAACCCAGTTACTGTATTATTACCCATAATATATATATTTTTTGTCTTAATAGCTATACGGCTTTGGATTATATAGCTTCCGACTGCAGTAACGAATATGAATTTCTTAGTAGACAAATACGATATTATGTCTCTGCTTTTTATTACAAATATCTAATCCTGTTACGATCCTTACGTTCCTTTTGCTTCCGTTAGATTCATCTACATTCATGATGTTTATTTATTTATTTAATTTAAGGATCACCAACGAGTGCCACAATACAATATCATCTTACAAAATACAAGAAATTCATACAAGATATATTTTTCCTGCAATGCACACCCAATTACAGGCAACCACATCTTTGTTGCATTATCTACACACATACATAACATAGGGGTAGCATTATCTATGTCCACTTAAAGGGCTTCATTCAGTTACTATGAGAGCTTTTCAATCAATCGCTATACCTTCGTTTTCCTCGTTCGTTTCATACAAGACGCCTGTCACAAAAGATTTCCTTGTATCCTCAATTTGTGACAATACTCTTGCAATAGGTTGATGTATCTGTTCATCGTTGAGTCTTCAACAATAGAATCGATAGGTACTTACAATGAATTGATTAGGGATGTCGGTTTGTGGACTAAATAATTGAACGAAATTATTTGTGGTGTGAGATCACTTATAAACATGTCTACTACATGTTTATAAACAATAAATATATAAATGAAGTAGCTTTTTCTCGCGGTATCGCCCCTGGAGCCTTTCCCACAGATACTTACTGGGCTTTTTACTCGGATATTATCTACTTTTTGTTATACAAGAGTGCAAAGTTGCTTTTAACCGCGTGCTCAATTTTGATGCATGGGCAAGTGAAGGATTCAAAAATTTGAATCCTGAGCGTTAGCGAGGGAATCAAAAGGGCACGAGGGGAAAAATCTTTGCACTCGAGTGCAACACGTAAGTTTTTATCCCTCTTCAGCGAGGAAATGACTAAATGCAAAAAAAAAACATTTACAATCACAAGATAATTTGATTTCAGTTTAGGTATTAACTTCTACATTATGATAAGTAAGTATTACAGAATAATCTTTAAATTATAGCAATTATACTTAGGTATAATTAAGAAAAAATGAAAGTAACGTTGCTACAGTTACTTAAGTTGAGTGTAATATTTTGTTAGATACTGTAATGTTGGTGTTAGTGACTTGTGTACTGTTTTTCGGTAAAATATATGTCATATTTAATATTTGTACCGATTCATCGGATTCCCTTGACGTAAATGTTGGCGAGAGAGGGCAATGGTTAGGTGTTTTTTAAAGGCGGTTTTGATTTAGAAGGGCCAGTCCAAGGATCTGACTGAGGCTATTTCAGTGTAATAGTGCCTTTACTTATTTTGGATGAAATCTTCTATGTATCCCTACAACTGCATTGGACTTCCAGCTTCCATGGAGCTTAAGTTAGCCAAAAGTGTGGCTGAAGTTCGTCGAAAACAATCACCAAGTAATGTTGCTATTTCTTGTGGGATACTGCTAATTTTATTAGCAACGGAAAGTGTGTTGGACAGTCTATGGACTGTCCAACACACTTTCCGTTGCGAAATATTAATTATTGTAAAAAAAATCGATTGGTGTTAGGATTGGTGTCGAGTGTTAGGTGGGCGTAAGGCTTCATATTTCTCATCAATTGTTACGTATTCCTTGCGAATGACGAAGTTGCGGTCTCTTTTTGTCTTTGTATTAGGTAATTTAGTTAATATTATAACCGGGATATTTACCAGGTTTACTGTTCGTTTCGAGTTTCCGATATTTCGGTGCTGTTGCAAGCACCATGATCACGAATAAACAGTTTATCCGTGATCATGGTGCTTATGGTGGTAAACATGGTAAATATCTCGGTTATAATGTTAATGTTAGAGTTAGTGACCATGACAGTTTAAAAACTTATATAAATTAGTTAGTAGTAAGTCATCTGAATGTTTCTCAATGTTTTTGATATTAAGTTGTGTTATTTTATTAGTTCGACACGCTCCGTTTACACCAATAATAAGAACAACCTGTAATGAAAAGAGTATTGTAGTAGGTAAATTAATAAAATTGATAAGCATGCATAATTATGCCCATCAAGATCTACTAAGTATGTATTAGATTATGTTAAGTAGTTGATTAATATGCTTAAGTTGATACTGAATGTGCAACTGACTTACTTTTCCCGCCAAATATACGGAATCAGGTGCTAAGTTAAGAAACTTTTCAATTGCAGATGCTGTGAAAAACTTCGATTTTTTTTTTGGTTGATGACAAGATAAGGCTCTTTTTAATAATGTCACTAATTTGGGATAGGTGTCGATATGTATGTCTTTTTTCATCTTTTTTGTTGCTTTTAGCATTGAATACGTACCTACTCCATGATTTCCTGGTCTCGGATAATTCAATAAAATATGCCAGTAAAACGTTTTCTGAGAAAGTTTTGGCTCCTTTAGCTAGTCGCCACGTGTTAAACATGTTACTGTTTCAAATACTTCTCGCGAGATGGTTGAGCGAGAAAGCTCATTTGCGCATTATTAATAGTTTCAGTCAATTCTGTTGGCATCAAATAAACTTCCTCGTCGCTAGAATCACTCATTTTAGGTTTTTCACTTGATTTCAAGTTTCTTGTTTTTAACCTAAGGTTTTAACAATATGACGTGAAAAGAAAATGGCGCGCGCAAAGCAAATTAAAAAAAAGTACACCAAGAAGGTTCCGAGTCTGAGTTTTTAACAAATTAAAAAAGGTATGATAAATTTGGCACCATGAAGGTAGAAGTAAATAGGTTTAATGATGTTTTGCATTCAGAAACTTAGTACACACGATGTTCTAAATTAAATTTACATTATTCTCTAGCGGATAAAAACGGCTTTTGTACTTAGATACCGAAGAGCAAAAATACTCTTTCCAAGATGGGGGGATGAATAGTAGATTATGCACCAAGGGGTTAAAGCCGTGCCTTACGTCACGGGCGGCATATTGAACCCTGAGCGTAACGAGGGATTGAGTTAACTCCCGAACGAAACGAGAGAGTTATGTAGATTCTTGAGTGAAGCGAGGAGTTCAAGCTGCCCAAGACGAAGACAGCCTTTATCCAAGAGGAGCATAGGTACTCTACTTTTCACACGTTCTGCGAGACAATAAAAAACTGCAGTATATATTGATTTGAATTTTGTGTTTGACCCTATAATGAGCATTGAATAGATGCACCATAGGCTGCTTGACTTTCGAGTTTCTGCTAAATGTTGGAAATAAACCAAAAGATTGGATTTCAACTCAGTCTTGACTCCTACTTTTGTTGTTCTCCATTGAAAAAAATCATCATATGCTTTTCGTATCTGTGTTGTGATTTTTCTGTAGTAGATTTATAAGTAATCTCTAAAACGCCTATTTTGATAAATTCTAGAGTAGAATCACTATTGCTCGACAGTTTTTGTCAACACGAATATTGCAATGAAATTCACTGAAAATCACAGCACCAAACATCGTCAGCGTTTTTCTTTTTTTTGAGTTCTGATTATGTTGGCTAGTTTGATTTTGGAACAAACCTCTTTAATTGCCATATGGGCATTTTTTTAATTAAAGTTTTCCACGAGTTTCCACACAAATTTGACGTTCCATATTCAAATCACTTTACACCCTTGGGAGTTTCATACAACTTTACCTCCCTTGGGAGGTAATGCTTTACTTTTCGTTGAGATTGCATGATATATAATAAGACATTGTTGAGCAAGGGGTGTGAGAAGTAGCTTATAGCACTCATTGACATTGCAGTAACGATAGCTATTAGCAGTAGTTTATTGCCACAAAATAGTTAAACTAGTGAAAGAACTTCCGTGATTTGACCAGTTGGTACTTTTAGAGATTATCCTTTACAAGCGCATAACCTTTTTATAATATTAAGTTTTATACATTTAAATTCCTTGTGGTCGTATATCTTAACATTAAACTGAATTTCTACACATTTTCGCTGTATACGACGGCTGGTTTTCACTTATAAAATAAAGTTCATCAACACACCAATTCAAATCAAAATTAATTTCAAATCGAACAATGTAAATTTCAAACTACAAAATGAAAGCTGTTTCCACTAAACGAACGTATTTCCTGAAATAGTTTCAAACGCATAGTTTTCAGTTCTCTGAATAGAATAGTTTTCACCTACCAAGTGGTATCTGATCCATATATAATTATCAGCCTTTTTATTATTTTTCCACTGCTGGGACACAGGCCTCCTCCCTGTGAGAGAAGGAATGGGCCTTAATCCAACACGCGGGCCCCGTTCGGGTTGGTGCATCTCACATGTCTTCGATTTTTAGCTCTACGACATGCCGGTTTCCCCACGATGTTTTCCTTCACCGTTTTAAGAGCAGTGGTGATGAAATAATTTACACAAAGAAAAGCGCCTACCTGGGTTCGGATATTACAACATTTTTCTTATGAGCCAAGTTTACGAGTTAAATAAAACCGCTCCAAATTGCTTAAAATATGAAACATTTCCAAGAGCAGAACATAATTATAATCACTCCTAATTTCACACCAAACTCAGAGCTAGCGCCAATTTTCCTCTAACCTAATATAGTAATTAAATCAATTCATTAATTTATTAAATTCATTATCTTCATCATTCATTGTCATTTTTAGTACACTGAATTGAATAGTAATTAGTGTTTATACATAGAAATACATCGGTTATTTTGGTAAGTATATTTTAAACTGATAGTTCTGTGTACGCCATGATGGAAATGTACAATTTGTAGTAGTGAGTTAGTCATTTCATAGGAAGTCGTGTATGGTGTGGAAGTCAAAGCAGGAACAAATGTGATTTGTATTTGTGTTTACGGTTTTGATTAATTTTGTTTGAAATCCGCCTTAAGAACGGTCAGATTATTTTCAAATGGAGGTTTACAGCTACTATAATAAGATTATACTTGATCATTTTCGTTCTATAAACTGTGTCTAACATAAATAGGGCGTTCTAAAAGTTCGCGGAATATTTTCCTTATAACTTGTTGTATTTTCAGGAAAACTTTTAGACTTCCCTTCGTGGCTTTAACCCAGTTTAAATCATAAAATTATCGCAATATAAGTGTGACAAATTGTTACACTTGCTAATTTGGTTAAATTAATTTCAACAGTCAATTGCATCACTTGAATCGCGTTTATTCTTTGTCCGTCATTTTATTTTTCAGAAAGCGGTGGTCATATTTAATTAGACTATCTAACTAAATCTTATTTAATTAGTCAAATATAAAATAATTAAGTACGGTTCTATTTAATTAACTACTATTAAATATCTTATTACTATCATAATGATACCAAAATAATAACACTCATAAACAACATTAAAACCACATCCGAAACAGCTATCCAGCGTCCGCTCAATAATTCATATTTATCACTACTTCTGTCGCCATCTTCAATTTGGGCGCTATCTCCCAGATATCTTGCCGTTAAGTCCTGGTGGGTCACGTTTGTTCCCCACCCCTTTCGCCCGATATATAGCTGGGACGTGCTAACCCCCCATGGCCCATGTTTAATGGACTGCAGACTTTGAAAACAAACCGGTGGATGTCTTCGAGTTTATTCCGAGTAATTTTCTTCTATTGTTTTGTTAAATTATCTTTTGCTTCTGATGCTGTAAATGTTTCTGCAATTGTGTAGAGTTTAGAGTTATTTGAATGGAGGAAAATGATCGATGTTGAGTTTTTATAATCATGGATGCCGCAATTTATTAAATAAAGTGCAGAAAGTTAATTTACATTTAAGTAGATTGTTTTATAGGAGAATGGGCAATTCTTTATATTATGTGGTTGGATAGATCTCTTCGAAGCAATTATTTATCTTTGACATTCTCAATTATACCTAAATTGATTGGACCTAAACAAATAATATAATAATTATAATATTTTATATGTATATATAATACCTAAATATTTATTATTATTTTGAACTTTTTATGGTTCCGTTCCTCAAAAGACAAACTCTTTTAGGATCACTTCGTTGTTTATCTGTCCGTATGTCAAGACCTTTTTCTCTAGAAGGCCTGGAGATATCAACTTGAAAATAATATGATTTAGTTCCTTTCAGCTGTGAAAAAATCAAACTTCTAAATCAACGTGATCATAATATATACCCGTTTATGTGGCATATTTGAGGAATCGTAAGGGAATAAAAACCGAAAGGGTACTTTCCTTTGACCTAGACCCCGAAGAGCAAAGTTAATTTTGTGTCTACATTAGAGCAATTTTTGGATGTTTCATCTCTTATGAACGTAGCGTAACGTAAAGTTACCTAATTATTTTGGTGAATGTAGCCATTTTGTGTTGGTGGTGTGCGCTAGTCCGACTCACACTTGGCCGGTTTTGTTTTACTTCAAAATCCTTAGAAGTACACAAGGTAGACGGAATATAGAAAATACTAAACAAAACCAAACTTGCGAAGTGAACGATTTGGGATCTATCACCGGATTCTTTTCGACGTCAACCAATTAAGAAAAATAAAATTTGATAAAAACTATCTTTTGAAAAAGAAAAAGAGGCTACGATATATTTTAATCTATTTCATAATTCACCTCCTCAAAAACATGGCTATTTTCTACTTGAAGCTTTCTGCTCACCGCTAAACTGCCTCTAAATTACTTTTCTATTGTTTTCTGTAATTTTCGTGTCGGTGTTTACCTGTAACAAATGTAAAAAATACTCATTAATTTAACATAACACGTAACCCCCGAAGAGTTAGGCAGGTATGCACCTATAGTACCTGCACCCACTTTCTACTTCTCACTCAATGATTACCCATCATACCTTTCAGCCGAAAGGTACTCAAACATTGATATAATTCAGTGTATTGATGGGTCGTCATGTCCCGACAAGCCTGAATGAGCGGTCGCTTAGCGGGACTTAGATAACTTTGAAGAACTTCTTCACTGAATGGAGAATAATGTAGATGGTGAAAACAGATAATTTTATTGTGAGATGTGGCGTTTGGAGAAGTTTTTAGGTAAAATGTTTACTTTGTTGTGATAATGAAGTGATGTTAAATATTTAAAGAGATTACATTTCATAGCAATTAATGTACCATAAAAATTTTCGTGAAACACAGGACCGATCGATATGATCAGTCAGTCGACTCGGGTACCTAGCTGTGATCATAACTGAGTCGGGGAAAAGTGTTTTCTCGATAGTCCATCAATAAATAAATAGACTGGAAAACTTACTTAAACATACAATTATAACCCTTGTCTACAAAGGTTGTCTGTTGCTGCTTGATTATTGATGTAAGCAAACAAACGTGCTTTTCTCCTGTAGGATGATGTAGTAGGTAAGTCTAGTAAATATGTGTGAAGATTTCGTTTAAGACATTATTCTCTCATATCCAATAATACAAATATAACAGCCTATTAGTGTCTCACCGTAGATCTAAAACCTCATCTCATATAAAAAAGAGGCGAGCATGAAACACCACGTTTATCCATATCCAAAATAAAAAAAAAAACTAATTACAAGCATATAACACCCATAAAACGAAACAGATTACCCTAACCTCCACAAAAAAAGAAACACAGACAATGTCCTCAAATTATCCTGGACAGTCTATGTCCCTATCATTTGTTAGCTATAATAAAAACTGTCTTGCCTGCCAGTACGTGTCCCGATTCACAATGGAGGTTATACACGACGCGCGGTGAAACCCCAACTGAATGTTAGACTGTGTTTTAAAGAAAGCCTGATTAGAATTCTTGGCTACGTCGTCGTCGGCGTGTTTTTGAACGGTGTGTCTAGTTTGTTTGTTAAAAGAATGTAGGTGGTTTGTGTAAAGGATAGAGGTTTGCAAGAAGGGCTATTAGAAGCATTTGTAAGAGGATGCATTATTTTAATACAATGTTTTACAGATGTAAAATTAATTGTTTCCAAAAGGTAATCTCTGGATGCACGGATCTGATTAAGAAAAACTTTCACAAATAGTGTGGTATTCTACTGTACAGATCCACATCTTTTAGCCTATTTACGTTTTATAATACTATACGAACCATAGATAGCAAAAAATTTCTAAATCTATGATACGAACCACACTTCTTTATCTTTTGAAATTTTATCAACTCATGTGACTCACTTGTATGTATTATTTGATACTGTTATCACCTGAAAAGCATACTTTAAGTTATTTCCGATTGTTTTAACATCCACTTAATACATTTGTAAAATCTTAGAATATTTCGTACTCTGACATTTTCATTTGATCTGACATCTGTCTGTCCAATTTATTTTCTAAAGCCATAGACATAATATACCATGGATATTTCTTCTTCTCCACCTTTTACAAAGCTCGTTGTACATTATAATAATAATAAGGGCAGCGGCAGAATGCCGTACTGTAAACCGTTTTTTATTCATTCTGGTCATGATTACTTATAATTGAGATTTGAATTTGAAATTCGGAAGATATGACACTGAACGAGGAAAAACCGGCATCAGTTTTTTGAGTTTGATTCTGGCTGTGAACGCCGAAAGTCTGTTTTATTACTGAGAATTACTTAGATCTTAACTATCTTATCTGCAAACTCTCTAAACTGTAATATTCAGCTTGTGAATGAGTGATAAAAATCTCTAAAAACAAAAAAATAATAGCTTTTGGATTCTTAAGTGTACTTTTACTGCTAATAAAAATCGATGTGCCAGTCCGGTACGTGGTGCATGAGCTGCGTCAGTCAAGTCTAGAGCGACGCGCGCGGCTACAGAGCGCCCGCCAGCAGCACGCCCAGATTCTGAACCCGCCTACTTGACCTTCTACCTGAGACGCCACAGCCCAGCTCATACTAATACCTTGCTGCCTGCCTTCCTGTCTACTTGACAACTTGCTTTTCCTGCCCGTTTTGCCTACTTGTCCATCGTGGTGTCTGCTCACCACCTGCCTACCTCAAGCATTCCACGACTTTGAAGAGTTCCTGACCGTCGGCTGCCTGCTTAGCTGTCGACCATAAATAACCCACGACATGCGAAGCCGGCCCTAAGTTTTAATACTCAATATCTTTCTTTTCATAGCTTAAGGTTACACTAGTCAATCATTCTTCCATACAAACGTAGTCTGGCGATTACTTCACTGTTTGACGATGTACGTTCAAAATAAAAATAATGATATCAATTTGTATCATCATTATCTAGCCCTGTATGGAAACAAAAAAGTGAAAAATCAAATATTTGAAAGTTATGAGCGTTGAAAGTTCCATATTTCAACACTAATTTTAACGCATCTTTGGGCGGAAATAAATACCATAAGAAGAAGAAAAATTGCAAAACGGCCTCCATATAGGGATAGATTAGTAATTCAACAAAGCAAATAATTTTATTTTGAGAATATATATTCAGTTCTTTTTTCATGATATCTAGACTACCAAAGGTCTGTTTATAAAATTTCACGCGCTCGTTTTCGTCTTATATCATCATCCATTTCGATATAAATTTGCAAAAGTGCTAATTTGTACGCGAACTAGCTTCTTACTGCTCACCATAGCATCTATCTCTTTCGCACGTGTTGTCGGATGAAAAACTATGCATTTTAACCTCGCGCACAAAATAGTTCGCGTCGTCGACTAGAGGAACCTTAATTATTTAAATAATTCTTATTTTTTTATTAACGTGGCAATAGGAAGATGCAATACGGTCGGGTGCCATAGGATACATTTTATCGCTAATAAATGCTATGGATAGGCTATCGGGAGCATGAGTAGGCATAGTAATTTAAATATGTATAAATGTTATTTTTTTGTAGCTATCTCAGTGAAAAATAAACATTACCTTGATCGAAATAAACGACACCATGATTAAAGAGAACGACTCGCTTGAAGAAACTGGAAAAACTGATTGCTAGAAATAATAATCGTGTCGCAAAACCCCCTAACTACGTCCCCAATTAAAAGCAAAATAGAATCTCCGAAGCAAAGCTGATCAAACAGGCCACCTCATTAATTACCAGTTCAAAAATCAACACTCGACGCAATGAAAATCACTGAGCGGAATCGAAATTACAAAGTTGCGAGAGATAAAACGGTCGCTTTTCTATGGGGCGCTGCTCCTGTCGCGGACAGAATTACTACCGACCACGAGGCTTGGGGAGGCAAGACAAGGGAGGTTTCGGAACCCAGCGGATGGCAGGGGAAGCCCACAGACGAGCTAATTATTATTCTTTGTGCGACTGACAGTCGGCAAAAAGCCTTGTGTTCGGAAGTTGGTGACAACAAGCGACGGCCAGCGGAAATATTGTTCGCTGCCTTGTAATTAAATTGTGTATCTATTTGAGGTTTACTTGTATTTCATTACAATTCTGTGGTTGTGATTTTTCGGAGTGTTTTTTGAGGTTAAGGAAAATTTAAAAGGAAACCGAAGTCGCTTTGATGTGCCGCGCTCTTTTTTAATGTTCTTTTCCTTATCAGTTCATCTTGCCAGACAATTAAATCAACAATGTCTTAACATAAAACAAGTGTTTTTCTCTATCCAATATCAAGATTATCGGTTGTGTGAGGTCAGATTAGCAGTCACTTTATGGAAAATACTAGAACTCAGCTGGCATCCGGTTACACTGGCAGACGATCCCAACATAGTTGGAAAAAGGCTATACAGACCAGTGCCGAAGCCTTTGAAAATGGTAAAAAGTGACAAAAAATAACAGTAAGATGAAACCCATTGAAAAAGGAACAGAATATAACAAAAATAAAAGAAAAATAATTTACGGGCGATCTGATGTCGGGAAGTGCTAGAGGGTGAGTTTTTAAGGGTAGAAAACGGTTTAAAACGTTTTTTTGGTTTTCCTTCTAACTAACTTATTATAACACATAGCTCTGTACTAAATCATCGACCCTGGTCTAGTACTGATGATGATCAGATTGATTTCACTACTAACTGCTTGGTTTTCCTTCTAACTAACTTATTATAACACATAGCTCTATACTAAATTATCGACCCTGGTCTAGTACTGATGATGATCAGATTGATTTCACTACTAACTGCTTGGTTTTCCTTCTAACTAACTTATTATAACACATAGCTCTATACTAAATTATCGACCCTGGTCTAGTACTGATGATGATCGGATTGATTTCACTACTAACTGCTTGGTTTTCCTTCTAACTAACTTATTATAACACATAGCTCTATACTAAATTATCGACCCTGGTCTAGTACTGATGATGATCAGATTGATTTCACTACTAACTGCTTGGTTTTCCTTCTAACTAACTCATTATAACACATAGCTCTATACTAAATTATCGACCCTGGTCTAGTACTGATGATGATCAGATTGATTTCACTACTAACTGCTTGGTTTTCCTTCTAACTAACTTATTATAACACATAGCTCTATACTAAATTCCCTTAGAATTACTACCACACATAATAGAAATTAGAAATATGTTCACACTCATGAGTACCAGGAGCACAGAACACATGGAGAGTTCTTAACATCTTCCTAAATTCAAAATTATTCTTGTACTAACTTACATCTATCCTAAATTGCCCTAAAATTAACCACCGCAAAAGAAATTATAACACTGTTCACACTCATAGGTACCAGGAACACAGAGCACATAGAGAGTTCCTAACTATCTTCCTAGTTCCAACACTATTTGCCCAGGAGCTAACTTTGTACTGTGGATGACATTCCACAGTTTAATTCAATTTTAGGTGTCTCAGTATGGGAAGTGAGTTAAGTGGCTGTGGAATATGGAGAGGGTACTTGCATAACAGCATTCATATAGTATGGAGAGAGTAGGTATGCTTTAGCATACATTGCGGGTTTCGTACTTTCGTGAGGATGGAGCGATGGATGTTGTAGTTAATGACGTTATTAGAATGCCATATCATAGTTTTTTACATGAAACGTAAAACAACAGCATACGGGGTACTTCATCCGAAATTGTAGCGTAACGAAAGAGTATAAATCGTATCGCTGAAATGACTGCCTCCTTTGTTCTCGCCGCCCCCGACAGCCGTTGCTGTCCCTCTGATGGACAAAGGCCTCCCCTAAGATCGTCAAGTTCATATTGCTTCATAGTTTATTTCATATCTTCAATCATACCATTTCTAATCTTTCACTCAGCACTCAAGATGCTATGAAAATCCTGTATTATTACCATACTCCTTCAAATATAAAATCTAACAAAAAATATACTGAAAGCTTATTTCTTTAATGGCGTACAGGAAGAAAATATAATAAAGATAACAAAAGATTCTGATGTCGTTAACTGACGGAACAAATAAAGAACAACATCGTTTATATTAACTCATAAAAACAACTAACAACGTCATTAGATATTTTAAAGTATAGATGACTGGCCGCAAAGATATCTTTACTCAAAAAAGCTTATGGTCACCCTCCTGGCCACAAAAAGAACGACAATAAAAAACTGTAAGAATTTATTAGCGACCAACATGCCCAGACCCGTGACAAGAAAATGAACTAAATTCAAAACACAAAATCCGACACACAGATATAATTATCAAAGCATACAGCGCCTCCATAATGTGTCAAAATAGACTGGCTGCCTTGCACGAGGTGTATGCACAATATTTCATCCTTCAACAAACACTGGTTGTCTAGACTGTAGACTTTGAAATTACTTTCTAAATTTCTATTCGCGAAGTACGTGAGAATTTTTCGAAAGTAGGCAACAGTCATTTGTTTTCATGGATAGTAACTTGGTAGGTAGCTAAGTTTCAGGTTTTGTTCTTGTTGAATTTTATATTAGGTGCCTATTGATAATGTGATTTCTTTCGCTTTAACTTAGAGAGTTAGAAGAGAATATAGAAGAAGCAATTTACTTATTTTTAGGGTTGGGATTAAAACTGAGAATATTCCATAATAAAACGAGCAATATTTGTAAAACCAAAACGGCCCTAAAGATTTCGATAAAATTGCCAATATGGGGTTTTTTCGAGAGCGAAAAATCGATCTAGCTAGGTTGAAAAAATTGTTTGTTCTTTTTTACCAAAGCAGAGTTCGGTTGCCCATGTACTAATATAAGCTCTTTACTTGCCTTATGTAAACTAATCTGTACTAATATTATAAAGAGGTAAAGTTTGTGAATTTGTGACGTTGTAATCTCTGGATCTACTGAACTGATTTTAAAATTTCTTTCATCAGTAGAAAGCTACATTATTCCTGAGTGTCATAGACTATAATTTATTTTTCATTAGGGATCCTTATGAAAATTGCAATATTGTAACCGAAAGAAGCAAGATGTTGCCTATGAAATTCATTATTTGGCGTGCGCTGAGAAAACTATTGATGATTCATAAAAATTATGCTACTTGACTAAAGTACTCATTATTATCTACAATAAAGTCTATGAGAGAATATATCTAACTTCCATAGTTAAGTCATAATAGCAGCTTTTATGTTCTAAATTTTAATTAGATCGCCGGTAGAAACAAAAGTTGGTTACTGCATTGTAGTATAATTCTTATTAAAATAAATAGTTTAACAAATTGGTAGGTCGCTAGGATAGGTAACGCAGGGTAGGTAGGGCAGGGTGGGTAGGGCAGGTAGGGTGGGGTAGATAGGGTAAGGTTGGGTAGGTTAGTTAGGGTAGGATAGGTAGGGTAGGTAGGTAGGGTAGGTATGGTAGATAGAGTAGGTAAGTGGGTGGTAGTTAGGTATCCAGTTAACGGAAGCGAAGCCGCGAGGGTCAGCTAGTATTATATATGGTTTGATTATTTATATCATTGTAAAAGGCAATATCTGGTATTACAGATGCGATTATGAAAATTATTTATTTATTGAAAGCTGTGTTATCTCTGAGTGAGCTGGCTATCTCTCCGGAAAACGCACGGTTCCTGATCAATAGGCAACGTGACCGAAGCCGCGAGAAAAATCTAGTTATAAATGTGATAAAAGCATTTGATGAGAAAACAAAGAGATTGGTATCGAATAAGTATGTTTTTACTAAAACATCTTTGAAGTCTATTTTTTATAAAACTTAAATAATTATGAATACAAAATTATCAAAACGACATAAACAGACAATTGATTCAACATCGTTGTATATTTCTATATTAAATTTTTATGTAAGAATACGCTCAGTAGCAAAGCGACCTAAGTCAACATTTTACGATTCCGAGTTTATTTGAAAACGGGTTTTAATTACGTTTGTTTACCGTTGAGTTTCGTTATTTATGTTTTAAGTGGTACGTCATTATGCTGTATTGAGGAGGGTATTCATTATACACAAAGGGAAGGAAGAAAACATTGATTAAATTAATTAAAGTAATGGGCAGTAAAGTTTTTATTGCTTGTTTTTATCACTAATTAAACCAGCTATATTATTATTTTTACTGGAAATTATACCTTTTGTTACCTTTTATTACACCGTTATTTAAAAAAACAACTTTATAAAAGTTAATAGCTGAACCCCGCGGCTTCGCTCACGTCATCTGGCTACCTACCTATCATCTACCTACCTTCCTTATCAAACATACCTACTCTACCCACCTACCCTACCCTACCTAACCGACCCTACCCTACCTACTCTACCGTACCTACACTACCCTACCTACCTACCGATCTAAGTAAAATTTATAAAATAAAAGCTTCTATTGTGACTTAACTATGATAGTTAGATAAATTCTCTCATATTCATACTTTTTGTAGGTAATAATGAGTAAAGTACTCGTAAACTCATATAATGAGTAAAGTACAAAAATCATGTAGTACATAATTTTTATATATCATCAATAATTTTCTCAGCGCACGCCAAAGAATGAATTTTATGGGCAACATTTTGCTACTTTGGGTTATTTTATTGCAATATTAAATTGGATTTCTATTTTTTTGGAAACAAATTATAGCCTATGACACTCAGAAATAATGTAGCTTTCTACTGGTGAAGGATTTTTTTAAATCGGGTCAGCTTCGCTTGGGGGAGGGTCTTGCGTTCACAAACTCGTGCTTTGTATCCAGCAACATGCCTCGCGTTGCTCGCTCATTCGCTTGCTTGCTGGGTCTGGCTTTGTAGACGCAGGATTACCTTGCCTTACTCCTTATGAGACGGCAAGGTGGCGTGGTCTTGAGACGTCGGTGGTCGGTGGTCGGATGCGCTTAATATTAACGAGCTGTGTGTCGCCGTCATGGCCGAGCCCTTCATGGACATGACGCAGGAGCAAGCGGAGGGGATCCGACAAACCATTGAGGACCAGCTCCGGGCTCTGCTGAAGGCAATTCCTGAACCGGCCACTCTAACCCAAAATACCGCGATCCAATTCAGAGGTCGGGCCCACTACGCCGAAGGCGTCCTCAAAACATGGTGCGAGGACGAATTCACACTAGCCTGGCTCATGCGGGTCATAAATAACACATCGTCCCCGTTACCGGGGACCAAACTCACCGTTCGGCCTCAAGCCGACATACCCAAGAAGGCATTTTGAATGCTGTATGTCCCCGAGAACAGCGAGATCACTTCAGACCACTTCAGACCACTTCAGACCGGGATGCTGGCGAGGCAGAACCCCAACTTGAAAATTATCACCTGGACTCTGACATACGTAAAGGTTAGTCAGGAGCCACCGAGTACCTGTCTCTTCTTTCGTGTGCCGGAGTTCATGGTAAAACCATAAAAGACCAGCAGAGGCGACTATACTACTTGTACCTCATTTGTAGTATATACATCCGGTTCCTGAAGGAGGGTAGAACCAAGGAGGATGACGCTGCGCCATCAACCTCAACAACCTCGGCTTCGCCTGGGGCGGAGCTTGATCCGCCGCTGCCTGGGCGTTCCCCGTTGCCTCTCGCGACGGGGACCGCTGGGGAGACGGTGGAACCGGCGACTTCTATGGCAGCGCTTGAGGTCGACTCAACTGAGGGATCAACACGGGATCCGCCTTCGCCCGGACTAACTTCGGACGAGAACTTAAAATCAAAATCAAATCAAAATCAAAATAGTTTATTTCAAATAAACCTTAAAGGTTCTTTTGAATTGTCAAACAACAAAAAAATATGACTCTAGTTGCAAATTCGCAAACGTCAGTAGATCTCAATGGAGAAGAATTTGCAAGAAACTCCACGGACACTCTTTTCCATCAGTTTCAATTACAAGTTTTTGGTTACATCATTCTTGTTAAAAAATAAATACATATATGTGAGAACGATGCAAAAAGACGTGCACGTAAAAGCGTCTAGAGTAACAAACAATTTCAACATAAAAATGCAATGACAGGCCGAGGCAGCTAAGTTATGACCAATCCCAACTGATGGCGCCCGTTCACGAACATGACGCATGGATCGGCACCACTCAGCTCAACCAGTATGGAGGGAACCGAATGATCCAACACATGTGCCACCATCAGAGAGAAATTAGAGAGAGCATGACACACTCAAATGCCAGGCCAGGGGAATGTGGGGAGGTATTTTATTGTAACATTTTATACAGTACCCCATAAAAGATGATGCTACTCGTACTTTAGCCAGCCTGAAACCTGGTTGGATTAATTGGTCCCTATTTCTAGTAACATAATTATGTCTGTCGCCGTTTTTACTGAAAAGATGTAAATTTTTTCTTACGTACATGATGTTTTCATAAATATATTGACAAGGAACCGTCATGATGTTAATGTCCTTAAACAGTTCCCTTAGAGAATCGCGCCGGCGAAGATTGTATATCGCTCTGATGGCTCGTTTTTGCAGAATAAAAATTGACTCAATGTCTGCAGCCCTTCCCCATAGTAAGATACCGTAAGACATTATACTATGAAAGTAACTAAAATAGACTAGCCTCACGGTATCTACATCAGTAAACTGACGAATTTTTCTAACAGCATAAGCTGCCGAACTTAGCCGCCCTGCAAGTGATATTAAATGAGGACCCCATTGCTTGATACTAATATTAATTGACACTAACAATTATGTTGGTAACCACTTTTGTTTGACAAAAGATAGATTTTTCATTGATAGGTACTTTCTTTCAAAGTACTGTAAACGACAGATAGCTGTGTCGCTATCATATTATTTTTCTATTACAGCCAAGAATTTGGCTAAACAACTTGCTTCTATTGAGCAATGCCAAGACATGTTATTTAATTCAGCCAATGATTTGGTATCAGAAATTGATATTGATAATAATTTAAATTAGAAATTAAGACAATAGAGACAACCTCTTGCAAAAGTTTACAAATTGAAAATTGCAAAATAAAATCACATAAAAGTTTAAAATCAGTAAATAGTATTAACCTGGTGCATCAAAATATTCAAGGATTTATGAACAAAGATTTAGAAGTAGAATTATTTATGAACTTTAACAGTATTGATATTCTTTGTATAACAGAACATTGGCTTAAAAGCCACCAGTTATTGTTCAATTTTAAAAATCACCAGGTTGGTAGTACATTCAGCAGAGTTAATGCTATACATGGGGGCTCATTGATTTTAGTAAGTAACCAGCTTAAATTTAAAGACCGTAAGGATATTGTGAGCCTATCGGTTGAGCGGACAGTCGAAATAGCTTGTATAGAATTGGAGCAGTTTATTGTATTAAGTGTATACAGACCCCCTTCAGGATTGTATGACTGCTTTGAAAAGGTAATGGATGAAGTGTTACACAAGATTTGTAACTCGAATAAATCCATTATCACTTGTGGTGATTTTAATGTCAATTTATTAGAGGACTCAGGTTCTTGTAATAAAATATTAAGTCTGTTTCAGTCCTACAATCTTGTAAACCTATTTCTGGAGCCCACAAGAATAACCCCTACTAGTGCCACATGTTTAGATAATATTTATACTAATGTTATACCAGTCCACAAAGAAATTATAAATTTACTAGATTCTGATCACTGCGGGCAGAGGATTACTATACCTAACTAAAACAACAACAAAAAGGATATCACTGTTAACCCCAAAACTGCAAGTCGCTTGGCAGCGTTTAAAGTTAAACTCATTAAAAAATTACCAATTTTGTCAACTCATGCTGATCCAAATCATCTATATGATGATTTTTTTAATATGTACTGTAAACAATTTAATTCTACCTTTATTCCCAAGACTATCTCAGTTAAAGATAATGCATCATTCAGTGATTGGGCCACCATTGGTATTCATAAAAGTAGGAAACGGCTTTATGAGTTCTACAATGAAAGGACTTATGTCAATACTGCTGAATTTAATTTATATGTTAGAAATTATTCAAAATTATTTAAAAAAGTTTGTTGTTTGGCCAAGTCGCGTTATTTGAGTTCAAAGATTAAAAACAGTAGTAACGTTATTAAAACGACTTGGAATATTATTAATAGTGAAACGGGAAGATCTGGTAACCGAAATATTGACTACAGCCTGTCTATTAATGATAAAATCATAAAATCAGACTCACAAGTCGCAGTGGCCTTTGAAAATTTCTTTTCAGATATTCCCATTTCAACTACTAAATCCCTAAACTCATCACCTTCTGTTGCTGAGTCTTTGCTAAAAGAAAATGTTGATGTTTGCGATTCGGAATTTCTTTTTGAACATATTACTTGTAGAGACATAATTAAAACCTTTCACACTTTAAATGTTAAAAAGACTGCAGATCTGTGGGGTCATTCTGTAGAAGTTGCTAAATCTATTATTGATATTGTCGCACCTAGTTTAGCTATTATCTTTAATAATTGTATCGACTGTGGGGAGTTTCCTGACCTTATGAAAAATAGTAAAATAATACCATTGTTTAAATCAGGTAGTACATCAGACCCTACAAATTATAGACCTATTTCAGTACTACCTACGTTTAGTAAAATATTTGAGAAATTAATTTTAGAGCAATTGCAAAGATTTTTTAATAAACATAAATTATTACATAGCAAACAGTTCGGTTTTACAAGGGGTCGTTCAACTACTGATGCCGGTGTTGAGCTTTTAGGACATATTTATAATGCATGGGAAGATAAGTGCGATGCCTTGGGAATCTTTTGTGATTTGTCCAACGCATTTGATTGTGTTCTTCATGAAACGCTAATCAGGAATCTCCGCCACTACGGAATCCGGAACAGCGCTCTGGATCTTCTTACTTCATACTTAAGTAATAGGATTCTGAGCGTTGACGTTAGTGGAAAAAGATCTCCCGGAGCTATAGTAACGATGGGCGTCCCGCAGGGCTCGATTCTTGGTCCTTTCTTGTTTCTTATTTATATTAATGACTTGCCATACCTCATAAAGGATAACCATGATATAGTGTTGTTTGCGGATGATACTTCACTTTTGTTTAAACTTAAACGTCAGCAGCTGGTTACTGACGATGTAAATAGCGCGATCTCAAAAGTAGTTCACTGGTTCAATGTTAATATTTTACTACTTAATGAAAAAAAAACCAAATGCATTAAGTTTACCCTACCTCACGTTGGGCAGGTGAAAACTGATGTGTTGGTAAAGGGCGAAGAATTGAAATTGCAAATTGCAAATTTGTAGTACCTGCAACAAGGCTCACGAAAATAGGTGGCTCGTTTAGATGTCAATGTGTGCGCTTTTATAATAAGCTTCCAAGCCACGTACAAGATCTAAGTCTTTTTTTTTTTTTTTTTTTTTTTTTTTTTTTTTTTTTTTTTTATTGATTATAGGCTTGCGCTTGACCACTATCTCACCCGATGGTAAGCGATGATGTGGTCGACGATGAAGCACGCTTGCCTAGAAGAAACCTATTCACTCTTGACTAAAAAAAAATAAAACATTCATTAAAATAAATAAAACAAAACATTCAAAACATTCATTAAACGTAAGTTGTGCCAGAAAGCGTTTTATACAATTAAAGATTACGTTGAGGACAAACAGGCTTGGGATTGAGCTGCTCCAGTTAATTTTGATTTTTTTTATATTTTGCACCATGAATTTTCTTTTTTTTTATTTTTTTGTTTTCTTGCAATGACAAGAATATTTACTTTTTAAAGTATTATATTATTTTATTTTAAGTTCTTTTTTTTTCTTAATTGTTGTGAATGTGAAGACTATGTGGATCATACTTTTTGTTTGTTTTTAATTTTAATTTATCTAAGTTAGTTTTAATCATGGTCGTGCAGTTTGAGTAGTTTGTGCGGCCTACCCGAATGTCCTTTCTTTGGTATTGTTCGCCGAATCCTTGAGCTCCTTAATTTCTGAGTTGAGCTGCACGGTTATTGACAAATGCGTGCACTGACTGGACAGGTCCACTCAATCTGGCTGGTTCTTTCCTCAAAAGACCATTTCAGACTTCAGTCTACATGGTCTTCACATGATCTAACCAAGATTTTGTCTGGACTTTAAAAGAGACTGTGACCTCTGAGTTTGTTTCGGCCTTTCTTCTCAGAGTAGTCAGATAGGAAACGCCGACTTCATCTAGTTTTAAAAATATGATCGACATGTAAAAGTGTTTGTACAAACCTACTTACAGAAATAAATCATTTATCATTTATCAACCTTGAGTCTAGCGTGATCCCCAGGAATACCGTTTTATCGACAAATTCTAGCTTCTCCCTACCCAAGATAATGTCACAATCAGTACTTTTGACATTCGGCAAGGCAAATTTTACGCACTTAGTCTTTTTAGCATTTAAAACTAAATTATTAGCCGTGAACCAATTTTGAACCTGTCGCAAGACGTCATTTACGTCGTCAACGTTACTCGTACGTCTATTTATCTTAAAAATCAAAGAAGTGTCATCAGCAAATAACACCATGTTTAAATTGTTATTCAATAGATGGGGTAAATCGTTAATGTAGACTAGGAATAAGAAAGGATCCAAAATTGAACCCTGGGGTACCCCCATTTTCACGGTTAACCAGGACGAATTGACACCGTTTATTTGGACTAATTGCTGTCTATCATTTAAATAAGATTTTACTAAACTCAACACTGATTGGCCTAGCCCGTAATGTTCAAGTTTCATAAGTAATGTTACATGATTAACGCAATCAAACGCTTTCAACAGGTCGCAGAAAACACCTATAGCATCTTGTGCCTCTTCCCACGCATCAAAGATGTGTTTTAATAAGGTGACACCAGCGTCGGTCGTACAACGTCCTTTGGTAAAACCATACTGTTTATCGTGTAGGATGTTATTCGTATTAAAATGAATGAGCATTTGATTTAGCATTATCTTTTCAAATATCTTGCTGAAAACCGGCAGCACCGATACTGGTCTATAATTATTCGTGTCTTTACTGTTTCAAAAAGTGGTATAACCTTACTATGTTTCATTAGATCCGGGAAGACTCCTTGATCTACACACAAATTAAAAATTAAAGCTAAGTACGGCGCTATAGTCTGAATAATGGAGGTACAAACTTTGATGGACATCCCCCATAGATCTTCCGTCAGTTTGATCTTGATTTGCTTAAAAGCTTTTATTACTGATATTTTTAAATTCAGTCGGGCAGGCTGAAACGTTAGCGTTTAATAAACCAGAAGCAAGCGAGGGCGAAGAATTTAAGGTTTCAGTAGTTTTAATTGGGATACTGGTAAAGAAATTTACAAATTCTTGAGCAACTATTTTGTTATCTCTAATAAGTCCATGTGTAGTTTCAAGCGTGTAATCAGTATTGTTTCTTTTGTTCCTATTCGCTTCATTGTTTATAATTTTCCAAACTGTCTTGATTTTATTTTCTGCGGTTTTAACCTTATTGCCAATGTATAAAGCCTTAGCTACTTTACACGTATTTCTAAAAATTCTTGAATATGTAGCAACATACTTATTAAAAGTTTCAGTGTTAATATAAGGCTTAAGGCCTTACAGCTCGTAAAGTCTTTCCCTACTTTTCCTGAGTCCTTTAGTCGCCCAGTCACTGAATAAAAACTTAGGGCTTATAGTTTTAGTTTTCTTCTTAAAAGTGTTATTGAACTCTGTTTGAACTACTGAGAAAACTTTTTTATATAAAATATTACCATCATTCACTGTGAGGTCTTGATCACTTAACTTACTCATTAAAGTGCTGTTAAATTTATTTAATTACCAGATGTTATTGGTCTGGATTGAATCTGCACTTGTTGTATTGATATGTTGGCCTCAAAGGTTACCAGTAGCCCACTATGATCCGAAGGCAGACAATTATAATGGCTTTGTCTAAGTAGTTGCAACAACAAAAAACATTATCAATACATGTAGCAGTAGTCACAGTTGTTCGGGTTGGTTCCATAAACACATGTGACAAATTAAATGATTTGAAGAGATTTAATAATCTACTGCTCTCTGAATTATTTTCTAAAATATTTATATTAAAGTCACCGCAGATTATGACTAGTTTATTACCAGTTGCAAGTTTTGCCAAAACATCTTCCATCACTGATTCAAATATTGAGTAGTTTCCATAATTGGGGGGTCTGTAAACGCACACTATAACATGCTTATCCAGCTCAACGCAGGACAGTTCAACATTATGTTCGACTGATAGATCTACAATATCTTTACGAGGTTTTGATTTAATACCATTTTTAATTAATATGAGTGAACCTCCACGCAACATAATATTTCGGTTAAAACAACTGCCAACGATATAATTTTCATAGTTAATTAGCATTGCATGATCTTTCAGCCAATGCTCAGTAAAACAAACAATTTCAAACATTGTTTTTTCTAAAAACAGTTCTATTTCCAATTGCTTCGCAGAAAAACCTTGCATATTTTGATGGAATAATTTCAAGGAATTCTGCTTAGCCCCTTTTTTTAAATTAACTAAGTGTGAGCATGAAGGTACCTTCTTGACGGTGGATGTACTCTTAACTATTTCGTTGTTGGTACCCTCCCTTGTCCTACAAACTAGTTTAAACTATAATTATTAATAGCAGAAGTGCTAACGTTATTAAACTTATTGACAACCTGTAAATTAGTATTACTACTAATAACTGCTTTTCGTCAGAGGAGAGAAGTAAAGACAAGGACAGCGAGCCCTGCTCCTCTCCTTTGCGGGACGACTAGGATCCTGCAGACCAACCTCCAGCACAGTCAAACTGCTTCGGCTACTTTACGCAGAGTATTGGAGAATCAACAAGAAAGACCATCCCCCTCATCCAGGAGCCGTGGATTAGAAGCGGCAAAATATGCGGTCTTGCTAACATCGGAGGTATCCATAACCTTTTAATTAACCAGCGCTCCACAGCGTGGTCTCACGCGTAGGAAATGCTCTCAAAAACTAAAATCCAACCCTAGGTGCGTCATTGATTTCGAAGGTGCTTTCGACAAAACTAACTTCACCACCATCGGGCAGGCACTCTCCACACACGGTGTTGCGCCGACGCTCGTAGAATGGATTAACAACATGCCGTGCTTTTCAATTTACTGTGAACACAACCACACGAGGAATCGTGAGTAGGGGCTGCCCACAGGGTGGGGTGCTGTCACTACTTCTGTGGAACTTAGTCGTGAATGAGCTCACTGCAGAGCTCAACGCCAGCAGTCTATACTCGGTAGGATACGCAGATGACATAGCTATTCTAAAGGCCTTCAAAATAATCGAGAGCTGGTGCACAAAGCACTATAGGTTTACCCCTCAAAAACAGCACTACTAACATAATGTTCAATAATTAATGAAGTTTTGGACCGCACAGGTTTCAAAACTTTCCAAAACAGAATTAACACTTAAAAAAGAGGTCAAGTACTTGGGGGTGATCTTTGATAGCAAATTGCTTTGTAACAAGCATCTTGACTACAAACTCAACAAATGCACAACCGTACTCTACCAGTGTAAAAAAATGTTAGGAAAAACATGGGGGCTCTCCTCAAAGATTACTCTGTGGCTATACACAGCGGTGATTTGGTGTGGTGCGGTGGTGTGGTTTGGTGGACGCGGACAGAACTCTCGACCACCATCACCCGATTCCAACGGTTCCAGCGACAGGCCTCTTCAGCTATCAACGGCTGCATGAGAACCACCCCTACACCAGCCATGGAGATAGTCCTACAAATAACTCCCCTGGACCTGTACATACAGCAAGAGGTGGCGCTAGCTGCCATCAGGCTAATGCATGTTTAGGCATATGGGGCAAAAACCTTACCAGTCCACACGCTAAACTCCTGAACCGGGCGATTGACAATCAACCTCTCATCGCTGCTCCGTGTGACAGAATACAAAAACAACCTATGTTCAACAAGAACTATAACATACAAACAATAGAGGAAGAAAGGGATCATTCAGGAGCCAATGAAGTACGAATCTACACAGATGGCTCGAAAACAAATAACGGTTCAGGTGCTGGCGTACACTCCCTTGACCTCAACATTAACTTTCACATACCGCTAGGCACACACAGATCAATATTTTAATGTGAATGTGTCGCCTTAACACAAGCCGTAAAAACCGTAAAGCGTTTATAGGCATCTAGAATTACGGTATCAGATTCCTATCCAATAGTCTGGCTGTGCTCAAAGCTTTAGAAAACAACCTAACTAACAACAAACTTAACTTTGAGTGCCACCTCGCCCTGGAGAATATATCGAAATCAAATCGAATGTCCCTCCAATGAATCAGGGGGCATAGTGGATCCCTAGGCAATGATGCCGCTGATGAACTTGCGAGACGAGGCTCCGAGATATTAGTGCTAGGCCCATACCCACTTATCCCCTTGCCTTTCTCGCAATTTCGGGCGTGGATTCGTCAAAGATCAACAGAACTACACAAGAACAGATGGTCACGGGCAACAGACTGTAGACAGTCAAAAATGGCTTTGCCAAACGTATACCCGCGTCTTACTAAGAAACTCCTCAGCCTGAGTAGAAATAACCACAAAATAGGGACAATAACGGGCCACACCCTTCTTAACAGACATCTATTCAACATAGGCGCCACGGACAGCCCACTTTGCAGGGGCTGTTTTAACGCCGAAGAATCAGCCACCCACGTAATCCTGGAATGCGCGGCCTTGGAAGACCTCACTGTTCCGAAGAAATCCTCGGCACAGTGAGGTCGCTCCGTGAAGTCTGTGTAGCTCCCAGGAATCTTCTGTGCTTTTGGACTTAGCTAGGCTGGCTATGTTAGCCAGTACCCCCACGCACAACGGACCAAATGGGAGACTAAGCTACTACTACTACTACTACACTCAGGAATAATGAAGCTTTCTACTGGTGAAAGTATTTACAAAATCGGTTCAGTAGATCCAGAGATTACAACGTCACAAACTCACAAACTTTTCCTCTTTATAACATTAGTATAGATTAGTAAGTCGCTATATACTACAAGCTTTTAAGCTGACATGGTCACAATCATTAGAATTAATATTTGTTTCGGGATATTTACCATGTATATTTAGGTTTTGGATGAGAGCTCGATATTTCGGCACCGTTACAAGCGCAATATCAAGCTCTCATCCAAAACCTAAATATACATGGTAAATATCCCGAAACAAATTATTAGTTTATCCTCGCACTGGAACGCCTTGCAACAATTACACCAATGGAGCACAATCTTATAATAAACTCACTATAAGTCTAGGTTTCCTCACGATGTTTTCCTTCACCGTTATCAGCAATGTCCAAGATAAACTTGGAAAGTTCATATGAATTTGAAAAAGTCACATTGGTACTTGCCAGGATTCGAACCCACGACCACAAGCACGACAGGCGAGGTCTTAGCCAATGGGCCATAACGACATGATAAAAAAAAATCTAGCTATATACTGACCGCAGCTCCACCCGAATGGGATTGGTACTTTTATATCTTTATAAATTAAGCCTATGAGTAATCCTGATGCATAAGCTACATTACAGTAAAGTTTCATCAAAATCCTTTCAGCACTTTTAGCGTGACAGAGTAACAAACATTCAACTATTCATCCATCCTAATAGTAGTAGGAGGGGAAAGGATGTATCAAGTTAAAAATTCTTTTCACACCTCCTGCTCGACAATGTCCAATTAGCATGCAATCTCAACGTAAAGTAAAGCATTACCTCTTAAGGGAGATAAAGTTGTATGAAAAACCCAAAGGAGTAAAGTGTTTTGAATTGGGAATGTCAAACTCACACGAGTTTGACATTCCAACACGGAAATTCGTAAAAAACTCTAAACAAAAAAATTCCTGGCATTGTAAAGAGGTTTGTTCGAAAATCGAACGAGCATCCATAAGCAGAACTAAAATTCGGCGCGATTTCAACAAAGAATGTGAAACAAAGGATGGTGTTTGGTGCTATGAATTTTCTTATTGTCCTGCAGAATGTGTGAAATGTAGAGCATGCTGCTCTGGGGTAAAGCCTGTCTTTGTTTTGGGCAGCTTGAACCCCTCGCTGCTCTAAGGACTCTATGTTATCATTTTAAACTTCAAAATAATTCGTAGGAGAGTTTGAGCTTCCCATTCTTGCTCAAAATATCACAAAACCTTTACAAATACCAAAAATATTTATCTTCATATTTTATGTTAATCGAGTACAAAGAAGGTTATGAAAAAATCATTCCCTATCAGCTGTACTTCATCCCTCAGTAATGTGGGTCAAGCGAAAGGAAACGGGGCTATTAGGTACCCGTCCACAAGACGAGGGAGAGCGGGGTTATTACCTACCCGTCCGCGTAAGACGAAGGGCGCACTGTCACTTTGCACAAGTGAATATGAAAGAGACAAAGATGGCGGATAATTGTGTGGTAGAAATCTAAAATTGGAATATCAAAAATGATTGGCAATAAGTTTCAGTTGTTTCTATTTCAATTTTCAACATGTCTGTTATTGTGAAAACGCTTAATGTACAATATTAGAGTTCCGAGGATGATTGACTAGAGCGGTAAATGGAAAAGGCTAGGGAGATGAAAATGTCGTGAAACAGCAAATCGGTTATTTCAATAAAGTGAATATTTGTCGATGTCTATGTTTGAGCAGGTATAAATTAACGAGGGCATGGTGTCACCTACCAACCCACACTGAGCCCGCGAGGTGGATTACGGCCCACGAGAGGAGGCTTGTGTCCCAGCGCAGTGTGAACGTAATCCGCTAATTATGCTAGATTTTTACCGCGGATTTGCTCCTGTGACCTAACCCACAGAATTCGTGCATTTATTCGTGATAAAAAATATTCTATGGCCGAAATTGTAACTTTTATCAGTAAAAGTGGTTTTATCAACCCTCTATACAATTGTACAAATTCATATCAAATTTATCTCCTTATTTATTCACCATATCATGAAACAATCCATCATGAAAGTATTGACTCAGCGTTTCCTGATCCGTCCCTCATCGCCCGCAGTCAAAGGTAAAACATAAGATGTTTGCGCAGTAAAACAAACGAATACTGTAGAAAAGATAGCTGGGAATGTTGGGGCTTGTGATGATGATGAAAGAAACATCGATGGAAAAAGATGGCTTAGTAATAGAGTTAATTTATGAGTAAACGGAGGAACAATGAATATGAATGAGAGTAAGAATAGAAAATATTTATTCGACATAGACACAACACAAAAACAACAATCACAAAGTAATTGAGAAGAATAGTAAAAAAGTAGGTTTAAGAATTGCGCCGGGCGCCCATACTGAAAGAGTTACCAATTCAGCATTAGCTGGGCGTCAGACACCCAGAGCTGATTTTCAATTGGCACTCCCCTAGTGGCATACGAACGTGGGAAAATAAAATAAAATAGATACTAAATAGAGATATTAAATGTAACATCAAGCCCTATATTTTCTGTATTCGCCGAAGGGTCAAGCAGAAGTGCACATAGACCTCATTTCGCCAGTTGTGTTCAAGTCCCATGCAATAGGGGTGAGCCTATTGCCATCAACCGGACACAAATCTGGACTCCAGGCTGCTTCTGACAAATTCCCGATGGAAAAATCCAATTACACTTTGCCCGAGCCGTGAATTGAACTCAGAACTCATACTCAGCAGTAGTAGTTGCGACCACTAGACCGTTGAGGCAGGCTTGATTTCGAGTAGGTACTGAACTCCTTACTTGCGCATTTCTAGTATAATACTCACATCGGATCTTTGTGTCTCTGAATTGGCTGCGCAGTAGGTAATTTTGTGTCAGTGTTGGAGGTGAAGATAGCATTGTAAAACTGTCTTTTTCACTCGCTTACTTTTATTGCATCATCCTATCTCGCTTACTCTATTCAATATAATAGATTACAAACTGTTTCTTGCACAATGGTTGGCAGGGCCAACTTCAGAGACACAAAGATCCGTTGTGACTATTAGAATAGAATATAATTTATTTGCTCAGAATGTTGTGATGTAGTACGTATGCAACCTCTATTTCAATGTGTGTAACCAATATATAAGTCATAGTATCAACATAATAAAGGCAGTCTTACACCACATTTTGGGATGTTTTATTATATCTGACACCCGACCATACATGGCGACCCTGCCACTAAACAGGGCTTGAATCATGTACGCGATTAGTATCGGTTTTGCTCAGTGTGGCAACTGTTTAAGTGAAAAATATATTAAAAGTGACTTTGAAAAATGTGCAACTCAAAAGTAACTAATGAGGAGGTTTTTCTCAATCAAAATAGCGCCGCTAAAAACACAGCGACGGTAGAGGAATTTAAATTTCATTTATCGGCCATAAGTATCGTGTTAACAATAATTTGCACGATATTATTCATCGGTGCACTATACTCCATCTTTAAAATTTACAAAAGATGTCATGAGTCCTGGGCGCGAGAGCAGATAACGAGACACATCTTAAGGCGTTCTGTGGATCGATCCAGAAGGTGTCGCGACGGTGCTTGTAACGTGTCTGCAGGCGAGGAACGTCGGGTCCACGCTTCCAACAAGAATCCCTGACAACACAGAGGCGTGTAACAAATCATACAATTCGGCTAGTGTTCTTGTGAGTTCCGTGTTCTAATGAATGTGAAAGTGTGGTAATTCTAACATGGGCAGTGTATGCGTGCAACAGTGTCGCTGCGTGTAAAAAGTCGCGATATGAACTTGCATTTGGTATATGAACTATAAAATTATGGACAGTTATGTATGACGAATTGTTACAGATATACAATGACCTTGGTAAGATAAGAATATATTTAATAAAAATAGGACCAAGTAGACGGAAGGGTGAAATTGTTTTGGAAAAACTAAAAGAGGCCGATAAATTGCTGAGTAATTTCAATGAGAGCTTAGACCATTTAAGGCTACTTAAAACCGGATTAAAAGACGAGGAATTATGTAAATTTAATAAATTAAACAAAGATTTTGTTAACCTGTATGACAATATTTTAGATTTGTGTAATAATTCATCGACTGAAGAGTCAATTATTGAACAAGTTTTTAATTATAATTAACAATAAGGTGGATACAATAATATTATGGATCCTTGTACATTCTACCATTATATTCATACTAACCCATTGTAAGCTTATCATTATATTCCACAAACGATATACCCGTTTGCGATAAGAAGGTTTTAAAACGTTTGATTTTGCTAAGAGCATATTGTATTCTTGCTAAGGAAAACCATTGAAGGGTCTATGGTCCACGACTATTTTAATATATGCTTTAGATTCTATACGAGTACTATAGTTATTCTGAATCGTGGACCATTGAATTTGTTCTAAAACAAAATTAAAGCACTTCAGCCTTGCAAGACTATGACAACACTTTTGACCGCTAACTATATATCATACCACAATATCTAACTCAATAATTATTTTCTAACAATCCAGACGAGTAGTCAAACTATCCCACAACTACTCTCAAACCAACACAATACAGCAGAGTACAGACCCCACTAGTTTGATATGAAACGTGCAAATTATAGCGAGTGGAAAATTGCAGCAGTTGAACTGTGCCGTGAGCGTGAGGAACTCAAATAAAAAAACGGCGAGCGATGCTTTGTGAGGCGGCGCAAGTTGGTACAGGTTATGTGTAGTTTATATGGAGGTTTTGTGTGGTATATATGTATTTTGTTTTTACATACAAAATGCAAGAAGTTTCAAAGAAGAAGGGTATTAGTCTCATTCATCTCATCATGATTATTATTCTGAAATTTTGTGTAACACAAGCTTTTGACTGTGTGTTTTATTTGAGTGCTATAAGCTACTTTTTATCCGACTTACCGAAAAGGAGGAGGTTCTATGTTCGACTTCAAGTTTTTTCTTTTTTTTGTGTTCACCGATATCTCCGTCAATTGTGAACTGATTTTGAAAATTCTTTTTTTTGTTAGAAAGAGCATGCTTCGAAATCGGTCCCATTTTAATTTGGTGAAGATCTTATGAAGAACTTCGAAGATATACAACAGAACTCTTCAATAAATAACGGCAAATCTCTCAGAATTGCTGCAATCGCATGTCTGTTTAAATATATACCATTTCATAACATAACATCACGCCAGTACGCTCTTAAGGGGTACGCAGATCTCTCATTTCACCGGTTATGTTCAAGTTACATGATATTCGGGTCATCTAATCTGGCAATAAAGTAACTTACTAAACAACTTGCCTATTAGGTAGGTACAACTAAAAAGTGAAAAACAAAATATTTTTTTGCAAAAAAATACTACCGACTTCCAAATAAGAAAACTACAAAGTGAAAAATAACTTTATTTTTGGACGTCGGTGTCCATAAAACAAATAAAAACAATTTTTTACAGAAAAATTCTACTGACTTCCAAATAAGAAACTTCAAAGTGAAAAATAACTTTATTTTCGGAAGTCGGTGTCTTTGGTAGGTACCAATTTTTTTGCGTTATGGACACCGATTGCCAAAAATAAAGTTATTTTTCAGTTTGTAGTTTTCTTATTTGGAAGTCAGTAGTATTTTTTTGTAAAAAGGTTTTTTTATTCTAAAGAATGCACTAGTTCCTGTGGAAAACACCACGGAAGCGAATCCACGGGAGATTTTATCGGAAAATAAGCAGTGAACTTTTCTTTTCAAAAGACTGCTATAAAATAAGCAGTGGACTTTTCTTTTCAAAAGACTGCTATAAAAATGGCATTTTATGATTTTATCAAATACTTAGATTCCCGTTAAAAATATCTTCAACTGTTTCCGATAGATTGAACAAGTGTGTCGCCCGTTAAAGTGTTGTTTATCATCTTTATATCGTTGACTAACACATATTGTTTACGACGTCATAAAATAAAAACATCGGTCTGTTCATAAATAGTGAGGCTGTTTATTCGGTAAATATTTAAGGGCACACGGAATGTCTAGACATGGTGTTTCTGTTTATCTTTGTTATCTGGACGGAGAATAATTGTAAAAGCTGTAATAAAAATATTATAATGAGAACATAACAAACGTACAATTATTCAGTTGTAGGAGGTCTACTCTGAAAAAGAAGGCTGTATCTAGCTTAAATATTATGGCATACTTTTGATGGCGAATGCTATTGCGAAATAATTGTGACCAATTGTAAAACGCGTCGTCAGCTGTTGTGATAGCTTGAATGAATTTTCAGCAGCCAAGTCAAGTGGACTTGCGGTTAATTTGTGACACGGCGATAATTCTTTCTAGAATCTTGATGTTGCACATTGTAGCAATTTTTGATCTTATTTAATTTGTCTAATGACTTCTGATTTTTTTGAAGTAAACACTTTTTACCAGACTACGGCGACTTCAATAGTAGGGCAATTATACCATCGCAAAATTCACTAATCACAAAACGTTGGCCCCACTCTAAACATGGACCAACAGAAAAAATTCGTTACATACCCGTATTAAAGAGTTTTTAATCGTCCGCATCGGGTGCGGGAGCGGCAGGAATCCGGTCCGATTCCCAACTATGTTCATTACGTACAGGAATGTATCGGCCGACGCTTTTTATCCCGGAGGGAAGAATGTGGGGATTAAACGGCATAAGAACTTTGAATATTCATTACGGAATCCGGTGCGGCAATTGAGAGGTTTTTTGTATGATTTCTGGAGAAATTGAATGTAGAAGATGCGAAAATGAGTTTGGCGATAATGTTTTGTCAGATTTGAGTTGAATGATACTTGAATACGTTTTACCCATTATCTGGGCAATGGTAGTCCCAATACTAAGCTCACTTCCTTACAGCATTGGCATTTTCTTCTTCGTGCCGCTGGCTCGTCAGTCCTTCAAGTTTGTTTGGCCCAAAACTGAAAGTGAAAACTATATTCGAAAATGAAAAAAACTAACTAAAAGGAAGCTAAACTATTTCCGAGTGCTATAAGATACTTTTTATTCCTAAGAATGCACTAGTTTCTGTGGAACCAGCACGGAAGTGAAGTCACGGGAGAATCAAGTTGAATCTCCTATTCCTGGTAGGCAAAAAGATGTAAAACCTTTGCTAGAAATCAGTAGGTAGATATTTTTTTACGACCTTGTTACTTCTTGAAATACCGCAGACACATCTGTTGACCTTTCTGAAAGTCCCTTACTCAGCAACTAGACATTACTGTCCTAGGTACCCCAAGTGATTTAGGTAAATGTTGAAATTACAGCTGACGTAAAGGATGAAGGAACTGCCTACTGTTACTAATGACAATATTAATGGCAGTTTAATATTGTACATCTTAGGTCTTACTTAGTAATGCTTACTTACGCCATAGTCATCCAGACGCTTTAAACATTAACGAAGGTAGAGAAACTTACCATCGCGGCAGTAAAAAATAAGTATCTTACTTCTTAAATATATTATAAATGCGAAAGTTTGGATGGATGAATGTATGTTTATTACTCAATCACGCCAGAACGGCTGATCGGAGCTGGATGAAATTTGGCACAGATATAGATTTTCGTCTCGGTATAACGTTCCCTTGGGATAAGAAAACACTTTTCACGCGAAGCTGCTGGCAGAAGCTAGTATCTTATAAACAAAAAAAAACCCTTACGTTTTGTTTAAGTTAAGCTTCAAAACCCACCTATCAGAATTCCAGCTCAGCTACTAGATCAAACTCGCAGGTAGTGAGCGCATACTTGGGACGTCATCGTCTGTGATCCACTACCGAGCAGTGCATAGTTATGTGAGACGTTAACTTTAAAGAGCTATGCTGGGTATCTATTGAGGAAGGAGGTACTTGCTTGAATAGGTTTTATGTTAACCTTCTCTAGGTTGAAGCAGTCAGCTTGAGTAAATCAATCTGAGGATTTTATTTATTTTGGCTTCGTGCATACTGGTATAAAGGAAGACTTTATCGTATTGGTTTTCGGGCTGGCTCGAGAATTAAGTTACAAGGTTTAATACATAATTAAATTGCGCCAATCAGCTTCATGTATTTTACGTTCTAAATTGTATTTTCACTGTGATTGTGTGAATCTTTTGACAAAGAATAAATATCTAAAACCATAATTAATTCATCAAATCAGACAAAAATATTATAGATCTGTAACATAAATTTGTTAGCAAGAATATTTTTCGATATGTGTTCGATAACTAAGATTATCTTTCTACTTTTACTTATTACTTTTTAGTTTTAATTTTCTTTTGTTACTGTATTCTCTGGTGTACAATAAAGTATATATAAATAAATAATAAATAAATTATTTGAGTTCTCTGGGTGGATTCCACATCTACAACAATGAGAAAAACGGTAATTTGAAAAAAAAAATGACTTCAAAAAGCATAGAGCTATGAATGAGGAAGTAATTATGAATTAATGCCCTTTTTAAATTTAAGAGCTGGGATTAATATATTTTATTAATTCTTTGCATTTATGAATATTAATATATCTATGCCAATTATTTAATGACATAATGTGTCATTGCACTAACATTTTATATCCCTACCATTCACCAACATGTTTTTTATTGCATTTAGTGAAAGTAAATGGCTTTGAATTTGACAAGTAATTTTCACACCGATTAAACTCAAAAATATAAAACTTAATATTTAAATACGTTTTCATCCTTGCGTAATAAACTCATAAATTTAAATACCGACCGCCAACAAAGCCTTTGTTTTTCTTCAACAACACTGTATAAATTAAAATGATTTAGTTTGTATAATATTAGTTACGCACATACTTAAGCACTTAAAACTTTGGCTCACCTCTAAACTGCCTCCAAATTACTTATTGTTTTTCGTAATTTCTGTGTTAGGTGTTTACCTGGAACAAATGAAAACTACACATTTATTTACATAACGTAACATCATACGTTTATTACCCGAAGGGTTAAACAGAGGTGTTCTATGTAAATAATGGCGAAATTTTGAGTGTATATAACATAATACACACACATTCAGCCAGTTATGTTTAAGTACCATGTAAATTGGGCGAGACTATTGCCATGATGGGCACAAATTGAGATTTTAAAATGGAAAAACCCCATAACACTTTGCCTGACTTGGAAATCAAATCCAAAACGTCAGGTTCAGCTGTAGCACTTGTTACCACTACACCAACAAGATAATAATTGATATCGACCTTGTGTGTAACACATCCACAAAGGTATCTTAAATACTATAGGTACATAAGTGATACATGTTTTGTTAAATCCTTTGTGGAAGACTGGTATAGGTACTAGGCGATCCCGTCACAAAGATTACCAGGCCCTCTCTGCAAAACTACGATTTAATTACAAATATAACCTTTGATTAAGAAATTAAATTATCATACATAAGATAAAGATTGAAATTCCAATTTAATCTTTGAAAACAAAAATATTATTAGAGCAGTGGTGGCCCAGTGGTTACGGCCGCGACTTACAAGTTGTAATTCGTGAGTTCGAACCCAGGCAGGCGCTTAACTTTGTGTAAATTATTTCATCAGCACTGCTCGCAAAACGGTGAAGGAAAACATCGTGAGGAAACTGGCATGTCCTAGAAATAAAAAATCGAGGACATGTGACATCCACCAACCCGCACTGGGCTCGCTTGGTGGTTTTTAGCCCATTCCCTCTCACAGAGAGGAGGCCTGTGTCCCAGCAGTGGGAACATTAAAATGCTGATGACGAAAAAAATATTAAATTATTATACTTATCGTTACCACTAATTAAAGTTTGAAATTCAAATGTTATCGTTGTTTGAACGATAAATTGAATAGTTTTGTAAGTCATTATTTTTCATTAAAAATTAAATTACCTAAATTGAATTGTTATGAGGTGAGGAGGTCGTGATGGCGTGGTGTGGTGTAGGAGTAGTGTGGTGTAGAAGTGTAACCACAAGGTATTGTTAAATGAAATAAATTACACTGGACAACAAAGCAGTCGTGCTACGCCGTAGCCACATTGCTACGCCGTAGCCAAATTGCTACGACGTGACAAATAATAGAGAAGTAGCGTAACTATGCTTTGTTACTCGTATATTGTGTGACGTTTTGGTTGAAAATTGTTCACTCGCTTTTGTCAGCGGTTTCGTCCGAGTGAATGTATAAATTTATTCCACGAAACATACTACCGGGATTAAAACTAGCGGATGTCCTAATCCACATCAATAACATCAAGGCATTTTGAGATTAAACCATGCAAGAACGAAGTCAAAGTAGGTCTCATTATCACAGAACTTTTCAGTTAGTGAAGTCATTAATGAGATTGGAATACTTAACTTTCACAAGTAAGTCACCAAGACATGTAAAAGGTTATCTAGTATCCTTTTACTAGGTGCTAGAAAAAAGGAGCCAGAAGTCAACACTATTACGATATCCATTTTAATTCGATATCGCACCCACACGGCAGAGGTGTTTTAGTAGATGTTTTAAATTAGTGTATTATGGTTAGCAAATTCAGATTCTTGCGTGCAACTGAAAATCTATTAGTAAATAAACTTTAACTGACCCGGTATGAACTTAAGATGCAGAACTAAGCAGTCTACATTCAAACCACAAGGACCAACGAAGCAGAAAACTCTACTTCAAAATTAAAGATTTTCAAGTTACACCCAAAGAAGAATGACCTAAAAACTTAAACGACATACTAATTAGAAAGTAATTAACAATCTTCACATAAACTGTTTCAAAAGAACTGGGTTAACAAGCCAACCCTACATAGAAATCTAACCTCAAAGGAGTACAAACCTGTACCACAAGTTACTACTAGGGTGACAAATGTACCCCTTTGACGTTTGTAACTAGTTACGTAAAACTATTTGTAACGGTGGGACAAACGTCAAAGGGCTACATTTGTATCCCAGTTAACGCGTTATAACTATAGTTATAACGGTTTACAACGGTGCATAACGGTGCATAGTTTGTGAAGTGCTGTTAAGTACGTGAGTTATGGCTGAGCGAGCTATGTGATAAGGTAAGTTTAAACTTGGCTTGCGTTAGTGCTGTGACCTGTTTTAGGAGGTGTTACATTGAAGTATGTCCGAGTGCCAGTAGTTACGTGGTATGCTGTTTGTTACTTTAAAAGTCTTTTTACTCGTGAGAAATCATTAAATTTTAAAATATTTGCTTTATCCACAACTTAGATGTTAGTTAATTTTTGAAATACCTACAGATAAAAAGTAACAGTGTAGAGTGTGCCTTTTACAAAAATAGAACCACAAAATATATTTTATTTATAATATTGTAAACCATCAACATTTATTCATAGATCCAATTATTCTTTATTTTCAAGTTCTCGAACCATCAAACTACACAACACGTACATTTTCAAGTAACTTTATCTCCTGGATCTATATTTTCGAATCCTTCCCATATCCTCGTGAACTTACTACCCTCATCATATTCCTTGCGATCTATATTCTACCCAACATTTAACAATAAAACTGCTAACAAACGCTCGCACACAGTAAGTAGATAGGAACCCTTTAACTTGTGCGAGATATCACGTGAAATCATACTCAAATAGGTAAAAGTGTGAGTCGGATTTGCGCTAAGGATGCTGTATTTTGAATAGTTTGTTGGATGTGGTTTCGATTATTTTGAAATGTTATCATTGTAATAATAATCGTGTTCTTTTGCCCGACCCGTTCATCTATACATATAAAATGCTTTGTCCTGAATGACTGACTGACGGATCAACGCACAGCCTAAACCGCTGATCGTAAAGGCCTGAAACTTAGAGGGTGTGTTCTTTCTATGACGTAGGCATCCGATAAGAAAGGTTTTTTGGAAGTTCGACCCCTAAGGGGGTAAAAATGGGATTGGAAGTTTGTATGAAAAATCTAATTCCTTCGGCCAAAATTGTTGATATTTGGTACAAATAGTAATCTAAGTAAATCATAAAGGTTGTCATTATAAGATTTTTGAAACTACCCCCAAATGATGATTTAGGGGGTGTTGAAGTTTATATGTAAGAATCTGATTTATTGGGTCAATAAACTTAAAAATTGACATAAATACCAACCTAAATAAATAATAAAGGTTCTCATTATTAGTTTTTCAAAACTACCTCCAAAATATTATTTAGGGGTTGATATTTTTTATTACTTATTTCTTGGGTTAATAAACACGAAATTTGACATAAATACCAACTTCAATAAACAATGAAGGTAATCATTATTAGTCTTTTGAAACAGCCCCCAGAAGACGATTTAGGGAGTATAAAATTTTTTTGAAGAATCTTATTTCTTGGGTAATATATTTGAAAGTTGACATAAATAACAAGCTAAAATTAAAGATTGTCATTATTAGTTTTTCGAATCTGTTCCCAAAAAGCGATATAGGGGCTGTCAAACTTTTTTGGAGAATGATATTTGTTGGGATAAAAAACTTGAAGCTTGACATATGTACCAACCTTTGTAAACAATAAAGGTGGTCATTATAAGTTTTTTAGAAACGCTTGGGGTTAAGCTAAGAATCTTACTTTGGACAGGTTTTTGATTTTGACGTAGGGTTCTAGGGGAGCATTAAGCAGGAATTTTCGAAAATTAAATCTGAAAGACCTTGAAAGAGGGTGAAAAGGGGCAGAATTTGTTTGTAAGAAAAAAATTATTCCTTGGGATAAAATTAATAATTGAAATTTACATAAAACGTTTTTAAAACTACCCGTCAGATAGGGTTAAGGGGTGTTAAAGTTTTTTTGTGAAATCTTACTGCGGAATCTTGCTAAGAACGAACTACGAAAAATAGAAAGAGAAGAAAAGAGTGAATATCATATTTGGGTTGTTCGAAACTCTAGCTTCAACGGGGCAAAATGGGGTTACTAAGTTTTTAGGGGAGGATTTTACTTTGTGGCAGTAACCTAAAATTTATTCTTATTTAAGTCAAATAACGAATCGTCTCAAACCAATAAACCTTGTATATCTACGAAACCCCGTTTTTTATTGATTTAATAATAGCTTATTTTTAGTCGCCTTCACTAACTGCACATAAGAGTCATTTATAGGATGAACGAAATCACGCGAGTGAAGTCGCGGGCGAAGTGCTAGTGTATTTATAAAACAACAAAGGTACAGTTTACCGTACAAAACTGAATACTGATTTATCAGGTATGTTTTACGTTAGTTTGTTCCGATATTTCTTCTTCCCAGCTAAGATACTAGGATGTGGCGACATTTTGCCCGCTGACTAATGTCACTTTGGCGTTCAAAAAGTGCTGATTCTTAGTCTCATTTGAATAAATTATTTACTTACCTTACTTTGATGTCCTTCAGCGCGGCCAGGTGCGCAGTACTCATAACCGGCGTGCGCGGTATGACTAGATGTATGAACGTTTTTTAGCACGGAACCTTATCAAAAATAAAACAAAATTTCCTTATGTTACCTAGAGGATTGACAACCGTAATGAAATACATAGCTGTCAACATTCGCTCTTAGGTATATCATACATATCGCTCTATACCTTCTGCTGCCCTGGCATGGCGTGGGCTAAACGGAGACCGTTGTTTACGTGACATCGATATCGTATGTATCTGAAGATTGGAATTGTGTTGTTGTTCTTGTTAGCAAGAAAACTTCTTAGAGTTGGATTGTGAATTGTGAATTTGGAGTTAAACCCCACTTCAATTCTGATATTCAGTTTAACATGTTTTCAGGCCAGAGTAGAGTTTAACAAATATTAAACTTAATATTCTGAATTTAGAAATGGGGGTCTAGTCCTTTTTTGGGATCAGAATTTGTGTTTTGATATTTTAATTCGTTATTGTACATAAATTATAACATTAAAATATACGGTGAAATTAAAGTGTATGTGCAAAGGCGAACATAACTCAAATATCGGTTTTAAATTGCTGAAATAGGCTAAATACTTCTTCATAAAATATTTTAAAAACTCCATGACAATGACTTCTCTCATGGAGCATGTAGTATGGCGAAGGTTTACTACGCCAGACTTAATATTCAATTAAAAATTCCAAACCATGAGCCAATACCATCAGAAAGCAATTTCCCTGGAAAGAAAACAAACATAATGAGCCAGTAGCAGTCGACCGATCGTTAAGTTCATCGCAAATAATCACAGGCGCCATATTGCCTGTCCATAATTCATGAGCGACGACGCCGTAGGTATCAGCTGATAAACTTGATGATTATTTTCTGTTGAGTTATATTTATTTATTCATTAACACATATATTAGTTTTATTTTTTGGCCGATCTTTCGCCAAGGACTTCACCTGCGTTAAAGTCGGCAATTATCTAAAGTGAACGTATTCCCGGCATATAAAACATTGTATGTCTTAATCCAAGACATGGTCTGCCAACGTGCCAAGTTTCATCTTAATCTGTTAAACCGTGAAAGGTAACAAACTCTTTTTCTTGTGAATACTTCAACCTTTAATATTGTAACTTAAATCAAAAACTCTTATAAAAGCTTTTGAAAATGGTAGAGAATATTTTTCCAGTTTTGTTTTTGTTCTTTTGTATCTAACAATTAAATGAAAAAGTTGCATTCTATCATCGGAAACGATCACCGAATTGTCCAAAATGTATTAACGTGCGCTATCGAAGTGTCAAGTTATTTTTAGAAGACAAACAATTGGTTTCAAAGAAACATTCAATCAACGGCTCTCATCATCATCATCAACATATCAGCCGAAAGACAGGTCATCGGTCCACCTGGTGGGAGGCCTTCCAACGCAACGTCTTCCGGTTTGCGGAAGAAAATAAATAAATATATATTTACGCTTGGGGGAGGCCGATGTCCGGCAGCGGGCGTCTTTCGGCTGATATGATGATGGTTTGTTTACCAGCCACGAATCCTTAAAAAAGAATTCTATCAACGGCTCTCACGTTGATAGAATTTCACTTTGTGTCAGCCTCACTGAGGCTACAAGCACCGGTTATGTTTTTGCACTATATCCAATATTTGTGACTGAGAATAAACGAATCTAAAACTGTACAATTGAATATCCACCAAACAACAATGTATGTGTGAGCTTGTGTGTGTTAAAATTAATACCCACAGTACATTCTCACTCACTGGTCAAAGTGAAATACGTTCCCGGTGTAAGCATTTCTGGAATCTAGTAACAATGAAAGTGAGACCGCAAACTCGCTTCATGGTAGACATATACAATAAACGAGCATAACGCTGAGCATTACGCTGAGCCCAACGACTCCACAGCTATGTGTCCGCAAATTCCGTTCTGTTACGTCGATATACTTGTATATTATAAATAGATTTATGTCAATAGAAAAAGAGAACCAGGGCGTTTCTCCCTCTCATAGAGAGACGACCGTTTGCCCCAGTTGTGGAATATTTGGATACATAGACATTAATACTAATTATAATAGAATAAACACTTGTGAAATACTCTTCGTTGACAAGTTATGAAAAATCTTTATTTTATGTTGCTATTAATGTTTTTAGCGTTGTATTGTATTTATTTTATTTTAAATCTGTAACAGTTTCAATAAGTATTGTTCATTTGTTTTCCAGCCAGGAATCCTTACTGTGGACATTTTCATTTTTTTTAATAAGCCTGATTTTGAAATGCCATTTCATCAAATTAATATACAAAATCGGAGCAAAATATCTGCATGTACAAAATCGGAGCAAAATATCTGCAAGCTTAGCCGTGCGCTGATTTGTGCAAACTTGCTCTCTTGATTCCCTTTATGGCAAGTTTTAAAGCTTTACATGTATCCAGCCCAATCTACTAGACTCCAAAATTTTTGACGATCGACAACCAAATGTAAGCATTTCGTAGTGTCTCTTCTAAACCACCCATAGACAAGTTACAAAGCACTAGAGGCACAGAGGGTTGGTAATTAGACGGCGAGTCGGAATAACTCGATGGGCGCCGACAACCGCGCCAAATAAATTGGCCGCCGAACCGATAGTCACGACGATTACCAACCGGCCTACATGCTGGTACAAGTTACTGGAGACAGCGAATTACGCATTGTGATTAATAATTTTAAATCGATACAGAAGACAATGTCGGCTGGTAAAAGCAGTTAAGCAGTCAATAATTTCAATAAATTTTATAAAGATACGCAGTTTTCATATAAGTTCATTTTGAAGGCATTTCTGATTGGTTTTGGGCAGTATCAATTATATTATTACCTTAATAAATACATACACCTTATTAAAAACTGTTAAAAACCAAAAGGCGAGAGTATTTGGTCTTTGAATCAGTCAAAAAGTTTCGACGTTCATATAATATTTTGTGGTGTTATTGTTATAAGAGATTATGAAACTTTTAATTTTATTTTATAGTTTATCGGCTCGCGCTTGACCACTATCTCACCTGATAGTAAACGATGATGTGTTAATAAGTGATACCCAACAAGATATAACGCAAGGCCGAATAAAATAGTTTTAAAAGTAGTCACACATGGGGTATCCTTCCAGTGTTTCAAAGTGAAACTTTGTAAACTCTTGTAAAATATTCCCTTGACTACAATCTACCGCAACCTCTTATCCCATGGACTCCACAAGCCGCCTCAAACAGGAGCACCACTCGGACAAGCAATTATTGGATAATCGAATGCCGCCCATCGACTGCCCAGCCTTATGGTGTCGACTGTATAGCCTGGAACACAGCTGAACACTGAACAGACATGGACGCGTGACAACATGGGGTGACAACTTGTGTGGTATGGGATGGTACATGTAAGGTGGTTATTTGTGCATTGATTGAGTTTCATGAGTCTAGTTGAATAATAAAAAAACTGGTTATAATTTGAACCTTTTCCTATATTGATTCAAGTTAAGAATAAGTCAAATTTATAGTTGCTCGTATAGTTACAAAATGTGCTTTAGATGTTTTTATACCTAAATAATATATGTGTTTTTAGGTTCAGTTTTAATAGGTAAATTTATTATTCTGTAAAAAGACATGATTTATTTAAAAAAGGTTATAATAGATTAGCCAACAGACCATTTCAAGCCCGATTCAAGATATGTGTTTAAGTATAGATTTGGTTTAAAAAAACACATTTCGGTATCGAATTTTAGGTCAACCGGTTAATTAATAACACCCTGCCTAAAATCAAAATTACCAAAACTGTGTTTTACAATAACTTTGGGCGTCATAAAAGGGCAAAACAAGCATTTTCTATTTCAAAAAGTGGATCCTCTATAGGTACCTACATACGCATATAGGTTGACAAATCGAAAAGGTTGTAAGGTAAAAATAAATGGTTCTCGTTAGCCATGGGTTGGCAATTTGTCTTCTATACCTACGCTTTGCAAACTTTCCGAAGTAATACCCCTAAATGATGAGTGGGGACACCCCAGCTATATTTTATGCCTATGTAAGTATTATGAGGGAGAAATCTTTCGGTGAGGGTACACAGAATGTTTTATAAAGAATTTGGTACGTGAAAGCAACGGATTTTAAAGATTTTGTAACTTATTAGTTTCGAAATTACGTTGGAATTTGATTAATATGTTAAGTGAGGCATGAATCTTTTCAGCCAAACGTCATTCACTGCTGGACAAAGCTCTCGCCCAAGTGTCACCACATTTACCGATCCAACGCTTCATCTGTTCTTCTCCGACTAAATTGTTTGTGACAATAAATAGAAGCCCAGGCGAGGGGTCCTGACCTGTCTGGGTCACAGATAAATTTGAAAGAGAGTCACCGCGGCCCTGGTTCAAGCGACTAAGGAAGCACGGGTGGGTTTTACTGGTCAGTAAAAGTCTGTCACACCCTCCCGCTTCATCCAGAGCGGGAGAAGTCATTGGGTGATATCCAAAACTAAATAAAAAACAAAGGCAACGGATTCTAACTAAGAATATTCATGTTTGTTAACAACAGACTAAAAAGGACAATGAAAATAAATATCAATCGAATGCAAAGTTCATGTAATTCTCAGTCATATGATGATCATAAGACGAGTCTTCTGATAAATCCTACAAAAATGCCCCGTATCACCAAAAGCTGGCCTCATGTCCCATAACCTCTAGATTGGCGTCATTACTCACCAACAGACTGACCCGGCCAACAATGATGTTTCCTATAATTGTAATCTATACATCATAGTGTCCGCAACGTAGTCGGCAATCTGATAGAGAGATTCGTGTTAACTTCGCATAAATATACTCGGACAGGCGTCATTACCGTGTTTACTAGAAGACATAGTCTGTTGTTGATATTTAAGGCTTGGTTTGATTAGGTATTTGACTGATCAGGTAAGAAACGTCTTTATTTTTCGGCTGTGAGCTTGTTAAGGTGCTTAGATTTTGTTTTAGTGAGATGATAGAAATACAATTTCCAGAATAAAACCCCGACCATAACCATACACAGGGTATATCGAGTATATAATATAGAATCCCGGGGCGGGTAAAGTGATTTAAGATTCTCTTGAAGATTATTTAAGATCTTCCATCTGAAATTGCTCATAGCATCGCAATAAGCTGGCCTACATAGGATTTAATTAAACAGCAAAAAAAACTGCATAGCCTTTTCCTAACTGGATTCAGCTACAAGTAAATACCATATTTAGGGCTCTTTCAATTTAGGCGTTTGTTTTTGTTGTCACGACCAGTTGATTTTTTCCATACAATTTATGCATACACATACTCGTTCTGCTGTCGTGCATGCAACGCACCGGCGTCGCACTGGTCTCTTAGTGTATAAATTTAATGAAAAAATCCAACAAGTCGTGCGTGGTACGACACCCGAACCGCTGCGGCGCCGAAGCAATCCAAAACCAAACGTCTAAATTGAAAGAGCTTTTAAACAGTACCGGGAAAATGTGAATGTAGGTATTATTTATATAACAGTTTATCTAACACCTCTGGCTTACCTATCGGGAAACAGGCATGATTATGGTTAATAAGTTTAAGACTATTACGACCTTGTACCCAAAACACATTTATAACAATTCCTACCTATCCCAAACTACTTCAAAAACGACAAAACAAAACACTTCCCGATCTTTACGAAGGTACCTCTTTCCTCTCAACAACTCTTAGTTTTATTTATCGCTAACCTCGGACAGGCGCGCCAACTCTACGCTATATATTTCCTCCGGAGACCGTATATTGTCTCGGTTTACGGAGACGGTCAATTTATCTGCTGAATATTTCTTGGAGGAATCTTACCACAAGGTTCTGTGTGAAGTTGCAAGTTGTTGTTGTGAGACGAGAGGTGTTTTATTTTTTTTAACTCGACTATGGTGCTGTCAAAGAACAGTTCATGCATTCTCAAAAGTATCTTTATCTTACACTAGCTTCTGCCAGCGGCTACGCCCGCGTAAATGTCCAAAATTATCCCAAGGGGACATATTCCCGGGATAAAAAGTATCCTATGTGCTATTCCAGACTATAATCTAGCTCTGTGCCAAATTTCATCCTCATTTCACTCACAAACGTACACACTCACAAACTTTTAGTGAGATCATTGCCTAACTATTTACAGACGAGAGTAGTAAAATGCACGTCAAGTCATAAAAAATAGCCGTCTTAAATATATTTAATTAAAATGTGTAATGGCAAACAACATCTTTATATTTCTGTGTTTTAAATAATAATATATTTTAAACAGTTTTAAACTTTAACCTTAAAATTAGATACGTTGAAAGCCATCAAAGATACTTAAAAGAAATTACTGTTTTAAGTATCCTACATGAGATATAATTGATTGAAGACTTGATAGTGCTGTATATAGTTTAATCAAAAACTTATTTATTAATTAAAACTTTATTCGCAAGTTACAAACACTACGACCTTATAGTATAGAGACTGAACACACACGCTCAGACACGTATTATGTGGATGTCAATCACAACCATATAATTTCACATTCCAAAACAGACAAGCAATATATTAACATAATAACACATAAGATTTATCCCCAATCTACATACTAACATAACAATCTAACAACAAACTTCTTCACACACATCTCGTGTAATAAATCAATAGTATCACTGTATCACCCATATCCAAGGCGAGCTGCCACAGCGGAACTAATTACTGAACAAAGACGCCTCGCAATTGCCAGTTAATCAAATGAGCGAGCACTCTGTTTTGCAGTCTGTGGAGTGTATGGCTTTCGTGTGTGGTATTGAAATTAGGAAGGGAATTTTCGTGTATTAATTAATAGATTAATTTTCTACTAATGGCCTTTACACCTACATCAATTAATAAGCCTGTTGTGCCCCACTGCAGGGTAATGGCCTCCCATCCTTCATTCCATTTTTCTCTATCTTTTGCTACATCTGACCGATCGATCCTTTAGATAGGATTCTAATCCGTCACGCCATCTCCTAGGCCTACTGCGTTGCCAATTCCTGTTATTTGGAGCCCAATCAGTCACTACTTTCGCCCAAGTCTGTTGCGACATGCGGCAGGTGTGGTCAATGTGGTGTGGTATACGACCTATAATAAAACATAAAAACACAAACCTATAATAAAACATAAACACAAATTATTATAAAAACAAAAAACCCGACTGTGCAGACGGGTTTTTTGTTTTTGTAATATTTTTTTTTATTTCAGACGTTTTAGTTTTAGTAATGAACGAGTTCTCCAAATAAGTTTTGTTATGTTGCTATCAAAGTTACGCTTATCTTGAATTTGTGGCAAAATAAGATCATAATAGTGTAACAATATAGGGATATAATATATTTGGAATGGCCTACTTAGTAGCTTTCATTTGATAACCATATAGTTAGGACAACTACAAAAATAATTGTATTACTCCCTTTTTTCCATGTATCACTATGGAAAATTCTTTTGTAACTCCAGATAGTAGTTTAAACTAATTCATAGGACAACAGAGAGTACCAGTAACACCATAGTTATACCAAGTTATAACGAGGTATTTTCTTGCTTTCAAAAAGTTAAAAGCCAAAAAGGGGCTCAGCAGCATGTCTTGAAGTTATTTCATCAAAATATTCAGGGTATCTCTTCCAAATTATTAGAAATTGAAATGTTTTTAGAAAAAACAATGTTTGATGTCGTATGTTTTACTGAACATTGGTTGAAAGATTACCAAATGCTACTTAGTTATGAAAATTATAGTGTAGGCAGTTGTTTTAACCGTAAATCTATGCTGCGGGGTGGTTCCCTGATCTTAATAAAAAAATGCTTAAAATTTAAACAACGTAATGATATAGTTAGCTTGTCAAATGAACATTGCATTGAACTGTCCTGTGTTGAGCTAGATGAGCATGTTGTAGTGTGCATGTACAGACCCCCTGACCCTCAAAACTTAAGTTTATTTGAAGCAACAATGGAGGATATTCTATCAAAACTTGCAGGCAGTAACAAATCCATAATTATTTGTGGGGATTTTAATATCAATATTTTAGAAAATAATTCAAATAGCTGCAGATTTTTAAGCCTTTTTAAATCATTTAATCTGTCTAATGTTTTTACAGAACCAACTAGAGTAACTCCAACCTCTGCAACTTGTATTGATAATATTTTCTGTGATTGTGATTATTTAGATAAAGCCATAGTAAATTATCTTCCGTCTGATCATAGTGGACAAACGGTGTTTTTTAAGTCTAAAGCAATTTTGGAAAAAGCTCAAATTCAATTTAGGCCAATTACACTTAGCAAATTAACAAAATTTAATAGTAACATACAAAGTAAGTTAAATGTTCTGGGCCATAGTATTGATGATGCCAATAAATTTTATAATAATTTCTTTTCAGTAATACTCAATGAATTTAATAAAAGTTTTGAAAAGAAGTCAAAAAGTGTTTTCCCTAAGTTTGTATTTAGTGACTGGGCGACTAAAGGTATAAGGATAAGTAGGGAAAAACTATATGAACTATATGGCCTTAAACCATTTTTTAACTCTGAAAGCTTTAACAAGTATGTAAATAAATATTCTAAACTCTTTAGAAAAATTTGCAAAGTAGCGAAGGCCCTTTTCATTAGCACAAAAATCAAATCGGCAGACAATAAAATAAAGACCGTTTGGAAAGTTATTAATAGTGAAACGGGTAGAAATAAGGTACGAAACACGGATTTTTTATTGGAGACTTCACATGGTCCCATAAATTCTAACATAGAAGTAGCCCAAGAGTTTGTGAATTTTTTCACCAACATACCTCTTAAAACAACGGAAGCTTTAAATTCCTCGCCGAAGGCCTCAATTGCTTTATTGAAAGAAAACGTGCCAGGCTGTTCGGCTGAATTTCAATTCATACATATAAACCCTATGACAGTCCTAAAGGCTTTCCGGCAAATAAAAATAAAATTAACCGAGGACCTATGGGGAATGTCTGTTAAAGTTTGTACATCTATAATCGAGACCGTAGCACCATACTTGGCTTTAATTTTTAATTTGTGTGTGGACCAAGGAGTCTTTCCAGATGTAATGAAATTCAGTAAAGTTATACCTCTTTTTAAATCCGGCGACCATAATGACACCAATAATTATAGACCTGTTTCCGTGTTGCCGGTTTTCAGTAAGGTCTTTGAAAAAGTTATGCTTAGTCAAATGCTTATTCATTTTAACACTAATAAAATCTTACACGAACAGCAGTATGGTTTCACCAAAGGACGTTGTACAACTGATGCTGGTGTCTCCTTATTAAAACACATATTTGCAGCGTGGGAGGAAGCCCAAGATGCTATTGGAATCTTCTGTGACCTCTCAAAGGCTTTTGATTGTGTTAATCATGAAACCTTACTTTTAAAGCTGGAACATTACGGATTAGGTAAACTTGCACTAAGCCTAGTGAAATCTTATTTAAATGACAGGCAACAGCAAGTTCAGATAAATGGTGTAAATTCACGGGGCTTAAAAATAAAAATGGGGGTACCACAGGGCTCTATATTGGGTCCTTTCCTCTTTCTGGTGTATATAAATGATCTACCGCATTTATTGAAAAAACAACCACATATAGTATTGTTTGCTGACGATACGTCCTTAATATTTAAGATCAATAGACGTTCCACACGTATTGATGACGTAAACAACGCTCTACAGCAGGTCCAAAACTGGTTTACTGTTAATAATTTAGTACTAAATGGAAAAAAAACGAAGTGCATAAGATTTGCGTTACCGAATGTTAAAAGTAATAACTTGGAAATAATATTAAACAAGGAGAAACTAGAAATCGTCGAAAACGCGGTTTTCCTGGGAATCACGCTCGACTCGAGGCTACAATGGGGTCCTCATTTAACATCTCTGGCAGGACGGCTTAGTTCAGCAGCATATGCTGTCAGAAAAATCCGTCAATTTACTGATGTACATACCGCGAGGCTGGTCTATTTTAGTTACTTTCATAGTATCATGTCTTACGGTATTTTGCTATGGGGACGGGCTGCAGACATAGAGTCTATTTTTATTCTGCAGAAAAGAGCTATCAGAGCCATATACAATCTTCGCAGGCGCGATTCTCTTAGGGAATTATTTAAAGATATCAACATCATGACGGTACCTTGTCAATACATTTATGAAAATATAATGTATGTCCGGAAAAATATTCATCTTTTTACTAAAATAAGTGATAGGCACAATTTTAATACTAGAAATAAGGACAAGTTAGATCAACCTCGATTCAGGGTAGCTAAAGTAGCTAGCTCTTTTATGGGGTACTGTGTAAAATTTTATAATGAAATTCCACTAGAAATTCTCCAATTAAACGAGTCAAAATTTAAAACATGCATTAAACGCACACTATGTAGACAAGCATATTATAAATTGGAAGATTATCTCCTTGATAAAAATGCTTGGCTAAATGCCGGTCCTGCTCCACAGCCACATACATTTGTAGCTACAAATTAGTTTATATTGGAAGAGATGCTGCTGCCCTTTTCGTATTGTTGTTTTCAGTGTTTTATTTTTATTTCATTTGTTTATTTCAATAGGACTTAGGATTCTTTACATGTTATATTTAGAAATAATAGCATTGTATAATGTAGAAGCACTTTTATTTTTCAAATTTGTGAATGTGAGGTACCATGGAGCATTTTTATTAGGTTACAACTTTTTGTTTTTTTTTATTTTGACATTGCGAGCATGGCAGTTGAGAGTTTGTCATGCTTACTCAAATGTCTCGCTGTTGGTGGCGCGTGTTATTGGATCATTCGGTTCCCTTCAAAATGGTTGAGCTGAGTGGGGTTGATGCACGCGTCATGCTCGTGAACGGGTGCCGTCAGATGAGACTGGTCATCTCTTAGCTGCCAGTGGCTTAATTCAGTTCCTATCTTTTAATATTTTTTTTATTATTATCTACATTGTGCTCACATAATGGAAGCAACAAGAAGTATGTAACCAAACATTATATGTAACACATATTATTTAAAAGAGTGTCCATGGAGTTTCTTGCACGTTCTTCTCCATAGAGATCTACTCCTTGGAACGTGCAACTTAGCTTCACTTGTTAGTTTGACTGACCGACATTTGACAATTCAAAAGTGCCTGTAATTGGTCTATTTGAAATAAACGTTTTTGATTTTGATTTTGATTTTTTGATTTTGATTTTTTAGGGGGAGGGGGGAGGGCACCTATTTTTTAAAATTAGCCTATGTCTCTCCCACTATTGAGACAAATCCAACATCACCTTATATGTTATGATCCGTCAAGCCGTTTGGGCTGTAGGGCGTGCTATAGAAATGAACATACATACATACGCTCGAAAAACATTACCCTCCCGCAGTCGGGTAAAAATGACAAGATTATTGGGCTCTGACCAAAAGACTATCAGGTCCTAAGATCGTATCCCGTGTCGGGTAAAGTGTTACTGCGTGTTTCAATATGGAATTGATAATATATTAGAGTAAAATTTATAATCAGCGATCGGACAAATTCATCGTGAATGCGACCGCTCTGTCAAGAGCGAAACGAAGAAGAAGACCGCTTCATAGTTTCGATTAAATTGTATTAATAATTAGGTATTGTGATTATTCGGGCACTAATTGATAGCTTATATAGAACACAACAATGTTGTATAGAGCCACAAATATTTATGGTTAGTCAAAATAGCTTTTCCACGAGATAATACTCGTATCTACTAATAATTTGGCTACATTTAATGTACGTCAGATTTACCCAAATTGAATATTAGAAGGTCTTCTTTATTACTATGTCTTCTAATTAATTTAGTAGGTCTGCTAAATTATGAAAATAATAAGTCTTTATGAAACATAAATTGGCTTCATGTTTGTCATACAGCAACTAATTAGCTAACAAGGACGGAGCTCAATAGTGGGCTAATCACATGAGCTCACCCCGGCGGCGGCGGCACTCTGCTGGCGGAACTTATCTATGGAAAGTTTTTACACAGGTATAAGGACAAGTACATATGAGCCCTTTTACTTGTTTGATTCACATAGTTACTTGCTTTCCATCCATAGTAATAATTTAAATGCGAAAGTATCTCTGTTTGCCTTTTTGTTTGTTAATTTTCACGCCTATAAAGATAGACTGAATCATGACATAAGATTTTCTTAACGTTTCTTTGGTTAAATTTCTGACTTTCATGCGGGTAAAGCTGCTGAAAAAACCTAGTTATCTTATAACTTGGGGTTCTTAACCGAAAAGTGAATAATCAATGAAGAGGGTGTGCAATATGTCCTACATCTACCTCCTGAACCGACTATGTACTATGGTTATATACTCTCGCGCAGGTTAGAATCTTGCTGTAACGGATGATGCTATGAACAAACAGAAATAAGAAGAAATAAATACCAATCAATGTTAAGTACAACGCACACAAAGTAACATTACATATTTTTCAGTACTTTCACAACTTTAGACGACACAATATCTTTACTTAATACATTTCTGACGTATCTCGACAATATGACTTTTACTTGCATTTGCCTGAAAGGGTTACATAGAATTGAGCCCTCTATTTGCGATACATAAGTAGACCTTATTTAAATATCAATGTGTTGAGTACACAATGTAACCTAAGCTTTATGGGGTAGGTACATCTTCATAATGTTACTTACTTGCGTAGTATAATGTAGCCATGTCAATATTTACTTAAAAAAATATCGGTTTACTGAATTGGAATCATCCATCTTAAACGAAGGCTTTTGAAACGTTTAGGAAACATTTTCCATAAAAATAACTGGCCAAGTGCGAGTCGGACTCGCTCATGAAGGGTTCCGTACCCAGGGTGGCGTCAACTATGCATATGGGGACTAGCTTTAATTTTCAACTTTTTTATTTTCTGGAATTTTTCCTTTATTTGTGCTGTAAGACCTTACTTTGACAAGGATTACAGGCATGAGCTTTTGTACATATGTGAAATACACAAGTAGTATTGACATTAGTATACAAGTCATTAACATTTTAGTAGTACGCGACTGGAGCTACATACGTTCAGCCTAGTGCTTACAGCTGAAACCTTCGCTGTTTTATTCGAAAAGCCTATTTTGTGCCGGTGCTTACTATGTATGAGGCAATTACGACTTACGTGAAGTCCAGGCGCACTAAACACTAGCTCATAGGTATATAAATCTGTACCTAGAAAACCTAGCGACTACAATTTGTTCAGTAGCTGTACTGGCTAACATTACATCACGCATTTTCTTGGCTTGGGTATGTCTAGGCAACTAATGTGCCTATTTAGATACGTCAAGAAAAAGGAAAAAAACTGCTCCACTTTGTTAATAATAAAACCATTAATATGGCGAAATTGCTAACCTGGAGGTTTTTAGTAAATTCATATAATTTTTAACCACATTTAAACCCATCTAGCAGCCAAATAGATAAATAGACCTTATTGTTTTTTTTTATTTAACTCATGTTGTCCCACTGTTGGGCAATGGCTTCCCCCATATTCTTCCAGCTAACTTTGTCTCCTGCCTTCTCTGGCTAATCTGGCAGGAACAAGTCCAGATCGTCACGTTACATGACGTGAAAATAACATTATATTAAACACTAATTTTCCTGATGGTCGTAGGACAATTGGATACCTTCTAATTGTCCTCCGACGGATCGTCAATGATTTAAATATTGACTGTCACGTAATCTAAAGCCTTGTGATTCGAATCTAGTATTTTATGTGAACAATAAGCTGTCAGCCTTACAATGTCTTACTTACAATACCTAGTCTGTGTTATGTTTTTCATGTCTGGGTACAAATTGGCCATTTCTAACAATTTATAAAAGTTTACCAACATTTTAAATTAAGCGGACTTTTAAAAACTTTTCCATCAGATTCCAACACCAATCTTGTTTGAAATCTTGCTCATACATCACAGCTACCAGGGACACATGCGTTCAAGGAGTGACACTGATTGCTCCGAATGCCTGATGGGATAAGTTTAGACGTTGCGTATCGGATGCTGTGTTTTCAGATCAGTTAGGAATCCGTACAGATTGTTTGAGTTTGTTGTTCATTATGTGAAGGTACATTTATAGGTATTATAAATGACCCATGGTAATGTTACGGCTTAATTAGAAGAGTTTGAATATTTTTTTCATAAACTGGTGTTTTTCCTGCTAGGTTCATATTGAAGCGCTAGATAATTATTTGGTTTTAGGCCATAATCCCATCCTTACTAAGACTACAATGTAAAAGTCGGGTTCAGATGTTTGTTTATCAATCACGAATCATGGCAAAATTGTTTAAGATTTAAACTTAGTACATGTCTTGGATTAGGACAAAGCTTACTTGTTATGCTAGTAGTACATTCCCTTGAACTTATGATTTACTCGCGGTGGGATCCACTGACATTAGTAAGGTATTCAAAACGAAACAAAGATTGTTACAAGAGAAAAAATTATTTGAAATCTTTAACTTTGTTGTTATTGGTCTAATTCGTATTATGAAAGTTAAATACTATAAATAGTTTTAATGTATAAGTATTTTAGGGCAATATGTTTTGTTTCGTGAAGGGAAAAGGCATATCTCAAAAATCACACATTTTCTTCGTGATAAATTACAATTGACCTTCACCTGATACTGTTTACGTTCCAACCGCGCCCGTCCTTGAAATAAGAACAAACACATTATCCGACATCTTGCTCGCAAGTCGAGCAATATTTATAGCACAATACTTGTGTGATGAGGCAGGATTATGTTTTTATACAAGAGTTATTGAGTTAATAGAGGGGCGAGTTTTGTTTATGGGCTGTTAAGGATTTTACGAGTCGGTTTTTAAGTAGAGAATTTTAAAGTAGCAAGAAGTAACACGAAATTCTTCTAACTTTTTTGTGTTCCATGCGATATAATGCTAAAATGGACAGTCAGAAATAAAATCCACAATCATCGCGCTTTACATACAGAAAATATGAAGGTAAAATAAGGCTAGCAGACATAGGGATGCTGGCGATTTGGTAAATATTTTATTTTATTAGCATCTTACGAATCTATCTGCTTAATTTATTTTATTATGTTTGGAAAACTTACAGCTAATAACACGGTATGCTTACTTATTCGCATAAAATGAAATCAAAAAACGGACTAAAGTAACAATAAATGATCATAATCTGAGATATTCATTTAGCATTATCGGCACCGGAAATCCACCGAAATCTATAAAAATGCCTTTTTACGCCATATTGAGCTATAAAGAATGTATGGAAAAAGTTGGCCGAGTCATTGGAAATGTTTTCTTTCATTTGTAAGTAAATTTGTCTTTTAATTTTTTTGTGAAAAAGTGGCACGCTTGGTTTTCATATAGATAGAGGGACTTGCGTTATCTAGTTAAATTTATCTCTGTGATGTGACCTACAATACAATGCGGCAAAAAGTGTAAAAGCATAAAATATGATGAAAACGAAGGAAATCACAGAATTGGTTCGCTCGGGCTACTGGACTGTAAACTTAACACTGAGAGTGCGCGCCGATAAAACTTTTAGGGAGAGAGCAGTGTGGGCAGCAGAGCGATATTGTCTATGTTTGTGGCAGTACTTTATGCTTAGGGTGATTATTATTTTTGTCAATAACAGACAGATGAGTTATGTCAAGTCAAATCTTAAGATACATACAAAACATTACGCCTGTATTGCCCGAAGGCTTAGGCAGAGGTGCACCTTTTATAAACCTTACGATATTTTTTGCCGATCGACTGGTACTGGTGGAGTAGTTAGCATGTCCTCAAAATCTACAACGAATCAATTGTTTTCGCATCAGATTGATCAAAGACCTGAATGCATCAGGTCGAGGTATTTTATAAGATTAGTTTACTTCTTATATGTTTCTCAAGACATAAAACTACGCACTAATTTGTTGAGCAAGGAAATCACCCGATCATAAAAGCTTAGCAATCTTCCGTAAAATAATATACACTAAAATGATATGACTAGAACTTTTAGCCACCACTTAAACGAATGTATGTATACTAATGTATGTAGGTATACTAAACGTACCTACGTTCTACACTAAACACTCCAGAACGAGCTTACCTACTAACGCTTCATAACACAAACACAAGCACTATTTGTGTTGTACCTAATCCATTATAATTCGTCGCGTACCACTTGAACAACTAAAGTGCTAGCTGTTTGTGACAATCTGAGACGGGACTGTTCTGTTCTACTTAGATCATAAAACATTTTTGAGAGTTGTGTTTACTGTCAACTTAATTGAAATGAATTGTAGCTTGAGCAACTTGTTTTGAAGAAATTAGTAACATCAACGTTTAAAAGTAGGTTTTTCATTAATCGAAACAGCCTCGTTGGTCTCGCGGTCGCTAGCGCTGCTGTTGAGCATAAGGTCTTAAGATAGATTCCCAGGTCGGGCAATGTTTAATTGAGTTTTTCCCGCTGGAATTCCTCAATAGCAGTTCGGAGTATGGACTTGTGCCTAGATGATGGGTATAGACTGGCCCCCTTTTACACGGGACTTAAATAGTGGGTGTACTGTAGGTGCACCTACGTCTAAACCTTCAGGGAATACAGGCGAGATGTTATCTTAACCATTATAGATTTCCTGATATATATGATTCATAAACTTTTACTAAGCTATAAATAGCTTCAAACTGAATCTAAATGCAGGGGTGAATATAAAAGTGCCCTGACATAAGCAACTGAAGGAACACTGGTGGGCTTAAGTCAGTAATGAATGAATACAAACAAAACATTAGAAGAATTTTTTACGTTATTAAAAAATTGTTTTCAGCAATTAAAAACGATACTTTGTTTGAAACCAATAAAGTGGTGGTGTGGTGGGTGGTGGTGTAGTGGTGGTGGTAAGGATTTAGTTTAAGCTAAATCCACTTACGTTTGTATGTCGTTTTGTGACAAATAAATAAATACTTTTTCTTTCCTCAAAGTTAAAGTCCTAATCAAAGTTTTGTTCCCGTTCATCCCGTTTCACCGGTACGTGCTATAATTGCAAATCGCTTTCTTAACCGCGACCGCACCGCTCGTCACCATGTCCGCTACCTTGCTGCGAGTTATCGCTGAAGCGGACGATCGTGCTACTCGTTTGTACGGGAAGCTCATTTACTAACTTTTTGACTTCCACTGCTCATATCTATAGTACGTATAAAATACTGCATTTTACAGATAACAGTAGTTAAAGTGGGACATTATGCATTGCGGATTTACGGATATGCCACTTGTTTGTATCTCGATAGAAAAGCACAGGCAATTAATAATTAAAAAGATATTTCGTGGGTCCTCGGTATTAACTTACTTTTATGGAATATCTCGGAATAAGATGGTTTTGCCTAGCAAGGCCATCAGATTTACCATACATAAGAGATATTTTTAATATTCATATTCATTATTATTGTATACAAAACATGCATATACAAATACAGTTGGATCTGCCTACCCATCTCCCAACTAAGCTTGTATCTGTTTTCAGTAAAACCGGTTGCAACTATCTAATTATCACAACCCAATTACTGAGTCATACCAGGCGTTAGACATAACGCTTAACTATTATATAGCTCCAACGGTCATCTTTATAGCTAAATCAAACGTTAAATCTGTTTATTATATTGTTGATAGATTTCATCACTTTTAAAGTCAAATGAAAATAGAGAGCCCATTCAGAATTACTTCTAGATAAGCGTCCTTCGCCGTCGACCACATCATAGCTTACCAGCTTGTGAGATAGCGGTCAAAGGCTAGCCTATCAACAATAAAAAATATTAACATATTTTTATCAGTGATTGAGTGACACCAACAGTAGAAAATGTGAGCATACGAGTACGTGAAATTTTATGTCACGAAGTCTAAAAAGGGAATTCAGTTTAAATATAGGTACAACACAAACCAAATTTGTAATTGTATTTTATTCACCTAATCTTAACATAAATCAAAACCTTCCTAAATAATGTTTATCGTTAAAACTAATCGCCTGGGCTTTTCCCCAAACAACGTCCATTAATTGAGTCTAGACCGAATCTGGCCTAATGAGGTGATCAGTCAATTTGATTGGACTTCTTAACTTACGTCATTTGTCCGTTAATCAACTGGCATTAACGACAGATTGATTGATAAAGTGAAGTTTCCAAATAGATTTTGGAGGTATAAGCGGTTTTTTTAGGAGTGTGAAATCATCCAATGACTTCTTCCCCTTGGGGGTGAAGCCGGAGGCCGTGTTTAACTGACTAAAACCCACCCGTGTTTCTTCAATTGCTTGAGCCAGGGCCGCGGTAACTCTTTCAAATTTATCCGCGACCTGGAGGATTAACCCGAATTTTAGTTTGGTCTAAATTTATTCGAGTTTAGTTATGTTAAAAGATGTATTGAGATTGAAGCGCTCTGGGAAAGCAAAAATATATGTCAATATAACAAATCAGTCTTCTGAAAATATGTTAAAATGTCCTGAAGTAGGCAGGTACTGTAAAAGATAAAACATCGAAACTACTATTGTCCTTTGTGAGTTGCTAAGGCGGTGGAGAAAGCTTTGCTCTCCCGAATATTTTTTTCTCAATGTTCAGAAAACAAATGTTCAGGTTTCATTCAGAAGATTGAAAATCAAGCACAAAAACGAAAAATAAATACAAAAAAAAACCCTTCTTCTAAGATCATTCCTATAAATCAATCTAGATGAATTCCTCTCTATTATATTTATACCTTTTTAGTGTTCTGTAGCCAAAGGGTAAAAACGGGTCCCTATTACTAAGACTCCACTTTTGTCTTATGTCTATTGCCGCTATAACATCAAATAATGCAAATAAATGTTATTCTATTCTATTCTAATAAAAACAGAATAAAGTAAACATTTAAGCGGGGCTCCCATACAAAAAACGTGATTTTTTTGCCGTTTTTGCGTTAGTGTACGGAACCCTTCGTGCGCGAGTCCGACTAGCACTTGGCTGGTTTTATCATACGAGCAAAAAACAGTCTACCCTTATTCTTTATTTAATTCTACAAATCAATATCCTCTCAGTTATTCCCAAACACAACCATAATCTCCTAAAGCCTATATTTTCTGTCTGATTAACAAAACGTACAAGTCTTGTCTACGTCGCAGGTACTCGTCGAGATGCCGCCGCCGCGACGACGCGGCGCCCGTCTGCTTACCCGCTTATTGAACTGAGATAACGTGTTGTAAGGTACAGAAGTACCACTCTTAATATTATCTTTAATGCTTCTATGAAACTCAATGTGCCCTTTATGGATAAATAATAATATCTATCTATCTATATCTATAAAAACTTTTTTTACAAAATATAACCGGTGTTCCTATTTTCGTTTCGTCGTTTTTTGACACCGACTTCCGAAATTGAAGTTATTTTTCACTTTGTAGTGTTTTTTATTTGGAAGTCGGTTGTATTTTTTTTGTTAAAAAGGTTTTTTATTTTTTTCTTTTTGATTGTACCTATAATGCCCAAAGTGATGAAAAAATAGAGTAACCCATAAACATGAAACTTAAACAAAACTGGTGGAAGTAGAGTATACCAGGGTGAACTGTTCACACCTGCGTACCCCTTTAGAGCGTAAGGGTGTGATGTTATATAATGAAATGGTGTAAACAATTAACAGACAAGCGATTGCAGCAATCCTGATTGATTTGCCGTCGTTTATTGAAGAGTTCTGTTGTATATCTCCGAAGTTCTTCTTCAGATCTTGATGAAATTTAAATGGGACCACATGACAACCACCAGCTTTCAAATAAAAAAAAAAGAATCATCAAAATCGGTTCACCGAGTAAAAAGTTCTGAGGAAACACACATAAAAAAAAGTACAGTCGAATTGGGAACCTCCTCCTTTTTGGGAAGTCGGTTAAAAAGGCAATGTCCCGACTGATTTATCAACGCCCAGCCTAAACCACTAATGATAGAAATTTGAAATTTTGAGAGGATATTGTTTTTATACTGTAGGTGTTTAATAAAGGATTTTTTGAAATTTATTCCCTAAAGGGATGAAATAGGTGATGACAGTTTATATGGTAATTTCATTTACTCTAAGAACGTCTGAGAGCTCGGTTTAGATTTTTCACAAATGACCAGGACAAATGCCGGGGCTGGAATCATGAGTACTGACTCTCAGGAAAACAAAAACAAAAAAAAATATATATCCGGGAATGGAATCATGTGTGGGAAAGAGTCGTACTACCAGGAAATCAGAATCATGAAGAAGTAGATGGCAAATCACAAAATCTATATTAGCTAGATATTCATCAAAGTTTAAGATATTGATTAGGAATAACAGCAGTTACTGTTACATCATCATCGTTTCACCTGAAAGACGTCCGTTGTTGAACATAGCCCCGCCCTCCATAAGTGCCACCACATCAACCGGTCCTGTGCATCTCGTATCCAGTGGATTTCCCCAGTCTTAACCAGGTATGGTCCACCTAGAGGGAGGCCTTCCAATGCTGCTCTACACACACAATATAAACTTACGACTTTAGATTGTTAATACATATAAAAACATATGGCGCTGCTAATACCCGTTTGCATTAATTTCCTATTAGTCAACTTCTGAAGAACATGTCCTTAACTAAGACAAGATATAACAGTTTACTTTAGTTGCCCGGATTTAGGCGGTTCCGGAAATTGACATGGTGGAATTAGGGGGCTCTAAACTTTTAAAGCCGCTTTCACTAATGCTAGGCGCAATTAAAATCAAAGAGTAAATTACATATTACACTATTGGATTTTCAACGGAATTTTATTTAGGGATTCATTTTCCTGCGTTACGATGTGATGAAAACAAAACATTTTAAAAATAATTTAGGCGAAGCTGTGAGATTAGTTGTGGGTATAAACTGCTTTATATCAAATCAAAATCAAATTCAAATTTTATTTAATCAAGAAATTTTTACATAGTTTTAACATTGACCCCAAACTAGGCAAGCCTGTATCTTGGGTACCAATTATGGGGGTTTATCATTAAAAAAAATTAATACGTAATCGGTGACATAAAAAAGTTAAATTAAATTACACAAAATAAAAAAAAAACAAAATCATTACAGAAAACATATAAAAGGTTGCAAAAATAGAAGTAAAAAACGAGAGAAAAATAGACTTGTTACTGCGAAAGACGACACGAAAAAAAAGAAATCATATTCTTTCTAATCTCTAACTTTGCGTGAAACGGATTTTCTGTATCCAGCTTCTTTTGGATCTCGACGACTAGCTCCGTGTACCGATGGAAAATAACAACCCGTGCTCCGCTATTGTTGTGACGTCATGTTATTTTAAGATGCCTCTGTTTTCTTTGCTTTTATTACCTTTAGCACATGAAAACTGCTAAGGAAAGTTAAAAATGTAATCTCGTGGAATCCCTGTTAAAAACCTTAAGGACCGCAGTATCAGTAAATATTTGTTAGAATTTTTTAATTAATATACAAACATTGTGAACCTCTTAAAATTAAATAACATAAAATTACGCCTTTATGCCCTAAAGGCTTAGGCAGAGCTGCCACATATACATACATTCTTATTAAAAAGTGAAGCCTTACTTATCGAAAAAAAATGTTGTTAAACACATTTTGCGAAAAAAATACGTATACAACACAAAACTCATGATGTAAAAAACCTTTGACCTTTTTCAGATTGTCCATAATGATACCCCAAAACAATACTCGCATAATAACAATAATCTGCTACCCCTACAATACTCCCACACAAACCCCATTCGAGTACAAAACCGCAACATTTGAATACAAAGAATTTTAAACATCCATCATAAGACGTAACGAGGCCATACAAACGTCAGATATTTACATACAGTATATATGTATGTGTGTAAGCAATTAAAACGTAAGACAATCTATAGATTCGCGACACACAAGGAATAGATACGTAAAGAAGGCTTACGAAAGTCAGTGAACAACCTTGTAGAACCTAGAGGACAAGATTAAATAGATTTCTTTTAGGCAAGTATTAATCGTCCACCACATCATCGGTTACCATCTGGGGAGATAGTGGTCAAACACAAGCTTCATGATCAGATTTATAATGTTCCCACTGCTGTGGCACAGGCATCCTCTCTTGTATAGAGATAATGGGCCTTAATCCACCACGCAGCCCCAGTGCGGGTTAGTGGTGGATGTCACATGTCTTCGAATGTTTGGTTCTAGGACATGTCGGTTTCTTCACGATGTTTTCCTTCACTGTATTAAGAGTAGTGGTCATGAAATAATTTACACAAAGTAAAGACACACGACACAACACGTAAGTCAGGGCCGTTACCACTGGGCCATCACAGCTCTCTAAAATTTAGAAACTATGGGTACAGGAAATTAGGTTGCAGTTGATAAGAACACGAGTGATTTCAACAGTACTGTGTGTTAACCTCTTGTGGAGGTCAGATCGGCAATCGCATCATGTGAAATTACCAGTATTTCACACGGTGCGATTGCCTATCTGATCTCAGCTTCAACCAGGTCAGAATGGAAACCGATCACAAGCATAGTCGGGCAGAAATAGAAATAATTATTTTCGTTTTGTGAACCTCTTTAATAAATCTAAATCTTAAGCACATTGACTGACAGTTTCGTTTTAGCAATATCGCTATCTTTGGAACGAATTTCACGTCTTAAAATAACCGCGATCAGCGCTACTGCTAAACTGCGTTCTAGAACTGTCAGTGTCAATATTCCTCCCTCATGATGACATGGGTAGCTGCTCTTGAATTCAGTTTAAATGTACTGATTGTGTTCAATTTCATAGGTGAAAGAAGGCTGTTTCTGCAATATTCCAGATTACAAACTTAATCTTACATAGATTATCACAAAATAATATAGTTATACTTTGACTAGCACCCGATGCGACATAGGAAGGTACGAGTAAATATTAAACTGACCGCCCGTAGTTCACACAGGGCAGCAATATTACAAATTGCTTTGAGAGTACATAGCAGAAGGTACCAACTATTTGCAAAGCTGCCTCAAAACCGTACACAGGGTAAATACGATTAAGTAGTGAATTGCGATATCCTACCTGTATTTACTACTGCAGAATTTTGCCATTCCATTTCACCAAAATCATAGTTACAATTTCACATGTGAGTTCTATTTCGCATTTTTTTCAAGTAAGCCTACTATGTTACCCTAAATTGTGGCTCCGAGGGTAGTATTAACATAAAACACGCCACATTTGCATAAAGTTTGCGTCAAACTGACGAGACGAACATACATATGTATCTATATATAGATACGAGTATGTACGTCGTTTGAGTCGAGTTTGAATTGCCGCGATGTTCCAAGTGTTATGTATGTATGCAGGTGTGTAAGTGTGTGCGTTTTGTTTGTAAGTTAGGTCTAATGTATTCAATTTACTACGAGTACAAGTACTAGGTTTTTGCTCGCGGCTTTGCTCCTGTTCTATATGAACAGAATCAGAGCATTACATTACCTTCATTTCCGAAGGGTTAAGCAGAGATGCTCCTACAGTACGCTCACATTTCACAAGTTATGTTTAAGTCCCATGTAATAGAGGATGAGTATATTGTCATCAAATGTGCACAACACTCCGGGCTGCTACTGAGAAATTCCTGTTGTAAAAATCCTATTACATTTTGCGCGTCCCGGGAATTGAACCCGGAATCTCATGTTTAGCAGTAGCGCTTGCTACTACTGGACCAACGAAGTAGTTATTGTTCCAAAGCATTATTCTGGTATTGAAAGTATTCTATGGATTATCTTGAAAACACAATCAACAAACAATTTAACTCTTTAATGTACGAGTTCCTAATCTAACATGATAACGTAGTTAAAAAACCGGCCAAGAACGAGTCGGACTCGCGCACGAAGGATTCCGTACCATTATCGCAAAAAACGGCAAAAACATCAAGTTTGTTGTATGGGAGCCCCACTTAAATATTTATTTTATTCTGTTATTAGTATTTGTTGTAGCAGCAACAGAAATACTTTAATTGTGAAAATTTCAACTGTCTAGCTATCTAAACGGGACTCACCAGGCTAACTCTAACAGGCTGTAGCCTGGTGAGCCCCTTTTTACCCTTTGGGTACGGAACCCTAAAAATGACATAATGTCGAATATGGTAGTAATTACCGTTCTACGTAGTAGCAGTCTGCTACGGCCGTGTAGCACACGTCTACGGCGTAGCCAGTAGGTTCTCTTTGATCCTAATAAAATCACGCTTGGGTGAGGTTGTTATAAGGCGACAGGCGACGCATAATGTTCACCGAACAACTTGTTCAACCGACGTGTTCATCAAGGGAATTACTCCCTTTTAAAATGTCTATATACAGCATTGATTGATTGTGATACTGAAAGGGTTGTTGGGTACGTTTGCATTTGATATTTTCAATGTCTTTACTCATGTTAATCATTTATGAAATGTTAGGTTCTGCCGCGGCTTTGCTTAGCCTATTACAGACAGTGGTAGTGTGGCGTTAAAAACAAATGAATTTTTGTAATTAGACCAGTACCGCCAAATCCAATCTCTACTTTTACACAACTAAACAATTTCACCTACATAAAAATTAGTTTAGATTAAGTAGGAATATACAAAATGTTATATACAGCATTTAGTTTTACCTAACAAAAAATGTAGGATATTATTAAGACATAGTATTAGAAAGTTCATGAAACTTCATCAGTTAATTCTAAGATATTCGTATTTTTACGAGAATGTTGAACAATATGCATAATCGTACATCTCTTCTGTCTTTGCTAAAACGACATCTATAGAAATACCTCTTTAGAAACACTTACAACCCTCTACACAAAAGAATGTACTCGTATGTATCCACAGACATAATTATACATGTTACTTACGTACGTGGTAAGCGTACGGTCGTCACAGGTCACGCTTGACTGAATCAGATGAGGGTGGCGTTAGGCGTACATTATGTGATTGTGGAATTACGAGTGTTGCCCGCATGTCATACGATATGAAGGAAATACTTACTTGTCTTCCTTTACGATAATGTGTTAGAGAAAGTGGCTTTGTTAAACTCATTGATAAACTCATACAATTTTAATTGGGGTCAACGCAACACGCTTACAACATAATTTTTATTTTTATTTTTTTTTTCAGCTTATTCTGAACAAAAATACAATAAATTTCCAAAATATAAGACAAAAATTTAAATAAAACGTAAGTATAAATGAACGTTAACGGATCAAAAGGAGTGTGTATCATTAATCTGATGGCATTCTGTAGTTTCCTACCTCCATGGAAAAAGGCGTCTGTTTATGAATGTATACTGATGAATGTATCTGATACCACATTGTATCTGTGTGTAACACAGATACAATGTGGTCACGGTCGAAACCATACCAAAATACACCAATCCCCATATTTATGCATACGATTCATACTCAACTGTTGTTAATATGCACGCCGCCTAGTTGCTATTAAACTCCAAAACTCTAGTAGTGTAGGCTGAACTTATACTAACAAGTGGAGGTGAGACTGACGGGCAAAAGTGTAAGAGGTAAAAGTAGACTTCCGAGCGAAGCAATACTAGTATATCGCGGAAAGAAGATCATAAATCCCGTTGCTTAAGCTTTCGAGTCAAACTCCTTCGATCGCAGCTAAGACGCACCCAAAGGGCAATGATTGCCCTTTGGGTGCGCGAACGCTGCGACGCGCAGCTCTCTGGCTATTCTCGGTTTTCTTTGCATGATTGCATTAGAAAATGACCGGCATAGCCCGAAGAATTGACAAACTTAAATGGCAGGGGGCAAGGCACATTGCTCGCAGAACGGATGGTCGATGGCGCCGGGGAGGTTCCGTCGTCCACTAGCTGGCCGGATGACCTGCCTCACAGTTGCGGGATTCCGCTGGATGCGAGACGCACATAACCGGTCGATTTTATTTATTAAAACTTCATGCAACATACAGGTACTTGGGGAGGCCTATGTTTAGCAGTGGATGTCTTTCGGTTGAAATTATGATGATGGTATCAGTGACTCGGAGCCACTCTGCTCGGAAGTCTACCATAAGAGGTAAGAGGGAGCGGTAGGGAGGTAAAACCTCTAAATGTACAGTACACAACTTGAAAGCTTCGCGATAAAAGTTCAGCAATAACAGTTCCATTTTATTGTATTGTTTGATTGTTCATCTGTACAGGTTTTATTAATGGTATGAACAATGTTTTAGTTCATGACGGTTGTGAATGTTTTTTTTACTATTTAACTAAAGAAGCTTTTTTTAGAAAGGAGCAAGAAGGGATGAAAAAAAGTAGGCAGTCATGGCCAACTGAAGTGAATAATACGTCACATGTCACATCAGCATGTCGATGACACTATCATATTAACATGTCGCTGACGCGAACCCAGTTTGATCCTACCAAAAATAGCTCGACGCGACTAAAGAAGCTTTCACTTCAAAATTAATATCAGATCTGTTTTATTATCAAGCCTAGGTTTGGCGAATTTAATAGGTACTCGAAGTTATGTAAATAAATCACAGTACAAGACTTTTTTACATTTTTCTGCGTGGTTTAATTTCTTAAATAATAATAATAATATTATATTCCTCGCCGTCTCTTATCCCGTGCTAAGATTTCAGTCGTATAAAGGTTCAAAAGAACATAGGTTGAAAATCTCAGGAATATTTGTAAATACTGTGTGGGGATGAAAACGCCCCGAGGCTCTGAAAACCACTCGTATGAACTGAGCCAAAAGATAAGTAATTATAATAAAAAGTCCTCAAATAACCTTAGGATTATGAAAATAATCTGAAACCCAAAATATCACAAATAATTTGAAAAAGGAGAACACAAGCCCGGTCGTAACAATACCCAATCTTTTTCGTCTGATCTTTTAATGTGACAGAGAAAGAGGAAAGATTTCACAGACATAGCCTTTTCTTTTTTAATTTTATCAATCTTCAAAAGATTTCGGCGATTGCGAAGAAAATAAAAATGTGAAAGAAAATGAAATGTACCTATTTCTGTGTCCCTAGACAAGTGTTATTCTATCAAGGAAAGCGTCGCGATAGCGATTAATAATAAGTATGTTTGGGATTATCAAGCGCTGTCGAAATGTCACGTCAAACCGTAAAATTGTAGCATTTCGACAATTGCCATCGCTGATATAATTATACTTTAACTGGAGCAAAACGTTTTTGTCGAAAAATGCATAGTTCAGACTTTTAGAGCAAAAAGTGTAAATTATCCCAAAAATTCGCAGATCTTCGCGTGGTACGCAGTGAACACAAGTTTTTTGAAGTTTCAAATTTGGATTTACACTATACTAACAGGCCCATGCAACATATTAAAAATCCAGAACTACATCAAGCTTTGCGATTTTAATGTTGATTTCTACTGGGCTATTAACTATTTTGCGCGGGTCTTTAGAAATACGTGTCCGATTGTTAGATGAAACTCGGGTTGTCATTTTACCTTCAAGTTACAAAGCGTAAAGTTTCTGTTTGATTCATGAGATGGCTTCGGTATTTGATGGCTTGTTCTGTCTTGTTTGATGAACGTCTTAGTTGTGTTTTGGGTAAATACAAAGTGAAATCATGTTTTTATTGGCGTATATTCTCAGTAGTGTCATGTAGTTTATGGGTACCTAACTACAAAGCGGAAGTATGGTTTGGTTAAAGATTTCCACGTTGATATTTTGTTAGAGTTATTTATTTTGGTATAACCATAATTAAACTCCTTCTAAATCAAAGGTTTATAAAAAAAAACTTTGTCGGAGTCTGTGCTTCCTAATAGCTATAATCGTCTTCTCTTCTTGGTCTTTAAGTCAAGAGTAAATACGTTCTCTCCTAGAAGCGCGCTCCATCGTCTACCACATCATTATAGCTTACCATCAGGTGAGATAGTAGTCAAACGCAAACATTTCATTGACAAAAATGCATTATAATTATGCAATATTCACCTCGTTAGTCTGCTGTCTTGATGTAATAAAAAGACTGCACGAAATGGTAGCAAAATGTTCTCTCTTTAGTGGCACCACTTTCAAAAGATTTACGTACCTGCATAATTACGAGTTTATTTACCAGCTAACCAACTTTAGTAATAAAAGTTCTACTATTTCTGTTCCAATATTGGGTGAGACTGTTTGCAAGTCGACCTGAACTATTCCGATGAGGTAGAAACTTAGTTGGCTTTCAGTTACGATGCAAAATTATGTATTAGTAAAAGGCGTATACAAGCGAAGTAGTATAACAACTTACGTATAGTTTATGTAATAGATTTTATAGATACAAATTCTCTGACTAAAATAAATTAATATTAACTAACATGAAATTTTGACTTTCAAAAGTGCCGTTAAATGGCCTAGTTGAAATGAATGATGACTTTGACGATTCAGGACCAGTTTCTGAATTAGGTTTTTGGATTTACAAAACGAAAAATCCTCATTTAACGCCAAAATTTGGCAAGTTTTCAGGCTAAAACAGTGTGACAAATACTCATCTTTAAATTCATAATTTATAAATCAGGGCTTATACTTCAATACCTAGATGTAGCGTAGTCTTACGCAACCGTGATCTTTCCGACTTCTCATTTTTATAAAATCTGATGTTGGAACAGCTGACGCCTTCAAGGTGGTTATAGTTTTTCCAAAACCCAAGGACTCATTTCGATCGGATGAGATAAACAAGATTGCTGGCACAGATTGGATGATAAAAGCGAAGGACAGAGAGACTTGGACAAAAATGGTGGAGCCCTTACACGTTGAGAGGTTCTTAATAATACCAAAAAATAATTATTTAATTTAAACATTTTGAAATGCATGAATTAACTATCTATATTCTGAAATTGAGAGAGTGATCAAGCGTGAGCCTATCTATAATAAAAAAAAGTTATTATTTATTGATCAAATTGTTAATTAATTAATTCGTATTAAAAATGAAATACGTACTGAATGAAATAATAATGTTGACATGGATAATCTATTTGATTTGAATGTTTTATTAATATAATTATTGAAATAATATGTTACTACATCAAAATAATATGCAATGTAAATTATTAGATTTTTTAACTTTGACAATATCGAGACCCTAGGGTCCCGGTCCTTTGAAAGGCGTGCGAGGGGTCGAAATAAAATTAAAATGAAATGAAATTGGACTATTTATTAAGATTTTAAAGAGGCTTTAATAATAAATTAGTTTTCCAGACGAAATCTTTCACAAGCGGCTTTGTAAGTACAAACAAAATACAGCATCCAGAAAATGTCACAAAGTCAGTGATCAAATCAAACACAGGTGACTTACATACTGCCCCAACTTAGATTACCTAAGTTGTCAAGTGATTACCTAACAACAAACTAGTAGACTTTCTCAGTTTTGTTTTTGTTCTAGTTTACTTATATTGGGGACTTTGTCGAGCTAAACCAAGTTTAAATTAGGTTAGCTTCGGGGATCTTATTAAAGGTATGTGTGACTCGAATTTGTTACCCAATAAAGGACTTACGGAGCTTTTTTACAAACTTTACCTTTAAATGCCAGAATTTATCAAAAAATATTCACAGCAAGACGTGATGCTGTCACGTCTATATCCAGAAATGCCAGGAATCCAAATACATGTTTTAAATTCATTAATAAACATGAAATCAAATTAATTAATACGTAGAAACAGTTATTTGCTCTCGATTTTAAATTAATATTTTCACCGATGTTTTACAGACATAAATATTTACGAAACCACAAAGTGCCTGCAAATAATAATTGTGATAAAATAATGTTTCAATTATGTTTTTCATTGTGACGTGGTTAATTGGCTTTACCTTCAAATTGTATAGTCACTTGAATGAGGTTTCAAATTAATTTTGTTAACTAATAGGGGCAAAAGTGTCACCTTTAACGATACGCCGGGGAAATGATGGGTCACTATATCGGTAGAAAGACACACTGAAATGAGTTTGTAGTTTAAAAATGAAAATTCGACAATGCAACATAGGTCATGAAAGGTCATAAAACCTCGAGCCATATAGCCATATAGATTCTAAATAAAAATTCTCCATAGATAATTAATAATCTGCTAATCAGTTAACATAACTATAACATTAGATTTGGTGTAGAAATATAGCCCTCAAGGTTAGCTACTCAGGCATTCTTTCATTTATTTTTACAAAAAGCCTCTTATATCCAGCTGCAGGGAAAATGTCTCCTTATCTTATCTTATCTTGTGGAGGGGCCGAGAAATAACTCGGACACTTCGACCCATTGGGATCTATTGTGGTACCCTAAATAACCTACTCCTCCTCAATCTCGTTGAAAACTCTTTTAGTTTTACAACGAAACTAGGAGATATAAGCCTATAGTCTTCTGGTTTTGGATATCCAACCCCTAGGAGACTCATTCGCTTACCAACCAGTGCATCGCATGTGCACAGAAAGTGCTCCATGCGTTCCTTACGTTCCCCACACAACCTGCACATAGGTGTCGCGGTAAGACCCATCTTTATGAGCATGTCGTTAGTTCCAAAGTGCCCTGTAAAGGTACCAAGCAGGTAGCGGATTTGCCCCCTGTTCATGTTCCTAATGTATTCCCGTGCTTTGAACGTAGAGCCCAGGAATTTCTTGGAGTATTGCAGACCGGTATTAGACAGCCAATGTGTTCGTTGTCTGTGATCTGCAAACTCCCTAAATATGGCTTTTAAGAAACACATCGAAATGCCTACACATGGTTCTGGGCCCAAAAAATCATTTGCTGAGCCCTCTCTAGCCAGGTCATCTGCTACTTCGTTAGCATGGATTCCTTTGTAAATATCTCCTTACTCGCATATCTCTCTTTAGGGCGACTAGTTTTTATCACACTGGAAAAAAGTACTACAGAAATCTATAGAGGCAGCCTTTGTCCAAAAGCCAATGTCTTCCAGCTGGCACAATGCCAAGTACAAGTTCAAACACCTCTCACTCAATAACTGACAACCACTATATCACAACCGATCAAACTATTGCTAAGTCTTCCATCATATCGATTGCAAAACTATTGTTATATATGTAGTTATGTCCGTGTTTGTCACAACACTTTCCCTCGTCACTAGCTGTGTCACTCTTTGGAAAAGGTTCGCACACACATACAACTACTCACCACATACGCACACACACTCCTTGCCGTGTTTGTGGGTGAGACACAGGCGCAACATCACTTCGCAATCGATCGCTACTATAAATACGGTTAGCCCTGCCGTCGCCTAGTTAGTATTTTAAGTCAGGGTTGACACAACAGCTGACACTTTGTTAATGAAGAAAAATGCAAGAGAGACATTGCATTTTAATTTAATTAATTACCTCACTAAGCTTTTGGAAGCGAAACGGCGCTTTACAAAATACAATCTATTTATTAAAATCAGAATACACCTAGTATTAAAAATCTACTAAACCTGTCAATTTAAATAAAATATGAACGTGCAGTATCTGTTTAAATGTAGGAATTATTTTTTTCTACATATGTATGTTTGGAAAAACCTTTTAGGCCGGTAACAAAACTCTTAGGGGCCTTCCTCACCGGGTCGGTAAAGAATCTGTACCAGGAAGGTGCCTGAATCGTTTCGGTACACATTCTTTACCGAGCTCATACGCGTACAGCACATCTGTACAGAACCAGTACGAAAAAAAGTAGAAAAGAAAACGCGCCAACCTAGTGAGAACGGCGCTTTACTACGGTAAAGCGCCGTTCTCACTAGGTTGGCGCGTTTTCTCATGATGGCCACGGGAAATACGCATCATCATTCTTGCCACAAGCTTATATACAAGTTTTACCCATGATTATTCACAATCTATGCCACCACAATGTTATAATGACGTAACAACGCCAACACGTTTTAATTTGCAGCACTAACAAAAATAACCTATCTCAACCAACAGCAAAAACACCGCGGCCCACTTCTCGTAAACAATCGATCGGCACAATTTTCGTGCCAACCCTGCTGCCTCGTCGTTAATATTTCAGCGCAGGGCTGACACATGACCGAAATAGACACAAACACGGCTGAAAAATTTAAAATCTATTTACTTGCTTTGACTAACGGGACGCGTGAACCTGTTTTATTTGGGGTTTCCGTTTAAAGTGGTTTACCTAGGTACCTCTATGTAACATGTTTGCCTAGACTAAGTATTTTTCAAAGGGAGATAAAGGTACTGTGATTCAATTGAATTCTCTTTTGGTAAGTGAATTCGAGAGATTTGAATTTGGATTCTGATATACCTAAAGTAAAATATGTTGAAGTGTTACTTTCTCTCGCATTTGGGGTTGTTACTTGAATGACTAAATTTTAAGTTTCAATTTAATAGCTCAGAAGCTAAGTGTCCTGATGTATACCCAATGTTTTTTTTATGAACCTTGTAACGTTACGTTAAGCTCAGACGAGCTTAACGTAAACCACGTTATTAAAATAAAAGAGTTATTAAAAAATAGACTTTGAAAATGGATATTTAGAATAGAAATTCTAAGGGCTGGCTTCACACGTCGTTGGTTGCTAACAATATATAATATATTAAGTTGAGGAATTTTAAAACAATCAGAGATAACTAAAAGTATGATTTTCAGGTGCTAACAGTATCAAAGAATACATAAAAGTGAATCAGATGAGTTGGTACAATTTCAAAAGATGAAAGGTGTGGTTTGTATAGTATTATAAAACGTAAATAGACTAAAGGAAGTGGATCTGCACAGCAGAACACCACAACCTAATAAACGGTCCTGTCGTTCCCACTAACGTTATGTGACAATCTAAGTCACTGTCTAAATACAAGGCCGCTGCTGTTGCATTTTCAACTTTCAACGTTAAGCCAAGCGTTAAAAATCCAACAGCACGCGGAAATTCAGACAGTCAATTGGGTGTCGCCTAGTAAAAACGCACACAAACACTGTACGCATGTACATACACATTATGTATGTTTCACTGTACACAGTCATTTGAATATCTGACTTTATTGTAATCAGGCATTAAATTACTTCTAGTTTAAGGTGACCAAATCATTCTTTAACTTTTATAATATTTAGTGAATAATACATAGGTTTTCCATGCATACTAACAATGGTTCAACCACTTCAATATAGTACAACCTTTGTCCATTCTGTGATAGAATGAAATAACGGAGCATAAAACAACTATAACTTCACTCCCAGATGTCTCTTCCATTCCAGCAATACCACTTCATTTTTAATTGAAACTAAAAGAGTCAATTACTCAGAGACTCAATTGAATTGAAATACTTCGTCCGAAACCGATATAACTATACTGAATAGTAAAACCCTTTCACAGTGAATTATATGAAACTAAAGGTGGAGTGAAATGGTCCTTTTATTACTGGATGGACCAATATACTGATGGTTTTCTAATGGATGAATAATGTGGATTATAGCTCTAGTTTTAGGTAATATTTTCAGCAGTAGCAGAACACCACAGACTACACTCATTTCATTTTAAGTTTTTTCAGTCTAGTAAAATTTTATCTGGTAGATGTCTGTGATAAGCGATTTTTATCTTTGTAAAATTATTGTGTAATATTTTGGTGTACCATAAAATTTTTCAATATATCTACTTTCTCTTTGTAGCCGACTGAGATAAAGCTGAAAAGAAGGGCCATTTAAAGCATATGTAGTTGTGATAGCTTGTTATATTAACATTTTTAAAGTAGCCTTAACTTTGAATAAAGTAGGTAGGTTTCTTCTTTAAAAACGTAGGCTTTATTATACTTGCTACATAGCAATCCATTCCATGATTCATTCAATGAGTTTCGGGCAAGTCAACTAACGAGGGACCAAAAATAGACCTTTGAGCGTAATTCGTTACACAAGACATAATGTCTTTTGTATTATATCGTCTAACTGGCTAATCACGCAGATCAGGAAATGTCAATTGTAATTTGTTTGACTTTTAATCTTTGCTGTACCAAATCACCCACATGATCTTTTCTGGCAGTCGCATTATGTATAAGGCTCATGTTGCTGCGCCAACAAAAGGCAATTAATCTGCCTACCCGTTGCCAACTATGTTGAGATTAGCTTCTACTCCAGCCAGATACAGCTAAATATCAGTTTTTATATGAAACGTCTAACTTTCCTCCACACCCATTGACTACTGACAGGATAATCTTTGAAAAGACTGATTGTTTGCCTTTCGTGCTTCTGATTAACGACGTATCAACTGCCAAAGATCTAGAAATTACAAATGACATAAAATTAACAGCTTAGCCGTACCCCAAAAAGCACATAGATGGTGGACCCATCCACGAACCGACCTCGATAACCGATTCTCAGCCTCGAAAATAACAGCTTATTATATTAAGCATGTTATGTAATGTTATTAAGCTTAATATAAACTATGCCCAACCTGCCACAACAACCGTAACTTACAATAAGCCATCGCTAATATCTTGTATCTCCAATACTTATCACTGCGAACCGAACTTGCTCCCAATTTACAGTAATGCCGAGTTGAAACAACACTAAATCAATTAGACTGGGAGTACCGACAGGGCGGTCGCCGGCAAGTTTTGATTAAATTACGACGGATATTATCTAAGGGGCAATTGAAACCGAAACCAGCGCCACCGGCCAGTTGAGGTGCTGGGGTGAGACTGGAGCGGGAGCATGAGCGGAGAAGAGCACGGCACGTCTGTATGGCCCAACAGTTTAAGCAAAGGTAACTACTAACGGTATACAGTTGTCGCTTATTATTTTGAAATCCCTTCTTGTGCGGACATTGAATTGATTGATTATTTGTTCCAAACAAAGATTTTTTATTATGTCAAATTGTATTTTGTGATGTCCTAAATAAAAATTATTCAACAGCACCAAACACCGCAACTTACTTTGGCCCTCAGCAAAAACGTTTAAAAGGTTTTTCGGCACTTATTCGTGTATGAAATCTTGAATAACTAGTCTGAAAAAAATGCATTCGATTTTTATTAGAAGAGGAAACTAACTAAAAGTTTTCCGCACGTCGCCTTTGACTTGTACCACGTTATCTGCAAAACCTCGGCTGGCACAGTTCGTAGCCGAAGTGGCAACTTCGAGATATCATTTAAGATCACAAACTGCTGGAATGTTGAGTGTCCAGGATCATTAAACGACTCTTTAAAATTTTCATTTTGTACTAGAAATAGATGGAAAGTGAAATCTTAAATAGTAATTTTAAAATTATATTATTTGATATAAATATACTGATAAAACTTTTAATCAAGTAGTCAGTCAGTAATTTGATTGACCTTTCAATGGTAAGAGGTGAATTTAAAATCGGAAGACAGACTAAGACTAAAATTGTATTCTTTAAGTATTACGATTGGAGATTATACTGCCGCGGTTACGTATTTGTAGCGAAGTGCTACGCCGTAGCAATCACGTAGACCCTTCGTAGACTGTACCACTCAATGGTATGTTTTCGTATGAATCATCATGAATTCCTAGTAATTAATTAACTTTAGTTAACACGGTTACAAAACCAAGTACCACATTATAAGGCTAACCTAGACAAAACATAACTCTTCCTTCAAAATACAATTTTGTCAAGAAATCTCAGAAACATGATACATTCCGTAGTTAAGCTGCAATATGTGGCACTAACTTAACTTAAGCAGCTTGCTTTGCTCACGAAAGGGTTGATCCTCATATTGCTAAGCACAGGACTTAACTCGGCGCAAGATATTCCGAGCCAAGCGTTGAGATAAACTGTCTCACCTGCTTTATGTCATGCGATCCTGGTTCTTCATTGCGGAATCTTGAAAGTTAATATATAACGGTATATAAAAAGAGATTATTTTGGAAGTTCTTAAGGAATTTTAAGTAACTTTAGAAGGATCATCCCTTGAAAGTATGGTTTCTGGCAGGCTATGCTATGAAGGATTTCCTTCGACCGCCGCGTACCTTGGCGGATTTGGTAGAGCTGAATGAAGTTAACTAAATGCAAATGAGAACAATTTATTGCATTTTCTTATTATGATTTTTAACTTTAACATTATTTGACTTAACTATAAGAACGGATTTATGCTTCGGCTATTAGTGGTGCGCGAATGCTGAGAATACCATTGACTGTGAAACGCACTATTGCATCGATCCAGACCCAGCAACGAATAAAAACTCGCTTAACCACTATATGCCAACAGCGCGTATTTCGGCCACACAACGCGCAGAGGCGATGAGAATTTGAAAAGAACTGAATAAGATTAGGACCATCGAAGACCGCGCGGTCGTTCATCAACAAGATGAATCGATCAAGTGAAATACTCATCGTGTATCAAATTTGACACGGTCGTAAGGGACGCGCTGGACAGAAGCCAATGCTGGCAGATATAACCACCAGTTGCAACCCTGATGCTGACCACGATTTTCAGACAAGAGGGACCGACCAAGAGTGACATGAGAGTTGAGGCTTTATACAAGTGGTATTTTATCAGCGAAAGCTTCGCAATGGCTATTAGAAACAAAATGGATGAAGTAATTGCTATCGAAATGGTATATATTAATAATAGTAATAATAAAAAAAAACTATTGCATTGTATAATAACCACACTTACGTTCAGATGCTGCTTCAAATTACAATTTTTTTATTACTTAAGCACACTTACAACTATAATAAGCCACCAAATAGGGGATCGGCACTGTCTCTGCTTAACACAGGCTAAATCTTAGCCTATCTAGTAGAACAGTACTTCACCCGTCTTTATTGTATAATTGAAACCTAAAAATGTATAAATGCAACATTTGTAAACTTTGCAATCCCATTGTGAAATAAATAAACTATATATTGGCGTTGCGACCATCGTCATCGTTTATAGAATGGAACTTTGTCCATAGCGTCAGGTATAAAATCCTAATACTGTTAAATTGTCCAACACCTATTGAACATTTCCATCGTTCTATTTTCCCTACATTGGTAACACTCGTTCTGTTTGCCATTAAAACGTGGACTAGACAAACAATTAATAAAGATAAGTATTAATTGAAGCCCGCGAGTCAACTGATGGGGCGGCTTAGTTGTCCATCGACGGCCATGTACGGGTTATTGATGACTCTAGTACTGTTAGCGAACAAAAACAGTGATGTATTGTGAAAATAGAATTGTCATTTGTTTTTTGTGTTCATTTTGTTTATGTTTTTAGCTACGAGTATAACTGTACCCGCCGCGATCTTTCACGGTGGTGTGTTTTATGGGACGAAAACATTCCACCGTAGAAAAATGATAATTCTATTTAGTCCGTCAGTGATTTATCAAATAATATTGAACCCGTATTTCTTGCTTTATAACATAAATACAAATTTACAACGATAAAGCGCATCAATGTTCAGGAGGGGGGGCTTGTGAAGTCACTTAGTCAGTATAAAGTTACTTTATTAAAACATATATATTTATTTAGGTATTTTTTATATAAAATATACTCGTATATGTATGTGTATTTTAAGCAACTTATTATTAGTATTTCTTTGTTTTGCTTGTTTGCTTGTCACAATTTAAATTATGCATATGATGAAGAGATAAAATGGCAGGTGCCACTTTATCTCTTCATCACCATTGGTTGACTGGTAGAGAATGCCTAAGGTGTTAAGTCCGCCATTGTACCTTTGTGCATGAAGCTTTAAATAAAAAAATAAATAGAGTGTAGCACACTGTAATGTCACACGATATTTCAATGCACTGTATCGTATTAATGTTTTGTTTTCTTGGCAAAAGAAAAATACGTGTCCAATACCTTTAGGCTATCTAACCGACGGACTAAATATATATTTTTTGTCAACTACCCTATTATACACACACAAACCCCACTCGTTTATCGCTTTTTCTATTAGTGAAAACCGTATTGAAATCCGTTTAGAAGAAATAAGCGGAGTAACAGACAGAGGCAGATAGTGACCTTGTTTAAACTATTTAGAAATAATATAGATCGTGCCGATTACAAAGGTGAAGAATATTTTTACAAAATTGCGTTAGCGTGTCTTATCAAATTATCAAAAGAACCTTAAACGCTAAATTCAAAGCATCTAGCCATTGTATGCAGTGTGGTTTTTTGAGATAAGAATTAGAAATCAGTTGACGCTTAATTTTGAAGAAAATGTTTACCTACGCAGTTCTTTTGTTGTTTTATTTTGATTGTGATCGGATTTTATCTACTTAAAACTGAAAGATTAGCTTTAAATTCGTCTCCTGTTGAGCATATTATAGACCTCTATTTTCTTGTCCCAACCTCAATCAGGTTCTACCCACGATGGCAGCAATATCTTCTGTCGCGCAGCATAGGTAACAAGCCATAAGACTTTTCTTCGAAAGAAGTGTTTTCTAAAACAACAAAAACGGGCTAAAAACATTACACCAACTCCTCTAAATGACGTCACTGAGGCGTAACGGCGCACAAATGATGCCCGTGTTGACAAGCGCCATCAGAAAGTCATTACAGGCGAAATGTTATGGAGGAGTTTATTTTCACTTTACTTCCGTACCTTACAAGTGCCTGCCTACCTATATAACATGTGGCAAGGAATGGCTATGTATGGTAAAGTTACTTTGAGCAAGTATTGTTCAAGGTAAGGGACGTTTACGAAGTTCCTATAGTCATTGTATATTGATGACGACACAAGTCATTTCGGATGTTTTGGAATGTTTATAATAATGTTTTTAACTTATGTACACGATATTAATACAGATCACTTTCACAGTTCTAAGGCTGCAGCTAAGTGCTAATGACATTTTGGTCTCTCATCTGATTACAAATGCAATTTGTATTTTATCTATATTTTAGTTTTCATTAAAACCTGCTGCAGTAGTTCAAGAAGTCATTGATTCAATTAAAATATATTTTTAATAGTTTAAAATAAAAAATAAATATATCTTGGCAATAACTTACTCTTTGGCAGCAGTAATCAAATTTCCTTTTTCTTTTTTTAAATAAAACGTTGCCCCGCACTAGGAATTTCTTCCTGTATCGTGGATACGTTTACAAACATATAAACTCACATACACAAACACCCAGAGCCGGAACAACTGTCTGTAGGTCATATACAAATATTTGTTCCGTGCGGGAATCGAACCCGCGACAAGCAGCGCAGCAGTCGATCGCTCAACCACTGCGCCAACCGTGCGCACGTCATAAATTAATAAACCATCTTTCGTTAAACCTTGACAAATTTCATCACTGCGTATAATATTATTTGAGTGGTCGTAAATTGCATTTCACGGTAATTTCCCAAAGGCTCTTGCTCGATAGACAATAGCCCCTGGCCCCTCCCCTGCGACCCTGTCTCTATTCTCAACCACCCTTTCATATCTATGGGTAGACCATGGTAGGGTTGCCGAATCTTAGTCGAAATATTAAGCGCATTCATGTAAGTTGATCTGTTATCAAACAAGATACAAAGAGATTCTTAAAGTTTGTAAAGACTCGCTTCAATCGTATACAAATTTTCTGTATGTTTTCGAATAAAATATCCATTTTGGCAGCTGCACAAATTAAATAAAGTTTGATCTTCTAAATGTAAATTTCGCTAATTAACTGGCTGGAATTATTGTAGTAGACGAGTACGGCTGAAAAACCAAACTTAAAAATATACAATAAGTTTAAATTAAGAATAGTGTGTTTAACATAAAAAAAAAATATCATATAATAGCGTAGGGCACCTACTTTTTAAGATATTTTCAAAATCTCTAGTTTTTGTTTTTTTTCTACTATTATTTGTTACTTTTTAGTTCAATCGCTAATCCTGATGATCCTGGTAAGGTTAAATTATTGAATTGTCATCGGTCCTTAATAAGTGTGCAAAATTTCAAATTAATGACGTTTTGAAGGGGCCGAAATTCACGTTCTAAGATTCCGTTACATAGACACATATCCATGTGTCTATATACCGGAATCTTTGTATGTCTGTATCCTCATAGATACATACATACCAAGCTAATAAAAGCGTGTTAAAAAAATAACATAATGGCGGGCAAAATTTAACAAGCCTCGCACATTTACTCGGTATTAAGCGTGTGGGCTCGGTGATTTTACCTAAACGATGCGTTATAAAATAACTGAAGGCTTTCATTAATCTCGGGTGGGAAAAGAAAATTTTGGGTTTATTATTGGCAGATTCGCTTCTGACCACTGCTTCTTCCGATGGTAAGCGATGATGAAGTCAACGATAAAGCACGCGCATGCTTAGAAACAGAGACGAGATCTTCTCTTTAACTCTTGACTTAAAGACCCAAAGAAGCAGGGAGTTTGAAATGTAAATTCGATCTACAAAACTATTTTTTTTTCTCCTTAAAAACCGCTGGCTTAACATCTTAAACTATGGAACAATACGTGTTAGAATCTCCTTTCCGAGAACCTAGAATCCGTACTAGGGAATCCCTGTGTTACGGATCTAGTCGAATGTTAATTGTGTCAACCCTATCAACCATGATACACAAGTGATACGGTCGGTCGCTCAAACGCCACTACTCGTCTATAATTGCGTTCGTTTGTATTGTCTCGCGTTTGTTTCTTGTGTATGATACGCAAGGTAGCAAAATTTGATCACAACCGCTTTTGGGTGCGAAGCCTTGGTATAAGGAAGCGTGAATTTCAGTTTTTGGGGCTAATAATTCATTTAATATGACCCTTTGGATGCTTTGTTGTTAAAACGCATAAGCACCTACATTAGGAGAATAAATTATCGCTTATTCATCTTAGCTGGTCGGTTCTTGGTTTTAATAAGAAATATCGGACTGGGAACTTTTAAATGGTGCTGCAAATAACTTATTCTGATAAGTGATATTTATTTTTGCAAGTAATTTTCAGCAAATATATTTACAGGTCTAACAGAACCTAATTTAGTTCTTAAATAGATTTGATATTTAAGAACTTAACAAGGTCAGATGTTCTCGTAGTGAACCGTTTTATAGACGAGAGTAATGTATTCTGTGGATGTTTCATAAACTAACAAACGTAAAGTGTTATCGTAACTTTTATCTTATTCATACCCGATAGAAGTGTCCCGTGTCACACCTTACCTGTAACAAAAACAACATTATTATTAACAGAATTTAATAAAACATAATTAATAACATCGTGAACAGGAAAGCTGCAATAAATAAACAAATAAATAATGTTAATTAAGTTATGTCCATTAACGGCTGACTACACACTGCGCCGCCATCAATTTGTTACACGGCAAAAACTGTCAGTGTAAAACGATATTAACTATCGCAGCAAAGATTTGAACATTTGTATTCAACAGAGAATTAATAATAAGAAATGTTACTGCACTAACATATAAAATTATGATTATTTTAATAATTTCATGGCAATGGCTAATGGACGAATACATTCACAAAGTCACGCTTTTTGTCCACGTGGGTGAGGTACAAACTACTGAACGCCAATAGCTATAGTTCTTATTTACTTCTTTTGCTTCGTTTACGTTAATACATCTAGTCATACACACACGCCGGTTATGAGTACTGTAGAGGTTTTCCACATAAAACGACCAACCTGCTCGGCCGCTGACACCTAAAGCTGGCAACTTATATTTACTTTAAGTTTGGAAGGAAATCGAATACAAAATATTTAGAAATATATCGAACGCGTGTAGTTTTTTGTTTAGCGGACTTCTGTGAGAGCCGACCTACGGGCGGCACGGCGGCACTCGTAGAAGTCGGATAGTATTTTATTAGCCTCTGGCTGCATCCCCCTTTTACATATGGTGGAGGCGCCGCGTAATGAAAATCCGGGTAAATAAGTAAAAGTCTAAGAAAAAATACGAAAAAACATATTTTCGCGTGTGCACGGCGAGAACAGTGCGCGAAGCCCTATCAACGAGTGTACGTCGCGTCGTTACGAGGAACTGTCTGTCGGCGAGAACCCCAGCCGACGAGCAAACGCAGAGAAAATAAAGATAAGTGGTCTATTTTAATTAAAAATGACACAGCCAGTTTTTACGGGGACCGGAACAAAGTCCAGTTTCGAGGATTTCCTCTTGCAGTTCAAGGTTATCGCCGCTATAAATAAATGGCAAGAACAGGACTTAGGGCTCATCTTGGGAGCGTACCTGGACGGCCCGGCACTCGCTTATTTTAAATTCATCTATAAAGACGGTCTTTCATTCAAAGAAATTTGCGATGGCCTCAAAAAGGAATTTTCGGTGGGGATAGATTTTGTCGAAAAATTTTACAACGCACGACAAGACAGACAAGAGGAAGTAGATGCCTTTTTCTTTAGACTGTCGGAGTATGCTCAGCAAGCAGGCATAACCGATGAAAAAATCTTCATTAAAATGTTTTTAAAAGGAGTAAACAACTACTACAAATATAAATTAGGTACGAAACTATACAGCTCCGGGACAGAGCTGCATGACACACTAGTACAAATAAAAGAAATATTTGGTGGTGTGCAAAGTGAACGGATGAATTTGCCGGTGCAGCCTCCGCGCGTGCGTTTCGAAACGCCGTCTTCTAACAACCAAAGGTCCCCTATCTCTGGGAGACCAGCAAGCCCTGGTCCAACCACGTCCAGCGCGACTCCGCATCGGGAAGGCGATGGCGAATCCTTTCACACGCCAAAGTACGATTTTCGCCCAAGGCAGCGCTTCGAGAACAGAACTAACCGCTCTCGTATTGCCCCTAGATATAGAAGCCCACTACCAACCGATCACCCAAACGAACCAGGACACAGTCAATAAAGATGGATGAGGAGTTGCGGGCTGTGTCCATGAAAGAGCAATTCCCGATTGAAAACAATAAACACGGTGATCAAACTCCATTTATTAAAATTAGTATAGGTAACCGATCGTATGACGCATTAGTTGATACAGGTGCTTCCATCTCTTGCATCGCCGAAGAATTAGTTGTGCTGCTAGGTTTGAAGCAAACCAGTGATGACGCGACACATTTTGTGAAATCCATTTCGGGTTCTTTTCTAACGATTATGGGCAAAACAAGAATCAACTTCATCGTGGATTCGTGTGTTTTAACGAATGACTTTTTTGTGATGAAAGGCATTAACCAAAGTCTAATATTAGGCCAAGACTTTTTATATAAAAACGGGGCCATCATTGTCTTTAATAAGAAATGTGTATTTTTTAAAGGAAAATTTTCTGCTAAGTTTTGTAAATACTCTGAACAAAACGTTACGTCATTTTCACAACCTCTGGTTTGTTGGAGCTGTCATGACAAAACAAAAAATAATAATAACGTCGTAAACGGCCAAGAATCTATAGAAGAAAAAAGTGTACATACCGTATCTAAGAATGACTATTTATATTTTTCGAGATTAGTGAATAGTAATGATGAGAACTTTATATCAACTGTACCTAAAGAATGTAATGTAAGAAGGGAACTTGATATAAACCCGAACTTGAGTCTGGGCGAAATAGAGTCACTTATGAAACTTCTTTCATCTTATGGAGAGAATTTCGCATTTTCAACATCAGAGCTAGGCAGCTGTAGTGTAGAAGAAATCACTATTAGAACTGTAGATGAAATACCAGTCCATCATCCGCCCTATAGAGTATCTCCAAAACAACTTGACATAAACGCGCAAATAGATGAGATGCTAAAGAATGGTGTCATCCGGGAGTCAAGGAGTGCATACGCCTCACCCGTGGTGCTAGTACAAAAGCCAGATCAGTCCTGGAGGTTCTGTGTTGATTATCGTAAACTTAATAAAAAGGTCATTACCGATAGTTACCCGTTACCGATCATAGAAGATCTGATGTTTTACTTATCAGGGGCGCGATACTTTGCGGACTTAGACTTAAATTCAGGCTACTGGCAGCATCGTTTATGCGAGAAAGATAAACATAAAACAGCATTCATTACTGCGTCGGGGTTGTATGAATTCAATGTTTTACCTTTTGGGCTCAAAACGAGTCAAGCTGTTTTCCAAAGGATAATGGACAAGGTATTAGCTGGCATTAAATATAAAAAGGCTATTTGTTATGTAGATAATATCCTAGTTTGGGGTAATAGTTTCCCAGAGTTTTTAGAATCGTTAGAAGAAGTCATGAGTTGATTGAAGAAAGCAAACCTTACGCTGAAACCGAGTAAGTGCAGTTTTGGTTATAACAAAATTTCAGTATTGGGACATGAAATCTCCGGGGAAGGAGTTAAGCCCGATAATAAGAAATTACAGTCATTAAAGACACTAAAGACCCCAACCAGTGCAAAACAGGTTAAATCTGTGTTAGGTTTGTTTTCCTACTATAGAAAATTTATTAGTAACTTTTCTGAAATAGTTCTGCCTTTAACAAAATTGTTGAAAAAAAACATCAAGTTTATTTGGGGAAGGAATGAAGAAGAAGCCTTCCAGAAGATAATAAAAATGAAGGAATCACCCGCGATCTTGCATTTTTATTCTAGTAGTAAGTCATTAACCACTAGGTTACATGTGGACGCGAGTGGTGAGGCTCTTGGCTGCTGTCTCAAGCAAGGTAGTGGTGTGATGTTCCCTGTAGCATATGCATCCAGGAAGCTGAGTGAAGGAGAGAAGAAATATTCCACAACAGAGAAGGAGTGTCTTGCTTTAGTCTGGGCGTTGAATTATTTCAAACATTTCCTGTGGGGTTTAAAGTTCCAGGTTGTCACTGATCACAAGGCGTTGTGCTGGCTGAGAGGTAGAAAGGACATGAATGGAAGATTAGCTAGGTGGTCGCTGTGCATCCAGGCGTATGACTTCGACATTGTTCATTGTGCAGGAAGAGACAACGTCATAGCAGATTTCTTGAGTAGGAATCCTTTAGGTCAAGTAGATGAGGACCAGAAGAAGTCTGAAGAGGGCCCCGACGATGGCATGCAGCTGTATAGGATAGAGATAGTTAGAGTTAAACATGAGCAGCTTGGAGATGAGTATTGTAGGTATTGGTTGGATAGGATAGCAGTGAGTGGGTGTAATGTGGTGAAAGGGTTTAGTGTGGTAGACGGCATTTTGTGTTAGAAGATCAGAATTTTAAATGATGATAGAATGGTGGTGGTCATTCCTAAAAGCTTATTGCAGGAGCTGTTGAGGGAACTTCATGATGATCCATGGTCAGGCGGTCACTTAGGTCTGGCGAAAACTTTGGCTAAGTTCAGAGCGAGGTACTTTATTAAGGATGCTGAGAAAGTAATAGATAAATATGTAGGAAGCTGTATGCTGTGCCAGGAGCGGAAGAAGGATAACCAGGTGGCACAGTTGCAACCTGTTGTGGTGAATCATTTGATGGAGAAGATTGGGATAGATGTGTTAGGTCCATTCAGAAAGTCGCTGAGAGGTAATAGGTATATTATTGTGAGTTTAGAGTATGCATCGAAGTATGCAGTGTGCAGAGCAGTGCCTGAGGTGACCGCGCAGAGGATCAGTGAGTTCTTGTTAGAGGAGATTTTCTGTCGTTTTGGAGGAGTTAAGGCAATAGTATCGGATAGGGGGTCAGTTTTCACGTCTCGCTTGGTAAAGGAAACGGTAAGGTATTTCGGAGCCAAGTCACGCTTCACCACTGCGTTCCACCCAGCAACAAATGGGTTAGTTGAACGATTTAATCGAACAATGTGTCAGATGTTGTCCATGTACGTCTCCACCGATCAGCGAAATTGGTGTAGTTATGTCCCACTGGTATGTTTCGCTTATAATTCAAGCAAACAGACCAGCACTAGAATTTCACCCCATATGTTGCTGTACGCTAGGGAACCATTATTTCAGACAGACATGATAGTAAATAACGGAAATAGTAACATGATTGATTATATGCGACGTCATGAACTAGGAAATAATCTGACACGATGTGCCATAGCCAATATAAAAAAGGCACAGGTTAAACAGAAAATGCGATATGATAGAAAAGCTAAGTTCAGAAGGTTTACGCCGAATCAGTTGGTAATGCTCTACACGCCCAGACGGACCATAAATAGGAGTTTGAAACTATGTAGGTTATATAAAGGCCCCTACCAAATAGTTAGGCGATTATCTGATGTTAATTATGTAATTAGAAAGTTAAATGATAGGAGATTTAGGGATATTGTACATGTAAATAGGCTAAAACCGTTTAATGTTAGAGTTGGCTAGTTAAAGGTAATGTGGATACTGGTAGGTAAGGTTATGTAACGTCAATGTCTAAGTACGTTAAAAAAAATATATATAGGATAGACAGTTTTCAGATTTGACATGTCATAGTTAGTAGGGATGGGCAAGCAGAAAATATATTTATCGATGATTTTTGCTGCAATTAGTATCGATGTGATTAAAATAAATTAATTTCCAATTCCATGAGCTGATGTAAGCTGCCGGGGGAAGAAAAGGCTGGCAATGCTGACTTCGCATCGAAGCAATATTTGTTTTTTTTTAATTCAGCTAGGCTGAGCTTAATCCAGTGCATTGATGATATAAGCATTTCAAGAGTGGGAGAGGTATTGGTCATAACTGAAACCAACTTTGCATACGGGGCATAGCCTTCGCAAAGGATGTTGAATTGGCATCATTGGTCCAGTTGATGACTGTTTATGGCATTGGTCCAGTTAATAACTTATTGATAATATTAAATACGTTGAGTGTGATAAGCTCTGGATAAAGTTCAATGATAGGTTTAGAAGATTCGATGCGATCCAGCCTTTCCTTCTCTGGCCTGATAAATGCTTGAGGGTGAAATATTGTATCACGTTTGAATTTCACATAATTAAACCCCATCCGGGTGGATGTGAGTTATCACATCATTTCTGTTAGGAATAAGAGGCCGCCTTGTTACTTTTTCGGAGGTTTTGTGCAAGGAGGTTCAAGCATGACGGTGTTGACTTGTTAATGCATGTGCACTTGTTAGCTGAAGTTAGAGTAAATATCGGAGAATCCGGTAATTCGTTTGCCATGACTTGAGCCTTCCCCTTGTAAGGGAAGGACCTCAGATTAATTCCTCCGTTAGGTAAAGGTGTTAGGTAAGAGTGATTTTCCTTCCAAAGTTGAGAATAGCTGCGCTTCACATGATTCTGCGCATCTATTCGTAGGGGCGTAGCTCATGTAGAGGTTTTCCACATAAGACGACCAACCTGCTCGGCCGCTGACACCTAAAGCTGGCAACTTATATTTACTTTAAGTTTGGAAGGAAATCGAATACAAAATATTTTGAAATATATCGAACGCGTGTAGTTTTTTGTTTAGCGGACTTCTGTGAGAGCCGACCTACGGGCGGCACGTTTTAATAAACATACGTCGTAGAAGTCGGATAGTATTTTATTAGCCTCTGGCTGCATCCCCCTTTTACAGTACTACCCACTTGCCCTTTTTGCAAAACATCACCTATAAGGGAAAATTAAATGAAATTAGGTAGCATGTAGGTGAAATTAATTTCACCTACAGGCTGAAATTTGAGTGGTTGTTTGCCCGCGGAAGAATGATTTGCTATCAGTAGTACTAACAAAGCATCGAGTTTAACTTAATAAATAAAAACATATTTGTTTTAAAATAATTTAAAAAAATATTCATCAACGCGAAAGCGTGAGAACCATAATTCCCTAGACGTAAATGACCGTCCGTCCCGTCGTGTCGACTCGCCCGGCTCGCGCTGCCATTGGTTCGCCGGTTAACTATTGCGATAAGTTAACAAAAAATATCTATTTAGTCCGTCAGTTAGGTAATCTAAAAATATTGGACACGTATTTTTTTCTTTTGCTACGTAAACATTAAATTACGACGATACAGTGCGTTGAAATATCGTGTGTCGTCACGGTTTGCTACACTTTACACTGACAAAGTAACTTGACAAGCACCCACTCCTGAACTTTAATGCGCTTTATCTTAGTCATCTATACTTCTATATTTTAATAATATTATAAAGAGGAAAGATTTTTTTGATTGTTTGTTTGTTTGTACCGAATTGGCTCCGAAACTACTAGGTCGATTTAAAAAATCCTTTCACCAATAGAAAGCTACAGTATTCCTGAGTGACATAGGTTATTTTTTAATCCCGAAAACGGGTCCTGTGGGGTGGTCCACGGGAGCGAAGACGTGGGGAACAGCTAGTTTAATATAATTTGATAATATCACTGACGGACTAAAAACACCTATTGGTTTGACGTCACTTTTGAGTTTTCTTTCACAATTAATTGTCAATCTGCCATTTCTTGATTTTAATGTTTATTTATTTTATAAATCGATTGTATTTCCAAGACGAAATCATTTCAACAACAACCATTACAATTTTAGCGTGTATATCCTTCTAGGGCATCCCCTATCGGCGTTTCCTCTCAACTCTGCCTTGTCACTCCTCTCAATATGATCACACCATTCATGGATTAACGTGGTAAATAACATAACATGTTTTTTAATTGTTGATAGGCTGGCGCTTCACCACTATCACACCTGATGGTAAGCAAAGATGTGGTCGACGGTATAAAAATAATACCTAACAATAGGAACAGTGACTGAAAGAAAAGGCTTTACTTCCCAGGAAGTAAGTCCCAATGAGTTTCAGTTTTTCAAAAATAAACAAATGAAGTTGTTGGTTACAGGCAATTTTGGTAAGAGCCGCAGCGTGCCCGCACACTGTGCGGTTATTAATTATTTCGTAGCAAAAACTCCGCGTCCATATCGATTGGCACCGAGTGGATTATACAATAATGAAATTATACTATGGAAATAGCTGGGTTTTGGCAGTGGGGTCGGTCCCCCTACTACATGGGGCTTAACTGACAAAATGTGGGTGCAGTGTTACACAAGTGATTAAGCCGTCAGGGAATAATAGTGTGATAATAATAGTGAGATGTGAATATATTGTGTGCATTGAAACTAGTGGGATTGTAAGCGTATAGAGAAGAAACTACATACTTAATAACGCATTTTGGCGGCCGGCTGTGCCAATGCGAATAACACCCGGTAGCCGGGCTCAAAATTTGGAGTAAAGAACTTGTCGAAACCTACTTGAATGCCAAAGTTTTACGGGTTTTCTAGTTAAACTACAGTTTGCAAAAGACCCAACTTAAGTTACCAGAAAAAGTGAGTAGAACGCCTTACATCAAAGTCAAATGTTTCCACTTCCACCAATGCTGATATTTCCACAAAAAGTTCACTAAAAGTCATAATAAGTTTAGACAAAATAAATATGTTAAGTATGTTAACTTTGTAGGTGATGTCAGATACATCACTAAAGTAAGTGATGTATCTGTCTTATTTTGAGTTCATTCTATTATCAAGAATTTTGAAATGGTATCCATCAATCTCTATTGGAGCTCTTAGATTTAATATGGCCGATATATCTTTACAAGATTGTACAGAAGAGTTTGGCATGCGAGCTATTTTATTCGTCTTTTAAAAGTTTTTGATCACGAGGGACACTTAGAAGTTGATCCTATCAGAGATTTTATTACTATAAAAACACACTATGTTCTGCCCGTGACTTCATTCTAGTGTTTGTTTGGACATTAATTATGACAGTTGGCAATAGTATAGCTTTATATTTCTAAAATTTTATTTTTAAATCAAATCGGCTGCCAGAGGTTATTTAAACTCACAAATAAAAGCGAGACGCACGGGACTGGTCAATGTGGTGACGCTTGGGACAGGCCTATGCTCAGCAGTGCACATCTTCCGGCTGAAATAATGATGATGATTTAAGCGAATAAACAATGTTACCTCTTTAAAATATTAATTAACATATACAAGGCTGATTTAAACGTTGTAGGTAGAGGTACTATTTATGAAGTACCTGCAAGAAACACATTTTTTTTACTTTTCCTTACCCAAAGGGTATCTATCTATCTGTCTGTCGGTCTGTCACCAGGCTGTATCTCATGAACCGTGATAGCTAGACACTTGAAATTTCCATACAACAAACGTGATTTTTTTGCCGTTTTTGCGATAATGGTACAGAACCCTTCGTGCGCGAGTCCGACTCGCACTTCGCCGGTTTTTATTTGTTCGAGTACCATACTTGTTGGAATTATATAAAATATCAAGTGTGACCACTTTTTGGAAAACTGGTTGAAAGGATGAATGAAAAGAAAACGACTATCAAAAGGGTACACCACGAGGGGACGCTCTCCTGGGTAATCTTATTGGCTTTTTGAGAAATATCACCATATCTTATTGTTGATGTTGTTCAGAAAGGCCAGGTGCCCAGTACTCATAACCGGCGTGCGTGTATGAATATACATGAAGCAAAAAGAGTATGTAAGAATCCTAGCAGGTGCTGTTCTGCAGTTTCTGCCTACCTCCATGGGAAAAAAGCATGAGTTTGTGTGTGCTCTACAAACTAGCAATGTTGGTAGGTATAAATAGATAGTCAGTGGTATACCCTAGCGATCCCATTAGCTTTGACTGTTCGTGGATAACAGTGATACAGTGATTTGAACGATACGTTGAGAAATATTTCAATCCTCCTTGCCGATATATTTACTCTGTAAAATGTTGTACCTGAATTGATCGAATTTAAGGAATATTTGGGATCAAATTTTAGACAGAGGTAGGATTTTGTTTTCCTTTCTAAAATACCTGAAAATGGTTTGCCATAAACGATCAGTATTTCTGCTTTACAAAGTTGTCTACTTCTATTTATACAAACTACGTTTGTCTTCGTCGCAAGTACAGATATATTAATCACACGTTGCGAAGGCGTCCTGATCACATGCCCAAGCTAGCACTGGATTGCCATCCCCAAGGCAAAAGATACACACAAACCTGGCGTCACACCGTGTTGGCAGGAACGGCGAGCATTGGAATGACGTGGTTCAGGGTGAACGTGAAGCTCAAGATCGTTTGCAATGGAGGATTTCTGTGTATGCCAAGCCAAGACGTTTCTTTTCATGTGAGTTTATACCGATGAAACACTTCTCACACTACTTCGCCTCCGCCACCCCAAACATGTTGAAATCTCTATATTCTGTCTTTTTGAAGGAAACTTCCTCTACTCCAATCCATTTAGTACCCAACATAACGGGAAACAAACTTCGATGTACGTCAATAAGCTATAAATGTCAAATTGATTGAGTCAAATGGAAGAAATAAAAAGCTCAAAACGGTAAACACGTCTTAGAACAATAACATTTTCTGAAGGATAAACAATCTACTTGTACTTATATTTGTACGACAAAACGATGCAAATGTAATATCCACTTCAATGTGACTACAAAGGCAACGAAAATTTATCATACTATTTTTTACAGAGGTTATTGCCTTAGGTTTATACCTTTTGTCAAAGAAATACGCTTTCATCGTATTTATGTATTTACCCGCGTCTTCTCGCTGATAAGTTACATTCTTTCATCGAAATCGTTTGGAAAATAGCGATTGGAAAAAAGTCAAAATAATTATGAGTATGTTAAGCTAGCTAGATGACACGTTATCAATCCATTACATTTTGGCATCGCTCACGGTGGCCCAGTGGCTAAAGACCTCGCATCTCGTGCTTGACGTCATGGAAATCCAGACAAGTACCAATGTGACTTTTCGGGTTCGATTTACACATGGAACAAATATTTGTATAGCCTAAAGATATTTATATGGGATCTGGCTGTTTGTGTGTGATTGTGAGTTTAACGTTTTGTCAACGCACCTACGATACAGGATAAATTCCTAGTTAAAAAAAATGACATCAGACATTTTTTGGTTGGTATTTCCAGAGATTACTTTTACAAAAATAAAATTTGTAGAATTATACATCCATATTTAGATTTTAAATTCCATTGCCTCATCACGATTCCCGGTGTAATTTTCTTGATTGATAGACTCCTGGGATGTCGCGATGAATATTCACGATTCGTCTCAATCTTAGAACAAAGTCAATTTGAAAGTTTGATTGATTTTGTACTCGTGACGTTTTTATAATAAGTAAAGAGTAGCTTTTGTTTAGTTTTCTTAAAGTTAATAAGAGTTTTCGCAGAAATCTCGTGAGGGCTTGGAATATCTCTTTAAATTCTAAATCTCATATTGCAGGTAAGCTGAAACAGATTTCTTTGGCAAAGTAAGCATTTTCCTTTTAATTTATTTGTGATGTTTTTTCGTGTCTTATTTTCTGTATACATACTTAAATAATCAACACATTATTGTCGATATTTTGAGAGATTAGCTCTTGAGACTTCTACGTTAAGGGGCTGAGGCCCTACGCTGGGGCAGAGATATGTATACAATTTGACATTGCCAGTGCATTGATGTCGTGATATCGTAACGGTTGTAAAGCCGCCTTAGATTTTATAGTGCAAGTGTTACCAATGATGTGCCGTTTACTGTGCTTAGAAATCTTGTAAGTTCAAAACTAGTAGGTATTACAAGCAAATATTTTTTACAAATATATATTATTAACCTTTCCACGAACATACTTATTATAAAAATACGTTCTACAATACTCTTTCAATTTTATAACAAGTTTGAATTACCTACTTTTTAAAAACTATTTTAATCAGCCTATAATAATACAATTTTAACTTAAAAATGATGTTAACAAGAGCATAAGCCTTCACTAATAAGTAATAACAATAGTAGTACAAGCCTGCTCCCTAATTTCGGCTATAAATTGCTCCAATGATTGGGGCTCATCCTCAGGGATTACCAGTAAGCTCTCACTGAAGAAACCTAACATAATTACCTATCTATGTAAAAATTGCTCTAGTAATTGGTGCTTACCTAGATTAGGTCTTGTTGGAAAAGGGCTAAAGGCTTAAAGTTATAGAGTTCGTCGAAAAAGGTTTTTTTTCTATTTTTAAAAACATTTTGAGAATTGAAATTTCTAGCTGTAACTTTTCTCAAATGAAATAAAAATAAACTGCGGTTAACATGGTTGGTTTTGGTTGGGTGGACCAACCTTTACGTGCCTAATTATGTAGTTTTAATTATTTTGAGTGTTTCTCGTTGTTGTATTGGTCGCAAACGCTACTGCTGAGCATCATGAGGTCCTGGGTTCGATTCCCGGATCGGGCAAAGGAATTTCTTAGTAGCAGATTTGTGCCCGGTTGAAAAGGTATCGGTCTGTAGTATTTTTTCATTTAACATTTTTAGTAAAAAAATAAATGTTAACTGTAAGTTTGACAAATAAAAGAGCCACGGATAATAAATAAGAATAATAATATATATAATGAACATTAATAAGATAGAAGATTTATAATTTTAAATCCGATTAACATGGTTGGTTTGTATAGATCGGATAGTTATCAAATTTACATATCATTTTTTTTGGAATTTTTCTTTCCTAATTTGTAGTTTCATGTTGCCTGTTACATATATTTCAAAGACTGTCTGTTGCAGCTTAATAATTCAGCAATTTATTTATTTGAAACAATTTTTTTTAGGCCTTCAATCTCATAAGATAAACTTATGTTTTAACCGGGTTTTTGAATGAAGACATTAACTCCTAGATGCACCAAAAGATCATACTCGTAGCGCTCAAAGTTTGCGGTTATAAAATGGTCGTTCACAGTTCAATTTTGAAAATGCAACTTGTATTTCCTAGCGCCACTTCCAAATTCGGTTTCGAGCTAACATCATCAATTCCGCTTTGGTCCAACTAATAGCGTTTCGTTCGGACGCACTTCATCAAAGTGCGGACAATTTCAAATGCACTGCGATACATTCAAATTGGGGACGAACATTTTCGATAAAAATTCCTAGGTAAATCAAACAAAATCAATGTCACATGCATGAGTAATGACAAAATCTATATGAATATATATCATGCATATCCATATGTATTATGTATTATAAATGAATTGTAAGTATATTTTATTTAATTCATCATAAGTTATTTTTGTCTTATGCACTAGAAACTGCCCTCTATAATGTTATCTTTCTCTGTCACGCTAGGGTTTGCTGTAAGAGAACTCAATATAGAGTTAAGCTCGCCTTGACACATGTACTTTATTATTACACTGTATAAAATGTGGTTTTTGGTGTACGAGTACAATAAAGAATTAAGAATAATTTTATGTTACAAAAGCGAAAGATACTCTGTCTGTCTTTCTATCTGTTTGTTGCGTTTTCTGTACGTCTCAACAACAACCAATTTTGATCTAGAGATAGATGTTCAATCGTCGAGAGAAGGACATGGGATAGGAGGGGACACTTTTTATCTTGGGAGAACATTTGGGGATGATTTCCGATTTTCAAGCAGGCAAAGCCGTTGCAGAGGCTAGTACATAATAAGTTATAAGTTGACTTAAGAATAATATCCATTATTATTTTGCCTCATTCTGTTTTGCACAAAGAAAATTAAGCCTAAAACTCCACGATTTCCCTGAGGATTCCATCTTTATAACAGGCTTTTATACTCCGTCTGAATGGAAAACTTGAAATATCCTATAAATGTTAAAACAAAAGAATAACCTGCGAATAAAATTGACAGCTCAGAGACATAGAAGAAAAGTAAACAATCTAATCTATCAATGTCCTCTTACTCTCAAAATAATTAGCTATAATATTCCCACTGCTGGGATGTATGTTTCATCTCGACATCCCTTGAGAGAATGGACAGTGTTGGGGTTGGATTCCAGCGTAATCGCCTGCAGCTGAATAGCTGTGTTATAAGTGGAGCGCCTTCATGAGACTTTCATAAACCAGCAGCTGTCAGCCTTCCAAGCATTTGAGCGGCAGTTTACTGTAACACATATCTTAGAATATTTGGTTCAAGGACACTTCGGTTACCTCACGACATTTTCTTCACCATTATAAAGTTAGCAACGGAACTCCTTAATAAGCTAAAGCCTGTCCCACATGGGGTGGCGAGCGATAAATCGCGCGTAATGGCGACGTCTCAGTGTCACCGTCTCACCATCGCCCCGCGGGACCGGGGCTACATTTCTATAATCTATTCAAACATAACACTCCGGTAATACGATCGGGACAGAATTATGGAATTAGCTTCAAAGTCGTAATTGGGGATAAGTGGTATTTGGGTTCTAATTGGTGATATTTAATAGCTGCGCGCCCGAGCTTATACCACAGAAATCATGAGTATTGCCGGGGTAACATATAGCCTTTTATCCTCAACGACCGAGAAGCCTTCGGCCTGCCTAGCCTTTTCTCAACGATGTTGGAGTCGGCTTCCAGTCTAACCGGCTTCAGCTGAGTACCAGTGTTTTACATAAAGCGACTGCCTATCTAACCACCACAACCCAGTAACTGGGTAACACGATACCTCTTGGCAAGACTGCTGTCAAATTTATATACGTTTCTATCATTGAAATATTTTGTGTATACGAATCACTAGAACTTCCAGATTTTACCTCCTATAAGCAAACAAACAATTTTACCAGTTTATAATATAAGTTTAGATAAGCTGCAGCTGAGACGCATGTGACCGGCCAATGTGGCGGCGCCTAGGGGAGGCCTATGTCCAGCAGTGGACGTCTTTCGGCTGATATGATGAAGATGAAACTGCAGCTTCTATTGGTGTAGAAAACGGAGAAATCAGGCAAAGTTTTGCAAAAAATATGTCGAGACTTTAGCTGAACTCTCGAAATATTTTATCTTGAGGAAGATTTACCCTTCTATATAAAATTCTACATTCTGGTGAAGCTAAACACTTTTTAGTGCATCCTTTACTAAAAGACCTTTGAAATTTTATATTACCTTTAAAACTATTTCACCACAAAAATCTAATAGGATTCTATACAACCACGTCTTTTAATCTCCAGTCTCCATCACAAGTATACTGCAATAAAATTTCATAACCAGAACTCATGCGATTGAATAAAATCTTCCAAAATTGATAAGAGCATAGTATTAATAAAAAGTGTAGGATGGTGACACGCGACAACTGCGACAAATACGACAAGTGCGACAAGTCGATAAAGTGAATTACTTCCAGTCGGGCTGCGCGCGGTGTTCAACTCTATCGCGCCTCATTAGTTCCGTCACATTCACCGCGTACTGCACTTGTGTGTATATGAATATGAGAGTGTGTGTGTGTGTGTGTAGCGCACTATGCGCTGTGTGTGTACAATTATGAGGGTGTGTGTGTATCAGTGAGTAAAGACCAGTTACATTGGTAGTAACTATTGTGCAACATTGCTGCCAGCAACATTGTACGTTGCCAAGTGCTTTTACATTCATGAACTCACGCCTTTTTCCGTGGGGCAGGCAGAAACTATAGAACGCCACCTGCTACGATCCTTACATACTCATTTTGCTTAGTTTACGTTCATCGTGTTATGTTTTTTTTGCGATTAATACCGCGGAGTATCGAGACTCTGTGTCGGCCACTGCATTGTCAAAGCTTTTCATCACCTTTTACACAACATGTTTTTTTTACATAGCAACTGAGAGCCCGTGACAGTTGGAAATATAGCCATGGCAGCAGAAGCTTTAATGGCATCTTTAGTTACTGTCAATTGATTACAATTAAACATTAACATGTTGCAATCAACACAAAAACAGTCGCTGAAACACGCATCATCCATATATTGACCTAGACGCTTACTGTAAGGGCTGGTTCGAGGTGGCTCAGGAAAAGAATACCTGGAAGTAAATCGGGCATGTCTTTGCCCAGCAGTGAGACAGAGTAATCTTATACAAAAAATGTGTTAAAGGGGGGAGGTTAAGAGGTAAGTGGTAAGAAAGTTCTTAATCAGTACCTGCTGGTGTAGCGTTATCTCCTCACAATATATTCTCCTCAAAACACTTTTAATATCACTATGGATTCGCTGGCAAGCAATTTGAGTGATCTCAAGGAGTTATTTCACACTCGCATGTCCGTCTTTGAGGCTGAACTGCATAAGGCTCCTCCATCAACTGTCACAAGTTCCAGCCTAGCAGCCGAGTTCGCTACCTTCCGGACTTTCATCTCGCAAGCTCTCAACAGCCTTCAGTGTCAGGTGGAGCTTCTAGCCCGAAGTGTTGACCAAATAGAGATGCGAGGACGGAGGAAGATCTTGCTTTTGCATGGTGTGAGAGAGGAGCCGAAGGAAGATACCGCCAAGGTGTTAACTGAGGTGGTACGTAGCAAGCTCCAGATGACTGAATTCACACGGTGGCGGACATCAGCCGGTGCCACAGGATGGGACGAGCAGTGGCAAGCAAAACCCGGCCTATCCTGTTCAAAGTTGGCAGCCTCGCAGTTCGGGACAAAGTTTGGTTTGCTAAAGCCAAATTAAGAGGTTCGGGTATCACCTTGTCCGATTTTTTAACAAAGGGGCATGACGTTTTCTTAGCTGCAAGGGAAAGATTTGGCGTTTCCAAAAGCTGGACTAAGGCGGGCTGCGTATATGTCCTTGGTGCTAATGATACGCGGCATCGGGTCGAGTCTTTTGCTGACTTGGACAAGATTTCGCCAATTCCCTGTGAGCCGAAGCAGAGCGATCCCAAAGCGCCAGTGCCGGGCTCTGTTCCGAACGCTGCTGCTATAAAGACCACAAGATTGAAACGTGCAGCTGCTGTGAAAAATTGATTTCATCTTTGTGATATTTTACTAGCGGGCCGGGTAATATTATTTTCTGATGTTTTGTTTTTCACCGTCACATTATTTATATTATAACTAATGTTTATAATTTTACGTCAAACACGTCACTGTGAAGGTGAACTGTCAGTTCATACTGTCAGTTTAAAGTCAATTGTTTTTTATGGGTGCGTTCCGCTTTAGGTAACGGAGCACTGTTAAAAGGCATAATAATGTTTTATTTTTGTGATTCTTGTTGATATTGTTTTTTTTTTATTTTATTTTTCTCGTTACTAGTTATTTTGGTTGTGCTAGTGTTTCCCGGTCACTCATGTAGTTTTTTGTTTGAAATCTTTATAACGAATAACGCAACTGGCAGGTGAAATTATTATTGGTTTTTAGTTAAAAGATAGGGTTTTATATATTAATATTATTATAGGAAATATTTATGTCTATAGGTGACAGCAGTGATAACAATAGTTATTTTTCGGCAGGCAACGATGACAGTTTTGTGAGCATCCCTTCTCTTGCGGACAGTCTTGAGGCGCAGTTCTCTGATGTTCCGAAGAATTTTAACGTGATTCGTATTAACGCCCAGAGTATTCCGGCCCATTTCCACGATATGTTGGCAAGTTTTGACTGTAGAAACATTCATGCTATTCTTGTATCCGAGTCATGGCTTAAACCTTGCCTCCCTTCAACTAGTTACTCTCTTCCTGGTTTCGTACTCATAAGAAACGACAGGACGGTTGGTGGTGGTGGTGTTGCCATATACCTCTGTGAACACATTCCCTTCTCTGTAGTCCATGTGTCAGCGCAACCACCGCCATCAAATGCTGGTGAACACCTTTTTCTTGAGGTCGAACTAAACCACTCGAAATTACTTCTTGGCGTCTATTATTGTCCCTCCTTACGCATCAATTTCTTCGCATCTTTTGAAAAACTCCTAGAACTTCTGGTCCCTTCTTACAGTCATAGCATAATCATGGGTGATTTTAACACTTGTCTCCTGAAAAAAGACCATCGCTCTTCTTCTCTGACAAATGTTACAACTTCTAGCAATCTTTCCATTCTGCCGCTATGTGCTACTCACCATTTTCCAAACTGTACTCCTTCGCTTCTTGACTTGATTTTTGTCTCCTCTCCTGATCGCGTGGCTAAGCATGGCCAATGTGCAGCCGACGCCTTTTCGCATCATGACCTGATTTTTCTTTCTTATAAAATTCGTCCACCTAAGGCTAAAGCCAAAATTCTCATGCAGCGCAATTTTGGTGGTATGAACGTTGACAGACTTTGCGAGGATGCCAGCAATATTGATTGGTCTCCTCTGTTTGCCTCCACGTCGGTCGATGAGCAGGTTAATATATTTACTGCTAAACTCATCGAGCTTTATGATGTTCATGCACCTGTACGAGCTATTAAAGTTAGACATTTGCCGGCGCCGTGGCTGACAGATGAGATCAAAAAGTTAATGCTAAAAAAAGTTGCGGCGAAGGCCAAATGTAAGCGACGGCCTACTGATGCGAATAGGGACAAATATGCCTCTATCCGCAAACTCTGCAACAAGGTGTGTAGGAATGCTAATCGCCAACACATTCATAACTCTGTCCAAAACGGAGACGCATCCAAAGTTTGGAATTTTCTAAGATCATTGGGGGTCGGTAAAACGCGAGAAGAGTCAATCCCTAAAGATTTAGATATCGATGCATTGAATAATCATTTCACAGCTTCGTCCAATTTCGATAGGACAGTAAAATTGAATACATTGGATTATCTTTCATCTCTTCCGACTCCCAGTTATGCTCCATTTGTTTTTAGTCAATTCACCGCATGTGATGTTAAGAAGAGCATACTATCAATTACTTCCAATGCAGTAGGAAGTGACTGTATCAGCCGTAAAATGTTACTCCCGGTGCTGTCCGTGAATGTTACTTCCTGTCATTTGCCACGTCCTTAACTTTTCTGCGTCTAGCGGTGTCTTTCCATACTCATGGAAAGATGCACAGATAATTCCTTTACCAAAAAAGTCCAATCCCACATCCTTTTCTGAATACCGTCCAATATCTGTCTTACCATTCCTGTCCAAAGTCCTAGAACGGTTAATCCATAATCAAATAAGCACTTTCCTATCCAAAAATAATCTCCTCAATCCCTTCCAGTCCGGCTTCCGTCCTGGTCACAGCACCTCCACAGCTCTTCTCAACATTACGGATGATATTCGGTCAGCTATGGAAAGCAGTAATCTGACGGTCCTGGCATTGCTCGATTTCAGTTATGCTTTTAATACTGTTGATTTCGATGTTTTGCTTGGCATTCTATGCTCTCTTAATATATCTCCAACGGTGGTTGACTGGTTTCGTAGTTACCTGTTCGGGCGCCGGCAACGTATTAACATCGGAGGGAAGTTGTCTTCCTGGTGTAGTACTTCTGCCGGGGTACCACAGGGTGGCGTTTTATCTCCTTTACTTTTCGCAGTAACTAACTAATTTCTTCCTACCATCTTTATGCAGACGATCTGCAATTATACTCGCGAGCTCCACTCGGAAAGCTATCTGAGGCTATAGCTACCATCAATCTTGATCTGGCTCGCATTTGCGATTGGAGCAGGAGGTATGGGCTTATGGTCAACCCTGTAAAGACGCAGGTAATTGTAGTGGGCAGTTCTAGTATGGTTTCTAGGATCGACTGGACGTGTCTTCCCCAAGTTCTTTTTGAAAATTCAGTTATTTCCTTCAGTGATAAAGTTAGAAACTTGGGGATATTCATCGACAAGAACTTCTCTTGGACTGCTCAACTGCAAGAAGTCAGCCGCAAGTTGTTTTCATCTGCTGCAACTTTGAGGAGACTGCGTAATTTTCTTCCCACTGCCACTAAGATTGCGCTTGCTCAATCTCTTCTTCTTCCCATCCTTGATTATGCTGATGCCAGCTATCTTGACCTTACTCAAGAACAACTCGATAAACTTGAGCGGCTTCAAAATTTTTGTATAAGGTTCATATTTGGTTTACGCAAGTATAACCATGTTGCCGAATTTCGCGTAAAGCTCAAGTGGTTGCCAATTCGCCTTCGCCGGAATGCTCATATTCTTTCTCTTTTGTTTAATGTGCTCTTTACTCCTTCCACTCCTCTTTACCTCAAGGATCGTTTTCAGTTTATCTGCGATTCCCACACGAAATCTCTAAGGTCATCAGATAACTTGCGACTTAAAATGCCAATGCATTCCACAACTTTCATGGATAAATCTTTTACTGTTCAGGCTGCTCGTCTATGGAATGCATTGCCTGACCCAATAAAACGTGCTCAGTCGTTGCCTGTATTTAAAAAACTCATCAAAGAACATTATTTATCGCTGTGATGTGCTCTTGGTTTTTAGACATAATGTGCTATGAATGTCGTACATCATTTATTTTCATTGCTTATATATTAATTATGTATTTATTTATGTATCTATTATTTAGCATATAAATGTATTTGTGTTTCTAGTTAGTTAGTTATTGTATATAGTATTGTTAGTATTATTCTGTGTTCATTGTTAGAATTGTCGCACCACTGACAACCCCATGTCATGTCCAGGTAATCTCTGTTCATTCCAGGTTGCCTGGAAGAGATCGCGGAATGCGATAAGGCCGCCCATTGTATGTTTTAGTATTAAGTTTCTTTCTTTCTTGTATATTATGGTGTTCAATAAAGTGTATATAAATAAATAAATAAATAAATAAATAAGTGGGGTTAGAAACTAAAATAAAATCTTGTTTCTATTCAAATCACAAATTTCGATTTTTACCGACTTCCCAAAAAGGAGGAGGTACTCAATTCGAATGTTTACAATATTTATTGTTTTCATTATTTTTTTTGTTGGCAAGTAGTTTATTCTAAAATGGTCACATTTAAATTTGGTAAAGATCTGTTGAAGAACTTCAGAGATATACCACATAACTATTCAATAAATGACAGCAAATCTCTCGGGATTACTTCAATCGCATGTCTGTTTATTATTTACATTGTTTCATAACATACCATCAAGCCAGTACGCTCTAAATGCGTACGCAGATGTGTACAGTTCACACTGGTACACCCTCATTCCACCGGTTATGTTCAAGTTACATGTTATTCGGGTAATCTATTCTGGCATCACTGTGGGCCCTTAATATTGATACCTCACTACAGAACTTGTCCGTTATGTAACACTTAAAAGTGAAAATTTAAAAAAGTTTTTTACAAAAAAAAAATACAATCGACTAATACTACAAAGTGTAAGTGTGATAAAAATACTACAAAGTGAAAGATCACTTCAATTTCGGCAGTCGTTGTAAAAAACGAAGAAACGAAAACAGGAACACTGAATTCCGAAATTGAAGTTAGAGTCTGTCAAGCGAGTCTAGTCCCATGAAAAAGGCGGCAAATTCAAAAATCTTTCAGGTGTCAACACTGACAACAATCTTTATAGTAGTTTTCACATACAGATGCCTCAGTAAGTTTCACGGTCATGAACACGACGTCTGGATCTAAACCAAAATGGAAATCGTGATCACATCACAGTAAAATAAAAAAAGTCAGATAAGTTTATTGTGCTGAAAGTATCAATATGTTGTTGCCAACCTACCTGATGTTGAAACGATTTCATCCAAAAGTCGTCGTTTTTGCGATAACACGTCGTCAGATTCACTCTGTACATGATTATATTTATTAATCATTGTAAACAACAAGCTCCTGACACTACTTTTAATAGGTTTCGGCATTATAACATTAAAAAACTCAACAAAAACCGGATTATTACGAGGTTATAACAGAATTTGTGACAATCTGTTTGACAGATCATAGTATTGCCATTATAAGAAATCAGTAAAAGGGTTGTGGACACGACTCGCTTGACAGACTCTATTTATCAGTTTGTAGTATTTTTATTTGGAAGTCGGTTGGATTCTGTTTAACTATCCATTGACATTGTCAAATATTTCAATATCTTCCAACATTTATGATGAGTCTATTTTACCCCTGACTACACAGTATTCGTTCTTTCATTATTATACGCGTTGAACGTATTCGATTGTGACGTTGATATTATAATTCATACAATAACATAACTGTGGGGAGTGGGTGATTAATTGTCCTCCAAATAATGTGTGTGTGGGCGTGAACCAACAATTATTTATGTATATTGGCTTTTGAATATTACATTCTAGCATTGTGTGTCACCTTTCATACTTGGTAATGAGGTATTACAATATGAGTCAAAATCAATAATTATGTTTTTAAAAGGACTTTATTTTACCTACGATGGTCATGAAAAAACCTTAATTTTTAAATTATTGTTTTGATACGAGACAACTCGGAGTTTCAAATTGTTTAATTTATTTCATCATCACTATTCTCAAAACGTTGAATAACGAAAATAACGGAAGACTACAGGTCCTAGAATCATAGGTTCGAAAAAATATGACATCTTCTACGAGCACAGTACAGAGCTTTACTGGTCCACTCATTATCGTGGAGAGGTCGCTTATGCCCCCGTAATAGGAACATTAAAGGTTTATTATGATTATGCTATGATGGCATTTAATCTAGGCATTAATTTAGTAATCAAAAACCGGTAACCGATTAAGATTGAGTCAATTTCCATAATCTCGGTAAATCAGTAAGAAAATCGTCATCACCAAATTGATACTTAACCTTTCCAAACCAAATAATAAAACCTTCAATTTTGGGCAAAAATCTCAAAAATTCTCGTCGTTAAATAAACATATTATTATCGCAGCTTCAAGGCGAAGGAAATAAAATTTTATACGTGGAGATATAAGCCTCAAATATTCAGCGCGTTCTAAATTAGGCTCTGTGAAGACAGGGTTTATTCATGCACTCGTTTCAGAGAATTTTTCCTTTTCGGGGTTACGCCAGCGACTCGTGGTAACCGAACCTTTGTAGTGTTTTTTTTTCATCAGATTTTATTCTGTTATTCTGTGGCGTTTCGAAGAGCCTTACATAATAGCTTGACAGTACCCGTGGGATCTGTAGCTGGTGTAGTAGTTAAAACGACGTATGCCCGACTAAGTCGTAACATAACATAACATCACGCCTCTTTTGCCCAAAGGGTTGGGCAGAGGTGCACCCATATTTCATTAGTCATGTAATAGGGGGCGAGCATATTACCATCAACTGGGCAAAGATCCAGACTCCAGAATTGTGTTTTGAGGTAAAACGAAACGTTTCAGAAACTGTCACTCGATTAAATGTTTCTCTTATTAATAAGTTTCATATTAACTGAACAATATGAGGAAAAAGAATATAAGGACAAAGAATATTTGATTTGAACATTATGAATATTTAAACATCTTTTTTTTTAAACAAAAATTAATGTTTTAAATTTATCCAAAGTAAGTATTCTGCGTATTGGTTATTCTATGAAATGATAATGTGAGATTTTTTTACGTGAAACGAAATTCTATAAAACTGTTCTCTCTGTTGTCTTCTATAAAACAACATACAACCGCCAAACAAACGTAACCACTACACCGTAACGATCTGTCTTGCAATTTTCCAACTAATTTAAGGTCGACTTCAAATCTTACCTGATGCAGCTGGTTGGCAGTATTTTATGTGAAGCCACTGCCTATCTGACCTCACTCACACAACATTCCAGTAAATGGGTAATACGATAGCCCTTGGCAAGATTGGTGTTGGATTTCCTAGCGTCTGGCTGTCGGAGATCTAGAAATAATGAATCGATTTACATTGAATCATCAAAATTGGATGAATAGTTTAGGCGCTACGGAAGAACGTATGTAAATACAAACATAGACTGCTAAAATCATAACCCTTCCTTTTGGCTTCGCCGAATTTGGGTAAAAACACAGCAGCAGTAAAAAAAAAGAATGATCATTATTTATTTTCACTCCTAACTCCAACAAACTCATAAGTCCTATCAAATAAACTAAAAATTGGTCAAAGGGTCTAAAAATATAAAAGTTAGTGAGATATTTCCATTGGGACGTACTCGTATGAGTCGATATCGGATCATTATAAGTTTTCTCTTGAATGGACTACGGCTCAACGAGGAAACTTTGTCGTCGTTGACCTTTACATAAAACTCCTTGATACGTTTACGTTGAATATTCAAATTTTCTTCTTAAAATTACTAGAAAAGTTACTAGAGGATCTTAAAATATTACTTATGTATGTCACGCTTCATACTAAGCTTTCACATTATTTTGTCTATACAGCAAAACACTAACAAACTATTTTTCAGGGTTGGTTTCAGCGTAAAAGTTAATTATAATCATGAGTACTTTAACCCTCTGAAAAATTGTTAACCCTATAACCCTGTAATCAATAAGCACTTATGTGCAAGCTTTTGCAATACAATTAAATTGTGCTGAGGGGTCCTGGGACCTGGATTTGCTTCCCAGGACGGGTAAGTGTTGTGGGGTTTTCCATTAGACATTTCTCAGTAGCAGTTCGGAGTCTGGAGCTCTGGATTTGTGGCTGGCTGACGGCAATAGGCTCGCCTTCTAATACTTGGGACCTTATAACTAATGAAATGTGGGTGTACTGTAGATACACTTATGGCTAATCCTTCGGGGAACACAGGTTATGGTAAAATGTTTTTTAGTCTGTGGTCTAAAAAACATTTTACCATAACAAATTTTTAGATGTCTTTGGTACCTATAGTTTTTGGTTTTTCGACCCCGACTTCGGAAAACTAAATAATTTTTCGCTTTGTAGTGTTTTTCTTTAGAAGTCGGTTTATATTTTTTGTTAAAAAGTTTTTATTTTTCTCTTTTTAGTGTTGGTACTTCATAACACGATGAAAATAATTTATAGCCAGAGTACATTTCAATTCAATAAGTCCAAACACGACTAGGATATATTACCTTCGTTCTTCATCATTAGATCAGTTCGATGGTACCATTTTCATCAGTACCATTTATTTATATGTATTTCCTTCATCATAGTCGCTTAACTATTCGAGATATCTTATACCCATGACATAATTATTAATCTGTGGTCTTCTTCATCAGTTACACTTCACCAAATGATACTTTCCGACTGCAAATACTTGCCCTGTTATTGAAAATACCAAAATGTCTACCAATAATATTTAAAGAGATCCCTCGACTTCCATGGGATCCGAACATCAGATTCTCATTTGGTGACAATGGGGCTACCTTGAGGGTACTTATTTCCCTCCCTTTCAAACAAAAAAGAATTATGCAAAGCCGTCTATATTATGACGGAGTTAGGGCGAAAATATATTAAAACAATATGGGAACGTCCGAAGTTAGAACCTCCTCCTTTTTGGGAAGTCGGTTAAAAAAGAAAAAGTTATAGAAGATCTTAAAATCATACATAAGAAATGTTTCATATACTTCTGGTAAGCCTGATTTTTTTTGTCTGTTTTTCCTTGAAAGTACATAAACGCAACAAGCAAATAACTCCTTTTCAACGAAATTCTCCTTTATTAACGTCTTGAGGAAGACGAAGATAAATTTCAACATTTTTCTTTTTCGTTACCGTTTTCTGGTGGTACAACCAGAAAACATACAAATTATTAAATTAAATCTTTATATTTTTAAGTAGGCTTCATAACCATTATTTCTACAACGTTGTAGGTCTCCTAAAACTATTGAGTGCACCTCTGGCCAACTCTTCGTGAAATATACAAGCGTGATGTGATTTTAATATGTCGTTAAATGATTTATTGTTTGAAATAAATATTCATTTTGATATACCTTTCCTATGCATAATTATAATCCAAATTTTTCTTCTTATTTTTAGGATAAAGTTTTCCTAAGAATAAGAAGAAGAAATTTGCATTAAAATATAATAATTAATAGTTATGTTCTGCATGCATAGTCAATCAACGTTGTTGTTTCCTATTGAATTTATTTTTGGCCTCAATGCGTTTTAACATAAAAAGATGCAATTACACCCCATTCTATACTTAAATCTCAAACTCCAGTCATTAAGTTACATCATAAATTGACGTAAATCACGTAAATGTCAGCAAGTCTCCAAAATAAGAAATATAAAATAAACTTGAATGGAGAATACGCATAATACTGAAAGTGGACGAGCAAGCTTGTGTTTAACGCATAAAGAATTTGACCTTTTAAAATTATTTTTGTATTAGAACTGGTACGCTCCAACACACAACATTTGAACTGCAAAAACCGACCTTACTGCTTCGACATAAAAGCGCCGCAATGTTACTATAGACATACGGTTGACTGTACCTACGTATTTTGTGGCTTAACTCTGTGACCAGGGAAAAGGTTGTGTGTTTTCGTGTATCATTGTTTAGCTTGCCTTGTCCGTCTATTCACTGTTTTCCGTCTATTCACTGTGACAAAGGCGAAAATGGGCTCTTGATATCTACATTACCTGAACCTAACATTCTGAAAATAAGTGGTTTCTAAAAAAGTGGGTATATTTGGTCTCTGGCTTTTCATCCAACTGACTATTGATGAGAAGAGACTCCACAATCTCACTTCCTCATTCATCTCCATAGGGCAGGGCTCGCGAACCTTTATTAGAGAACGCGCCATTAAACTATATATTTTTTTAATATGAAAATGCCGTGCCGCCAAAGAATCTTGAATTGGTGACTTAATAAAAAAATGCCATCTGAAATTCGTACAGCAATAATATTATTTACAGATTTATATTTTGTCGATATAAAAGTAGAAGTCGATGATATTCCTGTAATTTCAAATTATCTAAATACTAAATAACCTTATATTGGCGTATCCGAAAAATGTTACAGTGTGCTTCTAGCACCTCTAGTACGCCTGCCGTAGGTTCGCCATCCCTGCCATAGGGCATAGCACATTTGCTACTACTTACTATACCAAGGCTTTTCAACTAAAACTGTCGTTTCTTTAGTCATGCAATACAGTCATCATTCGGCCCATTTTTTAAGTATTAAAGCTCAATTAAATAAAACCCCCAAATCATGGATGAAATAACTAGTACAACTACCGTCATTTTCAAGTCAGCTTTGGACCAAAACCAGGCTTGAAGTTAATCATTTAAGTAAATGTGTAGAACCTTCTCTTTACGAGAACCTCCATCCTCGACGAGAGGAAGTTGCCGCTCTCTGGAGGGACAAGAATTTATGTCGCGTCGCCAGTGACCGTATCTCTGAATGCGTTTTTAAATTAGGGTTTTAAATCGAGGTCGCGAGCTTGGAGACGATTTTTAAATGTTAGTGTGCGAAGATCGTCTTCTTTTGTAGTTTATTTTTTGCGTATTCTATTTAATATAAGAAAGATATACAGTGTGGGTATGTATAAGAAAATACTAAGCCCCACCGTCTTTTTAATGTCTAATAAAGAATTTAAAATCTTGATGAAATTACATAATATTTTTATGTTACACTAAGAGAAAAACTACCCTGTAGCTACTACTTTTCAATTCAGTTTAATTTCAGCAACTTTTGAAGAAGATAAGAGAGAGACAAAACGTTCTAACAACGATTAAAACTTCAACTAATAAACCCTACGGCCTATATCAACTGTATCTGTTCGAAAAACCGTTCAAAAATATTCAAATTCGCTCCCCGAGAGTCCAAAACATTCGCCACTGTCTGAACATTCTTCGTAACTTTTCCAATTACCCAACTGTGCCCGTAAAAAGTACAGTTCGATTGTTTGCAATCATTTATTTAAGCTGAACAGGTCGGTAATAAATTAAAATGTTCTCGCCCAGTGGGTAGAGTCGCGGAAACTTGGCCAAAGTCATAACTCAACTCGGAACTATAAAACAAAAATTTTGTCGAGCTTTTGGACATATATTTTTTTCCTTGCACAGTGTGTGAGTGGACAGGATAGAATTCTTCATAAAAAATTCAAAATTCTTAGTTCTTCAGTTTTTACGGTAGCTGTATAAAATGTTTAGTTTTTATTTCTTTAAAATATACAAATAATAATATCTGGTCTTGCGGTTGCAAGAACCAGCGAATAAATGTAAGATCCTAAAATCTATACACAAAAAGAGAATCCATTTTGAATTTGGCAATTTTATTGTTCAAATTTTGAATTAACTGTAACAAAAGCATACACCCTAACCTTGCAGTCTGGTAAAAAAGGCATTGAATGGTGATGTACAATAATGTAAGCCTCGGATTTAATGTAGAATTTAGATAGAATGTGTCTTATACGTACATTAATATGATAAAAGAAGATTAGCTCATAATCCTCTTTCTCGGCTTCCCGTTCTCGGTCTTTGTACTTCCGACTCTTCGGAATGAATTTAAATATGAATATTAGTCAAAGAATTCTAAAGATGGGATAATTAGTGACTTCCCAAGTGGGTCGTATATTGTTGTCTCTGCGGAAAGGATTGATCAATTACGATAATTAGAATTATTTAGGTAGAGAAAGTGGCAGTATTGTTAAACGTAAAGTATGAAATATTATTGTGATTAGTTCGTATAATTTTAGGCTTATGCAGTTAAAAGTTGACGACGATTTTAAATAGATAACTAATTGTTTGTACACAATGCTCGTTTTATTTCAGGTAAAACATCGTTAGTTTTCTGGGGCTTATGAGAAATTAACTCCTCGTTTTTTTTTTGTTTGAAGACCCCCTAGACCAAGACCGCCTAGTCTTTCCTTATCTCTAAAACTCCTGATAGCCAGAATCAACAATGGCCACCAGTAAGACGTCAAAGCGCTGAATCTCAACTTGACTCGGAGATATAGTTAGACTGTTTATGAACCGACAACTAAATAAATCAGAAGAGGACAGCGGAACGTTTTTGAAGCAAAAGGTATACTACAGATAACGTTCTGTAGATTCTGCCTACCCCCATAGAAATAAGGCGTCAGTTGACGAACATATGTACGTAAAACAGCTAGGAGTAAGCCAAAAAAAGCTGTTATGCAGTTTGAATTGACCGATTCTATCAAACCTCTTGTATATTTAAGACGCTACTCGTAAACGTACACTATCTACAACAAAGGCACGCACTCTATTTCGGGCACAAACTTCCTTACTTCCAAAGGATGAGGGCACACTTCCTGCGCTGTGGTCCAATTTAAAAGTCAAATTCTTCGATAAACCCTAAGATAATGAGAATTTATGTTCAAACAGGGTAGGGATCAAAGTTGCACGGCACACCGAATTAATTGCTTATTCAAGATTTGGATAAGGAGGGTCACGGGGCAAGGTATTTGAAAAGAAACAATCTAAATATTTGGGTAAGGTAGAGTTATGATAGACAGGAAGAGTGAAAACTTATGGTCCAATAATGGAAAGACGTCACCATTACAAACACTTTGCTTTCAGAAGATAAAAAAAAAACAAATTCAGGTATAGTTTATTCAAGCACTAATGCTACTCGTATTTCTTCTAATCTACGAGTATATATATAATATTATAAAGCTGAAGAGTTTATTTGTTTGTTTGTTTGAACGCGCTAATCTCAGGAACTACTGGTTGGAATTGAAAAATTATTTTTGTTTTGGATAGTCCATTTATCGATGAAGACTACAGGCTATATAACATAACGCTACAACCAATAGGAGCGGAACATAAATGAAAAATGTTGCAAAAACGGGCAAAATTATTCCTTTTTGAGAGTTTCCGTTGCGTGCAGTGCGTACGCGGTTAAAGTTACGCAACAATCGTTTATGTAGTGTAGGTAGGGTAGATGTAGGTAGGCAGCCAGTTATGGGAGCGAAGCCGCGTGGGACAGCTAGTATATAATATAGTCTAATTATTAATATCAACAAAATCTGGCTACACTTACTTAACGAAGATTCCAGAAGACGTTTTCATTTAAATGAAGAGTTTAAATAAATTATTATGATGACAATAACAAAGGATACCGCAGATGGTTCAGTCGCCTTCCAGAATAATCTCGATTAAGACTGTAAATAATTACTTAACAATGGTTTTAATCTATACCTTGCTTTCCTTGGGATAATTGCCGACTTTTACGCGTTGAAAGCCGCTTGCATAAGCAGGTAACATTATAATTATGAAAAAAATCTGTCTGTGTGTTACGTTTTCACGGCAAAATCATTGAACCGATTTTGATGAATGTTGTACTTTTTAACCCCCGACGAATAAAAGAGGGGTGTTTTAAGTTTGACGTGTGTTGCTGTGTATCTGTGTGTCTGTCTGTGGCATCATAGCTCCTAAACGGGTGAACTGATTTTGGTTTAGTTTTTTTTTTGTTTGAAAGGTGACTTTATCGAAAATGTTTGAATAAAATCGATTTGGCCGTTGAAAAGTTATTCGCATTTTACTTACTTTCTTTGAATCTGGTACATATTGGACCTTGGAGAAGGACATAGAATATTTTTTATTGCGGGAGTACTCGTACGTTCCCTTTGGGTAGTTACCGCCTTTCCCCCAGGCGACGCGTATGGCAGAAGGAGGTAGTAAATAATTACTAAACTTGCTTAATCACTTAATAACTTTTCCTCTTTTCACTCCCAAAAATAGTAAAAATAAAAATTTAATGTCCAATAAAGGAAAAGAAAGTATTTCTTCGTTTTGATTAAATTCGTCGCGACTCGATCTTAAATTTCCCAGGACGACGGACTATGAGCCCTTGTCGCACTGTGTGCTGTATTGTCAAATTTACTGAAAAAAATGGAGGTAGTTGTTAAAATTGATTACCTTCTATTAAATAGGCAGATAAGCTAAGGGGAAAACGTTGAGATGGTACTTTCTTTTTAATCGTTCAGGTGTTTTTTGGCATTGTAATCCCTATAAACAATTATTTCCTTGTTTATATAAAATTCAAAGTAAGAATAATATTTCAATCTTTTATTAAATTATTTTATAGTTGCATCCTTAATTAAAAGTTTTAAAATACATTAGTGATAATTATAGCTATCGATCCTCATAAGTTATCTAGTCAAACAAGTGGCAAAATCACTTGGATGTTTCTAAATGAGCAAAGTAAAGAAACAACATCACTGTGTAGGTTAACTGAACAAAATCTGATAACACACTCACAATGAGTTTGTGAGTGTGTTATCACATTTTGTTCAGTTGTGACAGAGTTTACACTCCTCCAGTAAGCTTTTAATGATCATTTAGACAGGCACTGCACTGTTTGTACACAGTGCGCTCCTGCTTATAAGCGAAGGGCTTATAATTTTAAGTAAGTTATCTAAACTAATATTATATGCAAATTGTTTGTCTGTTTTTGATGTGAAACATCTATAGGCGCACGTGAGACCGATTTCTGGCGTGGCGACGCGTCGCCACGCGCAATCGACTGTGCGTTTCTCTCTCACTCGATCCGGCGTTAAGCCATCTCTTTCGCTCCACTGAGCTCGGATACCTATAATGTATACTCTGTTTATTACAGTACTCATAACCTGTGTTTTTCTGGTAAATAAATCATTTTTCTGTTCTGATAATAAAATGTCTGACCGTGATAATTTAGAGAGTGGAAGTGATCAGCCTCCTGCAAAGAAAGCAAAATCACACTATGACACATTATCAAGTCATCAGTAAGTTAATTATATTTTTATAATTAAAGTATGCATTTATCTGTGCATTTAGCACGCGTATATTTGGTGTGTATTGAGCGCCAGTAAATGTAAAATCTACTCTCTAGGTAGATTAAAATTCACATAAATTTCATTGCATATCATGTTTTTAAATTAATTATTAATTTTAATTTCATTCTTATTGAAATTAATGCATTAAAACAATTGCTTAGAGAATAAATTTATTAAGACTGACAGAACTTTATTTTAAAATCAGCTGATGGCGTGCAGCGCACGAATCTTTTTCTTATTTGTTATTAATTTAAACTTTAAAAAATTAATTAATTTTTCTAATCATAATGGAGTTTATAGTGAAACATTCATTATTTATATTTATAATTTACGATCTTTAGTAGTATATTGAAATAACTAGCTAAGATTCTTGAGTTCACTAATATATTGAAGCCATTTAAAATTTTTTTCTGCATATTTTAATAACTTAATATTTAACTTAATATTTTAAAAACTTAATATTTTATTTTTATAAATGTTTTAGAACCCAACAATCATCACAGGGGTCACAAGATATTATTATTGAAACTGGACATCACCAAGGTCAATTAAACACAAGACATACTATTAATGTGATGTAAGATTTTATTAATCTAATAGTACCTGAATCTACCAATTTTTAATTAAGCTTATTTTAACACATATATATATATATTTTTTTTTTTAGAGTAAATAATAATAAAAGAGAACGTCAAAAACGATACAGGGAGCAGAACAGAGACAAATTGAAGCAGCGTGAAGCGGAAAGAAGAGAACGCATTTTTTATTTTATTTTATTGACATTTTTAGTTCCTACCACAATCTGTTCTTTTCTGCATACTACTTTTACGAAATAACGTCGATGTTTCACATCTACCAGGCGTCCCGTGACGGCTCCATTTTTTTTTTTATTTTTATACAGGTAACTTCTAATCGAGTAACGTACATAGATAGAAAACTATATTATCGTTTAGTACGATGCTCTCGTTTGTAGCACAGTTTATGTGGAATAGGCCACGGGAGTGAACCTAGCGGGCAAAATTAGTTAACAAAAAACCTAATGAACCTCATGAAGTTAAATAGTCAGCAAACATAAGTATGTTTAACAAAAATAAAGAAAATAACAGTTTTCACCAACAAAACATAGCCTGAAATGAATTCGTTACCAAAAAAAAATAATGCATGAATCAAATGCAGAGCAACGATATTTACATCCAAAACAAATTTTTGTTCAAAATAATAAAATTAAATCAGTTGCAGATTGTTTGAAATCAAGTACTAGTTAGAAAGAAGTTTAACAAACAGTTAAAAAATTGCGGAACATTCATAAAAATATTCAGCGAGGAAAAGAAAATGACTTCCGGACTGGCCACCACTGAACTAACAACAAAATAAAACTGAACATAAAGTTATGACGAGCTGGCCGCACAGTGGCCTCTCTGACACCCGACCTCCACAACACTCGCAACTTTGTCAAAATTATTTTGTTAATTGTGTTAAGTTCCGGGTGAATAAGATTGTGAATAATTGAATGAGTATAATATAAGGACAATTATTAGTTTTTGAAGACTTGTTATTGAATGAAAGATAAAGGTAGGATAGAGGCAGACAGTCAAAATAATTGAGTGAGTATAATATAAGGACAATTATTAGTTTTTGAAGACTTGTTATTGAATGAAAGATAAAGGCAGGATAGAGGCAGACAGTCAAAATAATTGAATGAGTATAATATAAGGACAATTATTAGTTTTTGAAGACTTGTTATTGAATGAAAGATAAAGGCAGGATAGAGGCAGACAGTCAAAATAATTGAATGAGTATAATATAAGGACAATTATTAGTTTTTGAAGACTTGTTATTGAATGAAAGATAAAGGCAGGATAGAGGCAGACAGTCAAAATAATTGAATGAGTATAATATAAGGACAATTATTAGTTTTTGAAGACTTGTTATTGAATGAAAGATAAAGGCAGGATAGAGGCAGACAGTCAAAATAATTGAATGATTATAATATAAGGACAATTATTAGTTTTTGAAGACTTGTTATTGAATGAAAGATAAAGGCAGGATAGAGGCAGACAGTCAAAATAATTGAATGAGTATAATATAAGGACAATTATTAGTTTTTGAAGACTTGTTGTTGAATGAAAGATAAAGGCAGGATAGAGGCAGACAGTCAAAATAATTAAATGAGTATAATATAAGGACAATTATTAGTTTTTGAAGACTTGTTATTGAATGAAAGATAAAGGCAGGATAGAGGCAGACAGTCAAAATAATTGAATGAGTATAATATAAGGACAATTATTAGTTTTTGAAGACTTGTTATTGAATGAAAGATAAAGGCAGGATAGAGGCAGACAGTCAAAATAATTGAATGAGTATAATATAAGGACAATTATTAGTTTTTGAAGACTTGTTATTGAATGAAAGATAAAGGAAGGATAGAGGCAGACAGTCAAAATAATTGAATGATTATAATATAAGGACAATTATTAGTTTTTGAAGACTTGTTATTGAATGAAAGATAAAGGCAGGATATAGGCAGACAGTCAAAATAATTGAATGAGTATAATATAAGGACAATTATTAGTTTTTGAAGACTTGTTATTGAATTAAAGATAAAGGCAGGATAAAGGCAGACAGTCAAAATAATTAACTGAGTATAATATAAGGAAAATTATTAGTTATTGAAGACTTGTTATTGAATGAAAGATAAAGGCAGGATATAGGCAGACAGTCAAAATAATTGAATGAGTATAATATAAGGACAATTATTAGTTTTTGAAAACTTGTTATTGAATGAAAGATAAAGGCAGGATAGAGGCAGACAGTCAAAATAATTGAATGAGTATAATATAAGGACAATTATTAGTTTTTGAAGACTTGTTATTGAATGATAATAAAGGCAGGATAGAGGCAGACAGTCGAAATAATTGAATGAGTATAATATAAGGACAATTATTAGTTTTTGAAAACTTGTTATTGAATGAGAGATAAAGGCAGGATAGAGGCAGACAGTCGAAATAATTGAATGAGTATAATATAAGGACAATTATTAGTTTTTGAAGACTTGTTATTGAATGAAAGATAAAGGCAGGATAGAGGCAGACAGTCAAAATAATTGAATGAGTATAATATAAGGACAATTATTAGTTTTTGAAGACTTGTTATTGAATGAAAGATAAAGGCAGGATAGAGGCAGACAGTCAAAATAATTGAATGAGTATAATATAAGGACAATTATTAGTTTTTGAAGACTTGTTATTGAATGAAAGATAAAGGCAGGATAGAGGCAGACAATCAAAATAATTGAATGAGTATAATATAAGGACAATTATTAGTTTTTGAAGACTTGTTGTTGAATGAAAGATAAAGGCAGGATAGAGGCAGACAGTCAAAATAATTAAATGAGTATAATATAAGGACAATTATTAGTTTTTGAAGACTTGTTATTGAATGAAAGATAAAGGCAGGATAGAGGCAGACAGTCAAAATAATTGAATGAGTATAATATAAGGACAATTATTAGTTTTTGAAGACTTGTTATTGAATGAAAGATAAAGGCAGGATAGAGGCAGACAGTCAAAATAATTGAATGAGTATAATATAAGGACAATTATTAGTTTTTGAAGACTTGTTATTGAATGAAAGATAAAGGCAGGATAGAGGCAGACAGTCAGAATCGGTTGCTTTAGAATCTCAAAACCATAATTTATAACTTAGTGACATAGCATCATTTTTCTGCAAGGTCTTTGATAACTTTTACACAAAAACTTAAACAGATTGTTTAAAAATCCAAGTACCATTAAAAACCATAAAAAATAACTTTATTTAACGACAAAATCACTTCAAAAAGAAACAAATTTTGCAAACGACTCGAGACAAAATATTCATGAAAATTTTCATTTAGTAGAATTTTAAACGAGGAAGTTAGGTGGGCAGCGAACCATCATCAGATGTCGATTACCATACAAATAGGAGTAGAAACACCCCAACATTGGGACTAATTAAATTTATTCAACAGACATGCACTGTGCGACAATTACCTCTGAATTTAAACAAAAAGATATTAAGAAAAGAAAAAAAAAAAAAAAAATGGAGCCGTCACGGGACGCCTGGTAGATGTGAAACATCGACGTTATTTCGTAAAAGTAGTATGCAGAAAAGAACAGATTGTGGTAGGAACTAAAAATGTCAATAAAATAAAATAAAAAATGCGTTCTCTTCTTTCCGCTTCACGCTGCTTCAATTTGTCTCTGTTCTGCTCCCTGTATCGTTTTTGACGTTCTCTTTTATTATTATTTACTCTAAAAAAAAAAATATATATATATATGTGTTAAAATAAGCTTAATTAAAAATTGGTAGATTCAGGTACTATTAGATTAATAAAATCTTACATCACATTAATAGTATGTCTTGTGTTTAATTGACCTTGGTGATGTCCAGTTTCAATAATAATATCTTGTGACCCCTGTGATGATTGTTGGGTTCTAAAACATTTATAAAAATAAAATATTAAGTTTTTAAAATATTAAGTTAAATATTAAGTTATTAAAATATGCAGAAAAAAATTTTAAATGGCTTCAATATATTAGTGAACTCAAGAATCTTAGCTAGTTATTTCAATATACTACTAAAGATCGTAAATTATAAATATAAATAATGAATGTTTCACTATAAACTCCATTATGATTAGAAAAATTAATTAATTTTTTAAAGTTTAAATTAATAACAAATAAGAAAAAGATTCGTGCGCTGCACGCCATCAGCTGATTTTAAAATAAAGTTCTGTCAGTCTTAATAAATTTATTCTCTAAGCAATTGTTTTAATGCATTAATTTCAATAAGAATGAAATTAAAATTAATAATTAATTTAAAAACATGATATGCAATGAAATTTATGTGAATTTTAATCTACCTAGAGAGTAGATTTTACATTTACTGGCGCTCAATACACACCAAATATACGCGTGCTAAATGCACAGATAAATGCATACTTTAATTATAAAAATATAATTAACTTACTGATGACTTGATAATGTGTCATAGTGTGATTTTGCTTTCTTTGCAGGAGGCTGATCACTTCCACTCTCTAAATTATCACGGTCAGACATTTTATTATCAGAACAGAAAAATGATTTATTTACCAGAAAAACACAGGTTATGAGTACTGTAATAAACAGAGTATACATTATAGGTATCCGAGCTCAGTGGAGCGAAAGAGATGGCTTAACGCCGGATCGAGTGAGAGAGAAACGCACAGTCGATTGCGCGTGGCGACGCGTCGCCACGCCAGAAATCGGTCTCACGTGCGCCTATAGATGTTTCACATCAAAAATTACTAATTCAGAATCGTGTTAAAACAAAAGCGGCAGTAGTTCATTTTATATCACCTAAAATTAAAACACAAAAGTGATGAATGTAATTGGATGTCTGACGGAAAATCTGACGCATATTTAATTAAGCGATTCATTAACTTGACACGTTTTAGTGACAGGCACGCTACTGGATTTATAAACTTGCACCAAACGTAGAGATTTGTACCGTACTAGCGGTCCTCCCCGGCCTTGCCCGAGTTTTATAAGTCGTCATCATAATCTTCAGCCTTTTAATGTTCCCACTGCTGGGGCACAGATAAATGATAAATGGCACATAATATAATAATATGGCCTCTGTTTATTTGGGATAACGTACCTTTTAAATATTTAAATTTTTTAAATATCTTATCTCTGAAACCACTGCTAGTTCTAGAGATTATCTGCGCTACTACGGGGAGATAGCGCAGTTATGTGGGACTCGAACCCACTAAAACTCCACGGTGTCCTCTTGTGCCGCTTATGGCGGGAGCACGAGCACGCATTAGCACTCACCGCGAACCCACCGCGGCTGTCCGTCACCGGACCATCCCGAGTATAATACACAACCACACAAAATTTGCATTTTTCATTATAATATTAGTAAAAATATAACAGAATATTCCACAGAAAATTGCTTACAATATCACCCCCTCCAGAATATTGCGACAAGGAAAAACACCAACTGTATTCCGATAAATATTTGCCGAGATACGGAATCTGAACTCTCAATACGAGGTCGTGTTTCGAGATACAATATACGGAGATGTCGTCAGCAAACCGATTGGTAGTCAACACATGGTTTCCGCTTTGTCGAGTATCTAGTTCACAATATGGATGCTGGATACGATTGCTGAACCGCGAAAAGTGGATTAACAGTTTTGTTGTGCCAAAAATATCTCGGTTATTATTTCTAGTCCTTTGATAGTTTACAGAAAAACTGGGATAAACTCGACTGTGAGATTCTCGTGCTGATACGATAAAAAAGACGTAACTGAGATATCGGAAAACTATAAACAATATTGAAAAGTCAAAGTCTATAAATATCTTAGCAAATATTACTTTATTCTTTTACGTTGTGTTTTTATAACATTCATAGGTATGTAATTCAATTTGCTTTCTCAAATTACTATTTGAGGAAGTAAATTCTAAATTTATTTTATGGAAATACAGTACTCTCAAATCCTTATAAATAACAGTCGGAACTAAAAATAACGATCTTAAATTTCTTTCTAACTAACTGAACTGAACTAAATATCCACATAATCAATACTTTACTCAAACATAGACAAAAGCTTCGGCAACGTATTACTGAGCTGTATGAGTGGTTCGTCAGCGTAATTTTAAACCTTATAAAGTCATAACAGACAGTTGTTAGTTTGAACACACACCTGTCCACACACAGAGGGCGCTGTGCACACACTTCTATGATTTGCGTTTTGTCCAGACGATGGTATTGTTAGCCCACTGTGCAAGCACCACAAGGTTGTAGAGGAATATTTAGAGTAAGTAGTAGTAGTAACCTAATAATTTCCTAAAAAATGCTTCAAAACTTGGCATTACAAATTTTAATTCAGCTAGTCTAAGACATTATTACTTTTAAACAACAGTGTCGTTGCCTACTGGTTTTTACCTTTTAACCGCAACGTCGAAAATGCAAAATCGTGCTCTCGTCGCCAAGTACTTCATCCTTCAATACCTATAAAATATTAGTGAGTTCGGAATTATATATATATTTTTACATTGGTATATTTTTAATAAAAGGATATTATACCGGCAATCTATGTCCGGCGGGGTATCGTATTTTCATATACAGTATCAGCTTTGTCAAATAATAAAATTTAAGTTTATCTCAAAGAACAACCAGTAATAATGCTCCCCTGCGGCCCCACCGCATATGCCATCAGATGGTGGCGACCCCGTCCAGGCCGCGGCAAGTTGGCCTCCAACCCTCAGCCGCGATATCGTATTGGCCCTGGGATGCTCCATACGACATCGCGGCCCGCCTCAGTTGCGATGTCGCCTCTGTTACCAACCGGTACTGCAACATACTTGTTTGACGATACGTCGTCGGCTTAATCGGCAAAAGGGTTCCTCTTGGCTTCACCGTGGGTGACTAAGCCACGGCAACTGAGTCCCCCCGCCATTTGACAATGTGGGCACCTACAGGGGGAGGAGCTAGTTGCCACCTGCCGTTACATAACATTGCCTTGCGCACTGATTGGATTGTGTGCGTATGTGAATAACAATCAATTAGCCGGCTTTGTATTAATTAGCGGATCAAATGAAGCATGAGGGCTGCTGCATTGAACATGACCTACGACTATAATTGATTGAACCACTGTCGCACTAGTGCGGATGAGTGCGTTGAAATCGGATAATTATGTTGTCTTTATGAAACAATGTATATTCCGCCGGTGCTCCCGGCAGATGTAGGAAATACTTACTACCTTTATTGCGTAATCAATAGATTCGTAACATTTTATTGAGATAGATATTTGGTAAACTATACAAAATTATACTAAACCTAACTACTTACATTATATACAAAAGAAAGGTACACTTTGGCGTCGAAGTACTCCTCCACATCGCTGTCATCCGGGAACGTGCCCAGAAGACTGGCAGCATTGCCACGTTGAATGGTAATCCTGATTCTTTGCGCAAATAACGAGCCAGCCCTCTGGTCACGCACAGTGTCCTTCCTCCTAGTTGTATTTGGTGGAATACAAATAGGAGGAAAGTTCGAAAGCTTCCTTAAATTTTAATTTTGTCTTTAATAACCCTTTGTGAATAATATATTAATGTTCGAATAAAACACTTGTGTGTGAAGTGATTAACGCCTTTATAAAGTGGAGTCACTTTAATGATAAATGATTTATTTCTGTAAGTAGGTTTGTACAAACACTTTTACATGTCGATCATATTTTTAAAACTAGATGAAGTCGGCGTTTCCTATCTGACTACTCTGAGAAGAAAGGCCGAAACAAACTCAGAGGTCACAGTCTCTTTTAAAGTCCAGACAAAATCTTGGTTAGATCATGTGAAGACCATGTAGACTGAAGTCTGAAATGGTCTTTTGGGGAAAGAACCAGCCAGATTGAGTGGACCTGTCCAGTCAGTGCACGCATTTGTCAATAACCGTGCAGCTCAACTCAGAAATTAAGGAGCTCAACGATTCGACGAACAATACCAAAGAAAGGACATTCGGGTAGGCCGCACAAACTACTCAAACTGCCAGACCATGATTAAAACTAACTTAGATAAATTAAAATTAAAAACAAACAAAAAGTATGATCCACATAGTCTTCACATTCACAACAATTAAGAAAAAAAAAGAACTTAAAATTGCATTGCAAGAAAACAAAAAAAGAAAAAAAAAAAAAATTCATGGTGCAAAATATAAAAAAAAACAAAATTAATTGGAGCAGCTCAATCCCAAGCCTGTTTGTCCTCAACGTAATCTTTAATTGTATAAAACGCTTTCTTGCACAACTTACGTTTAATGAATGTTTTGAATTTATTAAGACTTAGATCTTGTACGTGGCTTGGAAGCTTATTATAAAAGCGCACACATTGACATCTAAACGAGCCACCTATTTTCGTGAGCCTTGTTGCAGGTACTACAAATTTGTGTTTGTTCCTAGTATTTATGTTATGGATATCACTGTATTTTTTAAACAATTTTATATTTTTATGGGCATATAAAAGATTTTCATAAATATACTAAGAAGGCACAGTCATTACATTAATCTCCTTAAATTTCTCTCTGAGAGAGTGTCTCGGGCTTAATTTATAAATTGATCGAACAGCTCTTTTCTGCAAAACAAAGATAGTCTGGATGTCGGCGGCATTTCCCCACAACAGAATACCGTACGACATTACACTATGAAAATAGCTAAAATATACTAAACGGGCTGTCTCTATGTCAGTTAAATTACGAATTTTCCTAACAGCATATGCTGCGGAGCTTAGCTTTTTTGACAATTTATCTATATGTGGGCCCCACTGAAGCTTAGCATCCAAAGTTAAGCCTAAGAATACTGTGCTATTTTCAGGATTCAATTCTTCGCCCTTTACCAACACATCAGTTTTCACCTGCCTAACGTGAGGTAGGGTAAACTTAATGCATTTGGTTTTTTTTTCATTAAGTAGTAAATTATTAACATTGAACCAGTGAACTACTTTTGAGATCGCGCTATTTACATCGTCAGTAACCAGCTGCTGACGTTTAAGTTTAAACAAAAGTGAAGTATCATCCGCAAACAACACTATATCATGGTTATCCTTTATGAGGTATGGCAAGTCATTAATATAAATAAGAAACAAGAAAGGACCAAGAATCGAGCCCTGCGGGACGCCCATCGTTACTATAGATCCGGGAGATCTTTTTCCATTAACGTCAACGCTCTGAATCCTATTACTTAAGTATGAAGTAAGAAGATCCAGAGCGCTGTTCCGGATTCCGTAGTGGCGGAGTTTCCTGATTAGCGTTTCATGAAGAACACAATCAAATGCCTTGGACAAATCACAAAAGATTCCCAAGGCATCGCACTTATCTTCCCATGCATTATAAATATGTCCTAAAAGCTCAACACCGGCATCAGTAGTTGAACGACCCCTTGTAAAACCGAACTGTTTGCTATGTAATAATTTATGTTTATTAAAAAATCTTTGCAATTGCTCTAAAATTAATTTCTCAAATATTTTACTAAACGTAGGTAGTACTGAAATAGGTCTATAATTTGTAGGGTCTGATGTACTACCTGATTTAAACAATGGTATTATTTTACTATTTTTCATAAGGTCAGGAAACTCCCCACAGTCGATACAATTATTAAAGATAATAGCTAAACTAGGTGCGACAATATCAATAATAGATTTAGCAACTTCTACAGAATGACCCCACAGATCTGCAGTCTTTTTAACATTTAAAGTGTGAAAGGTTTTAATTATGTCTCTACAAGTAATACGTTCAAAAAGAAATTCCGAATCGCAAACATTAACATTTTCTTTTAGCAAAGACTCAGCAACAGAAGGTGATGAGTTTAGGGATTTTGTAGTTGAAATGGGAATATCTGAAAAGAAATTTTCAAAGGCCACGGCGACTTGTGAGTCTGATTTTATGATTTTATCAATTATAGACAGGCTGTAGTCAATATTTCGGTTACCAGATCTTCCCGTTTCACTACTAATAATATTCCAAGTCGTTTTAATAACGTTACTACTGTTTTTAATCTTTGAACTCAAATAACGCGACTTGGCCAAACAACAAACTTTTTTAAATAATTTTGAATAATTTCTAACATATAAATTAAATTCAGCAGTGTTGACATAAGTCCTTTCATTGTACAACTCATAAAGCCGTTTCCTACTTTTATGAATACCAATGGTGGCCCAATCACTGAATGATGCATTATCTTTAACTGAGATAGTCTTGGGAATAAAGGTAGAATTAAATTGTTTACAGTACATATTAAAAAAATTATCATATAGATGATTTGGATCAGCATGAGTTGACAAAATTGGTAATTTTTTAATGAGTTTAACTTTAAACGCTGCCAAGCGACTTGCAGTTTTGGGGTTAACAGTGATATCCTTTTTGGCCACATTGTTGCTTTGGTTAGGTATAGTAATCCTCTGCCCACAGTGATCAGAATCTAGTAAATTTATAACTTCTTTGTGGACTGGTATAAAATTAGTATAAATATTATCTAAACATGTGGCACTAGTAGGGGTTATTCTTGTGGGCTCTAAAAATAGGTTTACAAGATTGTAGGACTGAAACAGACTTAATATTTTACTACAAGAACCTGAGTCCTCTAATAAATTGACATTAAAATCACCACAAGTGATAATGGATTTATTCGAGTTACAAATCTTGTGTAACACTTCATCCATTACCTTTTCAAAGCAGTCATACAATCCTGAAGGGGGTCTGTATACACTTAATACAATAAACTGTTCCAATTCTATACAAGCTATTTCGACTGTCCGCTCAACAGATAGGCTCACAATATCCTTACGGTCTTCAAATTTAAGCTGGTTACTTACTAAAATCAATGAGCCACCATGTATAGCATTAACTCTGCTGAATGTACTACCAACCTGGTGATTTTTAAAATTGAACAATAACTGGTGGCTTTTAAGCCAATGTTCTGTTATACAAAGAATATCAATACTGTTAAAGTTCATAAATAATTCTACTTCTAAATCTTTGTTCATAAATCCTTGAATATTTTGATGCACCAGGTAAATACTATTTACTGATTTTAAACTTTTATGTGATTTTATTTTGCAATTTTCAATTTGTAAACTTTTGCAAGAGGTTGTCTCTATTGTCTTAATTTCTAATTTAAATTATTATCAATATCAATTTCTGATACCAAATCATTGGCTGAATTAAATAACATGTCTTGGCATTGCTCAATAGAAGCAAGTTGTTTAGCCAAATTCTTGGCTGTAATAGAAAAATAATATGATAGCGACACAGCTATCTGTCGTTTACAGTACTTTGAAAGAAAGTACCTATCAATGAAAAATCTATCTTTTGTCAAACAAAAGTGGTTACCAACATAATTGTTAGTGTCAATTAAATGGAATAAATTATTACTATATGTTAAATTATGTAATGTCCTATTCAATTCATATCTAAGATTATTTTCTTCCTGTGGCAAACTTTGGCTGTAAGGGAATGTGAACATCACATTTTTTTTAAACTAAGGTTGCACAATGATCTATAATGTTGGAGTAATTCTCCTTTGTTCACGTTACCCCTAGTACCAATAAACATTAACAATGTAGTTTCCTGGTTAAAATTGCATTTTATGACTTTTTTCATTATGTCAAATAAAGAACAACCAGGCATACAATAGTTCATTATTAAGTGTCCTGGATATTTATTTGTTAACAAGTGGCCTAGATCCTTTCCAATTTCATCACAAAATAATACTATTTCTGTATTTACACTCTTTTTAGGCAAACAGTTAGTAATTTCTAATGGTAAACTGGCACTAGACCGTGGTACGGTGACATCATATATTGTCAATGAATGGTCCGGTGTGGGTTCAACAGATGAAAACATGTTTACAATTAGAAACAAAATTGAAGATAGGAATAACAAGATCATTAATTGTTTTTCTCCATTATACAGTCATTAGTCAGCTGTGGTGTTTAACAGTGTAGAGATCACCTCTCATACAGTCTCAAGAATCGTCTTACACGTTAGTACAGCTACATAAGAGCCTTTGACTGTAAAATAGCTGGATGTGCTGCTTTGGTTGGTCCCTATTCAACCTTGCTGGTGGAATTTTATATTATTATTTAAGTACAAAATGTTTGGAACCACAACTTTGAAACTAACGCCATTTAACGTCCGTTTTAAAAATCACATAAAACTTCAGTCCATAAATGAAAGCTAAGACGATGTACGTTCATTCCTCCATACAATGTTACTTTGAGATAAACGACCAATTCGTCCGCACTAAAATACATTGATGCATTTGTTCGCAGCAACTTTACGTGTCCTGATTTACAGCACGACTTCTATCATGTAATTTCTGTTTACGCGAAACTTACGTGAGTTTATGTCGACTATCTATTGTATGGGATGGAATTTGTCGCATATTACGTGTTTACGTTAAAAGATAAATGGTAGCAAATAAAATAGAAACGATAAAATACGTCTAAAATACAAATGGTCGTGTTTTGTAGAAAAGTTTAAATTGTCGTCACGAAAGGTTTAACGATTATTGCTTTTAGAAACAGTGTTGGGAGAGGGCTGGAAATGTCACAAGTTTGATTACAAGCGATAAATTACAAGGATATATAGGAAATGGCGAAATGATCCCAAGTGACTAAAAGGTAGAGAAAATTACAGTAAAGAATACAAAAATTCTACATGACACAACAAACAATAAAATTTTAGCACAAAAATATCTTTTCAACATACTAACGACGCACATAAAAGTACTAGAACATAACTTGGCACAACATTTTATGTTTCTTTTTACATATTTTTCATATTAAACGTAAAAAGTGCGTATTTCAAGTGGTTTTACGCCGCCATCCTTATTTCTCAGCGTTTGCCGACACTTCAGCAGAGCCTCATTATCACACGCCGTGATACTAAAGTGAGGAATAAAGGTTTATTTATTTTTAATGGTCTTTTTAATACTGAAATATTGCATAGGTAGGTATATTGCTAACCAAAGGAGCCATTTGTCTTTCAAACACACACACATACATTTATGCCATTTCCTTTTAAGATTTTAGGACGAGAACGATACCTCCAACACTCAATTTTCATGAAAACTACTTCAGTCAGTTCGCTGTGTCGTTGAATTTTCTACTCAGGAAAATTTCGCATATTACCCTCTCGCTTTTCATTCCAAACTGTCATGTTATAATCTATTTGCAAAGACTCTAAAATACGTGGATAACTTCGAAGAATTCAGTATTTGCTTAAATATAATAATTTATATTTGATTAGATACTAAGAAATTATCAATTTGGAACTGATAAAAAACTACTTACTTCAGCCTCAATAGTTATTTTAATAATTTCAATAGCGGCAGACCTTTTTGCTGACTCTCCAACCACATTGGCTTATTTTTTGCCGACCCTATCAATGGCAGTAAGCCAAATTGGCTTAGTTTAAGCACGTTTGGACCAGAGCACGCTCAAATTGAAAATAAGTCTGTGAAAGCCGTTATCAAGATCGAATTAGAGGTTCTATTAGACTCAAACTAGATCTTTTGACGACAGACATTAGGCCTACGAGTACTAACTTACTCTAGCAACTTTTTATTATTTACATGTCTATTTTTTTTTCAATTGAAAACGTTTAAATTATACTTAATTAACTTATACATGAAGAAACACTTTGTTCTCCATTCTAAAGATATTGCCAATATAAGTGTGAGACTTTGCATAGTTAGTTTATATGGAGGCGGACTGCAGAAAGTTTAATTGTTTTCTTACTGAACTACGGTTGAATTTGAACTACTGGTATGTAACATTGATAGTTATCTACATCAACTAAGTACTTATTTGTTATCTAGAACCCACTTTAATCTATAGATTAGTTTTATTGCGACTATTCCAGAATGAATGCGCCCACTCTTACACCAAACCATTGACTTTCTGTTCAAACCACTTACTGCAATGTTCATATCGATTACAAATTCCACTACGAAGTTAGGTATGCTGCAAACATATTTATATATTATTATAGACATGCATACTAACACAGTCAAGCCGTAAGCTTAATTCAATACAGTGACTAGGAGACAGTAGACCAGTCTAATATCTAATTACCTGAGTACGGGCAAGCCTCGGGGACACCAGCCCCTTGAGTCTCTCACTAAATATTGCAACGTTTACCTATTATTATATGTGCAGTAACTTGCATGTGTATCGTAAAGCAAATATGTGTTAAATCTTCGGCACGTACATATCTAAACCAATATTAAATTTGGAATTCACTTATAATCGGTGTGAAGTAATCCAAGTCAGGAGACGAATCTTAAAGAGCAGCGCGGATGGAGGATCACTGTTCCTTCCCCTAAGAGCCAAATTAACACTAAACTAGGAATTTTAGGAAATCGAAAATTTAATCAGCCTGGGATAAGTTGGGAACAGAAACATGTAAGGAGGTATTGGAGTTAGATAATCTTTGTAATTACCGATCTGATGTCTTTCACTGATATAGCTGTTGAGGTTCATTATTGTGGTTTTGGTTTTTTTGTGGTTTGTGATTTTGTGGTTCATTATTGTTGAGTGCTATAGGCTCCTTTCTATCTCGGAAAAGTGCACAGTTTCTGTGGGATAGGAATCCGCCAGGATAAGACAGGAATCAATATAGGAAACGAAGTTATCTTTGTTAGACGCCATAAGCACTGAAGAGAACAAAAATATATGCAAATCGTGTGGTTTAGGTGGTTACACGGGTAGATATTACTCTCACCATTGTAATTTTATTTTATAAATTAAGCTTTAGCGCACTCACACATTCAACGTAAGTTCTTACAAATGTTTAAGGTTTTAATGCATTGATTGCGTATAAGGTCTATTAAATTGATAGATTTATGAATAACTTTAATTCATCAGTATTATGAAGTTATCAACATTTAGATATCCCCTGTATTTAATGTAATCCTAATTTTAGTTAGTTTCAAATAAAAAAAAAACTGTAGAGCACTTTTTCAAAATTTAAGCCAGTTTCGTCAAAAGACTTAGCTATTCAGTACGAAATGGCACAGAAGGTAATTTTAAGTATCCTTGTCTTCCATGAACCATATTTGCATCGACACTTTATGCTAACCCGCTTAATGTGCAGCTTAACTCAATGCAATTTTACGTCACCCGATTACCCGAGCCAAACTATGTAAGGACATAATTTTGTCCGGAAAACTTCATTAGTGCGATGCAGACATCATTAATTCATCCACAGCCGCCATTTTTGTTTTATTTTACGAGAGGCTTTTATTTTTATTGTTGTAAGCTCACGTTTCAGGGTTTCGTGACGTAACTTAGGGTTAGGAGCTATAGTAACAAATGCGTCTGAAGTGGGTAACGACCTTTAAGTGGCACGTGAGGGCTAAGTGATGGTAACTATAATGTTAAGTCGTGCACCCTTTTTATTTCTTTCTGCCTTTTCTATAATGCAAAAATGGCATCTCTCATCTCAGGTAAGAAGGGTAAAACCAAACGGAAATTAAGTGTTTATCCATTATTAACATTACCTAAACATGAAGGTAGTGTGAGATCCATGACTGTGGTTCCATATTTACTTTCAGGGTATATTTCAATATCCTTAGGCGCTATCTATCAGATTCGTTGCCTAAAACTAATGCGGAGTTGGTCATTCATTCATTCCAAGCAAGCCATTAAACTGCATATTATTAAACAATGCACCTGCCATGTTATCTCATCACTTCCTTGGTCGACTGGTAGAGAATGCATAAGGCATAATGGTAGCCATTGTACCTTTGTTCATAATTAACCTCACCTGGCTGTATTGCATTCTACATTTTTACTCTTTGCTAAAAGAAATCCTAGTGATGCTTCCACACTTAATCGCCCTATTCCGCAATATCTCGTGAATGTTTGCTCAGTTGCTCACAGTTTTCAATCAGGCGCAGCGGCCCCACCGATGTACCTTCAGCTGAGAGTAATCCTGAGATTGGCTGCAGCTACGCCTCAATTTTATACTAGAGCGATCAATTTTAAGGTAGATTTACGAAGAAGGTGTGAAGTATTGTGTTGTGCTGGCATTTTTCCAAGTTGGTGAAGAGAAAAGAAAAGTTGAGTCAAACGATGGAAGTAGGATAATCAATTTTTAAATGGAGAAACGCATTGGTCATAATCTGACCCACTTTGCGAAGAGTGGCGGATATTAATCAAAATAATTTTAAACTAAAGAGAATAGTGTGACCTTTCATTGCATATATTTATTTGATTCAAAATCGATGGAGAAAAATGTAACGAATCGTTTAAAAAATTTTCGAGGACTTTATTTTTCGTCCGTACACTTTGTTAAATATGAGGTATTTCCTTAAGTTTGCCGTGTGACTTTCCAGAATTTGATCCTTATTAGCGACAATATCGGATCGTGTAATAATCAGCGTGTTTATTTTTCCAAAATCAACAGGTTCGATTCCTGGCTAAGATGTTAAGTTTTCAAAAATACAATAATGCAATTTTAGTTTTCGTCAAAACGGTCTCGTGACTCCTTTCAGTGTTTGTAGTTTTCCTCATATTGTCGGATTTGGCCCATTTGAAAAACTCAGGGTGAGTATACGATATTTTTGTATTTTTCCTCATTCCCGCGACTCACATTAATGTGATTAATGCAATAGTAAATCAGAGCCCTCAATCAATACATTCTGCTATATTTCGTTTGTATACGCCAGGTGTATGGTTTCCATACTATGATGCCCATGATAATATTGACAACGATATAATGCGTTGAAATATCGTGTGACGTCACGCCGCTAGTACACTTTATACACTTTTGCAATGCCTTAGTGACGTCACAAGCCCCCACTCCTGCTTTGATGCGCTTTAACTTTGTCGTTGTGTTGATTTGGTAAAGCAAAAATACGTGTCCAATATTATTTGATAATCTCACTAACAGATTAAAAAGAATTATCATTTTTCTCCCCACGAAACATCCCCACTGTGTATAAAGCCGGCAACCTGACAGGATGTGATTAGCAATTGTGTGCGTTTACATCTTGAAGTTTTTAGAATGCATTTAGACAGTGTGAATGTAATGTGTCAAATTAGCATGAACTTTTTAATTTTTTTCAACAGCCAACGGTTTGATTTTTTTTCGAATTGAATGTCCTGTAAATGTTTAAAACATGTCTAATTAAGTACTTAACCATTAGCGAAATACCACTTGATGGTCTGATTCCATAATCAAGTAAATTAAGATTCAAAGGTCATCATATTATGATGACCTTTGAACGATTCTGTCGCTATAGCCTATACAAAAAAAGTTAAAAACTTAGGTGTTTTCTTAGACTGCAACCTATCTTGGGACGTTCACATTGCTGAAGTAAGCAGGAGGGTATTTTGCTCGTTTCGGTCTCTGAAGCGTCTCCAGAAGTTTCTGCCTTTCTCAACTAAAGTAACTCTTGCTCAGTCTCTTCTTCTTCCTCTTCTTGACTATGCTGATGTCTGCTTCCTTGATGCTACTGAGGAACTTCTTAATAAGCTCGAACGTTTGCAGAATTTGTGCATCCGCTTCATTTTTGGCCTCCGAAAGTATGTTCATGTGTCGGATTTTCGGAGGCGGTTGAAGTGGCTGCCCATTCGGCAGCGCCGAGATACACACACTCTTTCTTTACTCTTTTCTGTTCTTCACAACCCTACCTCTCCTTCATATCTTCGGGAACGCTTTGAGTATCTTGTTCCGAGAGGAAAACCTTGCCGTTCCTCATCGTCTCTTCTCCTTCGTTTTCCTCCCCACTCATCAAGTCGTTACGGTGGATCATTTACTGTTCGTGCTGTCCGTCTCTGGAACAATCTCCCTTACTCCATACGGGATAGCCCTTCGTTGGGTATTTTCAAGAAAAGAATAAGGGAACATTTCCTGTCAGCATGACGCGTAGATGATAATGTATTTATTTATTAATTAAGGATTTTAGTAACATTTTATATAGTATGTATTATGTTTATGTATTGTGTGCTGTACACGTATTTGTTTAGTTTATATAGTTAGTAAGAATTTAAATTTTAAGTTTTATTGTGCACTTGAGTATGCTGTCCTGATTTAGTAAAATATCTCTATGACACTGAGGTTTGCTGTAAGAGAACCCAATTATGGGTTAAGCTCGCCTTTGTACATAAGCTGTCCTACTGTATTTGTAAATGTTTGTTTTGTGTACAATAAAGAATAAGAATAAGAACCTTTGAATCTTAATTTCTTACATCTATAAATATTTCTTAATATTGTGACAGCCCATCTAAAGAAAACTGTTCTTCAAGATATAATTGATTTTTCTAGTTTGAAAGCAAGGGGTCTAACACTTTTGTAATAGCCATGCCCATTTATGTAATAACAGCACTACGTCATTTATGCTAATGTTATTAAATAATAAACCATTACTAACTTAAACAAAATCTTTGAAGAATTTTTATTTAAGAGGAAAATGCTTGCAAATACGATTTAAATTTTGGAACTACATATTAATATTGGTTCTATACACAGACATAAATCTACCTAGATAACGCGAGTTCCTCCATCTGCATTAATACGAAGCGTGTCAATTTTCACAAACAATTTAAACACAAATTTACTTACTTATGAAAGAAAACATTTCCAATGCCTCGTATATATAATATGGCAGAAAGCATTTTGCTAAATGAAAATGATTACGATCATTGATCGTAACTTTACTCCGCTTTTTGTCACGCGAAGTACATACAATCGCGTCATCTAGTTAGATTTATGTCTGTGGTTCTATAGTACTCGTAGCTTACAATTTGAATCTCATCCATTGTATTACATCACAAAGTCTGTGAGAAAGGCCGATGTATACGAAAGTTGTTGCATTGCCAATCTTTGCCTACGCCGCGCCATAGCCAGCCCTCTACTTAAGAGCATCTCATGCCTGCATTATGAACCCTAAATAAGAAATATGTACATAATATCACGCTTACGACCCGAGCGGGTAGGCAAAGTGCATACAAATGTTACAGTTCGATGGCAAACTGCCAAACTACTTCGTGAGACCTCGTTTAGCATATATATTTGGGATGAAAGTTGCTGAAATTGTGCTTTGTAGTGGCAGGTAGTTTAAACGTAAATACCTAAAAATATAAAAGAATTCGTAGGACAGGCTTGAGAGAAAGTTAAAAATTACCTAGATTATTAACCACTAAGCCAGAGTTTGCCTAACCACCTTGACTATTCAAATGAACCTGTAAATGGATCAAATAAAAAATAAGTTATTTAAGTTTTGACTTAATGAACCGTTTCTGAATTAATGTTTTACGGTCAAGAAGTTTTAAACGGCTATACCATACCCCCGATTTCTGAACTAAGAATTTGAAATAGTATGTATTTGTCATAGTCTACTATGCCTCAGAAAACCTCATACTTTGGCATTCAAGTAATGTTTGACACGTTTTTAGCTCTAAATTCAACTCAAGAACATTTAAAATTTCACGGGTTTTCATGTTACAGTAGAGTTTGAAAATACCCAACGTCATGTAATCAGAAATTGGAGATTAGTGATCAAAATAAAATATTCACAAAATATGTTAATTGTTAACTTCACATTATCAGCTACTGGAAACCGCCATCAGACTGATGCGCCAATAATACGATTACATAAATTTATCACACCACATTCCGTAATGAGCATGAAGTCAATGAGCTATTGAAACAAACTGAAAACTGAGAGGAAATGTGAAACATTTTGCTCCATATTTCATGCAATCGTTTTCGACTGCTTATTAACTGGTATCTTAATATTAACTTTGCGGATTAATTGGCTGCTCAACACAATTTCAGTCTGATGGAAATAAAATGAGCGGAGTCGTTGTATTAACTAATTGGTGGATAGATGGGTCATGTACTTATTTGACATTCTATTCCACTATTATAAACACGAAATTTTGTCTGGATGGATGACTGATTGTTACCTACTTTATGAAGCAAGTAGTTTTTGGACGGCTTTTAATAAAACCTTTTTTTCATGATTTATCAGTCATGATAAAAAAGTTTATCGAAGGCTCGCTTTCGACCTCTATCTCACCTGATGGTAAGCGATGCTGTGGTCGGATGTGGTCGACGATGAAGCACGCTTGCCTAGTCTGCGGCGCGCCACCGCTTACGTACTTTGCGCTAGAAGAAGGTTGTATCTACCAGGAAATACATCTTTACAGTAATATAGCTTAACATCAAAACAATATATTGGCTATATATTATAAACATAGAATATATTTATTTAATGCGGACACTAACGCGGGCGCCAGCTACAATGACCAGCATGCAGTTTTGATTTCGAAATATTATGTTTAATTTGCTGCATTGGGGACCAGCTATGTGTCGACACTCTGGCTTATGTTCAGCAGTGGACGTCTTTCGACTGAAATAATGATAATGATGATGATTGGGGATCCACATTAGCAATCAGGCAATTCCTTGACAGTAGCTGCCAGACATAAGCCTGTATCCAGTCAAGTTTCTTATAAATTTACTTTCAGTTGTAAAATGTCAGACTAATTAGTCACTAACTCTTACAATGTCTCAACGTACTACCGAAATAACTAACGAAATGTGCCTAAACCCGGTCCACCGGATTATCTGTTGGAGTACTACCGGGACGGTTCACTGCGAGCTCCGGGACTTAATAAAACAGGGCGGCCTGTCGCGTCAAGTTCAGTTTCCGTAATTTAACTATTACAGGTTTAAGCTAAATGTCAGCTTTATTCAGCTTTAATCAGTGATAGGTTTCCGAGTTGACTTTTCGCTTATTTTCAGTTCATTGTTGTTGGCAGTTCGAGCAAACATTTTGGCTTGGTCGAGTAACGTAAAAGTTTGTGAGCTCAGATGTTTGTTAATTTCACTTTCCGCATAAAGTACCGAACGAATTTTGATGAAACTTGACATTATCTAGCATATACATCACAATAGATCATAGATAAGAATTTATAGGTAAAGAGAATGAGGGAAATACTAAATCTACGCGGGAGAAGCCGCGGGCGGCAGCTTGTCGTTTATAACATCGTTTGTGTAGGAAAAAAACACAAAAAATATTCATTTAAATTCTACTAACTTTTTTAGGTCACTCGTTCAGCTGGTATACTTAAATGAGTGTCTATACTGGGGATTATTAGTATACTACAACATATATGTAGATACTTGCTCTTTCTCACCGCTAAAAATAAATACAAACTCAAATTATTTATTTGTAAAAAACATAGGTACAATATGAGATCTAATTCTAATGTTTTTTTTATTCTAATGTCAGGATCGCTATGTTTAACCTATTAGGCATACAAATTTTGGATACATATAATTCTAATTTTGAAATATATTTGTTTATGCACTGTGTTATTTAAATTATTATTTAAATAAAATTAAAATTTATTTAATCGGACTTTTGACTCACACAACGACATATCTAATTATTATTTATTTAAATTGTCCGTTCCGAATTACCAATAACTTAAATACCTTTTTTTTAATTGTTAGGCTCGCGTTTGACCATTATCTCACCTGGTGGTAAGCGATAATGTGGTCGACGATGAAGCACGCTTGCCTAGAAAAATACCTACATCATCTATATTTTTTGTTTATGAAATTCGTACATTTGTAGTCATATCTCACATCTCATCGTGAACCGAACCTGTAACTCCTATTCCCCCGTACACCTCAAGTTACCTACCTATAGACGTGCACCATCACGTGGCATCTCTCAATATCCACATTTACATACATATAGCTCCGAGTTGAACAATACATAGCTAGCATGTTGCTGCGTTATGCTTTACTTGGCGGCGCGGGCGGTGGGGATAGATGTAGCAAGTTTTGTTATGAGAAATTGTGAGAAAAATATCATTTTGGTTTGTTATTGCTACTATTTTCAAAGTTAGACGGAAATAATATCTTTTCGTCTAACTTTAAAGAGACATAGAATACATTTATATTTTCTTTTTTTCACGAATTTACAGTTAGGTACAAGAAAATATGCGGATATGTTACTAATAGGTTGAATATTATATGTTGTAAAATCTTAATAGATTTTCAATCTTAATATATTAACCCTGCCTCTTAAACTAGGATAACCTATATCATAGTAGACAGTGTTCGGCTATGAGATTCATTTCAAACATAATTGATAAAAAAAACAACAAAAAGTGAACTGTGTCAATCTGGCTTAAAACTTAGCACAATTATACTTATTTTCCTAATTTAGAGTTCGTGTAGTAGTGTAAGGGGTTGAATGAATGCTTTAAGTAGGTGTGTGTGTGTTTGTGTGTACGTGTATGAATGTGTGTGTATGTGTGTGCGTGAGGGCGTGTGTGAGAGAGAGAGAGAGAGTGGGTGAGATTATGTTAATATTAGGTAATGTAAGTGAGTAAAGACTTTTATTTCATAGTTTCAATATTTTCATAGTGAACATTCGTTAATTATGAAAATATCGAAACTATGAAATAAATGTGTCATAGAAATCCAATTAGAATTTCTCTGAATATGAATGATAGATTACACAGACAATTCGCCATTCGTAATTAAACAATAATAACTATTTCATTTTAGTAATTTATCATATTATCGTTTATTGCAAGAACTGCACATCGGCCTCACAGTTAGGCAATGATCAAAGAGTATATTAACATAAATCAATGCGTTTTAAAAGCGAGAATGTGATCGTCAAATGTTTTAACAGACAAGCGAATGACGACTTTTTGAAACTTGTGTATACAATATAAAAACATGACTACGATATTTAAAATCCAAGATAATTAACTCTAAGCACTAATGAGTTCGCTTTCGAATTGTTTATAGTCTCTCGAGTGGAACACCAAGGTCAATATTCAGCCCCCAGAACATTGTCCTATTTATTTTTTTGTTTACCAAGTAAAATAATGAAACAAACAAAACCGTTCTTGGCAAAACAGCAAGTTACCGAAAAATTGTAGGGACGGCTTATCGTAAAAAAGGTCCAGTAATTGTGTCGAGGGAAAATGATGGGAATAATGAACATATGTTAGTACTGCTGAGGGACTGTAGTGGTAATCTGGATGGTTACAATGTGTTCTGATGTTAAATTTACATAGATTTTTGTTTTAGGTTACTAAATGTGTCTTTTTCTTGTTAATTACTTACTTTTATCCTACAAATTTTGTGAATGTGAAAGTCTCGATATTACTCGTAGTAACCCAGTCGCACCTCAACGGCTAAACGAATTTGATTGAGACTTGACACAACAATAGACCAGGTCATAGTTTTTTTTATGCCGTGAATACGGGACTACACACAGGTAATCAAATGTTAAGTTTTTGCCTCTGGACAAATCCAATATATTAAACCTAAGTCTAGAGATCAGCCAATATCCTTCTATGCTACCATCACAAAACAAATAGCCAACGAGGCTACAAAGCAGCTGCATCAGATAGTCCATAAGCACAATGTCGGAAGGCTCATGCATTATTAACTACCCTGCCGATGCCCGAACAGGCGCAAAGCGTTGCCAGAATCACCGCCCCAGGCTACTAACATTGGAATAGCGAATGATACCATTTGAAGGCAGGAAGTCCTACAGTGATTCATTAATCTCATCCTCATCATTTCAGCAAAAAGACAAAGGCCACCTCTAAGTGTCGCCAAACTGATCGGTCCTGTGCGTCTTGCATCCACCGGACTTCCGCAGCCTTGACCAGGTCGTCGCTCCACTTAGTTGAAGGCCTTCCAACGCAACGTCTTCCGTCAACTTCTACTTTCATTCATCTAGTAATATTTTATTTCATCATCATCTGACAGCCTGCTCGACTGCCTGTCCTATAATTTGTATTCAGACATAGACATTTAAACATGAGTGGATGCGAAAGAGAATGAATGCTTATTATTATGTGATTTTCAAGGTTTCCAGAAATCAAAAATGTTTTGTAATGCATAGGCCATGAACTAAGTTATGTAGAAGATTTTTCAGCAAAGAGTTGTCAAGGCTACATTAAGTTGGGCGCACGCTTGGTGCAATGGTTGAGCAATTGACTGCTGCGCTGCGTATCGCGGGTTCGATTCCCGCACGGAACAAATATTTGTATAACCTACAGATAGTTCTTAATTCTTAATTCTTTATTGTACACCAAAACAATACATTTACAGAAAGTGAAATCAATATTCATGTACAAGGGCGAGCTTAACTCCAAAATGGAGTTTTCTTCCAGCAAACCTTTGAGTGATAGAGATCATTATAATTGAGGGCAGTAATCCAGTGTACAATTTTGCAGTAAGATTTATTAAATATATAAATATATATATAATTAAATATATAATAATAATACATACATAAAAAAACTACATTCATAAATACAAATATACATATATATACGTATATATCTACTAATATTATTTATTGCGTTGAAAGAAAATGCTCCTTAATTTTCCTCTTGAAGACATCGAGAGAAGGGCTATCGCGTAGGGAGTGTGGTAGAGAGTTCCAGAGATGCACTGCAGTAACAGAGAAGGAGCCATCATAACGGCTGGAAGTGTGACGCGGAGTTCGAAGAAGAAGCGAAGTGGCTGTGCGACAAGGTTTACCCCTCGGGACGAGGTACTCAAACCGTTCGCGAAGATATTGAGGAGAAGTAGGATTATGCAGGATAGTATAGAGAAGGGATAGGATGTGGGTATCTCGTCGACGCCGAATCGGCAGCCACTTCAATCTGGTCCGAAATTCCGACACATGGTCGTACTTGCGGAGGCCAAAAATAAAGCGGATGCATAAGTTCTGCAGTCGCTCGAGTTTGTTTAGGAGTACCTCCGTTGCATCTAGAAAACAGACATCCGCATAGTCTATTAGCGGCAGAAGAAGAGATTGCGCAAGAGTTACCTTAGTGTGAAATGGTAAGAATTTTTGGAGACGTTTAAGAGACTGAAACGAGTAGAAGACTTTCTTACTCACATCAGCAATATGAACTTCCCAGGAGAGATTAGTGTCAATATGGACGCCCAAGTTTTTCGCGCTTTTGGAGTAATATATGGGCACAGAATTATACATTACTGGCGGGAGGGACTGGGGATCTAATAAATTGAGCATGTATCTGCCACCAATAACGAGCGCTTGAGATTTAGTTGGGTTCAGGAGAAGTCCAAAGGACTTAGCCCACTTGTTGATATTTTCAAGGTCATCATTGATGGCAGCCACAGCCTCAGCGAGTTCACCCACTTTAAAATGGCGATACAACTGCAAGTCGTCTGCATAGAGATGATAGTTAGAAGTTAGGACCCTAGTGATAGAATTTATAAAAATTGAGAAGAGAAGAGGAGAGAGGACACCACCCTGAGGAACGCCCGCAGCCAAGTCACACCATTCAGAGGAATCCTCATCGGATCGAACAGACTGCGATCGGCCCCGAAGATAAGAATTGAACCACTCAATTACCGGAGCAGAGACATTAAGGGAGGAAAGGATACCTAGGAGAATGTCGAAGTCAACCGAGTTAAAGGCACTGCTGAAGTCCAATAAAACCAATATGGTGAGACATTTATTATCCATAGCTAGCCTTATGTCATCAGTTACTTTGACTAGAGTGGTAACAGTGCTATGGCCAGGTCTGAAACCAGATTGGTAAGGACTCAGCAGGCCATTAGAGGACAGATAACAGGACAATTGCTTCTGAACAATACTCTCGAGGACTTTGGAGAGGATCGGGAGGATGGATATGGGACGGAACTGGGATGGTGAGGAGGGATTAGAAACCTTGGGAAGCGGCAGGACGTGTGCCTTCTTCCAAGCTGAAGGAAAGGAGTTACTAAAAAGAGAGTAATTAACAATATGAGTTATGACGGGTACTATTTCACTCAGGATAGGTAGGAACATTTGGAGTTGAAGGCCATCGTCGCCTACCGCCTTAGTGGAAATGGATAGGATACCTTTCTCAATGTCTAGTTCAGTAATTGGGTGGAAAGAGAAAGAAGTATTTGCTGGCAAAGAAAGATTAAAGAGATCGTTGAGAGTAGAAGATTTAACATGATCATCGAGAGTAATTGGGGACTTAGAAAAGTGTGCATTAAGTGCATTAAGGTCCATCTTATCAGAAGAACTCTTGCTAGAGACTTTGCCTATACCAAGAGTCTTTAAAAATTGCCATACTTGTGTTGGGTTGAAGTTGTCAATTGAGTTGTGAATGTGGCGCCTTTTTGCATTCCTACACAAACGACTACAGCGATTTCGCATCTTCTTATAAATATCCCAGTTTTCCTCAGTCTGTGAATAGTTGTCTTGAATAGTTGTGCCAGCTCTAGGTGTCGTTCGTTGTCACTATTGTGTATGTGAGTTTATATGTTTGTAAACGCACCCACGATAAAGGAGAAATTCCTAGTGTGGGGAAAAGTTTAAAAAAAAACCGGCCAAGTGCGAGTCGGACTCGCGCACGAAGGGTTCCGTACCAGTAATGCAAAAAACGGCAAAAATAACACGTTTGTTGTATGGGAGCCCCACTTAAACATTTATTTTATTCTGTTTTTTATTATTTGTTGTTATAGAGGCAACAGAAGTACATCATTGGTGAACTTCAACAATCTAGCTATCACGGTACAAGAGACAAAACCTGGTGACAGATGGACAGATAGACAGACAGACAGATGGACCGCGGCGTATTAGTAATAGGGTCCCGTTTTTACCCTTTGGGTACGGAACTCAAAAAAAAAGATCTATAAAATGTGAACCAATCATAATGTGAAACATATCATTCTTAGGCATCATAAGATAATATAAGTCAAGCAAAACAATATAGGTAAGTTCCTTTGTACTGTTTTCTCAAACTTTTAAAAAGAAAACACAAAGAATATCCCACAATATCCTTTACAAGCATGATCTCCATAACAGAACAGGCGAGCAAAGCCGAGTGTTCAGCCGATATCACATAAAAACTTTGACATTATACAGCGTGTAGCCGAGGTCGAGTGGCGCGCCATTCCATTCAGGGCTGACCCGCGTTACATTTGCATGCAAAGAAAGCGAGATGTACATTCGAGGGTAAAAATGTGGTTACACTTTGAAAAATTTAAAACAGAAGAGAAAAAAAAAAGGTTGAATGTTGATTCGCTTGTTGAAAGTTCAATGTTTTACAAAACAATTGGGAAAGAATATGTACAAAGTGCAGAGGTGGCCTGGTAATATCGGCCGCGACTTATAAGTTGTAGGTCGTGGGTTCAAACCCATGGTAGGCGCTTTACATTGTGTAAATTATTTCACCACCACTGCTCTCAAAACGGTGAAGGAAAACATCGTGAGGAAACCGGCATGTCTCAGAAACAACAAATCGAATACATGTGACATTCACCACCCCGTATTGGGCACGTGTGGTGGATTACGGCCCATTCCTTCTCATAGAGAAGAGGCTTTTGTCCCAGCAGTGGGAACATTAAAAAAGCTGATGATGATGAGGTACATAGACGTGTTCTTGAGTGGATACCACGAATGGTAATGGGATCGCTCTAAGTCTAGGTGGAGCGACGATCTTCAAAGGGTGGCTGGTAGCTGCTGGATGAGAGTTGCCGAAAATCGAGACTAATGGTGTGTGATTGAGAGGCCTTTGTCCAGCAGTGGACTGCTAAGGCTGATAATGATAACGTACAAACGTGAGTATAAACCATAATTCTCAAAACCAATTCACAAATGTGCGGCATCATGTTTTAAACTTCATAAATTCATTCAATACTTTGCATGAAAACAATTGTTGAATTTCACAGAGTGTGCACCCATATTTTGGCCGTGACTGTACTCGTATGATTGTGATCTGAGGGAAAGTTGCTCGAGTGTGAAGTGAAGTCATTATGTTGGTATCTGTTCTTTTATATTTATAATGTTTACCTAAAAGGTAGTCGAAATTAGTAGCAGTAATAGTTTGGCATCTTGGGAACAAAAAGTGCTTATAGATAATACTAGCTGACCCCCGGGGCTTCGCTCCCGTCAATTGGCTACCTACCCTACCTACTCTACCCACCTACCCTACCCCATCTACTCTACTCTACCTACCATATCCTACTAGTCCCTACCCTAATTTCATATTAATCATGTAGTACATATTTGTTATGTATCATCAATAGTTTTCTCAGCGCACGCCAAAGAACGAATTTTATATGCAACATTTTGCTACTTTGGGTTACATTATTGAAATTTTCATAAGAATCTCAAATTTTTTTGTTCATAGTGGCTGCCACTTAAAAGGTAGATATATGCTGTCAAGAACTTTTATTTAAAACTATTTCAATCCTACGGTACATTATAATATTTGTGTATCTCCAACGGTTTAGGCAGCGCACGCGAAGATATCTCTCAGAGGGCAGATTTTTTTCCGGCTTACTTGGTATTTATCGCTATATTATGAAAAAATTACAAAAAATCATTATAAATTGTAGCCTATTTGTTATTCTGATGTATAAGCTATATTAATGTGAAGTTTCATCCAAATCCGTTCAGTAGTTTTTGCGTGAAAGAGTAACAAACATACATCCATCCTCACAAACTTTCGCATTTATAATATTAGTAGGAAGTAGGATATTAGTAGGATAGGAAGTAGGAAGTAGGATAGGATTTCTTGACATCGAACCCTTCTTAAGAAGTAGGAATTGATCCGATTCATTTCCGATCCTTTCTTCTTCTTCTTCGATTCTTCTGAGGATTGTCGCGAACAAACAACTTGATTCTTTAAGTTGTTTGTTCTCGACAATCCTCTTAGTACCTGTAATAAAACTCTTTCAATGATAATGACACCGTGGGCAAAGATCCAAATTTATGAGACTTTTTTATGTGTAATTTTACCCGTCTATAGAAATAATTGTCCCGAAAGTAACATTCCTACCTTATTTCCAGAGAGTAAAATAAATCATTTTCAATTACATTTCTTATTGAAATATAAAAACATCAACAAAAACAGACTTGTCACTTCTAATTACTACAAAAGAGAGCGTCTGCAAAAATACAACAAAAAAACCTGGAACAAATTATCTGCGCAGAAAAACACGAAACAATATCGTGGTAGGAACAATTCCCTAATTAATCAACTTTATAAAAAACGTCGCCCCGAGTGAGGAAGGAAGAAAGCGTCATTCTTTGCCGAATTTCCTCCGCTGGGATCGGCGTTGTGCCGCTCAACTGAACACACTCACTGAACAGATAGGGACAGAAGTTTGGTACCAAACTGCGACCAAAAAAGGGCGCATGCTTTGTATTATTAGTTGAAGTTATACTTCATTTATATACTAACCAGCTTTTGCAAGCGGCTCCACCTGCGTGAATTTCGAAAATAAACCGCGTGATTGTCGGCAATAAGCCACGGGAAAAAACACAGCGAAGGGTTTTTATCCCAGGATAAAAATAACATCTTATCTTCCTCACTGGTTGATTTTGAGGTACCGTGTTTGGCCGATGCGTTGAACGATTGGAAAATGGCTTGTCACAACGCGGATCTGCCCGACAACTTATCTTCCCAGAGACGATGGGATGTGTAGCTCTGCAGCATTATACAGAATAACCTAATAAATACATCGTCTAGTACTGCTGAGTGTGCACGTCTGCTGGCTGTAGGGAAATGGGAGTCGGATTTGTGGCTTCAAGCACTCCCATCGTCTACCATAGGCACTATGATGGATAACTCTTCGTTTCGACTTGCAACCTGTCTACTCTTAGGCGCACCTTGTGTTGCTCCACATCGGTGCCAATGTGGTGAAGCTGTCGGCAGCCTTGGGCACCATGATCTGTCTTGTTGCAAGAGCCCAGGTCGCATAACACGGCACGCCAGCATCAATGACATTATTCGTCGAGCCTTTATCACCGCCAGCGTACCAGCTGTATTAGAACCTAGTGGCTCGGTACGTGACGATGGGAAGAGACCAGATAGTATGACATTGGTGCCGTTGAAGGTGGGTAGGCCTCTGGTGTGGGACGCAACCTATATTGACACCCTTGCGCCATCCCATGTTCCTAGTTCAGCAGGCTGTGCTAGCGCTGCTGCTGCAGCTGCTGAGCGGCGCAAATGCTGTAACCTAATCAGTAATTACAGTTTTGAGCCGTTTGGGGTCGAAACGCTTGGGTACACGTCTCCTTTTTAAGGGGATCTCCCGCGACTGATCGACACTGTGCGTGACCAGAGGGCTGGCTCGTTCTTTGCACAAAGAATCAGCATTGCCATTCAACGTGGCAATGCTGCCCGTCTTCTGGCCACGTTCCCGGATGACAGCGATGTGGAGGAGTACTTCGACGCCTACGTGTACCTTTATTTTGTATATAATTTAAGTAATTAGGTTTAGTATCATTTCGTATAGTTTACTTTGTTTAGTATTTAAGTATGTACATATTTACACCTATGTTTTATAACAAAAAAAATCTGCAATTTACACCAAGGATAAAAAGTATACTACAAGTATGTCCTTCTCTAAGGTCCAAAATTCATCAAATTTAATGCGTTCCGATCAAGACATAAAAGTTAATGTGTGCGAGCTTTTCGCTCGGTCTATAGAATCTACCTTTTGTGGCCCTGGGTTAAGGCGGCGAGACAAAGGCGGTGACAACCCTACTCGAACGTACGAGATAAGGATTGCCGCTCACTTATCTACGCACTTTGAAGGCAAGAGAAAAATCAAACAAAGTCATCCGATGAGTTGCAACTTTAAGGTTGATGTCAAAATAAGAACAATTATTAGTCAATTATTAATTATTTAGTTTTAAGTTTCCTTTGTAAATGTTACATATGGTGTACAATAAAGTATATAATAATAATAATAATAATAATAATAATAATCTGTGGCCTGACCTGTCAAGTGTGACATATAAAATTTTCTCTCCAAATTTTTCAATTTAATCTACTACAATATTAATATAGAATAATACAATAGAAAAATGACTAAACGCAATAAAACAACGACAAAAAAAAGGTAATGCAAAAGTTACAATAGTTTCAACATAAACCAAGAAAAATGTTTTGACAAGATGAGACAGTAAAAATATGTTCACAAGAAGCCAGGCCCGAGCACTAACCACACGCCCAACATCTTCGGGTTCGTCGCTCAGCTCCGCCTCGCAGCCGCCGGGACCACCTACAATCGTGAGTCAAGCTTTCCCGGATGCTGCAGTTGCGTCGAGCTCGAGCGACGAATACTTCTCTCCGCCGACGACACCACCACCTGCGCGTCGACGGGGAGGACGCCGGCCGCCGGACAGCCTGGGACCTCGAGGCCCATCGGCCTCTGACAGGGTCCCCGCTCCCGGTGGAAGTGTGCAACGCATGCGATGGACGCAATCGATTAATGAAAACGTCATGCGTGCATACTTTGGGGCTACTGAGGGGGGAAGTAACCTGACTGCGTACCGTGGTCGAATGCTCTCTCTGTTTCAGGTGCTTGAGCCAGCTGTCAACGTTTCGGCCCAACGTCTATCGGATCAGGTGCGGGTCATCCAACGTAACCGTATGTTGGATGACGCCGTACTTGATAGACTGCGTGAGGAATCACGGAGTAGCCGTGTCTCGCCTGCCTTGCCACCGGCCGCGGTGCAACCCAGTGTTTCACCGCGACCCGACGGTGTTGGAGAGGATGACGACGACGGGGCTATATCCGTGAGTACCCAATGCAATGCACGACTGAGGAGCGCTTTGGAGTGTGCATTCCGAGAGTATCGGTCCACACCGCCTGAGCTTAGACCTCGATTACCTCGTCTGCCTATGCATAGAAAAAATAGGGCGCTGGTGTGTGCTCTAGATTCGCAGCTATCAAATGTTTTTGATAGCAGCAAAGACCTTACCGATACCCATTCGATCTTGTACTGTGCGGCTGCAGCGGCATGTCGTGTAGCTAACGTCAAGTTTCCCAAAACTGACAGAGCTACACGACCAGCTATACCAGCTTGGCAGTGCAGGATTGAGCGTCGTATCGGTGAGGCTAGAGCACTCATCGGCAAGCTTATCTGCTTCAGGGAGGGCAACACTCGCCCTAGAGTGATGCGCTTTGTGAAGCGGGCGTTCTTGGGGACTGATATCAGTTCCCGAGATTATATGTCCCGCGTCGCAGAGCGTATCGACTTCCTGAAGCAGAAGATCTATGCATGGGCAAACCGTATTCGTCGGTACAAGCGGCGAGTGGAGCGATACACTCAGAATCGCACATTCCACAGCAACGAAAGGTGGGTTTATAGGGATTGGGAGCGACCCGACCAAGGTGTGACTGATACGCGCCTACCGGATAATGACGCCATGTGTTCGTTCTGGCGCGATATCTGGTCGGTGCCTGTCAGTCACACCGAGGGTGACTGGACTCGGGAGGTCGAACAAGCGTGCGATCCGATACCACAAATGGGGGCAATTACCATCAGCCCCCAAGATGTAGCTCGTGCAGTCCGCCCGTTGCCTAACTGGAAATCTCCAGGGCCGGACGGACTGCACAACTTTTGGATTAAATGGTTCCAAAGGTCGCACGCTCGTTTGGCTATTCAGTTCCAGTCTTCCTTAGAGTCAGGATCGCTGCCCCAGTTCCTAACGACAGGAATAACCCACCTGCTCCACAAATCAGGTAGTACTACGGAACCTAAAAATTATAGACCGATAACATGTTTACCGACGGTCTATAAAGTTTTTACATCCATTCTGAGAGCTAAAATTAATCATCATATTGATACGAATTCAATTATGTCTGCTTCTCAGAATGGATGTAAGAACGGGTCCCGTGGTACTAAGGAGCTGCTCCTTATAGACATTGCCATAAGCCAGCAGGTTCGCCGTTCCCGAAGGGATCTGGCGACATGTTGGATAGACTACAAGAAGGCCTATGACTCAGTGCCACATACATGGCTCATGAGGGTGCTAGAGTTGTATAAAATTGATGCAACTCTGCGCACCTTCCTGATGTCGTGTATGGGGCAGTGGAGGACGGTCCTTCGCTATCCAGGATGTCGACAGATTCAAAATGACAGCGAACCTATAAGGATCGAGCGTGGAATATTTCAGGGCGATAGTCTGAGTCCACTGTGGTTTTGTTTAGCCCTGAACCCTCTTAGTACACTGCTGGAGGGTTCGGGCCTGGGCTATCGGTTGAGAAGAGGAGGTCAGGTCATATCTCACCTCCTTTACATGGATGATCTAAAGCTCTTTGCCCCCAACAACTTGCAACTGATGAAGTTACTGAAGGTGACAGAAACCTTCAGTGACGCCATCAGGATGGAATTTGGTGTGGACAAATGTGCAGTCATGCATGTAAAGCGAGGGGAGATTATGGAATCCGAGGGAATACAACTCTCGGATTCCATACACCTTCGATCCCTTTCCTCAACCGAAACTTACAAGTATTTGGGTATGTCGGAAGCATTAGGCATCAATGCTAGTGACGTGAAACAGTCGTTGAGGGAACGCTTCTTGGGCCGCCTGAAAAAAGTACTAAATAGTCTTTTATCAGGCGGAAACAAGGTGCGTGCCTTCAACGGTTGGGTCATGCCGGTGTTGATGTACTCTTTCGGCATACTCAAATGGACTCAGACAGAACTTGACGCCCTGGATAGGAGGGTCCGCGCGCTGCTTACCGCAAATCGTATGCATCACCCACGATCATCGGTTATGAGACTGTATATCCCGCGGAAGTGCGGCGGTCGTGGCTTTTTAAATGCTAGGACCCTGCACAACCGCGAGGTATGCAGTCTTAGGGAATACTTCCAGGCCGCCGACGTGGGTATGCATCGAGATGTGGTAGCGGTGGACAAGGGCCTTACCCCGCTCTCCTTGGCTAACGAGAACTGGCGCAAACCTATAGTATTAGATACTAATGACCGCAGGGAGGTATGGCAGAGCAAGGAGCTTCACGGACGCTTCTACCGGGTCCTACATGGGCCCGATGTAGATCTTTTAGCGTCCGTGGCCTGGCTGCGATTTGGTGACCTTTTCGGGGAAACCGAAGGTTTTGTCTTTGCGATTATGGACGAAGTTATGATGACGAACAACTACCGGAAATACATTGTGAAGGACGGCACGGTTGACATCTGTCGGGCATGTCACCGACCGGGGGAATCAATCCGTCACATTATCTCCGGTTGTTCTAGTCTGGCTAACGGAGACTATTTGCATAGACACAACCTTGTAGCCAGGATTATCCATCAGCAACTTGCTCTAAAATACAATCTTGTGGAATCGGAAGTGCCTTACTATAGGTATGTGCCCGACCCAGTTCTCGAAAATGGCAATGTCACGTTGTATTGGGATCGGTCTATCATCACTGACAGGACTATTGTTGCCAATAAGCCTGACATAGTGGTGATAGACCGACTAGAGCGTCGCGCAATGATTGTTGATATAGCGGTCCCCCATGACGAGAACCTCGTGAAGGCTGAGAGAGATAAGAAAAGCAAGTATCTTGATCTGGCTCGCGAGGTTGTCGACATGTGGGATGTGAATACAGCAGTCATTGTGCCGATAGTCGTGACGGCCAATGGCATAATAGCCAAGAGCCTCGACGATCATCTGAGGAGGCTCTCGTTGGGCAGCTGGATCAAGGGCTTGATCCAGAAAGCGGTACTCTTGGACACGGCGCGCATAGTCAGGAGATTCCTCTCTCAGGAGCCCTGACCACCGGTAGCTTGGACCCTGTTCCCGATACCGGTGGGCTACTATTTTTGTATTTTTAAATGTTTTTTTATTTTATTTTTATAGAATAATATTTAAAAATATAAAAGTATGTTTATAAAATAAATAAATGGAATAATAATAATAACACGATCATCGGTCATGAGATTGTATATCCCGCGGAAGTGTGGAGGGCGTGGCTTTTTAAATGCCAAAAACCTCCACAACCGCGAGATATGCAATCTCAGGGAATACTTTCTAAACACCGACGTGGGTATGCATCGAGATGTAGTGGCTGTGGACAAGGGACTCACCCCGCTCTCCTTGGCGAATGAGAACTGGCGCAAGCCTGTAGTGCTTGATACTAAAGACCGCAGGGAAGTATGGCAGAGTAAGGAGCTTCACGGACGCTTTTTCCGGGCCCTATATGGGCCCGATGTAGATCAATCAGCGTCCGTAGCCTGGCTGCGTTTCGGTGACCTCTTTGGGGAAACCGAAGGTTTTGTCTGTGCAATTATGGACGAAGTTATCATGACGAATAACTACCGGAGATTTATTGTGAAGGATGGCACGGTTGACATCTGTCGGGCATGTCACCGCCCGGGTGAATCGATCCGCCACATTATCTCTGGTTGTTCTCGTCTAGCTAACGAAGAGTACTTGCATAGGCACAACCTTGTAGCCAGGATTATCCATCAGCAACTTGCTCTGAAATACACTCTTGTGGCATCGGAGGTACCGTACTACAGGTATGTGCCCGACCCAGTTCTCGATAATGGCAGTATCACATTGTACTGGGATCGGTCCATCATCACTGACAGGACTATTGTAGCCAATAAGCCTGATATTGTGGTGGTGGACCGAATCGAGAGGCGTGCAATGATTGTTGATATTACCGTCCCGCATGACGGGAACCTCGTGAAAGCTGAGAAAGATAAGCAAATCAAGTATCTTGACTTGGCTCGCGAGGTTGTCGACATGTGGGATGTGGACACAGCGATCATTGTACCGATAGTCGTGTCGGCCAATGGTTTAATAGCCACGAGCCTCGACCAACACCTTAGGAGGCTCTCGTTAGGCGGCTGGGTCAAGGGCCTGATCCAGAAAGCAGTACTGCTGGACACGGCTCGTATTGTTAGGAGGTTCCTTTCTCTGGAGCCCTGACCGCCGGTAGCTTGGACCCTGTTCCCGATACCGGTGGGCCTCTATTTTTTATATTTTTAAATGTTTTTGTTTTAATTTATTGTATAAAAATATTTAAAAATGTAATTTATAAGACATGTAATTGATAAAGGACATAATAATAATAATTATTGTAATGGCGGTTTGTGTTGTGAAACATTTATGACTTCTGTTGCTGTCGGTTTGAATTATGAAAATCATTTATCTCAAGTAATACCGCATGATGTGCTCGTAATAGGTAATACCTATACTACAAAATACGAACGAATTGAACGTTTCCTATTATTTATTATAGATATTATCTTTAAAAGTGTTTTACGAGAAGAGCCCGTAGGGCTAGAACACGTCATCAAAATTTCACTTTCAGAGTATTTTCGAAAATCCTTTTATCAGGGCATCTTTACACCTGCTAAACAAAATAAAATTTTCACAGTTGTTTATAAGCAAAACGATTTTGGACGAAACAGACGGAAGTAGCAGACGGCGTTCTGTAGTTTCTGCCTACCCCAAGGGAAAAAGCATGAGTTTATAAAATAATGTTTTTTTACTTTAAAATCTCCTTTGAACGTCATTCTTAAAACCCCATAAAAGCCGCCTTTTCGTCAGTAAACGCACCCTGGCCTTGAGCTCAAGAGCCCTCGCGGCAGAGCCTTCGCGAAGGCTTCATAATTGATGCGTTTTTTATTTATGTCAGCCCACCATCTACCATCCTCTATCCTCCCAGGGATCATGTAATGTTGATACTTTCCGAACTTGTGCTTAATATTGTTATGAAGATTACTAGAGAACTTTTCCGAAGGGTAGGTTTGTGATGATGACATTTTGAAAACTTTGGATTTGGGAAATTATTTATTCATGAATTTTTGTGTTCCCGAAAAATATGAGCAATTTCAACGAAAAAGATCAAAGTATTATCGAGAGAGAGTAGTAATAAAAGGTCTACGGCGTAGGCGTGCTACGCTTGCTACACCGTAGCAGATTGGCTACAAACCGAGATTGTTTATCTTTCATCGCAGTTCAGCCTTCGCTTATTTTCGATTGTGTATATAAAATGTATGAATATTTTTTTCAGCCTGTGCATATTAATGTATTAATTAATATATTAATCCAATGTTTCAGTAGATATTTTGATTTATGATAAACATTGATCAGTACAGACAGAACAACAATCGGTAAAAATTACTAACTTTTGACATTTAAAAATTCATTTTAGTTTTTGTATAAACTTTCGTTATTTATTTTTTCTAGACCCAGTGGTTTAGGATGTACTTTGTCTGCCAGTGAATCAAGTCTAGATTTTTATATTTTGTAAATGTGTTTACCACTTGAAATAACTATTTATTCCTCTACAGTTAAGAAACAAAAAAAAAGATAAAGTGTGATAGCAGGAAAGAGTTATAAGATTGTTCCATTTCATGTAAAGAAATATATCTAAACGTGACGCGTCCTTGAAATAACACTCTCAATTCTCTTCCAATTTATCGAACGACAAATTTGACATAAGATGTTTGACTTCAATAGTCTAAACCACTTTCATCCCATGCGTCATCTCGTTACTCAAGTCTCTACCACTCAAGGTACAGAGGCAACCGCAACATATCGTATGCACAGAGCAAACCGCACTATTTGCGGCTCTACCGCGCTCTATTGAACTCTATTGAGCCGTGCCATGCTCTATAGCGCTCTACGTTACCGGTGACTCTATGTCCGCTCTGTTTGAAAGGGTATTTCAATTGAAACTACTCTTATCTGTATTTGTTTTAAGAATGTTCTAAGATAAACGATTGATCGGTGCGGAAATGACTCAAAATAAAGGAAGAGTTTCTCAATTCGTCGCGTGTGTTTTTTCAACATACCTTTTGTCGCTTCGTGACTTATGAAACCAACTGACCTGCAACAAAGTAAAACAAAAATATTAGTATTATCTGTATTGTTATGATTAAAACTGTGCCGGGCTTTCTCGCTGACAATTTTAGTACTTCTACAAGACGTTACTAAGATTTTTATAAGATCAGTAATAGAAAACCGGAATAGTGGGGGTATGGGGGGAAACCTTTGCGCATCAGTGGGACAACATAGGTTGTAAAAAAAAACAAATAGGTAACTATTTTTTTAAAAGACCATGCTTACAATACCTTTAATGAATTTGCCTTGGTGGCAGCTGTCAGCGATGCCATTGTCAATACTCTCCACAAAACTAAGCGTGTCACCGTTTGCTCGCACTACGGCTCAAATGGTGCATACAAACTGAGGATTCAAGCTTTTATCTCAAGATTGGAACGCTGCGGCATGCGTTGGCAGCCACATAACCCTTCTCAATGCTGACACATACACGAAGTTACAAATCACCATTTTAGACAAGTATGTGTCCGGTACCGCGTACCCCTCAGTTGTGCCGATTATTAGATACCAAAGCTTTAGAAGACGATTCGTGATAGAAGGTACTGCGCTCAACGTAGTTTCGGTGCCACTAATTTTATAACGACAAGTAAACAGCAGACCAAGTGTACCTAAATCAGTCCGCAGGTCACATAAACAGTATAAAGCAACATGGGCTCGGCTACTGCAAGGTAATATTCGCAGTTCAATTCACCGACGCTAGTCCATACTATGAAACAGTACACATTAACAGTAGCATCACGTACCATCCGGAGGGGGATTGGTACCTCCCCTTCTCTTTGTACATCCCTCTGCTAATTGTAGAACAAAAGTGAAACATGTTCGATGTAGGGTAGTCAGAGATTGTAAACACATCGAATGTTGAACAGTGATCAGGATATTTGGGTTCTTTAATTAATTAAGAATGTGTAATTTAGGCTAAACTGTGGGTTAAAAGTATTATATGAATATAAATGTGGATGGATGGAGAGGGAGGGGACGGCCAAAGAAAAAATGGATGGACTGTGTGAGGAGCGATATGAAAGAAAAGGGAGTCAGTGATGGCGTGACGAGGGACAGGATGGTGTGGAAGAAGAAAACGTGTTGCGCCGACCACAAGTAATATGGGACAAGGGCAGGAAGATGATCGTGTGGGTTAAAAGTATTGTATTTATTTTAAACACATAAGTAAGTAAAACTTTTTTGGTTGTTACATACCTACTAAGATAGAAAAACCAGTAAATTTTCTACTGTGCGTGTGTCAATCTGTGAAAATTTTCCGATCTCCTTCACATTAAAATTTACGAGTAAAAATCATTTACAAAGCAGATTCCTTGTTTCGGAAACCGCTTCAACTCGACTAACATATTCTGACATTTACATGTAACCCGGTTACTGTCACAGATGACAGTATTCAGTGCAGCTACACAGCTACCCTGAGACACGCTCTTTGTTGGGCTGATACCACTGATAACATTACTAAGCCAGCAGGTGGAACAGAACAGTTAATCTGACTAATGTCAGGATGCATTTGCTGTGTCCAATTTGTCTAGTCATACTTCTGATTGGATGTTTGAAGCCTGAAAAAGTCGTGATAAATGGCCAAATTGAACTTTTCTAGGAGATACACATATATTTATTATTTCGTGAAAAAAGGCAGTTCACTAAAAAAAAGTAAGTTCTGTAAATGATAACAATTGGACTTGACATATATATTTTGTACTTGTTTCAAGTATATATTTAAAAAAACGCTTAGGCTACCCAAAAGTAGAGTATTGCTTTTAGATTCAATTTCAACCCCGACGGAAAAAAGGGGTGTAGTGTGTAATTAATTGTAATTTCATCCTTTTGTGCCTATCATTATAGCTCACAAAAGGATGAAACGATTTTGATTTAGTTTTATTTATGTTTTCAAAGATGATTTCATCGAGAATGTTCTTAGCTATGTTTTATGAAAATTGGCTAATCCGTTCAAAAAGGTTTACACTTTGAGTCGGGGTTTTTGGCAAGATATTGTGCCGTGATTTCATGTTTATGTACTTTTTAATCTTTCACCAAAAAAAAACACCGAAAACTTCAGCCAATCAAACTTGTGACGAGATGAATCTTGCGCCAAGTCATTCCCTTCGTAACAGCACAAGTTTCTTCATGTCATTCGTTCACCCAGCCGCATTTCATTCGTTCGCTCGGTTGCTCATCAATCATCGCTCGCACTCACAAGTAAGTGAATGGCGTGCTGATTTCTTTTTTATTAAATTCTCGGAATAATATTATTACAAAGCACTTATGATATGGTATGAATTTTGTACGATATTGTTTGGAGGAGGTTTTGTGCTGTTGGGAATTCAATCAAAATTAATATTATAAGAAGTACAATTTTGACTGATTGAGGTAATCTCTGGAAGGAATGGTCTCATTCAGAAAATTCTTACATTACCGTCGATTACAATAGGCAATACTTTTTTGGGTTCCGTGACCAAAGGGTCCAAACAGAGTCCTATTGCTGTCACTCACGTGTCCGTCTATCTTTCTGCCGTCTGACTGTCCATCGTTAAGCACAATATTATATCTTTTTTAACTTCCCATTGAGCTATGGACTTTAAATTTGATGATAAGACCAATATATTCTAAATTTGGTAAGGACCCTAAATGTGCGAAGTCCGACACGCACTTGGCCGGTTGTTTCTGTGGGATAAGCCTTGGAAAAAATCCGAGAGAAAAAGCCTGTTTATGATACCTAAGCATCTAAGTGATTAAACTCTACACTCAAACCGATTCGATTCTCGCACGGTATAAAATAATATTATGTTTGCCTAACCTACAAGCGCCTCCTAGAAACGGAAGAAAAATTAAATGCGACTAGGTACACTTTTTTTCTTAAAACATGATTTCAGATATATTCTGTGCTTTTATTGTCCCAAAACTGTTTACAATGAATTGTGTTTGAAACTTTAATCTCTATCAAAGACTTTCATTCAGTGTCAATTCAATCTCAATTAATTTCCAACAAAGGTTCTAACTCTAACTCAATAAACAACTATTTTATCCATAATCGTTCAAACGATAAACTTGTTAGACATCTACAAAAACTTGATTTACTTGATGCCTAAGTAAAACTTCATTAATTCTTTGCTAAGCAGTTTACAACTTAACTGCTATAAGATTAAGGTACAATATTACTTGTTAGGAATTGTTTGGTAAGAGAGAGTTCTTTGAAAAATTATTGAAGGTGACAATTCTTCGCTTACAATTTCATTTACTTTAATCCAAAAATCTAAAAGACAAAGAAACTAGAAATCAGTCAAAATAAATTCCATAGGATTTGTTTGCAAAATAGCAATTCTACGCAGGCGCTACAATGGTAAGCATTCGGTCTTGGGTTCCATTCACTGGTCGGGCAGAGTTTTGTATGGTTTACCATCTGAAATTGCTCAGCAGTAGCCCCGAGTCTGTATGTGAGCAGTGGTGGCCCAGTGTTAACGGCCGCAACATACAAGTTGTAGGTCGTGGGTTCGAAACCAGGCAGGTGCTTTACTTTGTGTAAATTTTGGCATCACCACTGCTCTTAAAACGGCGAAGGTAACCGACAAGTGCCAGAATCAAAAAAATCAAAAACCTGTGACATCCACCAAACCCGTACTGGGCCCGCGTGATGGATTACGGCCCATTCTCTTTCACAGAGAGAAGGCCTGCACGCACAACGGACCAAATGGGAGTCTAAGTGCCGTAAAGGAGGTCCATCTATCCAATCCCGAGTTTGAATCTGTGCTCGATTGATGTCAACAGGGAAGCTCCTATTTTGACATTTTATGATTATTATTAGAAGCCTCGCGTTTGACCACTATCTCACCTGATGGTATGAGATGATATGATCGTCGCGGAAGTTCGAGTAGAAGTAATCTATTCACTCTTGACATAAAAACCCCTAGGTTATAGCATAGGACACGGCACTTAAACATAACTGGTGAAATGTTGGAGTACTGCTGGTACCTCTGCCTAATATTTCGGAAACTAGGCATAATGTTATGAAAAACTTAGGTTAAGTAAAAAAACATGTTTTTTATAATATTTGCCTCCTAACACCATAATACTTCAAAACACCAGAAACTTGACACAACACTTTTTACAAAGCAATCTCATGTAACCATTAGGCTAAAATATTATCACACCTTAATCTGCAAACCCAACCTCATGTCTTTATTCTTAGACATTAAAGCCCAGTGCTAACCATTAAGCTAAAATGATATCATGCCTGCATTACAATAATAACTTTATGTTTCAGGGGATAGGTATTACAATCCGGTGTATGGGAACCCCATAACTCAAGACAAGGCTCGCCCTGATCAAGCAGGTCACTAGTCGATAAGAAAGTACGTCAAGGTGAAAAGATATTGCGTGTTTACTAGAAAAGATGGAAATAAATAATAGTTTTGTTTTGCAAACAACACTGATTACGTGACTAACTTTTATTAAGGTTTTGGTGTATTTTTTAGATCTTTAACAGCCATTACTGGTAGGTAGACAGAAGCCCAAAAAAACAAAGTAGTGTCATACTACCAGTAACTGGGCTATGTAGGCTGCCTTCGTTACTAAAAACACTTCAATTTCGTATTAAACGATGAGCTCAGACAAGTAGTAACTCCAGCTAACATACTGCTATTCAACGTTAGATTGAAAGCCGTTAGATCAAAATAGCAAGTTATTATATAAATTAAGCAAGTTTTAAATAGGTGTTTCTATCCAAGAATGACCCATGCAATATAGAACTAGCCAAATCTGTCTCAAATGTAAATGCCGTAGAAATCGCACTTGGCACGAACTATGACAAACTTTACACGATTTGCGACATGTACTGCCGTCTACAGAACAGTTTTGTGTCAAAACAAGTAAGTGAAATAAAATTGCAACAACTTTGGGTCTACATAATATTTTATTGAGAAGTAGTTTCTGCAAGCGGCTTCGCCCGCGTTAAAGTGGGGCATTATCCCTATTACTCTCGAGATAAAAAGTATCTTATGTCTTAATCTATTGTTTATCCGTGTGCTAAGTTGCAACCAAATCCTTTTATGTCCACTTGTACCAAAGACTTAACTCAGAGTTAGTTGTTAAAACAGGCCGGGTTAACAACTAACTCCAGGATGCTAAAAGTCGCCAAATCCACAACTCTGTTCAAAACTTCAACAAAGCACAAGTATGGCAATTTCTCAAATCTCTTGGTGTCGGCAAAGTGGCTGATGACAGCACGCCTGAAATAGACCTTATTGCAATTCATATAAATTTCTCGAAACCATCTGTCACTCTTGACCGATGACCTGGTTAAGGTTGCGGGAAGGCGCTGGATGCGAGACGCACGGTCAATGTGGCGACGCCTGGGGGAGGCCTATGTCCAGCAGTGGACGTCTTTCGGCTGAAATGATGATGATGATGATGAACTGTCACTCTTGAAGACAACGTTAAAGCTTCCACACTTAACAACATCTCTAAGCTTCCTCTGCCAATGTGTCCATCATTATCTTTACACCCAGTTACAGAAGGGAATATAAAGCGGGCCGTCACATCTATATCCACGAAGGCTGTGGTTAATGATGGTCTGCAACTCCAGATGCTGCTTCCTATAATTAAGAAACTCTCTTCTGTCATCCTTCGCATCATCAACTACTCCCTCTTTTCTAGCTGCTTTCCTTCAGCATGGAAGAAAGCGCATGTTCTGCCTCAATCCAAAGTCTCCTAACCCTCGTCAGTTTCCCAGTACGGTCCAATTTTTATTCTTCCAATCCTATCTTAAATCCTTGAGAGTGTTGTTAATAATCAGCTGTCTCATTAGCTCTCCTCTAATGGCCTGCTAAGACCCTATCACTCTTGCTCAGTCTCTTCTTTTTCCTCTTCTTGACTTTACTGATGTCTGCTTTTTTGATGCGACTGAGGAACTTCTAAATAAGCTCGCTTCATTTTTGGCCTCCGAAAATATGACCATGTGTCGGAATTTCGGAGGCGGTTGAAGTGGCTGCCTATTCGGCAGTGCCGAGATACACACACTCTTTATTTACTCTTTTCTGTTTTTGACAACCCTATCTCTCCTTTATATCTTCGGGAACGTTTTGACTATCTTGTTCCGAGGGAAAAAACCTTGGCGTTCCTTATCATCCTTTATTTTCCTCCCCACTCATCAAGTCGTTACGGTGGACCATTTACTGTTCATTTGCTGTCCGCCTCTGGAATAATCTCCCTCACTCTGTATGGGACAGCCCTTCGCTGGGGATTTTCAAGAAAATAACAAAGGAAATTTCCTGTCAACATGACGCGTAAATGGCTATGTATTATTAATTTAGGATTTTATGCAGTTACATTATACAGTATGAATAATGTTTATGCACTGTGTGCTGTACGCGTATTTGTTGAGTTTATTTAGTTTGTACAAATTTAAAAGGTTAAATTTTATTGTGCACTTGAGACTGTCCTTATTTAATCAAAAATCTCTATGACACTGAGGTTTGCTGTAAGAGAACCCATTTATAGGTTAAGCTCACCTTTGTACATAAGATGTCCTACTGTATTTGTATATGTATGTTTTGTATACAATAAAGAATATGAATAAATAAATAACTCGGTGTTAGTAACATAACCTAGGTTGGCACAAACGGGCCTTAGCCATTAAGGCATGAAAAGGTAACAGTTTGTTTTATACAGTTAACTATAATATAAGTATGCATACAAAAAATTATGTCGACAAATATGGATATTAGCGCTCTCATTATTTTTAAAAAGTCTACGTACAACTTTTAATTTGACGATTTTAAGCGGCCATACTTTGATAAATTGATTGAAACACATGACAATGAGCTCTAGAAAGCCGTCAGCATGTATTACATGTCCCTAATGTTTAGTACAAATTGCGTTACAGCGCGCGAGGGTGGGTGGGTGACGGAATCGAGTTATTTCGCAGTACATTATCATGGGTAACGCAATCACGAACTATGATGGAAGCGAAAGTGGAACTTTTTAAATTTAATTGTGTTAGAAATGCCACTATTGTAATACTTAATGTAATTCGTTTCGTGAGTGACCGTAGAGGCACAAGTAAAAGTATGCTGAATAGTATGGGTTTCTGGGTTCGATCTCTACAAAGGCAAATCAAATAAAGTGATCGCGCAGAATACTATTAAGTTACATACATATTCCATTAGGGAAGTCTTAATAGCAGGTTAGATTTTGGATTTTTTGAAGATGTTACCTATACTTAAGCTTTCATGAAAGAAATTGTGTAATAGTAGTTTATGCAACGGTCATATAATATGGTTTTTAATACACGAGCATCACTCGAGGTGAAGCCGAGTGTGAAAAACCCACATTCTATCTTTACTCATACAGTTGAAATAAAACAAAAGTGGAAATGGAAAAATATGTGGTATGACGGAAAATTTTGATTTTCATTGCGCAGCGCGCGTATCCATAGACAATGACACTAATTTTAGCCTTTTTTTGGATTTACCATGCCATAAAGTCGTGATAGCATTTATCATATATCATTTTCTCGACTTTGCGGGTAATAAATTACTTATTATTTTGTTGTTATTAGTCATTTCCGTCGCCGCATCTAAAATATCGGGCGGAGTAAAATTTTCTTCTCATTCACCGATATCAGAAATTTTTAAGCAAGAATTAAAAAAACTCAAGTTTCTTTGTTACGCTTTCGCGCAAAAACTACTGAACCGATCATTATGAAACTTTGTACATATATTCTTGGAGGTACAAAAAGGAAACGTTTATAAAAAAAAAAAAAAAAAATGGCTTCACTGCGAGCGAAGCCGCGGATAAAAGCTAGTAACATTATAAATGCGAAGGTAACTCGTGTCTGTCTCTTTATTACATTTTTGCGCCTAAACTGTTGGATCTGTTTTTATATAGTGATAGAATGAACCCTGAAGAAGGTCGTAAAATAATCTTTATCCGAGGAATATGTTCCCTTGGGTTAATTTCCGACCTTCACGCAGGCAAAGCTCTTTGCTCTTTATTGTGTTCCTTAACTCTCAATAATACAATACACAACACATTTTATCTTGACAACGATCAAATGATTATTTGTAAAGCAATTATCGACGTTTTAACAAAACTCCTTACACATACGTGTACTATAGCTACTCACTTGTCAGCACTCGCGAGGCTTCACGACCTTCTTGTTCGGTCAAGATTCATATATATACTGTTTATTTATAACTAGCTGTTGCCCGCGACTTCGTCTGCGTAGCTATAGAACTTCGAATAGCCTATTTTTGGTAAGTGTGTGGGCAGTCTTACTTAAGAAATTATTCTTTTCTACCTCAAAAACTTCCACGGCCTTTTCCACCCCTTAAGGCTGATTTCCGTGATAAAAACTATCCTATGTCCTTCCCAGGGTCCCAAACTATTTCCATACCATATTTCATCTTGATCGGTTCAGTGGTTTAAGCGTGAAAAGGTAACAGACAGACAAACAGATAGACAGAGTTACTTTCGCATTTATAATATTAGTATGAAGAGTTCTACGTGAGGTAAGTTGATCTCCTATCTATTGGTGTCTACTGTACACATGTACATATCGAATTGAATCAAGCATAGCATCAGATAAATTGACATATCTCTACGACAATAGTCATCGTTACCTACAGTTTCTTGAAATAGAAATAAAGTGCCCTATAGATTGATATAAAAATCTCTTTACAAAATGCCTTTACGAAGCTCTCAAAACTCTTACCTTTGTGCTCATCACAATTGAGCCAATTAGTTCATCAAATTGAGTTTCCAATTCTGAATGAAAATTACCTACAGTAGAATTATTATAGACACCAGATCCTCAGATAATACGGTTATTATAGTCAGCTTTTAAAATGGCACAAATCCTGACTTTAAATTGATGACATGAAGCGAACTGGTATGGGATAGGATAGTTGGACCCCTTTGCCGCACTAGACTTTTAATAGGTCCGTTGTGCGTGCAGGCCTCCTCTCTGTGATGCGGCTGTCATGTCTTAAAATTTCTGGTTCTAAGACATGCCGGCTTCCTCACGATGTTTTCCTTCACCATTTTGAGAGTAGTGGTGATGAATTTAATTTACACAAAGTAAAGCGCCAGCCTGGGTTCGAACCCACGACCTAAAACTTATAAGACGCGTCCGTTACCACTGTGCCACCAATCTCATGAAGCGACCTATCTGACGGTAGGTGTTCTATAGGTGGTTCTAAGAACCGGATGTAGCGTCATCTAAAATGACGCTACATCCGGTTAAAACTAGGTAATTACTATTCAGCTGCATTCGGTTGGTCTGGAAACCGATTCGATATTTGGGAAAAAACTATGATATTAGCTCGTTCCCTTAGAGATCTACGCTTAATGCAGTCGAGCAATTACTATCAATATTTTTTTTCTGACTTTGCAACTCCTTGATAGTTAAAAGTGGCTGTTATTATTTTAATTAAAATAAATACTTTAAGTTTGAGTTTGCAGATAAATTTGATAGACTAGCTCTCTATTATATAGGTCTTAAACATAACCAGCATTACATAGTTATGATAGGATACCTACGTCTGCCTACCCCTTTGAGTATTACCGGCATGATATATACCGTTTCTTGCTAAAGGTAACTTATTTAAGATCCAGTAGTTCAGACAGTGAAAAAATGAGTATATCCTTATTGGGCGGCGCGTCTTGACTGAATCACGTCGGTGTAGCATTAAGTATGCACCGGAAGACAGATATTACTAGCCTTAGGTAGGTTAGGCTATAGGTAGAAAGGATAGTTAATGGAAAATATTAGATCAGTATGAAGTTTTTGCTATGTGATGCTAAACTGACAGTTCGTTAGCGCTAGTTGGTTCCATTCTTTTTGGACTCCAGTTAATCATTGATAGAATCTAATATTGTCTAAGTCCCGTTGGCTGTGGGCGTTGTTGTATAAAAGCTGCTTGCGGCCTTATCCACAAAATTTTACCAAAAAAGTATCAGAGCATTCAATCCGAAGTATTATAAATGCCGCTTGACAGCAAAACTAGGTCTGAACGATTAATCCATAGTCAATTATTTTAAAAACTCATTGTTATAAACACAATGAGTTTTGGAAATAATTGACTCAATAGCCTTTCCTACTTAAATTGATTCACCTACAATTTTAGTATCGGTATCACTTCAGAATCAATTCTTCCGCCACGCGCGTCCATTTACATAATACTGCCGGGTCCACACGCATACGCGCGCGATGTTATCACCGCGAATACAACGCGTACATTAAGTAAGATCATGCGAACGTTCGTGACTGGCGCGATAAGACACATTCAACGAAGAGACACGGGCATAAAGTATTAAATGGAAATTAAGTTTTACTTACAGAGATATATAGAGGCATACATATAATATGTAGATTGAAGATTTTTACGCAACTACAGTATTCTATAAAATCACAAGAACAAGTTATTAAAATAAAAGAGTTTTTAAAATAATATATATTTTATAAAAACTTTCTTAGTCACTAGAAACAAACCTGAGTGCAAAATTTCAGCTCAATCGGGCAGTAGGAAGTGGATCAAATTTAACTTGCAAGATTTGATTACAGACATCGGGACACGTGCAACTAAACAAAAGCGTGTAAAAAGAAAATATCATTATATAGAAACATAAACCGGGAACGTGGATTCATATAAAACATTACATATTTTACATGGCTAATACCAAAATTATACTAGTGTTATAGAAGGCTGTATAAATAACATCAATAACCAAGCTTCGCTTCATTGGCCTACAAAAAGTAAGGCAGATTGTACTCAAACACAAAACTCATTCACAGCACTAAGCTAGTAAAAACATGTATTGTGAATAATATTGATTGAGCAATCCAACAACTTTATACGTTAAAGAATGAGGGTAGCTGTCGAAAATACTCTGAAACTGAAACTACTGCAAGTAATAAACAAAACAAAGTCTAACGTGCAGACAAGACACTTTTGTTAACGAAAGTAGCTATGACAGCTCTATCCTATCCATACTAATAATATAATATATCCGAAAGTAACTATGTCTGTTTGTTTATTTTTTCTTACCAAACGGCCAAAATGATTTAGGTGAAATTTGGTATGGAGATAATTTGATACCCTAGAAAGGACATAAGATAGTTTTTATTGCGGCCTTGGGATGATAAAAATTTTGACGCAGGCAAAGCTGCGGCCAGAAACTAGTTTGTTATACAAGCGATTAGTGATAGTTACGAGTACGTTTAGTTACTAAGAAATACATTTTACATTACTGGTATTTCAAAAGGCATTGAATAATGTTAAAGAATGAATATCTTTTCTGAACAGCTTTCGTAGAAAGCATAATATCCTATTACATATTATGACAAAAAAATGTACCGAGTAATACAAAATACTGAAGCAGCTGAAAACAGTTGATTTTTGTAAGGTATTATGTCACAAAGCAGCATCTTGACGAGTGCTCCAAAGGTTCAGTGCAGCTTCAGATCAGGATGCTCTTTATCATCAGCACCGCATGCATCGCGGTCAGACGCGCCTCACCGTCTTATCATCATGATGGCTGTGAATGCGGACTCAAGCGATCATGACAATGAGTTCTCTCAGACTTCACGCACTAATTATACGTACCACTCATATCAATCTAGAAGCTGAAACTTTCATGTTGGGGTAACGTACTCCTTCACTGTTGACTACATTATCGCTTACCATCAGGTGAGATAGTGATCAAGCGCGAGCCTATCAATAACAAACAAAAAACATACATACACTATCCGTAGCATATTATTATTAATTCATTTATTTCAGGCGACAGGGCCCAGATAAAATAACTTAAACCTAAACATACATAATAATAATGGTGTTAGTAACAATACAAACTTATACCTATGTTAGTAGCACAATAAATTTGAACAAAATTTAAAAATTTACAAAGATTCAATGATCATTGCTTCAGCATTCCAGCTGAAATACTGGAGCAACGATTCATATGAACACAGTCCAGCCTGTCAGCAATCATGGCATAGCATAGCTTGCTATCCCTAAAAACAGATCTTTAGGGAAAGACTGTAAGAGCGAAACCGTCAAAAAAAGCTACATAACCCTATAACATTATGCCAAAAAAATTGGGCCGCTGCTTCTAGATTTCATAATGAAGTCTAGAAACAGCGGTGAAGGGTTTAGTATTCAAAAAGTAGCTTGATGGCACTGGACCTTAGGATGTAGTCTCCTAAGGTCCAGAAGTAGCGGATCGGGAAGCTCTCCATCATCAGCAATGACGCGTCGCGGTCGGACGTGTCTGGCAGTGCGAATGCGCACCGCCTTAAGACACCTTCGTTCTCGCAGATGAACCTGTACCTTGAGTCTTCGTTCATTGTTTTTTACTTTCTTTCGGTTATTCTACGAGCAGCAAGACTTCAGTGCTGTAGCTTTTAAAAACAACCAAAAGAAATAATTTATTACAAGACGCTTCACCAGCGTTAAAGTCGAAAGTCATCCCAAGGAAACCAAAAAAGGTATTCTATAAAATAATCCCACCTGGATTAGTTTATAGAATACTTTTTTTGCCACAGTTTGGTGACAAGATTTGAATAAAATCGACACGTAAAGTTAAAGAAGATCCAGAGGCTTTAGACAAGTGTCATTCGATGTCAACGCAGGTGACGTCGAATGACACTCACGTGACATTTCGATAGCGCTTGGCATTCCATTCATTTTTTTTTAATCTCTGCCGCGATGCTTTCGTTGATAAAATGTCGCTTGTCTTGAGCCTCAGTCAACTATTAGAAGAACAGGCAAAAAAACTCCATCGTAACAATCAAAATAAGTACATAATATTATAGTAACTTCAACAGAAAGTCCCGAACTTTTGCGTTCACAACAGTTGCGCGGTATCTTCTCGTGTAACTTACCAGAGTGTCTCAAGACGAAAGTCTATGACCAGTGTGTGTTGCCAGTGATGACATATGGCTGTGACAAGGACGTGGTCGCTCACAATGGGCCTCATCAGAAAGCTTACAGTCACCACAGTCACCCAAAGCGCAATGGAGAGGGCTATGCTCGGAGTATCCTTGCGTGATCAAATCAGAAATGGTTACCGACATAGCCCGAAGAATTGCCAAACTTAAGTGGCAGTGAGCAGGGTACATTGCTCGCAGAATGGATGGCCGATGGGGCAGAAAAGTTCTGGAGTAGCGACCGCGAACCGGATTACGTTGCGTTGGAATGTTGCGTGGATCCGCTGGAATGTGGAACGTACGGGATCGGTCAATGTGGCGACGCTTGGAGGAGGTCTATGTCCAGCAGTGGACGTCTTTCAGCTGATATGATGATGATGATGATGAACTTCAACAATTCATTCCTTTATTCAATCCTTTTCAAACAAAGAAAACATGAAAATAGTATATCAAAAGATAAGTCACAAGAGACACTAAAATATCTTTCGACAAAAATAAAACATTGCAATCAAATCTTCATAACAAGTCAAGAGATGAGTCAGAATAATTTGGGCAACCTTGAAACATTTGAATAAGAAAATTAAGCCAAAAACATCCTTGTTATTTGAAATTACGACAGTAATTCAAGGCACCAAACCGTACACGTACGTTTAACCTCGCATTAAGTCGCCAGTTAACTTATAACGGCTATAAAGCCTTCAACGACGTTATCGTGTATGTAGATATCGAATTTGTTTATTAATTTTGATTATGATGCTACGCTGCTACGTTACCTCGTGCTTCGGAGCTATAGCGCTACGGTGCTACGTGCTACGGTGCTACGTGCTACGGTGCTAAGTGCTACGGTGCTAAGTGCTACGGTGCTACGGAACTACGGTCACGCTACACCGTAGCTCTTTTCTGTAACGGAATAATTGAAGGCGAAAGTTTCTTTGAATTAAAGATAATACGGAAGGTAGTTTGTTTGATTTATTTATTAGTTGGATTACGTAATCGCGTAAGTATCAGTTTTATTTTCAGTATTTTTTAATTAAAGTTATTTTACTTCTCATTTAGGTACCTAATTTATAGTCACATCCTAATTATTTTCAACACTATGCATTGTGGATACGATGGGTATAAAGTAGGTTGCTCGTAATGTCGACCGAACTTCATTATCGAAAATTTAGAGTAATTATTAGTGAAAATATTGATTCGCTTAAAAATAACAGCGGTATTATTTCGCTAATTGAAACCAAATGCAATTTAAAACACAAATTAATCAAATAAAAATGTTTTAATAGAAATCCAAATTTCTGAAACCACAATAACGCAATAGTTTCTGCAACCACAACCCAGACCACAAAATAACATAACATAAAACACCTGTCTATATGTATGTAACTACAGAGATACATACAATAGTCAGGTATTATGTTCATGACATACAGATGTACTTGTAGGCATAGAATAATAGAGTGAACGTTCCCTATTTGCCTATAAAGTGACTGCTATCAGAAAAGTTAGAGAGAAAGACAAAGCGATCGTGTGGCTAGTAGTTAAATGTTTCTAGTATTCTAAGGGACCAGTAGGTGCCTGTTTTATGAAGGCAGCCGTCGACAGGTGATCATTCGACAATATTCAATTGTTAAAGCTTGTCTGGTAGATATCGTTGTCAGCGATAAGGCCGCCTTTGTACCCGTAGTTATAAGTATTATTGTAAAAGAGACGTGAAACTTCATTTTTGGGGTACAATAAAGTATATTCTATTCTATTTTATTCAATATTATGAGTATTTCATATACATTTTCTGATCCCAAATTATGTTTTTTTTATGACGAATAATTTCACATTGTCAGTTATGATAAATAGGAACCAATAAAGTTGTTTTTCCTATTCTGGTTGGTTCATGTCAAACTGGCAGTGTCACCTTCATCATTACATACTCATTAGTCAAGGTCACTACGACATAGAGAAAAGAGACAGGTCAGTCGCTTTGTCTGTTTCCACAGAATAGTTAATTTTGAACCAGTATTGCTCACACTCAGTTTATTCCTCTACGTCTACGTATAAGAACATTTTTCCACCACAAAAGGTCACGAGCCAGCTCGTTCGAAAAAATTCAATTTCCGACAATGCAAATGAGTCTAGCGATGTACTGCAGCTACAAGGGGAGGCTGGAGAATGGACTCGATACTGACCTACGAGTACATGCGTACTCAAAATTTAACTGCGAAAACCGCTCTTATTGCTCCCAAATACAAGGTGTAATTGAAATAACTGAGTGTGTCAATGCACGTACTTTCAAGAATGGCATTCTAATATAAGTCTCATTTTATACTATACTGTACTGTAGCTTACCTAAAATGTTGACATTGATTATCGCCGCGATGAGATCGTAACTTAAATTTGAACGTTTTTAAGTTCAAGTCAATTCCTTAAAATCCTTTTGGATAACTTTTGCTAAGAGACCAACACAGAAATCGCGAAAGAAATTGCTCTTCCTTTCATTTCGTTTCTATATACGATCATAATAATTGGAACATTCTTTTGATTTTATTTTCTTATAAAGATATTAATAATGAAGCCCATTGTATTAAAATATTTCAATATTCCATGTTTATCCACCGTCGAAATCAGTTTGTTGCGATATACATGCGGTTGAGTGTACCGCATTGTATTGTGTATGACCCGGCTCAAGAATAAAGGAGACTTGACAATGAGCGGCTTTTTAAATATTTTGTGAGGCTTTTGAATTGGGTCGCTAGTTTTTGTGTTTACTGAAACACAAAAACTATTTTCACTGGAAAATAGGCACTTAGCTGATTAAATAAATGTGGATATTTTATGCAAATCGCTGAATTTTTCTCAATGGTTTAACGAGAAACAAGTATTTAGTTTTTCCGGACCTTATGAAACACAGTAAAGTAGTTCCATTGTTTAAATCCGGGGATAGCAAAGAAGCCAATGATTATAGGCCAAAGTCAATTCTGCAGGTTCTCAGTAAAGTCTTCGAAAATATAATGGTCAACCAATTGTTGCGTCATTTTAACAAACATTCCATCTTTCATGATCAACATTACGGTTTCACCAAATGGCGTTGCACAACTGACGCTGGTGTCACCCTAATAAAGAACATCTTTAACGCCTGGGATAAAGTACAAGACGCCATTGGCATCTTTTGCGACTTCTCGAAAGCGTTCGATTGCGTTAACCATGAGACACTATTGTTGAAACTCTAGCACTATGGGATTAGACATACGGCCCTTGAGTTACTTAGATCATATCTGAAAGCCAGACAACTTAAAGTTCAAGTAAACGGCGTAAACTCACTAGGGTCTGATATAACAATGGGCGTTCCTCTAGGCTCTATATTGGGTCCATTCCTCTTTTTAGTTTAAATTAACGATTTGCCCCAATAATTACAAAATCAACCGAAGATCGTGTTATTTGCTGGTGACACATCTTTGATATTTAAAATAGATCGGCGGTCACAAAATCTTGATGATGTTAATAAGTCTATTCATCAGGTCCGAACTTGGTTCACGGCAAATAATATGATACTAAATGAAAAAAAAATGTTTTAGATTCACATTGCCGAACGTCAGAAGTAGCAAATGCGACATGATATTGAATGGCAATGGGGGCCTCACATAACATCTCTTGCAAATCGGCTGAGCTCAGCCGCTTATGCTGTTAGAAAGATAAGACAATTAACGGATATAGAAACCGCGCGTTTGCTCTATTTTAGTTTCTTTCACAGCATTAAGTCATACGGTATTTTACTGTGGGGTCGGGCGGCTGACATTGATTCAATATTTATATTGCAAAAGAGAGCTGTCAGGGCCATATATAAGTTAAGTCACCGAGAATCTCTTACGGAGCTATTTAAAAAGATTAATATTATGACAGTTTCTTGCCAATTCTTTTATGAAAATATTATGTTTATTAGGTAAGGAAAAATATAAATCTCTTTAGTAAAGTTAGTGATAGACACAATTGTAATACTAGAAATAAAGATAAGTTAGATCAACCATCTTATAGATTAGCTAAGGTACGCACATCTTTCATGGGGTACTGTGTTAAATTCTATAACAAAATACTTGTGAGATATTAAAACTAAATGAAAGAAAATTTAAAACAATAGTTAAAAGTACACTTTGTAAACAAGCATATTACAATTAGATGATCATATTCAAGATAAAAATGCTTGGAAACATGCTGGTCCTGCTCCATAGGGTAATCTTTGGTGTAGACAAAGTCAAACTGGTTGATTTGTATTATACTCATAATTATAGTAACGCTTTATTTTATATTTATCTACTATTATATATATTGTTTAAAAAAAATATGACTCGCACACTGGTCCGTTGTCGTTGAATTAAGTAATTTAGATGTTTGCAATATTTGTAAGTATGTGAGAACCATGTTCCTATTTCTCAAGTGAAGGAATTTACCTGTTCGTGCTTGTAATACTTATATGTATTATAGTACTGCTAGGTGCACCGTCCTAACGTATATGGATTTATTAATGTATGTACTTTAATATTGTAAAAAGCACATTTTTTTAAAAAGAGTAAGTATGGAGTTTCTTGTGCGTTCTTCTCCATAACAAGCTACTTTTCCGAATGCACGGTATAATAAATTTGTATTACTTGTTAATTTTAATTGTTAACGTTCGAAAGTGCCGCTTAATGCCCTAATCGAAATAAATACATTTGACTTTGACTTTATTAATATTAGAACTACAGGTAGGTGCCCGACCCAGTTCTCGAAAATGGCAATATCAAATTGTACTGGAATCGGTCCATCATCACTGACAGGACTATTGTAGCCAATAAGCCTGATATTGTAGTGGTGGACCGAATCGAGAGGCGTGCAATGATTGATGACATTACCGTCCCGCATGACTTGAACCTCGTGAAAACCGAGAAAGATAAGCAAATCAAGTATCTTGACTTGACTTGCGAGAGTGTCGACATGTGGGATGTGGGTCAGCGATCATTGTACCGATAGTCGTGTCAGCCAATGGCTTAATAGCCACGAGCCTCGACCAACACCTGAGGAGGCTAGACACTCGTTATGCGGCTGAGCACGGAATCTGATCCAGGAAGTAGTATTGCTGGACGCTCGTATTGTTAGGAGGTTCCTCTCTTTGGAGCCCTGACCGCCATTAGCGTGGACCCTGTTTCCAATACCGGTAGGCCCAATTTATTTAGCAACATCATCATAGCTGACAGGTTATAGTGTTGTTGATATTTTTTTTAAAGAAAACTATTAGTTACACGAAAAAACCATGTTTTACAAATAATGTATATGAATCAATTAAGTATCTTTTTTCAAACCTTTTTACCTAGCCGTTAATAAGGAGTATGCTCTAGAAAGTAATCGTTTACGGCACTAAAGCGGTGGAAGGCCCTTAATATTAGCAGCAAACTGTTACGATAATTTGAAACTTCTAATAACTGATTTTAATCGCAGATTTTATTTAATATTCATATTCATCATACATGAGTGACTTCCTTATAGGAGTGAATATTATAATTTGAACAAGACATAACTTACAAATATAATTTAATGGACTGTTAAAAGTTTCGCTCGATATTAAATAAAACTTGGGCTATAAGTAACACTTTGCAGCGATTTATGAGTTTAATTTGATTCTATCAGAAATATTCAGGAACTTATTCCACTTTCAAGTTTATATTTATGATTTGTTGGTATAGACTCTATGGAGGATACCTGAGGGACGATACGGTTCTTGGTTATCATCAAAAGCTAATGTTTAGGTTTTACTACGACGGGAAATCATAGCTGTTCACTACAAACTTCACTAAACTTATTTTAAATTGAACGAGTCTGAAATCGTTAAAATGCATTTATCAAGTCTAACTTTGCCTTGCAGAAAGGGTTTAAGCGCTAAAGAATAATAATTTTCCTCTCATGTTCATCTCTTAAAGATAACAGTTCATTTCAAGAGTATAGTTTCTATAAGTAAACAATGTAAGAGTGTATGACCAGATTTTAAACGTAAACGAAACAAGAGGAGTATCTGAGGATCGTCGTAGAAGGCGTTCTGTAGTGTTAGCCTACCCCCTTGGGAAAAGCCGTGAATTTATACATGTATGTGTGGATAAACAAATGTGTCAGGCGCTGATATAAATGCACGCAAATTGACAGCATGGCCCATCCGCTTGACTCTTAGCAGCGAGATCACACCCAGGGGGCACGTTAAATCTACGGACAACTCCGCACTTTAAATTAAAACGCGAAATAAAGATCATATATTTTGTATGCGTGTTTATTGGTACAATCCCCTGTAAATATAGGTACTAAATATCGTGTTGGAGTTAAATTTGTATGTTTTAACGAGCAAGTTACTGGGTAACAAGACATTCGCCGTGACAAACAGCTTAACCTGCTTTCTGAGGCACGGAAGTATGTAATGGATGATTAGCCATCGGTAAGCGTTGCTTAACCTCGGAGATTGACCGTGGCGCCTGTTAGTATATCTATACTAATATTATAAATCTGAAGAGTTTGTTTGTTTGAACGCGCTAATCTCAGGAACTACTGGTTAAGAATTTAAAAATAATTTTTGTGTTGAATAGTCCATTTATCCAAGATGGATAGGCTATATAACATCACGCTACGGCCAATAGAAGCGGAGCATAAATGAAAAATGTTGCAAAAACGGGATTTTTTTCCTTCTTGAGAGCTTCCGTTGCGTGCGATGCGTAAGCGGTTAAAGTTATGCAACAGTTATTTATGTAGTGTAGGTAGGGTTGGGTAGGTAGGGTTAATGGGCAGGTAGGTAGCCTGTTGACAGGAGCAAAGCCGCGTGGGACATAGTCAATATAATCACGACTATTATCGTTATTGTCAAATCCACCGAAAATACCATCTCTAAGGTTGCATTTCACAAAATCATGGTTTCGCAAAAAGCTTTCTGAAAACACAAGTCGCACCAAACTCAGTGAATTAACACATTCTAAAACTAAATTAAAATTGAAACACATCGCTAGAAGAACAACCGCACGCCACACAATCGTCGCGGCGGCGTGGCGGCTTTATGAGAGAGGTCACAATAGCTAATGTCGTCGCCAGCGGCCGCCTTTGTGGCGCGCGACAAAAGTCGCCGCGATAACGTTACGTGTGGAACCGCAGCGGCGCGGAACGAAGGATCTTTGACCGGTCAGAAGAAAATGTGTTGTTAGATCGATTGGGGTTTTGATTTACTGGTTATTAAGTTTAAAGTTTCTTCACCACAATGTCTCAGGCTATTAACTGTTCGGACAACCTTTGAGTTGAATCCACACGAAAGGAAGAAGACTAATTACTGCGTTCTAGATCCAGAAATACCTACACATCTCGTTGACGTTGGTCGCCTACTAAACATAACATCACGCCTCTATTTCCCGAAGGTTTGGGCAGAGATGCACCCATATCCCGCTCACGGTCGCCTACTAACGTTATCCATAACAATCTAGGAAAATTTTAGACTGCCGCTGTAATTAAGTCTATATTACTGGCCGTGTTTTACGTGATTGCTATCTTATTATTAACAGAATGCCATTAGGTAGCATATTTTTCATTGCTGGTTTACTATCACATTTATATTGCTTAAATTAAAACAATTAAATAAGTGTCCCTTTTCGATCATCGTCTGATATTAAATTCGCATAGTTTGAAAATACACGACAGGTAGGCAGGTTTGCCTGGTTTGTTTGTTTTTCAAAAGCTGCCTAGTGTCCAAACAAATAAATTTGTAAAACCAATTCACAGCGTTTTTAGTCAGAATTTAATAAAAGGGATACATATTTGTAACAGGAAAATATTTTGCATTTCAAAACGATAAATCCTTTTATCCTGGCTGTGTGTGTACAAATTACACCAGAAAGAGCATTAAATAAAAACAAATATTCGGAAAGAATTCGCGCATTGATACGGAATGGCATATACGAAACGAAATGGTAATAATGAAATGGTTGCAATGTTTGTCGGGATGTTTGCGAATGTTCGAAACAAGCTTTAATTCCCATCGCTGCGATATTTTGTAACTCTCACTGAGGAATACTCTGAGAGAATGTTTGAAGGATACCTCGTTAACAATTTATTTTTATGGATTTGTTCAATACTGTTTTCCTTTTTGGCACTGTGTTTATGATTGGTCGTTTTTATTTGTTTACACGACATACGTTTTTGATTACTCCAAACGTGTAACTATCCTTAAAATAGCAAAAACGTAATTATGCTTCTCCATACATTTTTGTTCATACAAATAAAAATACATGGATCAGCAATTTATTTAACAATAATAAATTAGCCATTGGATAAAAAATATGAATTGCGATAAAAATATACGAATTTATCTTTGAAGAAAGTTTCAACTTTTTTTTATTATCAATGGGCTCGGTTTGACTAGTATCTCATCTGGTGGCAAGCAACTTAACATTTGTCTAAGTACTCGTACAATGAAGTTTTGATTTTGATTAAATTCTGATTCTAAAGAGATACCTATATACATCAAAAAATATTTATCTTCACTGTCTGCAAACATTCATCCCGTTAGGTAGTATATTTATTGCGACATACACTAGAAACTTATCCGTAATCCTGGCGCACAAGCCGTGTCAGACTAGTTTCCAACTTGTATTGACGGCGACTGTACATAACCGTGTTACGTCGCGTGCGCTTTGAGTAGTGTCCGTGACTGTACATGTCCAACTCACATTTTTTTATGCACTAGTAGATGGGCTTACTGCTATGTGGCATTTTCGCCCAATCAGTGGTATCTGTCAAACATCACGTCAGTATTCCGCGGATGGTTGGGCAGAGGTACACTATAGTACACCCACATATGGTTAGCTATGTTTAAGTCCCATGTGATAGCGAACGATAAATTCAGACTCCAGGGGGGTGACCATAAGCTCTTAGAGTGAGGTTATTTTGAGTGTGTAAGGGAGATTTATATGACTTATATACAACTGTCACTTACGCGATATCAAAATAACCTTACTCTAAGAGCTTATGGTCACCCCCCTGGACTATATCAAATAAGAGAAACTTGTTGTTAAACAAATCTTACAACTTTTCCCTTTCACAAAAAATAATCTTGAAAAGATCTACCACAAGAACTTTCTCGCTTTAATTCAAGAAAGAAAATATCTCATTTAAAAACAGTACACATTCAGAAACATTAAATAAAAATTGACTAACAACGAACCCTTACAAATGTCAAGTAAATCACGGTTTGCAGCGACAAAGGCGCTACGACCGCTACAGAATGCCGTTTAATAAGCGAGCAACGAAATGAGATCCATTCAGACCGCGCAATGTACAGCGCTCAACACATTTGCACCGTTTTTAGTTCCAACACGTTATTTATTTAGATGGGTAGTCGCGAAACGTATTTGGCTGTGTTTGAGTATTCTACCCTTATTACAGTACTTTGGTTCTTTATTTTGGCTTAGAAATGCAGAATGTTTTCAATTTAGTTAAATGTTAACCACAGTGACACGACTTACATATTAATTTGGTCGCGAAGTCTCAAGTTTTTGGTAAAAATAATTCTGTTAAGTGACTGACGCGAAATTATTAGGAAGTTAGAAATTTTCTTTTTTGATTCAAAAACAAGTGTATCACAATCTATTGTAGGTCAATGCTGGCTGACTCCGCTCGCTGGCAATATCATTAATCGCATTATAGGTTTGCCTATGGGATGAATTATATAAAATGACAAGCTGACCCCGTGACTTCGCTCCCGTCAACTGGCTAACTACCTATTACCTACCTATCCACCCTACCTACCTATCCACCTACCTTACCTACCTACCAACCTACTCACCTGCCCTACCGGTAAACCTACCTACCCTATCCTGCATACCTACCTAATCTAACTACATTTTTTTTTCTCAAAAATCCTCATTGGATGTACGAGTCTGACAGACCCCTCCGCCCTACCAGGGCACCCTAGGGTACCAGGGCGCCCTACCAGGGCGGAGGAGTCTGTCAGACTCGTACTGACTAAAAACCACCCCGATGTTCCATCTCACACCTACGCTGGGGGTCGCGCGAACAACGATACTTCCGCAAATCCCGACTAGTGGTGGCCCGCCCCTGCGGGCCTTGATCTCGGGTTGGAGGGGGAGTGAGGTGTTAGACTCCCTCCGCGACGTCTAAGAGGAAGGAGGCGCGCGTGGAACACTACGCGCAGCCACCTCGGGTCTTGATGTGCCCCCGGACCCATTTAGGGGGGCTGGAAGAGGGCGTTCTCCACCCTCCGCCGACGCCCGGCGCGGCACACTCTGCCAGCGTATGCCGCGCCGGGTCCTCGCGGTAGTCGACGCAGTGGTGACACCGGGCATCCGTTTCCCTATTTATGCGACACAGGTACTTCCCGAAGCAAATATGCCCCGAGAGCACCTGCGTCACCCGAAACGACGGGGAGCCGTGCCTCCTACCGAGCCAGCGCTCGAGCACTGACCGGACCGCCTCGATGGTAATAATGCCGGCGGTAGGGCGTGGACGCCTGTCCTGCCATTCCACCACCAGGACCTCACGAATCTGAGACCGACGCAACTCCATATGTCGCTGCATCGGCCTTTCGCCCCACGCCCGCGCTACCTTGCGACAGTGACGCGAGTACCTTCACCTCCAGGTTCCAGGGCGGGGATCCGGCCAGTGCACAAGCCGCCTCGTAGAAGATCGTGCGATACCCCCTGATGACTCTGATAGCCATCGCTCTCTGCGGCTTTCGCAGAACAGCGATGGTCCCGGCCGCCAGGTCAACCGCCCAGATCGGGGCCCCATAAACGGCCATGGATCTTAAAAAATCTTTCCTGTTTATATAATTGGTATAGATTGTCAACGCCAAAAATCTGGACATAAAAACCATTATCATTATCCTACATAGGTGCACTGCTGGACATATAGGCCTCTCCAATTAAACACCATTTATTTAGATTTTCGGTGACTCTCATCCAGCTGCTACCAGAGACTCTGGGAAGAACGTCGCTCCACCTGAGGCTGTCATATTTACTGTAATTAAACACAAAGTAGATAATAGTAAATCTGAGTGTAATAAAACTCTACGTATATTATATAACTAACTAACTTTTCACTTTATGTATCTGTAATTCTCTAAATGTCGTCCAACTATTTTCTTTTTACGACATTACCCTCGAACTGACGACTTTATAGTGGCCCCATTTGTACATGCAGCGAAGTGCACACCGCAGTCACGACTACTTGAGAACACAATTACCCATTAAACATTTTTCAGCTACAACGTCGCATACAATATGAAGCCCAACTTTACGATGTACTTGCAGCTACTGAGTGCAGCGCGACACTCAGCCATCAGCGCTTCAGCGCTACATTATACAAAAGAACTTTCTTTAATTATAATAACAGCGCTTAAACCCCTTAAAACAGCGAACGCTTCAATTAAAATCAACATTCTTGCCAACGTTTTTGATGAAATTATATTTCAAGAATGTGAAAAGAATTCTGATACTCTAAAGTGCAAAAGAATATCAGGTCTGTTACGTGTATTTCTTACATTTTCATGAAAATGGTGGGGCCTGTAAATTCTTTCTCTTGTAAACTATTTGAAGTAGTGTATTTAGTACAATATTTGGCCAATTTCGTTTGTATTTACTTTGTAACGTCGAGCAGAATTTTCTGAAACTATATTGAAAATAGTTCAAGAGAACATTAATTTAATAACGTAGTGAAAACATTGCTGTTACGCTACAGCGAGTCTTGATTCAACATTTTCTTAAGTACTTTGATTATAGGTGATATTTTCGTATAAATATCTGCTATTAAGTATATTAAAGACTGCAAATAACGACATTCTGCACACAAAATCATCCGCTTTTCTTATGCCTTTTTGGTTTTCATATTGTAGGTATATGCTGAAATGATATTGGGTGTGACATATACGCAGATTGCATCAAGACAGATGGGGTAGAGTGGTCACGCCGCACTGTGAGAGCCAAAAAAATGGTGTTGTTGAGATTTGGCTGAAGAGGAGACTGCCGGAGACCTGCTGTTTGACAAAAACCACTGAATAAAAAAAATGTCACGGTATTTTTTTTTGTTTTCACTACTTTCCTTGGTTGCTTCTTAATCGTTTTGCTTAATCGTATAACTTAAACCCGTCTGCGTGTTCCAACGCCTTGTTAATGTAGATTGACATCCGCTAAAAGCTTTGACTTACAATCTACTCCCCGCCCCTCCTCCCAAGTAAAGCCTGTGACACGGACTCGAAGAGTTATATTGAAAATAGAGCACTTCAGACTTTGCTGTTTTGTATGTATTTGAAATGGACTTTATGGACACGAAGTAATTTGAGCAAATGATATACGTGGAAGAGAATATAATATTATAATAATACTAAGTTACGAATTCTTTTATTTTGTGTTGCTTTAGCAATTTCATGTCAGTGATATCAAAAATTGTCTTGAATAAGTTCTAAAGTTTTTCAGAATTACAGGTTTTGCCAAATGTTAAGCAAAAATAAAATAAATCTTTCATCAGCTTAAATATAATAAATATTAATATAATTAAGCCAAAAGAATACTCGGGAGGATTTGGGGAGGCTTTTGCCCAGCAGTGGGACAGTTAAGGCTAATATAAAAAAAAAACTCAATTATAGGTTTTTCTTTTCAGTAAACGATTGAAAGATAAAAGTCACGCATTTGGGTCTACAATGCAATTTTATCATTTCGATCTAGTAGCCACTAAATTCATACAAATCTCATCATAAATGGAGTATTCCATATCATAAATTGATAGTTTCCACTCGAAGCACGCGCCAACATAAACAAGTTTATAGTCTCCGTATCCGCCAACAGATGGCGCTGTATCAAAACATGTGCCAGACACGATATCACTTTACGAGCCGTTCAGCCAGACAATTTCCCTTTCGCTGTCTAATAGAATATCATATTGTAGAAGAACGTTCTCAACCTGACAGGATGTGTCGGAGACAGGACGTAGGTTTTTGATCGAAGATGTAAGAGGCAATGACGTTGTGAAAGGTTAGTCGACGAGATTTTGGTAGTAAATGTTATTAAAATACTTAAAATATGAACATAGAATAAAGCCCTACTACTCGCTGCTTGATATTATGTACACTTTCAAATGAGAATGGCTTGTCGGACCCTCACATCATTATCATAGCCTCTTCATTCCAGCCGAAAGACATCTATTGGGGTAATATGCGGTATATAGCGCTCTTGGTCTTGTTATCTTTCCTCTTTCCATAAGTTCTTAAGGGCCTACATCCGCTTTAGTGCCGTAAAACGGTAACTTTCTAAAGCATACTTCTTAGTAACGGCTAGGTTATAAGGTTTGAAAAATATATTTTTATTATTGTTTTATGTCTATTATTTTTTAAACATGTTTTTTTCGTATAACAAATAGTTTTGCTTTAAGAAAATAATATGCAACACGATATTTTTCGTAACTTTTGGATACTCCTCCAAGACGACTTGGATGTTTAAAAATATTTTTACACAGAAAAATTGATGGCTGGAATTTCTTCATAACTAAAATAGCATATGTAAATCAAATAATATTTTGTAAACAAAACGAGGTTCAATATTGATATCTTGGCTCCGAGCGGGCGCACGGCCAGTACTGCGTTAACATTGGGGCGTATATATCGCCTTAAAAGTACCCCTACATAATTATATCTATCATTTCCTTCTCCAGTCATTTCCTCAACTCGAGTCAATCAACTTGATCGTTTAGCTTGTTATTTTCTAAACTTCTTTGAATCGCTGGCACGACAGTAATTAAGATTTTTCCAGGCCCTAACTTGGCTTGTGGTGTTGGCTTGGAGGAGGTTCTATGCTTGTGGTGTTGCCTAACTTGGCTTGTGGTGTTGGCTTGTGGTGTTGCCTAACTTGGCTTGTGGTGTTGGCTTGTGGTGTTGCCTAACTTGGCTTGTGGTGTTGCTTAACTTGGCTTGTGGTGTTGGCTTGGAGGAGGTTCTATGTTCGACTGTATGTATGTTTTCTTTTTCTGTATGTTCACCTGTTTCTCCGTCAATTGTGGACCGATTTTGAAATTTCTTTGTGAATATCTGATGAAGAACTTCGGAGATATGCAACAGAACTCTTCGATAAATCACGGCAAATCTCTCAGGATTGCTGCAATCGCATTTCTGTTTATTGTTTACACTATTTCATGACATAACATCACGCTGGTATGCTCAAAGGGGTACGCATATTTGTATAGTTTACCCTGGTACATTCTTATTTTACCGGTTATGTTCAAGTTTCTTGTTATTCGGGTAATCTATTCTGGCTTAACTTTAAGCATTACAGTAACTTTACTATAGAACTTGCCCACTAGGAACCACAACTAAAAAGTGAAAGATAAAAGACTGTTTTATTAAAAAAAACAACCGATCTCCAAATAAAACACTACAAAGCGAAAAATTACTTCTATTTCGGCAGTCAGTGTCAAAAACGTAGAAACTAAAACCGGAACACCGACTAAGTTATTTTCACTTTGCAGTACTCGAAGAGCATTCGGACCCCATGGACCATGCTCTTCGAGTATTTCGAGATGTAAGCAAACGGTTAGTCGACTCTTCACGTGACCAGAGGCCTCGGCTTTTCCTTGGCCAGAGAATCAGCATTGCCAACGTGGCAATGCTGCCAGCGTTCTGGACACTTTTCACGTTGACAGCGATGTGTACGAATTTTTTGACTATGACCCCTGCCCTTTTATACGTGTTCGTCGTATTTTATTTTTACTCAAGTGTATATATAGGTAGTTATTGTTAATTTAGTATTATATACTATGTACATTTTATATTTGCAGTATTTTTATTTGGAAGTCAGTTGTATTTTTTTTTGTAAAAACGTTGTTTTCTATTGATATTAATCCGTTTTTTTTTCCATTTGTATGGCGACTGATCCGATTTCAGTGGAGGAAGTTTTTCATAATAATATACACCGAGTGATGTAGGTTAGCATACATTTAAGTCCAGGAAAGGAAATCCGATCCCTGGTAACATGACAAAACAAAATCAAAATAAATAAAGCAATTTTCTCAAAACAAAACACACGTTATTTTACCTTATTTACCACAACATTACTTATCTTTATTTTCGTGTTTACCACACCTGAAAGTAAACATCGGCTCGCTCTGTGGGTTTGTTGAAATGTAAACATGTCACCGTGCGGAACATCATACCTCTATCAAGTTAATGTGCCTACAAATAGTGTATATCAATGTAATCGCTTGGGACCACCGCCGATACAATATTGGCTTAGGTTTATTATGATGGATAATATTGAAAACCATCTTTATTACGGACAAACATAAACTCACGCCTTTTTCCCATGGGGTTAAGTAGAAACTACAAAACGCCACCTTATGGTTATACATCTATTCATATGCGCACGAGTGTAAAATCAATTTGTGTAGGATTTGTACGTGCGAGGTGTCAAGGTATTAATATATTGAGCACCTTTAGGATGATTATTTTTATTAGCACCTTGTTATTTGCCAGACTGACCAACATTTAGGTTGAGAAATGAAAATTTTATTCGAAACGATGACTTAATAAGATGGTCCTTACCATGTTATGTGAACAGCTAAAAAAAGAATTCCTTTAAAAACCATACAACAACGAACAAAGAAATAACTACTTCTAAGTCAACAAATAACATCAAACTAAAAAATAAAGCCACCGATCTGTATTTTCAGTTACCACACATGTTACTTAGTACTAATGGTGTAGTGTTAAAATTGATAATGGTGCGACTCAAGTAGCACGGGTTAGTGAGATACATATATAGTAGATGGATAGGTAATACGGAAAATATTCTACAACACTATTTTTGAAATATTAAATCTGATAATATGTTGTGTGAACAGCCAAAGAGAAAATAAAAATAATTTATTAAATGATACCAGCGAGATCAAAATGAAATCCCTTCAAAACTATAATAATTCAACAAATAAAGAAATAGTTTCAAATATATATAAAAAATAAATGCATAAATAAAAAGGAGGTAAGTACATCAATAAACTCACCACTGTTACCAGCAGGCTTCATAAAACTATTTAACACAATTTGTTCTAAGTCACCACACGTATAACTTGGTACTGATGGTGTAGTGTTAAAATTGATGAGGGTGCGACTCGAGTGGCACTAGTTAGTGAGACCGGTGGTATGTCATTGTCTGCTGGTAATGCATGGAGGGCAGCCACAGTAAACTAGGATAGTTGTAAAGGAGGTAGAATAGAAAATAAAGTAAATTGTGAAGTTAATGTACGTAACGAAGCTAAAGGTAGAGAAGTTGGGAATCAATGATTCACGGCACGACTAAGTGATGAGATAAATATAGTTATTTATAGATATAAATTAACAGTAATCTTATCATAGTTATGAGCTAATTCTAGTTTAAGAATCTTCTGCAAATACCTACAACTGAATACAGTGACAAATGAAACAAAAGACACAATGTTTATGTCTCTAACCAACTGCCTACGAGATAATTTGCAAAGTCAAATAAGGCCCCTGATTAAAAAGCCATTTCCTTATTAGTAAAATCTGATAAAGCAAAACAAAGATAATCCCTAATTTGCCACATAAATAAGGATTTAATATCTCCTAAGATACCTACTTGGTTCTTTGTAGGCCTAAACAAAGCGACAATCTATGAGTGATAACGCTCGCCAAAATGTAAAATAATGGGATTGTCATGTACTATCGAAAAGTCATGTCAAAATAGCCATCGATAGAATTTTAAAACATTAATTCAAAAACACAGACAAACTATTTCCTCCAAACCTTATATTACTTCCCTTTCCCCTGCGCGCCACATCCCTTCAGGCGATTGATGACGTCATTCGAGCGACCTTAAAGTTAGGTCCATGTTAAATCATTGCGGATTAGTTCAGACTGTGGCCCTATCTGCCTATCTGACGGCAGATAACTGCGACAAGTTTCCAGCAAAAACTATGGGAAGATTAGTATCAAATTGGTTGTATAGATTTCCTTTGGTGTTAGAGGTCACAGAGATTTTATCGGGAGGAAAGGTTGGCTACCTGCATATTAATTGGATATTGGAATCACGAATCCCTTCCTTGATTGCAGAACTTGTCTTAACTGTAATTTGTCTTTCTCTTTATATGAAGATTTTGTTATGGTGATAATAATTCTTTCCATTGAAACCGAAAATTTTTGTAGCACATTTTCAGAAAATTTTGCAAAAACTTCAGACTATCCTAATAAAATCTAACACCACCAGTATCCAAACTACATTTACTTTAGCGACAGTCTAAAAAAGGTTACTACTTAGAACAAGTTCATCGACAAATAAATGACTCCCGATTTCTATCGGTGCGGTGACGGAGCGCGACGAAAAAGGTTCCGCAATAAGTTTGGTATTGTCACTGACGATGGGAAATGGTGGCTTATCTGGCGCCAAAGTATCGATGAAGGGAAATAGGCAGAAATAAGTCGCACTACTACGGTGGATAATAGCTATAGATTTTTTTAGATGCTGTTTTATATCGTCGTCCTTGTTTACATGGATGATATTATGATTTTACTGGCTTTGGTTTTTTTTCAGGAGTGTTCTTTATAGAATTATGGTCATATTCTTCAAAAAAGCTAAATGCGCAGTGCTCCTAGCCGGCTTGCCAGATGCAGTAATACAAACGAAGCAAAAGCAGTATGTAATGATCGTAGCAGATGGCGCCGTTCTGTAATTTCTGCCTATCCCCATGGGCAAATATTACTGTAAACGTATTTAAGCACACACAAAACAATACAAATAAGACTGACTGGTATTTGCAATACTAAAGCTTACACAAATATGTATAACAAACACGTTCAAACACACCAAAATATATTAAATTGAATAATGTCCTATAACGAGTTACAACTAGCCGATAAAATACACGGAATATTCCATTACCGCACAAACACAGGATTGAATTTAATTCATTTCATAGAGAGCGGACAACGTATATATGATCACGCGCTGCGGTCGACCGCGGCCCTGATTTAGTTGCATGTAGCCGCGGGCCAAGCTTTCATATATGGATTTAATCATGATTACATTTTGAGTATTTCCTTTTGGTATTATTTTACATTTGCTTTGTCTGTGGCTATTGTTCATATATTATTTTGGCTTAAAGCTTCCATTTGAATAGATATTGTTAATGAATTACATAATACATCATCCACATAAGAGGTAGTTCAAAGCTAAACTTAAGATTATATACTTCTACCTAGAAAAAATATGTTCTAATTAAGCAACCATGATACGCTAGTGAGTGATCAATAATTGCAAAACATCCTTGGATGAACACATTAGATTAATATGACACCATCTAAAATTCACCGCCCGGTGATTAGGATAACACGGATAATATAATAGTTGTATTGATCGGTGTGAGAACACTGACCACAATGTAACCGAACAAGCACATGTGCGACAGCTCGTATTATTAATTTATTAAACTGGCCGCCATTAATAAGTACTTATTCAAATGACCGCCTAATATGGGTAATGCCTAATTGATCATTAAGCGTAAACCGGCCAATAACAGAATATTATATTACAGAAACTAAAAGCTTTTGCTTTTCTAAAAGTCCCAGTTAATAATAAGACAACTTTATGAGCCGTAGATAAAGAACCACAACAAATACACAAAAATAAGAAAATGTCGAACGAAGCGAAAATTTTTCCACTCAATGGAGTCAATCGATCAGACACTCGACTGCGGACAAAATACTCCACATCATCTCAACAGGCCGGTTTTATGGCGATGTTTTTCGACCGAGTAATCATGCTTTAAATTTTGTCGGCTTCGAAGTTAAAACAGATGTATGCAAAGCGTTTGATACAGTGTACGTATTTAAAATAGCCGTTACTGCATTTACTAACTGTACCTTTTATCTATTCCAATTTACTGTTTTGATATTATTCGAATAATTTTCTCAATTCATGATTGTTTTAATGATTTCCTTTCTGATTTCATTATTAATTATCATTGGAGTTCCTCGGAGGCTTAATTTAAGTCACTTAATCAAAGCCGTAAATACAGATTGCCTGTTTTGTGTAATCAATCACATCTCAACAAATTCATTTTCTATTGTTGTTGTGTCTTTGTTCTTTTAGTACTAATCTGATTTTGAATAAAATGATATTATTGTTCTTTAAGTGCTTTAACATACTTTATTTTCAATAATTTTGTTTAAAATTATGAATGTTTTACCAAATCTCAGTAAACTTTTTTTACTCCACGTTCAAGTAACTTAACCATTTATTTAAATATACAGAGGCTATTAAATGACATGGTCTACAAGAAGGAGAAGGAAATCTCCCTCATTGGGCATCTGGGCAAAAACTTCGTCCGCATCGCTATCAACGGGCAAATTGCCCAAAACAGTGGCAATGTATATTTTTTGACAAAAAATGCCAACCCTTTGGTGACGTGAAGAGTCAACTAACTGCTTGCTGATGTTGCCAAAACACTCACTCAAATCTTTCATTTTAATATTCCGTAATTATAACCCAAATTCAATTTTCACATTTACTCTTAAGTACGTTCCTATCTATATTCTGTAAATATGCAAACCATTTACAATTCCCTCACCCTTTTCGATAATAAAATCGTGGAGAAAAGTAAGTACTAATATATATGTTAATATAAAAATAGGTATCCAATCATCCGGATTGCCAGCATCGCGAAATATTTCGTTACCCGTATTATCGCCGAGGAATCTCCGCGGGAACATTTGGCCGCGAGTGGATTTTCCCATTATCTTCCCATTGTGTTCCTTTATTTCGTTTATAGGTTATCAGCTGAATTAGTGGCAACGAACTTGAGAGAAACCGAGGATGTAATAATACTTGATGAGTTCAGTGGTGAAACAGCTCAAAGAGAAGCGTGAATTGAAAATTGATGAGACATAATTCGCGGTAAAGTGTAGTTTTAGGATTATTCTGGTTAGTAAGTTTAAATAACTGTTAACATCAATCGTATTTCAATATCAACTAATAGTAAAAAGGTACTTACTGTAGAGTAGAAGTAAGATAATAATATACAGCAATAATGAGGCAAAAAATACACAAACAGAATTTAACGTTCAAAGACAAAAAGTACCAAGACAAGTAATAAAGACATGTCGCAAACATCAATAGCGTAGACAGAAAACGTGACAAATGAAACCAAGCTCCATTCTAAAATATAGAGGAACACCGAACGGCAATTATAAAGTCCAAAGAAAACTCCACTGAAGTGGTAAAGTTTGTAGATAAAACATAAAAAAGGCGATAAATTATACCAGAAGAGCAGCACTAGGAGAGGGTAGAACGGAATTGGTTTAAAATTATTGCCCGATTGCAGCAAGTTTTTGTACTGTTCACTCCGTTGGTGTGAAATACTCAGAGAAAACCGTAATCTTTTCCACCGGTGAGATCGTTAAGCACGTAACTTGGGGCGTTAACGGACATACCCTTTTCATCGCATCGTATTTTGGTGACTAAAATTTTTGAGTCACCTTTTTTCAGACTCTACATCGAACTTCGGAAAAGCAACTAAATCATAAAGTGGCTTTATTTTTAAGACCGTAAGGGTCTTACTGAAATACGATTATAGGTGATCGAAATTCAATAATAATCCCGGAGTCGTTCACGATATAATGAACAATGATTTGATTGAATTTCTAAGAACACACAAAATAAAGATACTTTGAATATTCATTTGGTTGGCTCTTGTAATAATAAAATGCAAGCAAATATCATGAAGGCTTTGACTTAATATGATGAGGAAAATCTTGATAAAATTAATCGTGCGTGCTTCGAATAAGAATAGCTAGCTAAGGTATTGTGGTTCTCTTTCTGAAGAAAGAAAACAAGGTACATGTTCTTACACAATTCGAACATCGTACATTGAAATAAAAATTAAAGTACCTATCAAAGAATATTCTCTGAGTACATACAACAATAAAACCTTAAATACAGTAAAAATAACTCATATAAGCCTGTCAAAGTAGCACTCATCAAAAACTTATCCATCCGCTGACAATCATAAAAACAACATGAAAATTCTCGTAAACCACCTCTCCTTACTTCAACTACGCGTATTATGTGAAATTTTCAACGTTTCCTACTTGTTTGACAGGCTTTGTACTACCACAAAATAGATGTACAGAAGGTTTATTGTATACGGCGAAAGAAAATAGGTGCACGCACATATAGACGCGTACGTACGGCGATCTTAAAAAAATGCCATTCGCGAAGGCGCTTGCACTCGTTTTGCTACGGGGAGCGTGTCTATGTGTTTGTATGTTTTCGCTCGTTGTATGGAGCTAAACGTCTCTACTTCTGCATCTATCTATTATGTGGATTCTTGTTTGCCACTTTGTACTACATACTTGAATTTTATTGACACTTACATGGATCGTACGCGGCAAGAAACATCTCCTTTAATTGGCGCCCACTTTAACCTAGAGGTTTAACCCCAAATTGAGATGCCTGTAATTTTATGGTTTGAACCTTTGCTGCTTTTAGTTAGCTCTGTTACTTTTTATATTAAGTAAAATGTTTCGGTGTTTCAGGTACATATGTTGTTTATTGGATTTTCCGCATTTGAGTTTCAGATATAAAACTAAACGTGTATTTTTTGTAGTACGATATGAAAAGAAAAAAAATAAATAACTGAAGAAGTTTCTTCCCGCTTACTATCTTAAAATTCCAAGTCATGAATTGGAGACAAGCTCTCGGCTGCAGAAATGAATAGTAAAGCAGGGGTATTCAATCAAGATCTATTTCAAGAGCCAACTTCAGCCACTTTAGCAAATTCCTTACCAAGATTTGTTTTTTGGACGACAAAAATTAAGAAAAAAATCTATGAAAGTACCAGGGAATTAGTAACGTCTGGAGCCTAAGTTAGGGGACGTAAGAATACAGAAGGTTTCTACGGCTGGCGCGTCGCGAAGGGCGAGCGTTGACCTGCTCAATAAGCGATCGATGTAGCTGGCACTGAGCCAGGAATTGAAGACCCGCGTTGGCTTTTCGCCATAGCTGTGGCCCTGGTACTCTTCGGATGCCGTGCGAGCTTTGTTGAGAATATCTGAAGTAACTATCTTGAGAATTTTTCGTATCATTAGATTGCTTGAGGTATCTGATAAAATGACGACATCTCTTGCATAATTTGATTGATTTAGTTTATAAAACCGTGGCAAGTAAGTATCAAGATGTGGTTTGTTTTGCAGTTTCATTTTCATAAATAAGAAATCTGCCTCACTCATTTTTCAAGTAAAGTCGTCACCTTGTTTTCAATTTATCTTTTTAATTATATTACATAATATTTTGAAACACTGATGTACTAACAATTAAATTTGTTTATTTATTATAGGGGACCGATCAAATTCATGTTAAAAATAAAATTAGGAAGGTATTGTTTAAAGATTTCTACGGGGCGACCGATTTAGGTTCCGGGCGCCATAATCATCCTTTCCGTAAACCAATTCTGAACCGCCCAGCTTATCAGGAACGCTTAGAAACCCATTAAGTCCATTTATACCTGGACTTATTAGAAGGGTGCGTGCATAAGGGGTCAAGCTGAATTGGTCTCCACACTGCTCGAAGGAAAATGTTGATAAGATCAGGGATTTCGTGAATTTATCGTCGTTGTAATTTAGGGAAGTTTTAATCTTAAGTATTTAGAGGTCCACGGTGAAGCTGGGGGAAGCCGCAGCAATATAGATGAAGCTGGTTAGGGTATCAACAGCGGAAGGTTTTTTTTCTAATTTATTAATTAGTGGTCTCAAGCAAGACTACCTACTGAGCGTCTTGGGTTTGATGCCCAGGTCATAAAATGTGCTATTGGGTTTTCCATTGGGTATGAAGCTGTTCAGAGACTGGATTTGTGCCCTGCCTTGACTATTTATTTCTCATTACATTAAACGTGTTTATCGTTATTTTAATTATTTTATCTAAATATTCTTGTATTCAAGTTTTTACTATTTCTTAGTTAAAAATAAAATAAAGTCACAAAGATAGAATTATAAAAACCAGGCAAGAATGCCAAAACTACTCAGAGACAAGAGGCCAAAAAATACTAAAAATATTTCTTAAAAAGAGCCATGTTTTTTGTCCTAAAAATGTTCTTTAAAACAGTTTCTTAGATAACAAGAATGATTAACGTAAGGAAGTTTTATCCGCTGGTAGAAAATAATTTATCTTTTCTCTCGAGCCTTCGGATCAATGACAGATAACTAAATTACGAGCTTTACTCGGACATAGTGTTGTGGCTGAAATATTAGAATCGTTTGATGATTCTTCAGTGAGTATATCGGAAAATAGGTCGGACTTTTGTTCCACTATTAAGTTGGTACATATTTGTTTCCAATGGGTACTTACTTTTTCTTTTAAATTTTTAGTTTAATAGGTGTCTAACTGATTGATATAATTGAGGTAAATTCGGTCGTTGACATACTTTTTTAATAAAGGCCTTAATTAAAAGTTTTTTTGAAGATTTGAGACCAAAGCCCAGTTTTTGAAAGCCAAATGGTTAGCAATTTCTCATAAAAGTTGTTTGAAAAGCATTAAACCATGTCCGAGTTATATCATACTTTAACATTACCCGTAAAACTTCCTACAAAGCATCCCTCATAAACGACTCCTCCGCAACGCACCTCATCCATTGCCACTTGCGACCCGAGACCTCGCATATATATGGAACATGGTCGTCGTTGCACGGTGGCACCAGCGGTGTTGACCGCGATAATTTGTTACCGTGATGAAATATTGGCCACTCACCCTGCCACTCACGTAGGATTATATAGATGGATGGGATTTGTTCCTACTCTGTTAAAACTACACGCTTTGTTTGACATGTTAGCTGCCGAGTTTAGGCATTTGATTGCCTAGCTAGACCTTGAAGTCTTAGTTTGTCTGTTACATTATTGTACAAGAAATCATTTTTCATACAATTTGAGACAGGTAAATATTTTACTTTGGTTACTCCGAACAACATCACGCCTGTAAGGCGTAGGCAGAGGTGCACTATATATATAAACCAGACTCCGGACTACTATTGATAAATGCCAGATGGACAAACCTTGATAATTTGGTTGAAAAACTGCGTTAGGTGTTATGATAAAAGCGTATTTTGTACAACTCACGCCTTCACTCTCCAACTACTCTGACAGTAATTGTGAACTGTGACTGTAGGCCTAGCGCTGGTTTTGGAGTCACGCTGACCGACGCAGACTAAGAGAGCGTCAAGAAGCTTTTCAGTGTAGAAGGTAGGTATACATGAAGCTATTGCACAATAGAACTGTTAACGTTTAACTCTAAAGTGGTAAACCGATAACATTGCGTAAATCAGCATTACGATTCTTATGGTCGAATTCTGAATTAAGTATTTGGAGTTCAGAGCGTGTAGAATCTTACTTAAACTTATGTCAAAGTTAGACAGGTTTTCACAATAGTAGAGTTTGACAAATATTATTATTTTACAAACTCTACGATAGGTAGCCTTAAAATCTTAAACTTATAGATCTTCATTTAGAAATCGTAAGTGACAATAAAAATACAGAAATGGCTTGCTTTCTGAGCTTTGAATCTAATAATATTTCTGCGAGATAATTTTCCGGTATTAAGATAGTAGGTAGATTAATTAGCTGATAGATATTATAGATATATTTCAACTTAATTAAGAAGATTAACAGGTTAGGTCCGTGTCAATATCTTTATCATCCCACTCATTTCCTTAACGATACTGTTTGAGACGAAATTCATGTACCTTATTTAACAGTAATTAACGTAGCATGTCCAATGAAAATATTTATATTATTAAACTTACCTTAGTAAAATGTAAAAGGTGTGGAACCGACGACTGGCCGAAGCAACTGAAACAAACAAAATAGATTGTTAATTACCATGAAAATCATTACATTTTTTGATTTGATTTCCCGTGCTTAAATGTGGCCTTGGCATGTCATACTCAACGAAAAACAGCTTGCAAGAAATAAAAAATCAAAGTGAGCTTGCTCTTAAGTGTTAACCATCATCAAGAAAAGCAATGTGTCTACGATGAAACTTGTGTTTAGTCTTGCTTAGAAGTCTCATGATACTGAAACTTGAAAACATGACTTTTGACTCTAAAAAGACCAAGCAAATTGAGTCCTTCATTAATAACAAGTACAGCGATACACTCAATAAAATTTCAGCACTTAACATAATAATTGACTATAATATTTCCTAAACGGTCATAACTTTCTGTCCCCTCTAACTTAAGGCGATATATACGCCCTAATGTAAACGCAGTACTGGCCGTGCGCCCGCTCGATGCCAAAATATCAATATTGAACGTCCTTTTGAACAGTTTTGTTTGCAAAGTATTATTTGATTTACATATGCTATGTCAGTTCTGAAGAAATTCCAGCCATCAATTTGTCTGTGTAAAAATATTTTTAACATCCAAGTCGTTTTGGAGGAGTATCCAAAAGTTGCGAAAAATATCGTGCTGCTAATTATTTTTCTAAAGAAAAACTATTTGTTGTACGAAAAAACCATATTTAAAAAATAATGTACATCAAACAATAACAAATATATATTTTTTTCAAACCTTTTAACCTAGCCGTTACTAAGGAGTAACCTTTACAAAGTTACCGTTTTACGGCACTAAAGCGGATGTAGGCCCTTAAACAAGGATAAGTTACACGAATACAAACTAACGGCCGACCTAGATAGCACGTGCTGAAATTACGCACCGTTTAACAGCAACCAAAAACTAATATTTGTTCCGTGCGGGAATCGAACCCGCGACACGCAGCGCAGCAGTCAATCGCTCAACTGCGTCAACCATGCGCCTAATAAATTGAAACGGTTTCAGCGGCTCACGTCTCAAAACGGGCCCACATAGGACGATGGTAACTTAATAAGGCGTTATAAAATCCAACTTCACAAGTGAAATATTAACTTTGAAATTTTCGCGTTTCATAATTGAAAAACAATATAACACGGGAATTTAACGCGATTTGATTATTTATTTACCTATTTCACCCGCGGCAGTTCCTACTGGATCGAATTTCATCGTCCACAAGTCCTCTCCACGGAACGCCACTTCTATTCAAGAATTGCGTGAAGCCATTGAAATTGAAAAACACAAAACGTTCAATCTGGATGACGGTTACAGATTATCCGCGGCGTGGTATCTAGTAATTAAAAAAAAAACATTATCTCGTGTTGTGCAGTCAGCGAACTTACAGTATAAAGACACGGCCAGTGTTGTGGTCTGATTAAAAGTGCTATTCACTGTTTTCAATGAATAAAATAAGCTTTTTAGAGGCGGAATGGTATAAAAAATATTATCTAAGTATTTGAGTACCACCGGGTGTAGAGGCAAGCGTAAGTAATAAAGATTGATAACCAGCGTCACGTAATAATTTGAATACTGCAGTATTTCCGTTACGGAGATAGTCTTCGTAAAAATGTCCAATTATTAGATATGCAAGAGCTGTTAGGCGATAAAAAATTACGTACTAAACCTACTGCAACACTGTTAGAGCATTTGCATGATCTAGGTATACAAGGCTACTATCTGCACATTGTTTAATTCGACAGATACTGTTTTACAATGTTCACCTCCAGCAGTGTCACTGTAAAAACGCGGTTTGAGTCGCGTAAAATGCGTCGCGCAATTTACGCTGCATTCGGTTTCATACTAAAGTCCTGTTTGTGCCACATAGCGACGCAAAATGAGTTGCCGGCTGACTCACACATTATTTCAACCGAATTGCGCTCAAGTTGAGGCAGGGGAGCGAGGTACAAATGTAGAATAGCAACTGAAATTATGGCTGGCAGCCTAACCGAATTTCAGTTGAATGTAAATTCCGCATTCATTTTACGCGTCTCACAACTCACAAAATTACGTTCGTTTGCCCTCACCCTAAAACACCCACTAAGTATAAATTTAACAAAACAATGAGAAGAAAAAACTAAATACCTATAATTGCAAAATTATTTAAAAACCAAAAAAAATATAACTTTAGTATAAGTATTTTCAAACAACCTACTCAACTACCAAAAAGTAAAATCTAATTATTCAATGATAGGAACAAACAATCAACGTATATAAGCTGCAACTAATAATATGTATGAAGGACGTCAATTGCGAAAGTTCAGTATTTCATTCTCGAAAATTTTTCGCTACTCAATTAGTAATGATGATGTGATTTGAATATTATATAAATGAAAGATTTTTTTGTTTGTTTGTTTTTTTGTACCGAATAGGCTCCGAAACTACTGGATCGATTTTAAAAATTTGTTCACCTATGGAAATCTACTTTATTCCCAAGTAACATAGGCTATAAATTATATTTTAAAAAAGAGATCCATATGGAAATTGCAATAATGTAACCCAAAGTAGCAAAATGTTGCCTATAAAATTAATTATTTGGCGTGCGCTGAGAAAACTATTGATGATACATACCAATTATGTACTACATGATTAAAGTACTCCTACAAAAAAGTTTCCAAGAGAATATATCTCATTATCTTAGTTTATTTATTTATTTATTTATTATACGCTTTATTGTACACCATAAAAAACATTAATAAAAAGAAACTTAAGTCTAATACACATACAATGGGCGGCCTTATCGCATACCGCTATCTCTTCCAGGCAACCTGGTTAAGTCTTAGTTAAGTCACAATAGCAGCTTTTGTGTTCTAAAGTTTAATTAGATCGCTGGTAGAATAGGGTAGTATGTAGGGTAGGGTAGGGTAGGTAGGTTGATCGGTAAGTTAGGGGTGTAGGTAGGGTAGGTAGGTAGAGAAGGTAGGTAGGGTAGATAGGTAGGTGATAGGTAGGTAGATAGCCAGTTGATGGGAGCGAAGCCGCGGGGTTCAGCTAGTGTAAAATGTATATGGACGGTATGGAAAAAGAAAACGTTTTGCGCCGACCCCAAGTAACATGGTGATGATGATAAATAATTTCACTTTACGCAAACGGATCTCTGAATCGAATAATGATTTTAACAGACCCGTAATATTTTTGAATGGCCTGGTGTGGGGTTTCCAACGATAACCCACACCATTGGATAGACGAGAAAAAAAAGCCATCCCCACTTTACGTCTAATTTTTTTCATGATTTTATTTTACCACTTTGTCGGAGTGAGTAATAAGTATATCCATGCCAAATTATATATTTCTAGTATTAAGAGTCTCTGAGCTAAGCTGCGGATGGAGAGACGGACATAGCGAAACTATAAGGGTTCCTTGTTGACTACGGAACTCTAAAATATAAAAAAACTGTGTCTGTCGACATTTCTGCAGTATAAAGATATGGCTATCTCTTCTTCGTTTGACGAGTACTAAGTTACTTTGGTCTCGTTGCCCTGAAACAACCAGACAACCTGGAAAACTAGTTACGAGTATAATGGGGTAAGTGGACGGAAAAACCCGCTGGTCAGATCAAGTCAAGGTGATAACAAGACCCACGGTGATCACTGCTCTGAGAAGATCCGAATGGATTGGATTGGAAGCAGCTTTTTAGGGAACCCCTCAAGGCTTTCCAAGACGGGAACGACCTTCAGCAAAATATGATCTCGAATTTTGAGAGAACGGCTTTCAGCAGAAGACGAGTAAGGGAACAACATGCTCGACTTTTCTGTAGGTTCACGTAATATACCTGATGAATGTGTAGTATTAGTACATGAATAGTTTACATAAAGTATGAGTTTCAGGTGGCGCCAGTGTTCGCTTTCTCACGGCATTATAGGCAATTGTGGGGCATCACAACACGTTCGTCATTAATATGGCGTTCACATCTACATACTATTTGCACACTTAATGTAGCTGTCTTTACACGCTTCGATCGACAATCTATTGAACAGGATATCGTGTCAAACCTACGTGTTTAACACGATATCTTGCTTAAACACCCCGATTCAAACTGTAAAACGCCCATAACTTTTGAACGGCTGGACCGAATCTCATCAAACATAGAACATAAAGAGAACACTCTCGATAAAGTCGCCTTTCAAACAAAAAAAAACGAAATCAATCAAGGTTTTTCCGTTTAGGAGCTATGATGCCACAGACAGATACACAAACACACAGGTACACACGTCAAACTTATAACACCCCTCTTTTTCTTTCGGGGGTTAAGAAAATAAGATGGAGAGGAGCTCTTGGCTAAATAATAACATCCGCACGGTTCGATTTTCGCTAAGCAATGCTTGCCGAGATCGGAATATGGATGGGGTCCAAGATATGCCGAGACTCCTCCTCCTGCCAACTACACTGGCGGGGAACTAGCCTTTTTCTTTTATTTTTTTGCGTGGGGTAATGCTCATGCATACTACGCTACCACGGGGAGATAGCGCATTTATGTGGGACTCCAACCCACTAAAACTCCACGGTGTCCTTCGGTGCCGGTTATGGCGGGAACACAGGCGAGTGTTAGCCGCGGTACCTCTGCGGAGTACCCCCATCACCGGCGTTTCAGAACACATTGCACGCTGTGACCACCCCAAGGACCAAACCAGTACATGGGCGCCATACGACCCCGTGTATGGCAACCTTGTTTGGGGAACTTTTCAAGGGCACCGTGTTACCCAACATACTTGGGAAAAGACTAGGCAGATAGATTTATGTACAACTATTATTGTCAAAGCAAGCCTTTTTATAAGCTTTATGGTTACATAGGCCTTAGAGGTATATATAATAGTTCAAGATGATCCGTACACTACTATTATATAGGCCAAATAGGCAGGTACTTCAGCCACAACGCTATTAGTTTCAGAGACATGAAGTATCCGGCGAATATGAAGTGCGAGGAGTATTAAACAGATGAGTTTCATCACAGAACTCATTATGACGGCGCTCGACGAGATGGTATTACATTAATATAAGCGGAAGACACCGCCGCTGGCAGGTAGGTTCCGCAAGCGACGCTCAATTAATTTTATTTTCTTGTTTGTTTATGTTTATTATAATAGTCTTAAGAGTATTCTTATAGTGGTTTTATTGTGGTTGTGGTTACATTACTAATTTAAAAGGATCTCAATGCATTACTTTCTCAAACTTAGAACCCAATGTATCAGTACCTGACTATCTACTAACCACCCGAGTTCGACTCGGAATTGAGAATTTAGATAGTTAAGAACTTTTATATATATAGATAAGAACAGTACTCCATGCATGATCGAACTTGCGTTTGATACAAATTGAGGAGCTGTTCCGGCGTGAAGTATCTTCTCACCTTTGCAAGAATCCCCAACTTTTTTGGCAGCCAACTGTACCTTTGCCTCAATGTAAGGGCCAAAATTGAGAGTCGAACTTGGCAAATAATGCTAAAGTTTTACAAGTTCTCATACTTACGAGTACTTGAGACGAGGCTGGCCAGTTCTGAAATTCATATTCTTGTGCAAGAAACCGGGAGTATGCATATTATACAAGTTATAAAGTGTTTAAAGTTTGTATAAGATGAGGCTTTGCCCTGCAATGGTACAGGAACCGGTCCGTGTGTATTGTTGATCAAATAAATTAACTAATAATTCACTGATAAAAATCAGCAAAACAATCCCATTTGCAAAGTCTATCAAATACATGTGCATCTAATATGTGAGTCTACATGTATATTTTGCAACGAAATATTTGTTGAAAATTGAAACAATTTCAAAAATAAGTTTGCTGAAAATATAGTACAATAGAGTAAATCCAGCATTTTTACTGCACTTTGATTATGACGAATTCAATTATTGACGGATGAACAACAGAGAATGTTTTAAAACAAAATGTAATTACTGAGCTGACGCGATGCACGGCTGGCGAATAAAGTTTTAATCAAAATATACATGTTTTCGGGTTACTGCCATGCACGTGCATTGCAAACATGTTTGTGTTCAAAAATTATTTGTGTTTGCGCAAAAAAGTGCCTTTGTTTGGGTTAATATTTTTCAATAACTCTAGGAGTGTTATGTTCCTCTAGGAGTCATTTGCCTTGTATTTTTAATTGCTGGTTAACTTCATTATTTGCGGATCCTGAGGGACTTTAGTGAACCACACTATTTGGAAAATTAAAAGTTTAACACTAACCAACAGAATTGTCTATTTATGAAATTATTCTAATGAATTAATACAATATCTTTACAAGTTGTAATAGCCTGTGTTATTCCGATCTATATTATTTTAAAGTTAAAGTTTCTTCAAAATCCTTTTAGCATTTTTTGCGTGAAAGAGTTACAAACATCCATCTTCCCAAATTTTGGCGTTTATAATATTGCCGTAATCGGATAAAATAGGATTCTTCTTTTGTTTCCTTAACATAATCCTTAATTTCCTACAACATGTCAACGTTGCCGCTCTCGCGTCATTGCTGTAGTTTTTGTTTAGTTTGTGCGCGACAAGAAACTTTTCTCATATAGCGCCGGCAATATTGTGCTCTATTGTATTCGTTCTACCGACAATAACAGCAACACATACAACCCTACAATTACGGTTCACTCAAATATTGTTCTGTATTATTTTCCTTAGCATTCTATTGGCCTTAGTATTCTTTTACCCAACATATGCCAATAACTTTATTTTTATTCAACTTTAATCTTAGTTGATTGACCTTTATCATATTTTGCCTTTAGCTTAAAAAAGATGCCCCAACACTCAAATGACCGTAGAATCTTACAGTAACCAATCAAGTTTGCTTAACAGAGCTCTACAATGTACACCCCCTTTGTATTCCTCACTACTGCCGGTAGCTGTCAAACAAAAACTAGGCCAAACACACACACTCACACTAGCCCAATTTTAAAGTGAACGTCATAGCTGTGACTTCACACGTCAAAGCGTCAAAAAGGAAATTGTCGACAGCTCCGAAGTGACATCATCCGCACTCACCGATCTCCGTACCAACTAAGATGAATAAGCCAAGGTGATGAAAAGGGGTGAGTGGGGTATTATTGAAAGACCGATATGATTGTGTAATTGTGATTGGATAGGATTGTTTTAAACTGATGGCTTTATATTTTGATTGATTGAATGATTTTGTATATTCTGGCCACAGCTAGGGTTGAATACGAGTGTAATGAAAGGGAAGTGTTTGTTCAGGTGTAGAACTGTATCATTGTGTATTTAGTGGGTAATATTTGACCGCTTTGGTAAAGACTTGTTGGTAGCGGGATAAGCTACGTTCTAGGGAGAAAAAACTGTGATTTCAAATTTTACCAAAGACAAGGCTTCCCCCTAGAGACTAGGTGGATCGATGAGCTGATAAAAGCTGCGGGAATCCACTGGATGCGAGAAGCTCAGTACCGGCCGAAGTGGCGACACTTCTGCGAGGCCTTTGTTCACGAGTGGGAACCTTTCGGCTAAAATGATGATGACGATGAAGAAAAGTTTGATTGTAATCTTACGAGAGAGAAATCTTAGGAAGAGTTAATTTTCGAATCTTGGGCAACGTGTTGATGTATAAAAGTATCTACCTATTGATAATGATGCTTCTAAAATACTAATGTTGTTAACATCGCTGTAAATTTTAAAACCCCTCCCTGGCTTAAATTCCAAAAGCGCTCAAAATGTTATTCTTCCCTTTCTTTTGTAATTAAAGTTATTCTTATTAGTTCCGTGCTTAGTTTCTAACTCGCTGTCCAACTTTGTGCAGTCTGAAGTTACTTCAAACTACGTTTTTCTGACTTTAATTAATACCTATTTAAAGCTTATTTAAGTTTGCAATAACTTAATTGCTAACGGAGTCACGGTAGAAAGTACTTTGAAAAGTAAGTTTAAACTTTAAACGCAAACGCAGAAGAACCTGTTCAGTTTGGCAAGGGTACTTAGAAAACTATTTTTGGATTAAAGTTGCTAACACGAGGTTAAATTGGCAGTTTGTCATACAATATTGTCAGTTTAATCTCATATTAGCTACTAACTCTGAGTTCAGTTTTCCGTTCAAGTGGGCCTTCAAAAGCTTTTTTTTTTGTTGATGTGAGTCGGTGTCCGTTTTACACGCAACATTTTTCGTACTTATTCCCTCGGCACATACATCTTTAATTATTTACGAACACACAGTTTACGAGTATAACCACTAATCTGCCGACAACAACAATCCAACCCCGGCCTACCAGCCCAAAAAATCTTACAATATTAAATTGGCAACACTGACGTGGTAATTTTAAAACCCTTCCGTTCGATAACTACCCTTCCGTCAAGTTGACGGGGGTTGTGTGTGCGTGGTGTAAGAGGGGGTATGAGGTGTGTGCGGGGGTGCGCTGCCAATACACATCACCCCTCACGAGGGTTGTTATTAATTAAATTTTAATCACGGATGTATAAACAGGATGTCTGCTTGTCGCGGTATAGGAAAACTCGTAATGATCTGGCAGCGGTGTGGCACAAACTTTTCGTAGTAATTTAATTAATTACACACAATAACATTTTCAACTTAATTCTAATTCAAATTAAATTTATTCCATTCATAATGTACATACAGTATAAAGTAACAGAAACTGTCGGGCACTGCAACATTTAAGATCTACCTAGGGGCGAGAAATAGTAAGGATCAAAGTTATGCGTAACTAGTTACCAATGTTACCATTTCGAAAACTTGGTTCTGACAAAAAGCCGGACTTTTATGAAAAATTCTGGACATATGTCAGGTTTTATGTTCGAAATGTCTTTTTTAATAAAAAAAATGACAATCCAAACGAAAAAGCCGAATAAATTAAAAGACTGGGTAAAGTCTGGACATGACGACAAATGCCCAGACATGTTCCGATAAATCCGGACAAATATAACCCTGTGCGTTACTAAACATACAAAACACAAAAAAAAAGAATATATGAATGCACTTGACAACCTCCTTTGCATTATCCGTCGGTGATAAAATGAAACTAATATCAAGTTAATCTTGCCTTAAAAGCTTAAAGTAGTTAAGTTTTAAGTTAGTATATTATATATAGCTTCGTAATCAATGTTTGTTTAAGCATCAACCGTGATCAGGGAAATGTATTGATAAACAAATATACTGTCAGATTCTGGATCAGCCATACGAAAGGGTTTTAACAATTCACAATATCTATGAACTGTATCTATCTGTCAAACAATACCTTTCCCTATTGTACATCGCCCTGTAGGCATTCAATCTAAGCCATCAATACATCAGATAAGGGTCGCCACTCTCCAGCGAGCTATTAATTAAATTGTAATCACGCCGCAAACGAGGCTTGTTCTCAACCGTGATGTTATGACGAATTACTGTGTCTGATTACACGCTTTAAACGATGGGGGCTACAGTAATTTGTTATGATTGGACGATACAAACTTTGACAACTTGCATTGAGAGTTAAAATTGAATATTTTGTTTGAAAATTCACCATATAATTTAAAAGTTATTTTGTGTTATACCTATTTTAATATAGCCCGTAAGTTTGTCAAGCAGTCTAACCACGAAACATCGTGCTACCCGGTAGCTGATTTGTGGAGGGTCCGATAGGCAGCCACTCCATGTAATACACTGTCTACACCACAAGTGTCCCCAACATATGCAGTTGAGAAAAGGCTGATTTTTTACCGAAAGTAGGTATAATTTACAAGACGAACAAAATATGAATAGGTACAGTGAATTGTCTGTATTACTTATCTGGGACTTCTGAACAATTTAAATATCATGCAAAGTAAGGCTTCAAGTTCTAGACTTATTTATGTTTTAATGTTAAGATATTATTTCGGCACCAAAAGATAAGTAATAAAGTGAAGTCTCTCGAATATTGCAAATAGTTTCGGAAGTAGAATAAATAATTTTATTCAGAGTAAAATGGTTTACTAGGGCCCAATTGCGCCTTGAACTTAACTCAGAGTTAGTTGCTAACACGAGGTTACATAACAAATATGACATACATTATTGGCCATGTTAGCTACTAACTCGGAGTTAGTAAGATAACCCAGGGTGGCGCAAGCGGGCCTTAGGCGTATTTAAATATCATGGCAACAAACGTCAACATTCTGAAGAGTATTCTGTCAACAGCTGGCATATTTCGTATTTACAAGCCGTGCCCATAAAGGCACAACAAGAGCTTACATATTGTTGAAACCGCCATACGTCTCGCGTGCCGACAACCAGTGCTGATTAATTGCCGGCCGGCTCCCGTCCGGCTCTCCGCCGGCAATCAACGGCACTCGCCCGGCACTGACGGCACTCGGGCGCTAATTATCCGCGCTCATTCAATAATACGCTCCCGTGCTGCGCCGGACGCGGTGACAACTTTACGACACGATTCCTGATTGTTTTTCGCTCCGTACAAGAGAAAATGATTTCAACGAGAGCACAATACAATCCTGCTGACTGTACAATAAGCTGGACAATGTTAAATGCTGAATTTCAGTTCCCGAATTGAAAAAAAAAATTCGAAATGTAAACAGAAAACGCGCGTGTGTCGCCCAAAATAAATTAATTATGTCAATTTTATTATACTCTTCAAATCCAATTTATCCGTTCCAATAAAGCTATAATTAATTGGATTAATCAAACTCGTGTAGTATTGAGTAGGAAATTAATTTAATTACTTGGCTGGTACGTGGACGTTTTGATGTATGATGACGTCATCAATTGGGGTGACAAAGAGACGAGTGCTTGTAGCAGCGTCACGTAGCCGTGTTCACAGTTTACACTGTCGCGCTTGGGAGGACTGGGCAGCGTCCGGGAAGGATTGCCGGAAGCGAACGCGAAGACGGGTCTCACGACATGAAGTAACGGTGACGTTCAAAAGATAAGGGAATGGAAGGTCCACTCTACCGGAGTGATAAAAGGCTCCTGATAGCTCTTTCTAACAAATAAATGGAGAAAAATCAAACCAAAAGAAAAAGATGATGGTTGCAAACGTCTCCTGCTTAAATTAATTAATTAATCAATTGGCTGCAAAAAAGTTGGGGATCCTTGCGAAGGTGAGACAGTACTTCAAGCCCGAACAGCTGCTCAACTTGTATAAAGCCCAAGTTCGGTCATGCATGGAGTACTGCTCTCACCTCTGGGACGGATCTGCCAGGTACCAACTTAATGCACTTGAGTCGATTGATAGACGAGCCAAGAGACTTATCGGCAATGATGCGCTGGTCGACTCAAAGCTCCAGAGCCTTGAACACCGACGACGAATTGCCAGCCTGTCTTCCCTATCGGTTACATTTCTGGGAGTGTGCGATGGAACTGCACAATTTGATTCCGCCTACCCCTTTCCATCATCGGACTACAAGACGTACGGCAATGCGCCATCGGTACATGGTTGATATCCCACCCATACGCACAAAACGTTTTGAAAATACTTTCATTGTGCGTACAGCTAAGGAGTGGAATTCCCTGCCGGCGTCTTTGTTTCCTGATAACTACAACCTAGGGGTCTTCAAGTCAAGAGTGAATAGGTTACTTCTAGGCAAGCATGCTTCACCTTCGACCACATCATCACTTAACATCAGGCGAGATAGTGGTCGAACGCGAGCCAATAACAAATTATCAAAATATATATATTTCATGATTGGAATATGTACCTAAACGGTAAGAGTTTTTTTTTTAGCCTGATGGTATCATAGTAAACAAATCTTTTTCAGCTACAGCAAAATTCATACAAAGATTTTGTAAGATGGAAATGAAATTCTACATGCAGCATAAATACTCTTGTCAAGTTTTCGTGTTAACACCTTAGCGAGAAAGAGTTCCTTATCGTTTTTTATTTAAATTGAAGCTATTATATTCTCACTGATACGACACACGCTGGATTATAAATACAAAAGGGAGAAAAGTATTCATGCATAGAAAAAAACAGCGCGGAAAATATGACTCCGTACAAAGACGAAATGTGAATAAATTGTACATCACAGCGTTGTCAAAGAAGCAATTTATATTAACTTGATCTAATTCCACCTCTCTAAGTATTTTAACCTTTCTTTCTATTCAATATAGAATGTCTTCATATTTTTTCATAAACGTGAATATTATGAGTGTTCCTCGTGACTAGATTACGTCGAGTTCTCTTTTTTGCTATTTGCTAGGAGTTATAAAGAGGGATACATTGAGAGATGTGTGTTACAATAGTTCTTGATTGACTAATGCTACTGAATTTTTAATTTGGTGTATTCTAGGATGCTGTCTAAACCAAATTATAAAGTACTGTATATATTTTAATGTTACTTTTTATCCCGAAAATCTATAGATGCTCTCGCTTTGTTTTTACGATTAATAAGTAAATCATACTGTTCTCTAAGAACTTGCTGTTCACGCTCTGGCCTATTCTTAACTTGAATACAATAGTCACATTAATCCTTCTCAGGGCGATGGAAACCATCATTAAACTCTTTTGTAAAAATGGATATGTAAAAACTGCCCTTCTCAGAAATAACTTGATGTTCTTTACAATACTCTACAAAGTCTTAGTATAAACGGTTATCGCTTAAACCTGAAGGCAAATATTTTCCCTTCGTCATACTACGTCAGTGATGTGTTGACACAGTAGGTAAACCTTACCCCGAGTTTTTCAGCTCAAAATTATCGCAGAATTAATGTCTTGTGACAAATTGTCAAGCACGCGCTATCTGCTGTGATTGGCTGTTGAAAATTCATTCAACCAATCACAGCAGATACCGCGTGCTTGACAATTTGTCACTTTGATTCTGCGATAATTTTGAGCTGAGAAACTCGGGTTAGCTGTCTCAACTTTCTTAGCAGATAACTATTGAATAATTTGTACATAATAATTTCATATTTATAATATTTTCTCGTTTCGTACTTCTTAGATCGTGATTTTTCAGTTTTTGAATTATTATTATTTTCTTTTTTGTACTCCGACTTTCGAAAAGAAAGTATTTTTTTATTTGTAGTGTTTTGTTTTGGAAGTCGGTTTAACATTTTTGTTAAAATGTTTTAATACTTTTCACTTTCTAACCCCCGACGGAAAAAGAGGGTTGTCATAAGTTTGACGTGTGTGCATGTGTGTTCGTGTATTTGTGTATGTCTGTGGCATCATAGCTCTCAATCGGATGAACCGATTTTTTTTTTCTTTGTAAGGTGGTTTTATCGAGTGTTCTCAGCTAGATTTGATGAAAATCGTTTCAGCCGTTCAAAAGTAATGACGTTTTAATGTTTGAATCAGGGTATTTTCGCAAGATTTCGTGTCATAATTACATTTTCGATCGAAGCGTGTCTACTACTAGACAAATCAGTTCGATGGTACCATATTTAGAACCATTTATTTAAATTTGCTTCATCGCAGTCATTTAACTATTCGAGATATCTTATACCCAAAACACACTTATCATTGATAAGAGTCAGTGGCCATCTGTGGTCTTCTTCATCAGTTCCACTTCACCAAATGATATTTTCTGAATGCAAATGCTTGCCATGTTGATGAAAATGCCAAAATCTCGACACGTACGCTTATAAAATTTAAGGAAAACCCTCCATTTCCATGGGACTCTCTCATCAGATCCTGGCTTGGTGAAAATGGGACCATCATGATAAACAGAAAAAAAAGACATTCAAATTCGGTCAATAATAGACGAAGTAATCGATGAACACAACTTAAAAAAAAACTACTGCCGAACATAGAACCTCCTCCTTTTTGGAAAGTTAAAATAAAGGTATGACAGTTATAAAGGAAAACCCTATTTGTAAATTAACAATATTATCTTGCAACACAAAATGCGAACACGAGCGATGTTATCAAAGTAAACACGAGATTAGCATTCGATATCCGTCGATAACGATGTGATAGTGATAGACATACCACTACAGATTTATATTATTGTTCAGCACACGCATTATCTAAGTACATTACATTACACATTATTACAAAAGATTTTTTTTGTAGCAGATCTTACAATACTAACAACGCTCGTGATTGGTGCGAGTTAGTGGTGATGATTGTTTAGATGTGTAACCGTAACACTGTCTTTTTACTTTAACTGTTATTTTGATAGCTTTAAACCATAACTTCCTCTTTTTTAATCTTGTTGATGCGTAACAGAATTAGTGCTAGTCAGAGTGTGTTTCGTTTGCCCAATTATGTTGGGGTCGGCTTACAGTCAATAATTTACACGGAACGACTACCTATCGACCTTTATGACCCAGTAACTGGGTAACACGATACCCCATGACAAGACTGGAGTCAGATTTCCAGGCTTCTGACTGCTTGGCGTGTCAAAGATTTATAAATGACAGCCAAGACCAGCGGCTTAGCGTCCTATCCGAGGCACGGAGGAATCTCGGTATGTTAAGATTGCCGAACTGCCTTAGCAAGTGATGCTAGGCCTTGGCGGCTTTGGATGCGTTCTAGGTCCGGCGGTCCGATCACTCGAACATTTGGTGCGGGAAAACGACACGCATCCAGTGTGGCATATGCCTGAATTCGACCAGGGCGGCTGTTATTATTTAGCCACGTACTCCACAAAATACACTGTAGAATTAGTTCTAAACTCAATTTAAGTAATTATTACCTCCAATTTTAAATTCCAATATTTTTCAATTCATTAAACAGCAACACTGTGCTTTGACTTTTATTAACGCTGGCAACACTGCAATGACCTCACAGTATTATTAACGCTGGCAACACTATACAGCGGCGCTATTGCGGTGCTTGACTGCAAGCGAGGCGAGACATCTAATTATGTGCTGCGAAGTGCGCTTTAATGAGCGTTGTAATTATAAATGTTCTGATTTAATATCTAACATGAATTTACGTGAAAACCCCTATTAGTTAGATTTTCTTTCTTTTTGTGTCGATTTCATTCTTGGCTGAGCAGTCGTTGTGAGATCGGTTTGAACTTACCTACCCATTACATATTTTCACAATAAATTAAAAATGATGTTTTTTAAGCACTTATTTTGAATCTTATTGTCTGGTTCTGCATTCGTTAATGAGATAGGCACAGACTACAATTTTGTTAACCAAATGAATTACTTGTGACATTTTTGCTCTTATTAATTTCTTTCAAATATTAACACCTGTACCACAAAGTATGTAAGCGGTGGCGCTGGCAGCGCGTCGTCTGTACCATACGAGACTAGCGCTAAGGCCATTGACGTGGCTGAGTATTGGTCGACTAAAATTTTAATTAAGAAAAAGGAATCGTCGACACGAGAAAGAAGAAGAAGTCTCAATGATAAAAAAAATGATATTCACTCAAATTCTCTTAGCTGTCCATTTTTTATTGGCAACCCTACCCGTACCTTAACGGCCTGGTCACGATTTCGGTCTCAGCGGGGCGCGGCGCGGCAAGCGGGGCGGCGTCGGTAAGCGGTGCGTTTTGCACGCCACGTACCCTCAGTAGCGGTTAGTTGCAGTGGCCGCGGTGGACGTATTTAGGTAGTCAAAACGTGCTCAAATTCATAGCGATATCAAAATTATCCCTTCTGTCTAGTAGCTTCGTTTGGTAGGTACCTAGGTACTATGTTTTTGTGTTATCAATTTAAATTAAACTTACCATCATATTCCGTTAAACATTGTTTAATTTCTGCCCACAACCTTTTTATAATGTTTTTTATCTTTATGTTGGGGATGTTTTGACATCCATATAGGCGGTCGATTTAAAATTTCGTTGATAAATGCCTCGGTATCCATTACCGCCACAAAATTGTCTATTTTTTTTTTGTTTTCGTCTTCGCCGCTGAGTACGTCACTCCTACACCGCTGTCCGCACCGCTCTGTTTCGTGGCGTCGCATTCATTCACTTGTACATTTGTTCCTGCCGCTCCCCGCACCGCGCGCCGCTGTAGCAATTCGCTCTGATAATACCGCGTGCGTTTTCGCTATGAGCGGCGTCTCGTGGCGTGCTTCAAACATTTTTATACTTTTGATCTTACCGCTCGCCGCCCCGCGCTTAGCTGCCGCTCACAGCGCAATAGTGCTGGCAACCCCGCGCCGCTATTGTGTCACACGAGGTTACCACGCGTCGAGTGTCGAGTGCAGTCAGCTAATTACGTCTATCACGCGTTCATGGACAGACAGACATTATTTGATATGCATGTATGTGTGGCAGGCGGTAGGCGGCATAGCCTGGAGGGTCGCGCTAGTCGGCAAGTTGCCGTTACATGTGCATTTATTGCCTTGTGAGGTGTACTATAGGTGTACCTCTGTCCAACTCTTAGGGGAATACAGGCGTAATGTTATATTATTGCCTTGCCAAAGTAGCAGAAGGTACTGGTGCAATTTGTAGTTGAGTACGTAATAACTGTCCCGCTATACCCACTGCTGGACAAAGGCCTTCTTATAGCACACGAGGCGCTTGACCACTATCTCACCTGATGGTAAGCGATGATGTGGTCGACAGTGAAGCATGCTTGCCTAGAAGTACTGCCAACGTAGCAAATTAAGTGATGCACTCTGTAGTTGAGTTCCTAATCTAATTTGTTATAAAGCTGTTATGCCCGACTGCTGGGCAAAGGCATCCTCTTTCCACTCACATATTTCCTCTTTTAAAAATGGTTTAATTTCTGATCGCTTTTTCTGTTTTGATTTTCCTATCTTATACAGATGCTTCAAATCGAGTAAAAATAAGGTACAAAATGTTTGGTTAAAATCATGATTTCATGATGGGCCCAATATTGACCAGAATGAAGTAATTTCAATTGATGTCTTTTTTTGATAATCCCGCAGCTATACTTGTGTGTGTGGCAGCTGGGTGGTGCGGCCTAGAGGATCCGTAGTGGTAAAAGACCAGACATTAAGTTACGCACTAGTATGCCTGTGGTTACCGAAGAGATAGCCAGAGATACATAATTCAGCACACATTTACCAGTTACCTAGATTTAATAAGTACAAGAAGATTTCCCCAAGCACGTCAAAGCTGACATATTAAGAAAGCCCGTTTCCTCATTCCCGAGTATTTCTTCCAAGTTGACGGCAAAGTACACACGTGTGCTAATTCCCGTCTGTTTATTATCCAGCTCTCGAGTCCAATTAGCAAACGTTTGGTTCCGAATGGACGCAGAATAGATACATAGGTACAGAAGGTTGATTCTAAGCAACGAGCAAAAGCACACGTGGACGCGTACGTATGACGGTGACACGCGACGAGCTAAAACATTGTAAAATTTCTTCTTAATTTATTATTTAACCGACTTCAAAAAAGGAGGAGGTTTCTCAATTCGACCGTATAAATATTTTTATTTTATGTATGTTTGCCGATAACTTCGTCGTTTATGAACTGATTTTGATGATTCTTATTTTGTTGGAAAGGATATAAATCCCAAGGGTGGTACCATGATAAGGAAACCAGTATCTGTTGATGTCATCTCAGAGAAATCGAGGGAACTCTTCAAATATTATAGGCATAAATATAGCGATTTTGGGATTTTTATCAACAATGCAATCATTTACACTCGGAAAGTGTCATTTGGTGAAATGGATTGATGAAGAAGACCACAGATGGCCACTGGAACTGCTTAATGCTTAGTATGTCATGAGTATAAGATATATCGAATAGTTAACCGACTATGATGGAGCAAATACTTATAAATAAATGGTACTGATGAAAAGGTAACATAGAACTGATCTGATGATGAAGCCGGAAGGTAGGCACTGGAACGCCGAAATAAAACAATCCTAGTCGTGTTTGGCCTTATCAGGATCGTCATGAGATTTACTTTGGCTATATGTGATTTTCATAGTATTTGGACGTACCTACCAAAACTTAAAAGAGATAAATACAATACTTTTGAACAAAAATATCAAACCGACTTCCAAAACAACAACAAGCGAAACTACAAAGCGAAAATAACTTTGTTTTCCGAAGTCTTTTGTACCCATTGTTTTCCGGTGTCGAAAAAAGGAAAACAATGGTTACCTATAATAGACACCGACTTCAGAAAAGAAAGTTATTTTTCGCTCTGTAGTTACTTAATTGATTATGTAGAAATTGATTTTATACCTAAACTATTTTCCGTGTAAATAAGTTGGTTTCAGACTTAGCAGTAGCAATACTAAAAAAAAACTAAAAAAAATTGTAACTGTAATAAAAAATTAACTGTTTTCCGTGAGTGTTCTATAATTGGTTTTTCCAAAAACATAACTAAAATTTACGTATTTGGAAAAAAAATCTTGAACGCAGAGTAATTATGTCAAACTAATATCAGCCAAATGCATATGCGTTTCTGATCCGATACGTAGACACTACTACTATATCAATATGTGTTTTCCCTGGTTGTATGGAGCGAGCATTCTAAGGGTAGTCTGAAGCCCGAAAGTCTGACCTCGGATATCGCGGTGCTGAATTACAATGATCAGATACGAAGTCGCTCCATGTTAAATACTAGTATTAAGCTGTATAAAGTTGAGAAACGGCAAATAATGAATATAGCACGAAGAATTGATGGACAGACTGCATTAAGGTTAAGGCAGTATGTTGTGGGTCTTCTGTACGTATCTATATAGTGGCAAGTTAGCGGACATCAGTCGCCTAATGAGTCAAGTTAGTTCTGTCCCGGGGGACAGCTTCACTTGCTCACACTTGCTTATTTATCCTAACGGAGCTGCTCCGTACATAATGAGCGAACGCTGTTCGAATAATCGTTTCATTGGGCCACACAGATTTGGGTAACGTCTTGTGTCTCATTCACAAGTCAGCGGGTTAGTTGCGTACTTACAAAGTTAATTCCATTCATTTTGGCAGATAAACAATACCCAAAGAGTTATAGCTCAAAAGATGGACCTGAAATATATGAGGAAGGCATTTGCCACGCAGTGGCACATTCTACTAGCAACATCCAATACTTAATTTATGTTTACTTCAGTTGTCTGCTATATTTAATCATCACGCCAGAACGGCTGAACGGATCAGGATGAAATTTGGCATATAGATAGATTATAGTCTGGAATAACACATAGGCTATAAACTACGTATAATCTCTTGGGTTAATAAACACTTATAATGCGGGCGAAGCCGAGGGCGGAAGCTAGCTTAAATAAAGCAATGGATTAGGAATTTGCTTAAATATTTTTTTTTGGACTGTGTTTGAAAGGAGGTTCATTGGATGGGATGAAGGATCATAATCATTTGGTTATCTCAATTCTATTCTTTTATGTATCAATTACGACATAATTATTCAACTTCAACAAGAACCACAGAAGGCTAGAGAACATCGCACGTGTCTCAACAAATTACACAGTTCAATAATGATTAGCTGCTAATCCAGACACGTAGGCTCTCGGCACACGAGGCGCGGATACAATCGATACCGACGCGATATACCGCGTTCTGTGTGTGATTCGTGTATGGGATGCTTGCGGGATGTGTGTAGACTAATTGTTTGTAATCACGCGATCTGGAAGGTGCTGGAAGTGTGCACGTAATATTGTAATTTGTAATGTTTTCTTTGGGCGTTTTATTCTGTCGGTAGAATTACTCAGTATGATTTGGTATATAGTAAAAGAAGATTTAATGTAATCGCAGAAGTATATACTATATATCATTGAAGAAGAAAATTGAGCGAAAGTAGCAAAGATGAAGTTATGAACTGCCAAACACGAAGAACTTAGAAAAATTACAGTTCGATGAAGCGCGAATAGCGGGACAGCATAAAAACGGCTTTGTAGAGTTTCTTTCCGTAATTCATAAGTTACCTGTGTAACAGTGTCTTCTAAATTATTGTGGGCCCGCAGTTGACCAGTATTTGAAGCGATGATGAGGTCGACGATAGAGCATGCTTGCTTAGAAGTAATCTAATCCACCTTTGTTTATAGACTCTAAATTTCAAGCTATCTAGAAACGGACTCCAACAGAGAATCTCACAGCTTTCTTAAACTCTAAATTCCATAGATATTAACGCTCAGATAGTTACTAGTAGAAACATTGCAAGTAGATGTTAACATACAACAACATAAGATATCTTACTTCTGCCTAACTAATACGTCGTACGTACGTACCAGTAACGGAGCGACCAAAAATTAAATAGCCGAGATAAGTTGGCGAACTCGATGCTTATTGCTCTAAGCTAGATACTTGTAAAGCTAGATACTCGTAGGGCCGACACATGCGAGGAACTTTTCATTAATGCTATCCTGGTACGTGGATATGTTCGGGCCATATAAAATGTAGGTAAGTGACGAACTGGGAAGTAAGGTCGTGATGGCTTATCTGGTGTGTGGAGAAGAAAGGCCTGTAGGCTTGCTTATGTAACATCACGCCTGAATTTCCTGAAGAAGTAGACAGAGATTTTTTGTTTAGGAGGTAGCTACACTGAAATTCAAGCACTTATGTTTCAAGCTAATGTAACAGGATCAGTCTTTTTACCATCAAGCGGATACAAATCTAGGCTCTACAGTAGTACTGAAAAGGCCTCGATAGTTCGTTGCCTTTTGAATAATGAGCACAGGAATATTCAGGAATTTCTTTTAAGACTTCTTAAAGTCACTGTCTAAAAGACACTCAAAAAGTCTAGATCAACGAGAGAGACCATCAAAGAAAGCTAAGCAGGTGCTTAGTAGTATCAAAAATATATACAGTGTAAGTAATAAAATGTTTTATGTTTTTTCAGTCAGTTGATCTTTTCAGACAAATCAATGGTTTGGTTTAATACTTACTTATTCTAGATTACCTACAATTCACATTGGTCTCGCTTAAACAGCATTACAAAGGGCTTTGGAATAGTTAAAAGCCTCAACTTGAATGAATACGCACGATTGAACAACGGATTATGGCTTCCTACGAAACCTTTCGACAGTATTTGTTGAGTCATTAATCCGTATATTTGATGAATAAACGTATTTACTGCGATTAAGGTTTAGTTCGACTATAAGAATACTGGAAAACAATGTTAGCTCACACTTGTTTTGCTATTTTGATGGCCAATAACTGTATAAGATTTTTATTAAATACATTCTTCTTCGTGTCGCTGGCACAACAATAACTCACAATTTTAGGCGCAAAATACCTAAGCTACTTTCTGGAAAGGATTAATGTATATTCATCGCACGTGAATGCTATAGTTCTCTCGGCTAGTACGTCATTCGCCCCATGGTTCTTACACTTTACGACGCCATAACACTAAACCTGCCTAATGTTCTAATAGCTAGCCTGAATCAGATTAGTAAAACTTTGGATGTGCTTAGTTCATCTAACATTAGGCATTCTTAAATAAGATTCTTCATTCATAGGTCTTTAAGGGTGTTGGGTCCAGCAGAAGTCTGCGGTATAATTACGTTACATAACTTTAATAGCAAATATCAATAGCAGCAGTTCTTTAAAAACACTCAAATTATAAAGCTACTTCCGTTCCACACATATTCTGCTGCTTACTCCTCGAGTCCCGGCGACGGGCGGCGTCGTCCCAGCGCCGACTTCCGCAATATTACTGGCTGCAGACGCAACCTCCCACACCCGCAGCGCTTAACGCGCTTTATCACGCTGTTACGGACTAAAACTATTGTATTGTCTCTTCCATAATTGTTGTAGCTTTACGCTCCTATTTGGGAACGGTGGAGGCAGAAATGTTACTAACTGTTAATTTAGAACCATTTTTAGGTTTCGCTTTTTTTGTGCTTTATGATGCCGCTTTGTGCGTTAAATAGCACCATGTCATTATATGTCATGTCATGCCACAATATATCATTTTCATGTAAAGCTCTTTTTTGGGGTTCCACAGTTAACAATTAATAATTATTATAATTTCGCCATGTCCGTTTTTCCGTCAGTCAGCAGATTAGCTCAGAGACCCTTAGTACTAGAAAGCTATAATATGGCATGTATAATGCACATATTAATAACGCCTACAAACTGGTAAATTAAAACATAGAAAAAAATATTTTTTTGCCTTCCTCCTGCCTCCTCCTTTCTTTACCTACACGTAAAGTCGCGATGTCTTTTTTTTTCTCGTTTATCCCATAGTGTGGGGTATCGTTGGATAGGTCATTTAAAAAGAAAACCCATTTTTCGATCCAGGGGTGGACCCCTGAGTCGAAAAATGCGTAAAATTAAGCTTTAAATCGCTTAATTTTATGTAATCTTTTTAATCTCTTCTCTTCGCTTACCATGAGGTAGGATAGTGGTCAAGCGCCAACACAATGTGTGTCATCACTAATAAAAAATGCAAATTTTTGTTAGAGTCAAGTGTCGCCTACCAGCTAAAGGGTTGCTTTTGGTATGTGAAAATAATCACGGCAGTAGTAGTATATTTAACGAAATTAAATGGAAAACTATCACAGCTAAGTAGACTTTACAAGCTTACGAGTAATAGTCGACCAACTCATAAAATGTATTTGAAAATGTAAAAAATATTTTCTTTTCGTCAGAGCAATGTTCGGTGCTTTAATTGTTTAGGAACTTCAGAATTTTTATCTAATTATGTTTGGTGAATGTAGCTTTTTGTACAGAACCCTCGGTGCATGAATCTGACTCGGTATTTTTATTAACAATAGGCTCGGGTTTGACAACTGTCTATCCCTCCTGATGGTAAGCGATGATATGGTCGATGGTGAAGCACGCTTGCCTAAAAGTAACGTATTCACTCTTTACTTAAAGACCCCTAGCTTGCAGCTATCAGAAACACAACTCAGGAACACTGCTGGAGGCTAATTCCACTCCTTAGCTATACGTACTATGAAAGTATTCTCAAAAATGATTTGTGCGTATGGCATTCTACTTCCTAAATGACAAAAAAATAACTTTCTTTTGGGGTTTGCCACAATCGCGTAAAAACAAAAATGACGATCTCGTCATATTCATTTTCTCAAAGATAATCACATATAAAAAAATCGTCATACATTATTCAATTGTCTCCTCCATCGCATATAATCAAAGCCTACAATATGTATTTATTTTACAAATTTTCTTCAAACTCTGCGATATCAACACGTTGGGAATATAGAAGGAAACACCGCGCAATCTAATTTACGCTCGATAAGGCGTAGGCGGGCCGCAGAAGAAACTCCCTACGGACATACAAGACGTTCGCGACAAGTTGAACTTTAATTAAGTGTGTGGATGGCCTACGAAGTTCATTTGTTCTATGTACTCTGTGTGTGAGGAGCTAAACACAGCTGTACTACAAGATATTCGAACTTCCTCGTTGGTCTAATTGTAGCAAGCGGTACTGCTGAGAATGAAGGCCTAGGTTTCGATTCCCAGGTCGGCCAAAGTGATATTGGGTTTTTCCATCTGGTAGCAGCTCGGAGTCTGGACTTGTGCCCGATTGATGGCAATAGTCTCAATCCCTATGACATGGGGCTTAAACACGAGTAGTGAAATGTGGGTGTACCATATGTGCTTAACCGTGCTTAACCCTTCAGGGAATTTCGCGTGATGTTTTGTTATGTTAAATTCGGGCTTAAAATGACTCAGTGTAATTATTTTTTATTAATATATAGCAAGGTTTCACAAGCATCGCAAAAAGTCTAAACCAAACGAAAAAGGAACTTTTATCGTATAGAAAATGTCACATTTTCCAGTGCCTTCGTCAGCTCGCGGCGAGGCCCGAGGTCTTCAAGCCCCTTATATTGCTTTTAAATTAGTGTTCTCTCAGGGACTCTAAAATCCTGATTAAAATTTAAAAAGAGAACTTGTTTGTAGGGTTGAAAATCCATTTACTTTTGTTCAAAAAAGTATCGAGACCAAAAAGTGTGTATAACAGAAGTTGGCGTCGATAGTCTAAGCATGGCTGCTTTCAATCAGAACTTTATCTCGATCTGTCTGTACTTGCTCCAGTTCGAATTGTGTGCCGAATTAATGTTGGCACGATATCTGTCGGCCGTAACTATCGAAGAAGGCGGCAGATAAAAAGCAATCTTATTTCCTTTGTGAACAAACCTATTCACTGTAATGTAGTATACGCTGAATCTGCGGATAAATTTATTGACACATTTTTCTGGTCAAAATGGTTTTATGTAAAGAGTTGTGAATGTCACAGAATAATCGCATAGAGAGAATAAAATTTGGAAACCTGTCTAAAAATAATTTCCGTTTTTCTCGGTCTGAAATTCTTTTGAATTCGAGAACTGACCCGTCCCAACATAAGAGGCTGTTTGACAAAAAGTTAGGCGTATAAGATAGTTCAGCTTCTCAACATAAAATATCTTGGAAAATTCATAAAAAAAAGAACAACAAAGACGCCAGTTGTTTTAATTTTCCCCTTTTATGTTGGCAAACAAAATAATCTCTAACAAATAAAGACACAAATTAGACATCCTTGTATCCCTTTTCTTCATAACGACATCTTCCTTAAATTCCTTATCCGCAGATGATCAAACAGGGGCTCACAATGGCACAGTGTCGCAGCGTGCGCGCCGTCTTTTGTCACTGCCTCCCGAGCATACTCATCACTCATGGACTCAGCTCCTCGCCAACCATTTGTCATCTTGTTTTTCAGCTAATTTGTTGGGTAACTGGCGGTGCTGGCAGCTAAGATTCGCGAGGTGTTATGTGTGCATTTATACATAGCTAGCAGTCAGAGAAAACTAAACCACATACAAATACGGCATCTCATCGATCCTCGATCGATGAGATGCCGTATTTGTATATCATATCCGTAAAAAAAGGGCTCGTCCAGCCATTTTTTCCTCGATCGATGACTTGGATGACTTCCTCGAGAATTGCGCAATACCGAAAGAAATGGAAAGAATGGGGTGTACAACACTGGAGACGTATAAACCAACCCTGAAAAGGCATTTTAATCGGAAAGAGAATTCGTAAACGAATGAAATGAAATACAGTCACTTTGAGGTCTTATAATACAGCAAAGAAAATGGAAAATAATCCCCAAAGATTGGTACAACGCAAACATCCGCGAAGAACCGTTAAGCTAATGTAGAAGAAAAATAAATTATATATCAACTCCATATTACTTGAAGATGAAGAGAAGCGAATGTTCCTACTTATACAAGTATGTATTAAGTAAACTGAGTGTGGGCAGATATGTATATTGAAAGCTTTTAAGGCACAAGAGAGCTAGGTTATCAATTGTATGAAATGTTACGACGTGTGGCAGGATCTGTAGGATACCTAAGATTATAAGACTATAGCTACCCATCCACTGTTTACTTACTGTTTAATTTTGCGGACGTACGAAAATAAAAAGCTGTCTTAACTTATATTAAATGAATACACACAGATAAGTTATTGTATTATTGTGTTTAAAAGAAAAATCTGCGGCATAGTCATCCGGTTACAAAAATATTGAAATCTCTAACTGTTCGACAGTTAGCGACTCTATTTCACTTATTAATATGGAGCACTTGTGCAAATGCACGGTCCTTGCAGGAAAGGTCACATGAGTGAAGCCGCGGGAAAACTAGTACCTAATAATCATCGTTTAACTTCAACTAGGCACAAGATCATACTGCCAAACTAGAAATCGAACTTCGAAGCTTCAGATTTGTTTGCAGTCACGCTTCGATCACCAAACCATCAAGACCTCTATTTCTCGCAGACTGTAAACTTTACTTTAAGCCAAAATTAGTGCGTTAATTAAAGCACTACCACCTACAGTGTCAGTCTCGTAGTCAAGCAGCCTTGCTCGCCACAAACCTGAACCTCGGCATTTCCGCGCGAGCTCGGACCGACAAACGTTCTAAATACAGCTCGAGGCCGCGCCCTGATTACCCGCGGCATTCACCCCCATTCACCCGCTCGGCATGAAAGATAGGCCGCGTCAGCGCTGACAGACGGACAGAAAGAAAGATAACTTGATCTGTAACGTTTTACATGACAGTGCTGGTGAAAGGAATACATGGGCAAGGTTTGAACGACGTTTTTCGTCTTAAGTCAATAGTCAACTAGAGCCCTAAAATAGATAGTCGCTCGCATAGTTGGAATAAGCTTGGCGTTGGCTAGGTAAATGATGAGTGGGTTAACAAAATCGGTTATCACTTCACTTTTTGTCTACTATTGACTGCTATAAGAGTCTTTTGTAAGAACCCTGAGTCCCTGATGCACTCCAGGTTAAAAATAATACATAAGTGTCCGTGAAAACAGATACATTGTACCTACTTTTTTTGTCAGTCTTTGGTTAGGTTGGCTTTGCATTGGCTGACCTCTTTGTTATATACGAGTAGGTCTATACTATAATATTATAAAGCTGAAGAGTTTGTTTGTTTTATTGAACGCGCTAATCTCAAGAACTACTGGTTAGAATTGAAACATTGTTTTTGTGTTGGGTAGTCCATTTATAGAGGAAGGTTATAGGCTATATAACATCACGCTATGACCAATAGGAGCGGAGCATAGATGAAAAATGTTGCAAAAACGGGCAAATTTATTCCTTTTTGAGAGCTTTCGTTGCGTGCGCTGCGTAAGTGATTAAAGTAACGCAACATTCATGTATGTAGGGTAGTTAGGTTGCCCGTTGACGGGATCGAAGCTGCGTGGGACAGCTAGTTTTAAAAATACAGGAAAGTCTGTTTATCACACATCTCTTCCACTACTTTGCAAATCTGACAACTCTTAACCCTCTCTAAAAAAGCTTGGCCCCTCGCTGGCCGTACCGCGTCTAAGCCAAACGCATGTGATATGGATGAAGGGCTGGACCGGATGCGACGCCGCTCAGCTGATCATTTATTTACCCAAAGCCAGGCTCACAACGTTTTTACTTACTGCCGCTGAATGAAAGCACAGCAAACCTACCCACGAGTAGTACCACAGATGAATTTATAATTTTAAAATTATTTATTCTGATAAAATCATAAGTGGTCATATCCGGCGTGTGATTATGACCAGATGTATGAATGTAAACGAAGCAAGAGTAATTAGTAAGTTAAGATCTAAGAGATTCAAGATGTATCTAAGTTTAAGAGCTTGCCTGAGGATTCTATAGTTTCTGCCTACCGCCATGGCACAGATAGGTAATGGGGAAAAAGGCATTCATGCGTCTGTAACACCATAAGTCTGTAAATCGGGTACATATTTGAACGACGAAAATTAAAATACGCATAAAATGTCACAGGTCAAAACATCGAAACTTTAAATATCGATTGTATCGAAATATCGAAATTTGTTGCACATAATCTTAAAATTCCGGGTGATTAAAATATCGACTGATTAAAAATGACGATAGTCATCATCAATCAATATACATAATAATATAATAAATCTGTCGAAAAGTCGTTTTTGTACATAGAAAATATTTCCAAAAAAAAATTGCCAGGGTTTTAAAGGAGAACCAACAGAACCCATTTCCAGCATTTTTGGTATTTTTGTCTGTTTATCTGTTTGTCTGTTTATTTGTGCACGCATCACGTAATATCTACGAAACCAATGTAGATAAATTTTATACATAAAAAATTTGCGTAACTTGAAGTATAACTTGGTTTTTGTTTCATCGCAATCGGTTCACTCTATCAAGAGTTAGATGAATTTAATTTAAGTTTAGTGTTCAAGAAGTAAAATATCGCAACATACGCAATTCAGATACTCGGACTGTTGAACTCGAATATAATATTCGATAGATGGCGTTGTGCATTTCGCGTCATTTTCTGAATGGCGTTGTTAAGATTTTCCGCGAAAGAATGACGATAGAAAAAGATTGGTGGGTAGTTAGGGTCCCTAAGTAACAGCCGCCCGCCACGCCCCCGTTCGGGGACGCAGCGGACCGGGGGTCAACTCTCTATAACGAATCAATGATACACCTTCAAGGCTCTTCAAGGGCTATTTCAAGTGTGGCTAGCCACTAGAGTAAAAATAATAATTCGAGACTAAAAAATACATTTTAGGAGATTTTAAATACTCAATACTTTATTGCATTCCATAATGTGTACATGTAACAGTTGGTATGTTAAAACATCGAATCAATTATGGACCCTGTCGGGCACAGCAAAGTTAATTTTCAATAGGAGAGAGGAGGAAGGCGTCTTTTGTTAGAAAAAAATAATTATTAAATTAAAATAGTATCATTAAAATAGTTACATTATTTGCTTTTATGATATTGAAAATAAAATATGAAATAAAAGCCTTTTTTCAAAAAAATACTACTACTAATACTAAAATGAAAAATAACATTTTTTTTGGATGTCGGTGTCCATTACGAAACAAGTTGGTACTAAAGACACCGACTTCCAAAAAGAAAACTTATTTAAAACTTTGTAGTGTTTTTATTTGGAAGTCGGTTGGTGTGGCAGATATTTGCCCCCTATAAGCCTATTGCATAATATTTATTAATTATAGTCTATGTGATGGCTTGGGAGTCCTTTGACTTCTGCCTTGCGAGATTTGCCATCGTAAACCGATAATATATGTTTTAATAGCTCATTCATTGTGGTGGCAGGGGCCTTTGCCGCCTTGAAAGCCTTGGACCTTTCAAGGCGGGGAGTATGGTGTGGCAGATATTTGCCCCTATTAGTCTATAGCATAATATTTATTAGTAATAGTCTATGTGATGGCTTGGGAGACCTTTGACATCTGCCTTGCGAGATTTGCTATCGTAAACCGATAACTCCCCGAGGGTGCCACACTAGCAGAATCGAATATGTGCATGCGACGACCCTTTAGTTGAAACACTCACCGCACCGCGTTTGCACGCTTTTTTGAGTGTTAAATTTTGGTTTTCTTACTACTTTGAAACACAACTCCATTTTTGGAGCACGTTATAACCCGCAATAGCCTAGATTTCAACAGTGTATGTTTGACTGGATATTTGGAACACTGGTGGCCACCAAGACGACAAGAACAACGGGAAACTTCTTGCATCTGTTGCGACTGACTCTGAAGTAGCTTCGGTATGCGATTTGCAATTTTCTCGTTGATTTTTCTCGTCGAATGGTCCCCGATGTCTTTCCCATAGGCTACAATAGACGAAAATGGACTTACACGCCTCCACGTGTCAAGTCGTAATAAGTTCTCATCCCGCCCATAGCAGCACGGCTATTTACACGCTTGCCTCTACAGTACCTAGTATTATTTCAAAAAAATGTTTTTTTATGTTTTCTTTTCGGTGTGGTGTTCTGGAGTGCTAATAGGTGGCGCGCAGCAAATCTATCCTTACTTTTTTGTATGAAGTCGATATTCTTCTCCCTAGAGTAAATAGTATACAGTGCAGTGAACGCTCGATTTAGGTAGGTAGAAAGGTAAGTAAGGTAGGTAGGTCTAGGTAAGTAGGATAGGTACAGGAAGGTAGGTAATTAGGGTAGGATAGGTAGTTATTGGGAGCGAAGCCGCGGGCACAGCTAGTTTTACATAATTTTGTTCAAAATGTCAACATTTAATATACCTATGTTCAAAATGTCAACATTTAGTACACCTTAGTTGGTAATATTTATGTTAAAAATAACTACTCGTTAAAATATCGAACAAGTTTTGATATTTATGTGGAATGTGTGGAAAAATTTTTGTAGATTTGAAATTGTCACACTCCACCTGGTTTTAATATAGAATAGGTAAATAAGATGCTATGTAAGCAACAAAATCGACGAACCTAACCTATCCGTGTCGGGGTGTCTAAATATCCGGGTTTTCGCAATATCCGAATTATCAAATTACTACTAATTATTATTTGACGTAGGTTATCTAACCATTCGTCATTGTAAACTTATCTTATTTTAATTTTCGGTTTTATGTTCATTCGAAATTTAAGTTTGAACATTGACATTTTACCCGTAGGTATTTTAATTTTCGACGTTCAGATATGTACCCCTGTAAATCTTTTAAATATTAACTTTATTGATTTCATTTTTTTTTATTTTATTATTCTCCAGCAGTTGGACAGTGATCATTTTGATGAAAACAACAAGTAAACAACTGGTATACTAACTATATAGGATTGTGTCAAACATCGAATGAAACAATCCTGTACCTACATGTTATTAAATTCACATTTACTTGAAGCCGATGTAAAAAGACTACTGAGAACCGGCTCTTTTAATTTCAATGTTTTGTGTCGGACGCAGCGGTGCGTTTGTTGGACTGCGCACGTCCGGTTGATTTTTTCATACAATTTATGCACACAAATACTCGTCCAGCTACTACGTACACGTGCGTGCGCGGCACCAGTGCCGCACTGCACTCTTAGTTTCGATACGAAACGTCTTAATTGAAAGAGCCCTTAAAGTTATAAAATTTATAGTGCCATTCAATAAACAACTCTAAACGACAAATTATGGTCCAAATTAGCATAAATTGGACCATAATTGGTCCAAGGAAAGCTTCATAACCTCAGTAATTTACATTTTCTTTAGTGTTGAAATAAACGCAACTAAGATTTTTTATTTAATATTTCAATCTATCCTATCATTCTTGCAAAAAACACAAAATGCTGACAATTTAAAACCAAGTCTTGATTTTCAATTTTTTTGCCCAAAAAGTGAAAACCGTCGCAGGCAGGAAATCTAAAACACGGAATTTATCAAAGTGATGATTCAAATGCTTCGCTTGAAGTAACGTGAGTCGAGATCCGAGACCACCACTAACGAGGCAGTTTTGACTCGTCAGCAGAGACAATTTAAGGTATTAGGCATTCAACTAATAATGCTACGATATTTCTTTTCAGGAAATTATTCTGCTGTTCATATATTCATAAACTCACGCCATTTTCCCTACGGGTGTTGGCAGAAAGTAAAGAAAGCCACCTGCTACGATCTTTCTTGATTCTTTATTGTACACCAAAAACAACATTACATACTTTGTGATAATAAAGTACATGTACAAAGGCGAGCTAAACTCAATGTTGAGTTCTCTTACATCAAACCCTAGCGTGACAGAGAAAGATTTATTTTATTTTATTACTTTTAAGAAGGCTTACAGTCTAATTACAAACAATAATATGTAACTAAAACACATTACCAAGTTGCTAATAACAAGCCTCCACAGATGTATAACATATCGATTAATTTAAGTCGAACAGTTAAGCCTTTAGGTTATCCCTATTCATTTCATTTATTTATGTTGCTACATATTAGTTAAAGAACCACTTGCCGGTGCATTATTCACAAAAAAAATTATTTGGCTAGGAGCGTCCTTACTGTGCTTATCTTAGTGCAAAATAAGTCAACATCGTGCTCAGAAGACACATCATTGAAGCTTCGAGCGCTTCTTATAAGAAAAGCATTACGCCTATAATTAGTAGTGTAGAGAGAGTGGTAGAAGATACATCTAGAAGCGGCCCTACGTAATCCTATAGTGTTAGTGCGAAATGCTAGGCAGTCAATCGAGCCATTCGCTATGTTAATCAAAAAACATACGTCATTAATGAGCCGCCTACGATCTAATGGCAGAAAATGGTACCTCTTACAACGGTGACTGTAATCTATAGATACTTGGTGCGCCCTATAATCGAGATATCTCAGAAACTTCTTCTGGATGCCCTCAATGCGTGACTTATGGATCCCAAATTGAGGGTTCCAGACCTGCGATGCATACTCCAAGTGGCTGCGCACGAACGAACAGTATAAAACTTTGATAGGCTTCAGAGAACGGAAACAGGCTGAGGCTCTGATTACAAATCCTAGTGCCCTCGAGGCATTGTCCACAATACCGTCAATGTGTTGGTCAAACAGTAATTTGCTATCTTGTATTATACCTAAATCCCTTATGTTATTAACTTTGCCTAAGGTAAGTTGGTTGAGACTATATTTTGAATTTACTATAGATTTCTGACGCGTGAAGGTCATTTGAATACATTTAGAGACATTCAATTGTAGTAAATTATGTTTGCAATATTCTTCAAATCTGTTCAGATCAGCTTGTAACTGGTGAGTATCCGAGATATCACGTATAATCTTGTGAACCTTCATGTCATCAGCATATAGCAACACGTAAGAGTGCTTGAAGCAGTTAACAACATCAGAAATAAACAGAGTGAAAAGCAAGGTCCCCAAAACTGAACCCTGTGGCACACCCGAGGAGACCGATGTCCAACCCGAAGTGTAACCTTGGAGAACCACAGCCTGACTCCGATTCTCAATATAAGACGAAAACCATCTATAAAGATCCCCGTGTATACCGGCTTTGAGCAACTTCTCCAGCAGCAGACGATGGTCGATACTGTCGAAGCACTTACTGTAGTCGGTATAAATGACACCCACCTGCGCACGTTGATCCATATCACCCGATATAAACTCGTGCGATATCACCAACTTAGTCGTAGTGGATCGCTTTTTGAGGAAGCCATGTTGTTCCCCCCGAAGTTACTTTCCATAGCCGCATAAACATCGTTATACACTATACGCTCAAGGATCTTTGAAAATAGACATAACTTAGATATCGGGCGATACTTCGTAACGTCAGATTAGATTGTTTCCATTCTTGTGAACGGGGGTGATGAATGCTGATTTCCAGATTTTAGGCACTATACCCTCAGAAATAGATCGATTGAATAGGATACACAATGGGACTACCACACTAGCAGCACATTGTACTACAAACTCCGGGGGTATGAGATCCGGCCCACCTGATTTAGAAAGGTCCAAGGACTTGAGCAATTTCAGTACTCTAGAATGAGATATTTCTAACGTACTGATAAATGCAACATTATCAACACTACTAACACCACTATAAGTCTGCAAAGATGTACCAGGAACTGGCACAGGTTCTTGGAAAGTGGAGCGGAAGTACGCCGCAAATAATTTGCTGATATCTTCACCACTACTCGCCGTGACGTCACCGTACTGCATGAACTTAGGAATTGCATTAGAAATTTTCTTGTTTTTCATATATGACCAGAATGATTTTGGATTTTTGACTATCGATGATTCTATTTTATCCATGTATGTATGCATAGCATGTCTTTTCCAAGTTAATGGCCCTGCTCCGTAATAGGAAAAAAGAGTGAAAGAAAGAGATATTACCATACGTTTTATACTTACGATGATACTTATATTTTTCTCTCAATACCTTTATTAGAGCAGAACTATACCTACCATAATGGATACGATGATTTTTAACACATTTAAGAGGTATGTATTTGTCCCTAAGTTCGTATAATTTACTATAAAAGATTTCAACAGCACTTTCCAATGACTCCGAATTTAAAAAGCCAGTCCAGTTTATACTGTCCAATTCAGATCTAATGGCCACATGGTCACCCTTAGAAAACATGTATCGACGTGTTCTGTTGTCCGCCAATTTATGAATCTCAACAAAATCAGCTCGAATTGATATCGGTTTGTGATGCAATTCCACTGGCAGAGCTAATGGATCATGGCATTCACTAACACCCAAAGAGTCATTAGAAAAAACTAAGTCCAATACCCTTCCGTTGATATTCCTTTCACCGTTATACTGAGACAAAATAGAAGTAAGAATGGCATCAAAAAAATCACTTAAGTGTTGACACCTAACATTTTGCTGAATCAATTCATTGCTACCATCGTTGGCACTCACTATCCAGTCTACACTATTGCCGAAGTTAAAATCACCTAATATTATAAATTTGTCCAACGGGTGTGTTAAAATTAAGTGTGCCATGTTATCAGTGGAGTTACTTAATTGAATGTTATATGGATTGCCAAGATTCTGCTTACAAAGATAAAGGGCGCAAATGTGCAATCTATAAGTAGTAGCCGGCCGAGACCTCCTGAGAGTAAGGGTCACCCAAATGTCCTCAGCAGAACTACACCAATCACGTCTTTCGACTACAGCAAGCTCGTTTCTCACCGCTATTAAAACACCCCCACCCCGCTGTTGAGCAGTACGGGAGTAATCACGATCTCGTCTTATCACCATGTAGCGACCATCAAACATCTCACTGCTGGATATATCATCTACCAGCCACGTCTCGGTAAAAACAATAACATCATATGAACTAAGTAGTATTTTACGGAAGATATTGTTCGTTTTCGTACGCAGGCCACGCACTTTCTGATAATATATTATGTTAAGAGTGAACATTTTTAAATCTAACTATAATAAAATATATAACAAAAACAGATAAGTTGTATAGTAAAAGCGCACAAGACTGTCTTTCTGTTAGAAATAAGTAAACTACGAGGGGAGAAGCTAATAACTCGCGATAAATTAATAGGCACTGTAATGCACAGTGTCCGACAAATAACATTTTTAAGAAATATACGACCATCGACTTATGAATAGAAACAAAAGGTGACGAGCAAAAACAAGATAAGAAACGCTCGGGACAGATGACATTAACGAACACGATGCTGCATTCAAAATTGAGCCATAACAGAGTATACAAAAGATCATAATTATATTGGGACAAATTATATGAGCAAAAATAATATTTAAAAGACACTTTTTAGCACTGTGCAATGACACAATGCCAATAGGAAAACATCAATAGTACACTGCATTATGTGGTTCTCAAACTTAACATGTAAGTAAATAGATTTGAAGTATTTCATAAAGTTTCCTATCTTAGTTACACAATTTTCGCGAGATCCTTTTCCGATTTGACAAATGTTACCGGAGAAGTGTCCATTTTCCTCGTGTGGATTTTTGCATGATTGACCCATGCGTATTGAAAATTCATTTCCGCCGCAATTTTTTTGGTTTTTGACAACAGGAACTTATTTTTTGTTGTAAGGTGGTCATTAATAAATACTCTCTGATTCCCTGCTAGACCAAATTGGCTTGCCGCTATCGGTGAAGTCTTTTGAGCATATCTTGCAGCAGCAACAAAATCCTCCTTCACGTAGCGACTACACACGACCACATACCGTGCAAAGCACGCCATCCGACATAGATTCGTCACAGGCTCCACACATTCGTGCTTTCTTCATTTCGTACCGATATTTTAATAATTTGTTCAAAACAATAAACAGTAACAACCTCAAACTTCGAGAAACACTGTTCGAGTTTTATAAATCGTTAGTAGGTTCAACTTAAACTCGACCGTAAACAACAGGGCGCCCGCGCCGCCTACGAAGACTAAGATGACATTATAGAATGTTCCATACTTCTTTGGCTTTATTTACTCCCGGTTGTGAGTACCTACACACTTGGCCTTTCTGAAGAACATCACCAATAAGATCGAACTATGTTCTTTTCGAGGTCATGAGGCGAGTTACAACACCTGCGATTGGAAAAATATCATTGTGACCACGACCGCTCTGCTAAGAGTGAAATGACGAGAAACAAGAAGAATGTCCTTCTCGGCCTACTTTTCCCAAATAATATAACAATAGACTAACATGGCTGGCTTCCAAAATGTGGCTCATTCGTACTCCCCATATCTCTACATAATATGTTGAACAAGCGCCAGAGAACAATGATGCATGGTGCCGATAGCTCAGCGGTGACCGGTATAGTTGTCGTAAAGGATCGGCGGTCGGTGCCCGGCCAGTAATGCTAACTAAGGCAGACAACGCCTTTGTTTTGAGCTTGCTATCGATATTCCGCTGTTTGGAACCCGGGGGAGCGAATATTGGACAGTGTTTCGTAATAGCTAGTGACAATCTGCTACAAGGAATAGTGGCCAATAAGGATAATCAGAATGAACATGCTATTAGCTTGGATGAAAATAATTCAAATTTTGATTTAGAATTAGGGCGCTACAGTGAAAAGTGATCAATGGTTTATAAAAAATCTAATAAAATGAAATATGTCAAAACTATAGTTTATTTTCAAAGGGAGCGATTTTTCTGTCAATAATCATCGCGTTTCAATAGGTAAATTATGCTCGTGTTCATCAAAATTTAATTAATCGACTTACTAATGGACTCGTATTCTCAGGGTTCATATTTTGAAGCTAAGAAAATATGACCTATTAAACTACCATTTAAATATTATCTTCCGATACAGGTCTCAAACGGGCTTTAGTTTAATCTCTAACTAACCTAACTTATCACAAAATTAACCCAGAGAACTTCGACAAAACTTCTGAACCTTGCATGTACCTATCTAATAAAACCCCAGTCAAAGACAAAGGACACCACAACCCTACGGAACAGTGCCTCAGCGCTAACCCAATGATCGCCATTTGACCCACATGCCTTCCTTCAGTCGTCTGCAAAGCATTCCCAGGGTATATTGTAATTGGAGTCGCTGCCTGTCTTTGATACAATTTGCACGCTCCGTGGTTCGTTGGCTTCTCCTTGTGCTGGGAGGAAGGCGTCTTTGTGGCTAAATAACTGAGAAAGGGTTATATTTTCTTTGAAACACGCTGTAGTTTCTGCATTGAAGGATTTTGAACTGAGTATAATATTATACATTGACAAGAAAGTAGTGTTAATTATTGTCAACAGATTGCAATAAAACAGATCGCGTATAAAAAGGGGAGAGCTCATTGGGCGTCTTAAATTCTCCACATCGTTGTCAACTGGTAAAATGCCCAGAACGCTGGCAGCATTGCCACGTTGGATAGCAATGCTGATTCTCTGGCTGAAGCTCTGGTCACGTGAAGAGTCGACTAATATCGACAGTGCAGTGGTGGCTTGTGGTGTCGGCCGCGACTTATAAGTTTTAAGTAGTGGGTTTAAATCCAGGCAGGCACTTTACTTTGTGTAAATTATATCACCACCACTGCTCTTAAAACGGTGAAGGAAAACATATTGAGGAAATCGGCATGTCCTAGAAACAAAAACTCGAATACATGTGACATCCACCAACCCGCATTGGGCCCGCGTGGTGGATTACGGCCCATTCCCTCTTACAGAGAGGTGCCTGTTTCCCAGCAGTGGGAACATTAAAAAGGCTTATGATGTTGATGGTGCTAGTTACCGTAACTGAATTCTAGGCCAAACATAATATTTGAAATGTTATATTTGCTATCGACACGCTAAGAAGATAATGAATAAAGTATTCTGATATTTTTAACAAATGTCGTACAATTACGATATTAGAACTTTGGCAGTATCAAAATCTTCATAATCGCCGAGAATAAGCCACACCAAAAATCAAGAAGCATTTCAAGAAAACTTTTCGACTTTTCAATCCACATTCGTTCGCGAATTTTCTCCAGCACCAGGAGAGTATATCGAATTAGGAGTATGGGTACTGATTTGAACCGGAACAATCTGCACGTTAGCAGAACGTGGGTCGCATACTGTGCTCCGATTTATATGGCCCTGGTACTTTATGCGCGGCAAGTGGGCAGAATCGGCAAATGTAGTCTAAAGCTCGGCTGGTAGGTACGTTCGACGTCGTTTACATTGATGGCGCGAATTCGCTGGAGCTGGTCCAAAGTCTTGTTACTTACAATTTCGCTAAAAGCTTAATGCCAACTCTGAATGTCTTCATTCATAATCGTTCAAGTACCTTGTTTGAATATTTGGGTAGTGGTTCTTAGAAATAACCCCGTCATTTCAGAATGTTACGTCAATGCTACGTACCGCTTTTAATGCCCGCTATTGTAGGCTTTCCTTATTGCAAGTACTACTGTATTAGCTATAAAGTTGTAAGAAAACTTAATAAAGCTTGTATGGATAAAGTTCAGGGGATGCCCAATAAAAATAATGCTCTACGACCACCATCACCAGTCGTACGACTGATCGATCTTTCAGTTAGCAGACAGGACGAGATCTTCTAAACGGTGTCAGAAATGACATCCTTTCTAAAGACAGTAACATCGATTAACCGCAGCACCCTACCCACAGTACCCACTTCTGTATGCATTACAGCGATAAAACTCACAGATATATGGCTCACTTCGACGGAGCCCTCTAATAATGTTCCACCATATAAATAATCGAGCTCGAGCAATAAGCTCGTTTGACAAACTCAATCGTGGCGGCTCACAAGGCCCAGCATAACCTGACCTATAGCCACACGTTAATATACCAGCACAAAAGTTCAACGTTGCTGGTTGTGTCCGAGAAGGAAGCGAGCGAAATGTATTGCCTTTATTTTCCTTGTAATAGACGATTTCATCGATTAGTATCGAAAGTTGATGGTCGAATAAGTATAAAAAACTAAATGTATAACATTATACAGATCACAACATATAAAGATCTATAACATTCGTTACAGATAGGTGACACCAATGTTCCCAAGAGGTATTGTGCTACCTAGTAACTGGGCCGTCGTTCAATGTGAACTACTAGTACTCAGGTCCATACACTTAATCTGGAAGCCCACTCCAACCTAATGGGGCAAAGTCTCGGCAGATTGATATCACGATTGGTTGTAAATAGTGGCAGCTTCTTTGTACTTTCCTAAAGTTGCTCAACTATAATACAGCACATAAATATATGTTCAGTCAGGTCATAACCTGTGCTAGACTTAGATACACGCACTTATAAATCTTGCACACTGTGAAAGGACCGGCTTTAGGAGAACTTCTACTTTTACTTATTATTTTGTTTTAAAATAAAACTATTGTCCATTGGGATAACAATATGCGTTTCAGTTTGCGATTTTTATTGCCTTTTTATGAGGGTGGAAAATATTTTACTGTAAAAAATTATTTATGTACATAACTATACATGTGCATCAAAAGTTAAATTCCTGGAGGTGGCTGGCTCAAAGGATACTTCTGAAAGTTATGTTTTTTTTAAAACTTATATTTCCAACAGTTACTCTTTACTCAATAGCCGACGTATTGACTATTCGTAAATTGTACATCCTACATGCCACTCTAAAAAAACATAAGTGCTTGCAGTTGATCCCACGCTATTAAAAAAGACGAAATGACATAGTAGCTAAAACACGTGCATATAGAACATACTTCGCTAGACACCAATATTCAAATCAGTCTTCGCATTTATATAATTCCATTAATAAAATTCTTAAAATATATACAAAAACTACCTTGGAATGTAAACAGATGGTGACACAGTGGATAAAAACTCTAAATTATGTAGATACAGAAAATATGATTGTTCATATTATGAAGTAATAACGATTTGTATGTAACGTGTGCGCTTGTGTGTAAATATAAATAATGATTTGTTGTGTAAAATATTGAATAAATAAATATCTATCGCGTTATATATTTTCTCACACACATTTACACACGCACGCACACCCTAACTCACACTTGCACACACACGCACACCCTAACTCACACTCACACTTGTACACTCACGCACACCCTAACTCGCACTTCCACACACACATGCGCACAATTGCGTGCGCACTCACATACTTTTAGTAAATAGTGCTATTAACTCAGTCAAATAGATTTAAGATAAGTTATTATTAAGATACATGAATGTAACCAAGTTATGGGAGAGCGGCGGAGAAGTCAACTTCAATATTGTTAAACTTTTGTTAACGAATATTTTTTTTTTTGTAACGTTGGCTGGCGCTTTACCGTATCCGCTGACAGCGATAATTTTCTTTTGATTCTTAAGCTAATGATGACTGGTAAAGCCAGAACTTGAAAACAAAATTGAACCTCTACCTTTATATTACGAGAACCTATAAACAAAGGAAATTCTGAATAGTTCAAATCAAAGGAACAAGCACGGTTAACTGTAATATGAAACGTGAAATGCACTAGTTCACGATACATTGCGAACTGAGTATAGAACTTTTATCCAATATTGTCGAATTACTGTCCCCGTGCGGCGATGCAAACGACTTGTCTCCGTACGGTGATGGACACGATTAGATATGAAAGCACAATGCAGCAATTGTTGAAAGTAGCTACCAACATCTTATGTAGAATTTGGACTGAAAAAGTAAATAGGTAGACATACAGTGCAATTATGCTACAACAGAAATCATATTTTTCCAAAACTTTCTTGGTTTCCGTATTCCGGCACCATATCAGTTTTACTAAACATATTGGTCAAGATAATGATATAATTTATGGCACACAAAATATTAAAGGGGTCATTGTTCTGAACGTCAGGGAAAAATTATAGTCAAATGTTATGGGGTATATTGCCGCTTATCGCCTCACAATTCGGGAAAGTCGGACACGGAAAAAGAGTTTTTTTTTTTTTTTTTCAATTCAAATTTATTTATTTGGAACAAGAAACACGTACAGATACAAGCAGATTGAAACGATGACAACCGCAGTAGTATAAAACTGTGTCGCGGTTATCAGCGCCCCTCTCCAGGTAAGGCAGTAAAACTGTTCCAGTTACAGTTATATAATAACAACAAAAATGCAGACGTGAATTATTTAGTTAACAACCAATAAAAATAAAAGTAATCTATGGTAAGTAAAATAAAATGGATTTGTGTGGATCGAAGAGTGGTTGTGTGTTCCGCAAGTTCTTCTGTTTCGTCATAATTTAATTGTTTTAGCCAGATATTTAATTTAATTTTGAGTTTAATCTAATTGTTCTAATATCAATAAACAATTGTTAGGTGGCCTATTGTGAAGAGTAACAAGGGACGCAAGAACTTTTCACGCTGGTTTCATGTGTTAGCATTCATATATTTTTCAAGGAAAGCTGCCTTTTGCCTTTGAACAAAATAACCGACGTGACCAAGTTTAATTTAACAAAATTCGCTTCCTTCCTCAGCTTATATGAGCGTGATTCCCATATTTGGTCCAGAGCCCTAATTCGAACAGCATTACCCTGGCATAAAGACGGAGCCTTTCGTCCATATGCCTCATTGGCTCCATCAGTAATGCCATCTCGGGCAGACGGACCTCCGCAAAGCTGGTAATACCGGCAGGATCTGCCATCAAAAACAATCGCAGCTTTATAGGCAGGCCCCAACAGCTTTTGCGCAAAAAACCTAGGGAGCCAGTGTATTTTAGCGCAGACTTGGGGACTTGGGTGTGCTTATGTATCGGCTAAAAGGTTTTTTGTGTTGGCAGGCCGGGCGGCTCAGGCACTCCCCTCCCCCTCCCTCTCTATGGTGCACCCTCGCCCCGCCGACTTTTTATAGGTTTTCATGGCGCTCTGACATAAATAAACTTTTGTAATGTTGCCATCGTTGCGCCGCTTTCATATTATTTCATTTGGCAACATGTTATTTTTTGATACATGTTCTGTATCTGTATCTGGAGTTATGAGGTTTCTCGTGTGTGTTTTACATTAGGCCTTTTGTACAAAAAAAGAAATGAAGGCATGAAACATGGCGACATATTGAACAAAAGAATACCTGCCTATTTTCCGGTAATACATATTTTAATTTTCATTCTCCGCTTTATCATATTTCATGCGAGCGCCCATTAAATCTCCCCCTGAATCCTCGACTACAGGTAAAAATATAATGTAGCAATCTGTGCTCACTGCGCTTTACATAAAGTAACATAAAAATATGTTTGAGGGACTATTTTGTGCATCGTTTGCTACGAAATTGCACGTTAGTTCTACTTATGATAAAAGTCGCATACATAAAGAAATGGCCGGAAAATAAGACAAAAGCGATGTAGAGAAAATTATGACAAACACACAATAAAGGTTTGTGTAAAGATAAGTGTAATAGATGTTGCAATATCTATAATAATCAAGATACTATGTTATCATACTTCTTATATATAAAATTCTTGTGTCACAATGTTAGTTACCGTACTCCTCCGAAACGGCTTTACTGATTTTTACCAAATTTTATATGCATATTTAGTAGGTCTAAGAATCGGCTACTATTTATTTTTCATACCCCTAGGGTAGGGTAGGTTAGGTAGGGTAGAGTAGGTAGGGTAGCGTAGATAGGGTAGGGTAGGTAGGGTAGGTAGGGTAGCGTAGGTAGGGTAGGGTAGGTAGGGTAGGTAGGGTAGGTAGGGTAAGGTAGGTATTGTAGGGCAGGTAGGGTAGGGTAGGTAGGGTATGGTAGGTAGGGTAGGTAGGGTAGGGTAGGTAGGGTAGGGTGGGGTAGGTAGGGTAGGTAGGGTAGGTAGGGTAGGTAGGGTAGGTAGGGTAGGTAGGGTAGGTAGGGTAGGTAGGGTAGGTAGGGTAGGTAGGGTAGGTAGGGTAGGTAGGGTAGGTAGGGTAGGTAGGGTAGGTAGGGTAGGTAGGGTAGGTAGGGTAGGTAGGGTAGGTAGGGTAGGTAGGGTAGGTAGGGTAGGTAGGGTAGGTAGGGTAGGTAGGGTAGGTAGGGTAGGTAGGGTAGGTAGGGTAGGTAGGGTAGGTAGGGTAGGTAGGGTAGGTAGGGTAGGTAGGGTAGGTAGGGTAGGTAGGGTAGGTAGGGTAGGTAGGGTAGGTAGGGTAGGTAGGGTAGGTAGGGTAGGTAGGGTAGGTAGGGTAGGTAGGGTAGGTAGGGTAGGTAGGGTAGGTAGGGTAGGTAGGGTAGGTAGGGTAGGTAGGGTAGGTAGGGTAGGTAGGGTAGGTAGGGTAGGTAGGGTAGGTAGGGTAGGTAGGGTAGGTAGGGTAGGTAGGGTAGGTAGGGTAGGTAGGGTAGGTAGGGTAGGTAGGGTAGGTAGGGTAGGTAGGGTAGGTAGGGTAGGTAGGGTAGGGTAGATAGGATAGGGCAGGTAGGGTAGGGTAGGTAGGGTAGGGTGGGTAGGGTAGGTAGGGTAGTGTAGGTAGGTAAGTAGCCAATTGACGGTAGCGAAGCCCCGGGGATCAGCTAGTAATATTATAAATGTGAATGTAAGTTTTTTTGTTACGCTTTCACGCACAAACTATATCAAAGATTGTTATATTATTTCCATAACTGCTGCCTTCCACAGTTTATCCAAAGAAAGTTTTAGGAGACAAGCACCTGGAGAAATTCCGGACCTGGCCTTGCATTAACGTAAATAAGCAAGTCCCTCCAATGTAATGCTCTCTAGAACAAAATATTTTCTATAACGGTTGTACATAGTTAAGAGTCTTCTATATATCTATTTATACCCTGGAAATGAAGATAAACTGGCCAGTCACTAAAGGGTAAGGGCTTGGCCATATAACGGTTGAAAATAACGAAGTATTCGTACTGATGATACCTCACACACCTAAACACGTGGCACAGAACTCGTAATTAATTCAGTTAACCTCGTATCAGGCCGACCAGCGACCGCGGAACGAAAAGGGCCGAACAAAGAGGAAGCAATCATTGAAACAATTAAAATCAAGCGCTACTCCGAGCAGTGAGCGTGTGCTCCGTCCCGCAGCCTTGTGACGGCAATCCGACACGTCGTTGCGTTGTCAGTTTTCACTGTTCCATATAAAATTGGACCCGTATGTTATGATAATAATGAAGCAAGAGATTATAAGATGCTTTACAAGCTTTTATTCAGGTTCACGCTACTGTGTGTGCCTCATCATTACGGCATGAATATCGGAATCTCGACATCTCGTAGTATCGGAATCTCGGAATGAAATTACCGATTTTTCAATTCCGATACTAAGTGATCCAATATTGGGATCAGAAAAAAACCTTATGTTAGCTACTTGTGTAGCGTCGAGCAAGAACGCCCGATTAAGCCCGTTGAGTATAGTGATCAGCAGTGGTCGGATAATCTGTTTACTAACCGGGCGCTTATTTATTTAAACTTCACTTCATGAAAAGTGCCTTGACGAATGCCGGATTTACAGTCACGAAAACGCTAAAAGTGTTATCTTAAGAGTACAAGAGAATATACAGTTTTATAGAACCCGTTGTAACAGTTATATTTTCATTGAATAATGCTTAGGTTAAGGAAATCCGCTGGATTTGAGACGCATATATGGGATCGGTCAATGTGACGACAATTGGGGGAGCTTATGTTCAGTAGTGGACGTCTTTCGGCTGTGATGATGACGATGATAATGAATGCTAAGCTAGTTTTTCATACTTTTGAGAGGGCTGTTTCGAAAAGAGTACCTATCCTTGCTAAACTTTATTTCAAATTCATAATGTGTTACTTACTTGGAAACCTCAACAAATTAAAGCTTAATATTGTTATTCTTCTGCTTGTATTGAATACAACAAATTAGTCTACCAGATCACTTAGCTGTTGGATAAATCAACTTCCACTACTTGACTACATAGTTTCTCATCATCATCATTATTTCAGCCACAATACGTCCACTGCTGAACATAGGCCTCCCCCAGGATGCATCGCCCCACTGAGCGATATTTCTACTGGATTTATAAATCATTATTACTCATTACACTTATCGGTACTACTTTCAGATTGATCGATAAATATTTGTTTTCTGGATTTTTTAGCATTATCCTTTTTAAGAAAGACATGACTTATATTCTTTCTTGGGAACAAATGTGCAATTTAGGAAAATATGCGCCCGATTACCCAGTGCCTACCCCATACCGAATCTGTGCAATTAACAAAAAAAAAAGTGCGATATTTAACAAAAGTACGCAATTCCGATAGAAAGAAAGAAATCATTTATTTGCTGATAATGTAGGTATACATATAAGTTAGAATATAATAAATTATCCCAATACATTTTGCCTTAGAGCATGCAAAATATTACATTTGAATTTAATAATATAGTTACAAACGTCACGATTATTATTAACACCAGTCAGAATTTACTAGATAGGTATAGATGAGTTTAAAAAAAATGAATTAATGAAATGTGAATCTCACGCCTATCATGCAATGAAGAACATAAAATAAATGTCATATTGTGTATTGTCAAAAAGCTTAATGTCAAAATGTTAATGTCAAAATATTCTAAAATAACAACAATCACAATTACAGAATAAAGATAATGTCGTAATGTGAAGGTAATGTCAATTACTGTAAAGTCAAATTATGTTTGATGTCGACATAGTTACACGTCTCGCCACGAGTCTCTTGGCTTACACGTGTGTTCCGAGTGCCTAGTGGTGTTTTAATCAAATTTTGCTACTTTTGTGACGTGTTTGTGTATTTAAGTGTGTTGTCCTTGTTTGTAAACAGGTTTGTTCTGTGACTGTCTTCCATACATCCGTAAATATGGATAAAAATAAACCACCCGACCCCGACCCGCCTGATATCCCAGCTTCCTTATATCCTCTTCAACCCTCCCCGAATCCTCTCTCGCAATTTGCTGATGTTGTCTGCAGCGTATCCGAAATGGAAGTCCTGCAAACTCAGCAAATCACGCGTAAACGACCTGGGAATTCAGAATTATCCACTCCGTCTTTCAACAAGCAAGCAAAGAGCCAAATTGGCCGAGTTAAATATTCAGCCATGGATAAGGGTCCTTATGTCGTCCACGTTTCTCGCAAAACGGAACGCAACAAACTTCAGGCACCACACTTCACCCCGTTAATTTTGGCAAGTTTTTAATAGGCAATAAGATTGCAAACGTTGTTCGCGGTGGAGTCAACAGAGTGGGTCGCAATAGGGTATCCGTGGAGTTTACATCCCCTCAGGATGCAAACGCCTTTTTAGTTAACTCCTTGCTCTCTAAACACAGCTATACTGCAGCAATTCCAACCTTTAACATCACCAGGATGGGTGTTGTGACAGGTGTACCTGCAGATATAAATGAAGAAGAGGCCCTATCATACTTATCTGTTCCCTCAGGTTGTGGAGGTATTTTAAAAGTACGCAGAATCAACCGTAAAGTTCATAAAGAAGGCATAGTAGAATGGAAACCCACAGAAACTTGTGTACTGACTTTTGATGGACAGGTGTTACCTAAACGAGTATACTGCTGCTACACATCCCTCCCTGTCGAACAATATATCTTCCCTACCATCCAATGCCGGAAGTGCTGCCGTTTTGGACATATTGCTAACTTATGCAGGTCGAATCCACGCTGCAGTAAATGTGGCCACGATCACCCCGGTGATGGTTGCAACATTTCAGAGGGCGAGGCCTTCTGTGTGCTTTGCTCGAGAAACCACTTTGCTAATAGCAAGTCTTGCCCCGAGCATGGTAGACAGAAAGCTATTAAGACTGTAATGGCAGAGAAATCCATTTCTTATGTTGAGGCTAGCAAAGTCATTCCAATAGTCACCCGTAACTATGCTAATGCCACTAAATCACAGTCTTATCGTAAGACTGTCACCCTCAAGCCCAGGACCCATGCCCCTCTTTCTCAATCTTTTGATCAAAAGCTGCTCATCAGCAGATAGTAAGCTCTCCCCGATCCTCACAGCCTAATGGCTGTGGTCTTAATAGTAATGTCCCCAGCAATAATACCGTTTCAGTCATCGAACTTCTAGTAAAACTCTTACCTACTCTTATTTCCTCTTCTAGTAACTCTCAATTACCGTCCAACGTTGCCGATCAACTTATTTCTCTTTTACTATCCATTAAAAATGGCGTCCCGCCAAACATTTCTTCAGTGGAATGTGAGGAGCGTGTGGCATAAAAAGCACGACCTCATATTCCTCTTGAACAAATACAAGCCATTGGCTTGTTCCATAGCTGAGACTTGGCTCACCCCAAGTCTCAGCTTTCGTATGCCACACTTTAACATCCTTAGATGCGATAGATCCGATGGGTACGGAGGGTCGGCTCTCTTCGTAAATAATCGGGTCCCACTTTCCCCTTTACCACTTCCTCCCCTTCAGGGTAATTTGAGTGTAGTAGCAGGTATGGTTGAAGGTATCACAGTGTTTTCCATCTATATTGCACACCCTCACCCAGATTTTCTAGTCATATTAAAAAAAAAAAATTGTAATGTACAGTCAGGCCACAAAAATCCTTTAGCACGTCAATAATCATTATCGCGTGCACAGTAGCGTGTATTCATTCATGTGTGAGTGAATTCAACGCAAACATTTATTCGTCATACGGTATAAATACGAAAAGGTGGCTGTGAGGTCAATACTAGACAAAGATAAAGATATAGTTTTATTTTCTTCTAATTAGTATTCGCACTTAGTCAATCCAAACCTAAAGCTAAAATTCGAACTCTTTGTCATCAGTTCATTTGGCTAAGATCAGAAATATATGACTTGTAAGCAAGAGACTGTGGGTTCGATTCCCATATGATTCATTGAGATCGATTTTGTATTTTCGTTACTTTTTTTATTATATATTTTTTATGTTTAAATTAATGTTATGTTATAAGTAATATATAAATTTAAATGCTTTATATATAAATATTGGTATATAATACTTTTGATCCGAAAATTACAAAAAGGAATCATATTGTAGGTTAAAATAAAATAATAGTGGGTAATTTCAAACATATATAATTAAATTAGGTAACAAGTTTGCTTCTATGAAAAATTGTTTCTATGTCTTAACTTTATTGAGATTATAGCTTAATTTTTCATTTTCTCATGGAGAAAAGAAGATTGAAGTTTAATCCCAATTTTACAAACATAACCTAACTTACGTGTATAACTATAGATATTATGACCAGTATATTTCCTGTAATAAACATCCTATTCATTAATATTTAGTTACACCTCCATTATTGTCAATGCAACTAAGTAGACGTCGACGCATGGAGGCGACAATGTTTGCACATATATCTGTGCCACGTAAATCCTCCCATATTTGAGTGCAATGGGATTTAAGCTGCTCAGGAGTTCTCTCATCTCGTGCTTTCCACCTTTGAACCATTAAACCCCATATATTTTCAATGGGGTTAAGATCAGGGGATCGAGCTGGCCATGGAATAACTTTAATATCAGTATGCTGACTAAACCACTCTTTTACAACACTGGCACGATGTATCGGACAATTATCTTGAACAAAACTTAGTTCACCAAAGTCTTCAGTTGGATAAACATTACGCACAGTTGGTAGCATTATGTCATTTAAAACTTCGACGTAATTATAACTATTGGCACGCGTAGGTATGAATTCCAACTCGCCCGGCCCCTGAGCACTAATCCACCCCCACATATTCACACTTATTCTACCTGATTCGGTACTCAGAATAATGTTTTGTTCTGACCAGCGAGTATTATTTTTTCGCCATAAATGAAGTCGTCCTGTTTGACAAGATTTGAAAGTCTTCTCATCGGAAAATATAGTAGTCTCCCAGTTGAAATCTAAATATTCTCGAGCAAAACGTAATCGCTCTTCCTTGTGTTTTTGTGTCAGAAATGGTTTTTTAGCTGGTTTCCGATGATGTATACCTTCAGCATGGAGTGCACGGCGAACAGTTTCCAAAGACGTATCAAATCGATTTGCAAACAGTTTAGTTGGAATGAAACCATTTGCTTCATATTCTTCCACCATTGAACGTCGCTGAGTCGGGTTAATAAGCCGCGGTCTTCCACTTCTCACACGACTCTTCAAACTACCTTCTTCCTCGAACCTCTTTACCCAACGGCTCACAGTATTTCTCTAAAAAACAAAAATATTTTATTACACACTTGCAACTAGCGATTTATGAATATACGCCGCAACTATCATCATACCTAAAATAATCCTTAAAAATAACTTACACTTAAACCGGTTTCGGAAGAAATTTGAGAAATATTAATCCCATTTCTATGCAAAGCGACAATATTTGCCCTGGCATCAATAGGAATATTAGCTTGCATCTCGAATCAGATATTCAAACAACACAATAATCGCAATAATAACACAAGTACTCTTAATAAAGTTCGCCAACTAACAACATCGTAGGTAATTACTTCTTCAATCCAGTAAGTTTATTTTATTTTACACTCACCCACATTTATTTAATTTTGTTACAAGTTCAACTAATAAGAAACATTATTCTCATCGAGTAATATCAAAGATAGATATTATTTTAAAATTCTCGATAAAAACACAAAAAGATCGACTTAGCTGGGGTTCGAAAGCAGGTCTCAACGTGTGAAACAACCAATGCGTTAACCACTCAGCCAGATAGCTATATGGCAATAGTACCGAAATTAAATACAACTATCTTAATACGCCGCCACGATATGACAGACTAGATAGTATTATACAAATGATCATTCTACCGTACTCTTTCTTAATAAATAATGATGAAAGAGTGCGATATACGAGACGTGTATGTGTGCAAAAGGTTTGTTATATTGAAAGGTCGTAAGTGCGACTTGCTTTGATGCAATAAATTTGTAAAACTGCTAATGGATTTATGCATGCGATAGTACACGGTCCATTGCTGGTTATGGGTGATTTCAACTGCCACCATTATAGATGGGGGTCTGAACGCTGTGACGCCTTCGGTATAGCTTTAGTGGAAATCCTAGATGACCTAGATCTTTGCATCTTAAACAATGGCTGCCCAACCCGTAGGTCTCTTCCTGGACAACAGAAGAGTTGCGTTGACCTCACTTTCTGTTCAGCTGATCTAGCAGCATCATCCCACTGGGAATGCACATCCTTGTCGCATGGTAGTGATCATTACCCTATAATTATATCTTTTATTAATAAAACTTACTTAGAAAAAACTTCTCCTCCACTTTTGAAATATAACTTGTCCAAACCAGATTGGACTAAGTTTGTATCATTATTGGAGCAGAAAATTGATAATCTTTCAAATTTAAATTCAAGTTTACTTGATTTTGATGATCACCGCCATGCCAAGAGCTGCTATGAAGGTTTTGTTGAGGCTGTAACCTCTAGTGCAGATTACTGTTTTCCTCTGAAAAACAGTGCCCGGAATAAAATCCCTTCACCTCCATGGTGGGACCAGGAATGCACTTTGATGGTCAGGTCGAGGAATGAAGCTGAAAAACAATACAATCAGGAAATGAACACCCAAAACCTGTTGGCCTATCAGCAGGTTTATGCCAGATCTAAACGTCTCCTCCGTAGGAAAAAACGTGCAGGTTGGGTTAAGTTCTGCACTGCCTTATCTCCCTCCACCCCAATCTCAGTTGTGTGGAAGAACATTAATAGGTTTAGACGTGGCTGTTCACCATTAAACTCTTCACCGATCACTAGGGAAACAGCTGAACTTTTTTTGACAGAATTGCCCCACCATATGTCCCTCTCTCTTCTGAATGCATTAGTGTTCCCACACATACTAATTCTGATGACCCCTTTGATGCGCCTTTTACTTTGAAGGAATTAAATATAGTACTCAGTCATGTCCGGGACTCAGCACCTGGTATTGACGGTATACCATACTCTTTTATTACTCATGCTGGGGATAAAGCTAAACAATATTTTTTAGATTTAATTAATCTTTGCTATAATCATGGTTGGGTTCCAGACCAGTGGAAACTACAAATAATCATTCCACTATTGAAACCAGGCAAACATGTGGATGATCCGAATGGCCTTAGACCTATTGCTCTGTCTTCAGCCTTAGCCAAACTAATGGAACACCTTATTAAAAATCGACTGGAGTGGATAGTCGAATCTAGAGGATTACTGCCGAACTACCAATTCGGTTTTAGGAAGGGGCTCAGCACAATGGACAGTGTTGGTATTCTACTAACAGATATTCGCTTATCTTTTTCCAAAAACGATTCTGTTGTAGCAGCCTTCCTGGACATTTCTTTCGCATATGACAATGTTCTTCTTCCTGTCCTCAGGCAGAAACTGCATCAGCTGAGTATTCCAGTCAAGATGATCAAATGCATATGTGATCTTCTTTGGTCTCGCTCCTTGGTTCTGAGAGTCCAGTGCGAGGATTTGGTCAAAAGGCAGACTTGGAGGGGACTCCCGCAGGGCTTCGTCCTCATTCCGTTACTATATAACCTGTATACAACCGATATCGGCTCTTGCCTAAACAATAACTGTCATATCCTACAGTACGCTGATGACTTAGTTCTGTATGTGTCAGATTCCACCATAGTTGACGCCGCGTCTTCTCTTAGCCTCTCTCTGGACTCTCTGAATCATTGGCTTTTAAGCCATGGACTGTCGCTATCCGCGCCTAAAAGTTCGGCAGTAATCTTTTCTCGGAAAAGATTAATCCCTCATATATCAGTGACCATTTCAGGCAACATTGTTCCTTTAACAAATAAAGTTAAATTTTTAGGCGTTTTTCTCGACTCTAAACTAACAGGTAAGTATCAAATAAATTTCTTAATCCAAAAATGTGAACGTGTCATTTCAATCCTAAAAGTTCTTGCGGGTGTCTGGTGGGGTTCCCATCCCTACACTTTAAAATGAGTTTATAATGCCTTAGCCCGCAGTATATTAGATTATGGGACGTTCCATCTGGTTCCATGTAACAGAGGAGCCTTGGTAGGACTAGATAGGATTCAATCTAAGTGCCTTCGGATCATCTCTGGTTGTATGAAGTCCTCTCCCATTAACGCGTTGCAGGTCGAATGCGCTGAACCTCCCCTGGCCCTAAGACGGCAGTATCTAGCCTCCCGTTTTTTGTCTAGGATAATATGCAGATCTTCCCACCCTCTTATTGCAAAACTGAACGAGTTAAATGCCGTATGCAGATACTCAAATTATTGGAAAAATAAAGAAATACCTTTGATCCTAAAACATTTTCGCTTAATCCATAATTTAGTATGTCCGATCGTCCAGTACCCCAAATTACCCCTTTTTAACTTCGAATATGAAGTTTTATGCTTCACCCCAAAAATTATTTTTAACATCGGCATATCCAAAAAGTCCCCTTCGGCGAATTCGGCTTTCAACGCGGTGGTGGGCGAGCGATGGAATGGTTTCCAAAAATTTTTCACCGATATGAAGGCTAGAAGGAACGGCGCGGGGTTTTTAGTCAGTACAAGTCTGACACTATCTCCCGCTCCACCCAAGAGCGGGATTTGTCATAAGATGATTTTCCACGTCGACAAAAAAAAAAAAAAAAAAAAAAATGCAATATAAATGTCCCAAGGAGTCCTCTGTGTTCACGGGCGAATGTGTGGCTTTATTGGAAGCTTGCCTTTTTATGAGTCACACCATAACATTGATAAAGCCGTTGTTTTCACTGACTCCCTAAGCTGCCTACAGGCTTTGGTTCAAAGCCCCTTCAAAAGCAAATTGCACAGCTCCCTAATTTAAAAAATTAAAAAATGTATATTTTCGTGCGCTAATAGTCAGAAAGAGGTTCAGTTAGTTTGGATTCCTAGTCACTGCGGTATTAAGGGTAACGAATGCGCTGATGTCTTAGCCAAGGATGCTTGCTCGTCAGCTACAGCTAACCTCTCCCACTATTCTTACCAGGGGTATGACTTACTGAACATGCCAAAAGTCAACCTTCTGTGTTCATGGCAGGAACAGTGGAATTCCACTGGTAGGAAGAAGGGTAGGTTCTACTATGCAGTACAACCTACTATAAAACCAAAACCTTGGTTCTACCCTTACAAAAAAGTATCTAAAACCGTTGTATCCGTCCTTTGTAGAATCCGCTTAGGCTTTTTTTGTACTCCAGTTTTCCTGGAAAAAATTCGCGTTCGTGACTCCTCTCTATGTGAATGCGGTTTGGAAGACGGTACGTTAGACCACATATTTTTTTAATGCGCCAATAACATCCCTTCTTTAGATTTATATAGCCGTCTCCCTAAATTCAAGATCCCTCTTCCAATTAATTTCCCATCTCTCCTAACATATTCTTCCCAAGATCTGCTTGTGGCGCTGATGACCTTTATCCGCCACAACAATATAAAATTATAATTTCTAGTTCCGATTATTGCTTCTATGGTGTGGTGGTAGCTATATGTATTTTAATGTTTTAACTTTTAACAATTTTAATATTTATGTATTCTTATTTTTTTGTTTGTTTCCGTCCCGTACTAACTCATCAAGTGTTCAACTGTATCAAAAGAACTTAGTTTTCGTCTACAGTTTCTCCTCTTATAATTAAATTATCAATCTCAGACACACTTGTTTTCCAATTTACTTTGGACATTGGCAGAATAGTCGACATCGGCTTTGCTTGCCATAAAAAATATAGAATAGAATAGACATAGTTACACCAACGTAAAAAAAAAAACAGAAAAATAATCGGCATAAATTTTTTATCTTATAAACTTTCAAAATTGTAAAGACAAGGTACTCATATTTATATTTTAAAAAAACAACCTTTTTCTACAGAGTTTTGACATTTAAAAAGTCTTTAATTGTGTAATAACATTTCTCCAGCAACAGTTTTGTTGATAGTTTTTTAAAAAAAATATGGGTAAATTTTCAGGTAATTTATTATTTAAAGGTAAGCGGTCCCATGAAAAGGATGTTATTTTTTAATAAGGCTGTTTTATGACCACCTCTGTACAATTGGTTTTTATACTGCGATTCCATTGGTACTGTCTGTGCGTTTTCTTATTTCAACCATTGAGGTAAATAAGTGTTTGTTTGATTTAACGAACGATATTAATATCGGAATTCTTATATTGAGATCTAATATCGGAAATCAATATCCACTCATTAGAGCTTGCGCCAAATTTAAGCCAGTTCCTAGTGTTGGATTGAGCAGATTTTTTTAAACGTGGCACTGCAATTTTTAATATAGTGTGTTTTAATAAAAATATTATAAAAAATATAAAAAAAAAGTTTATACAAAAAAATACTACCGACTTCCAAATAAAAAAACTTCAAAGTGAAAAATAACTTTATTTTTGGAAGTCAGTGTCTTTCATAGGTACCAATTTACTGCGTTATGGACACCGACTTCTAAAAATAAAGTTATTTTTCACTTTGTAGTTTTTTTATTTGGAAGTTGGTAGTATATTTTTCGTTCACCTACTCGCTGGTCTGACCAGATCAGGGCCATTACGGGCCACTGCTCAATGTGACCACTGCTATGAGAAGAGCCGAAGACAGCGTGGCTTGGAAGCAGCTCGTCGTTGACTCCATCAAAGCTTTTCAAGACGGGCACGACCTTCAGAAATGAAGACAACGAATAAGAAGAAGTATATTTTTGTAAAAAGTATTTTTTTTATTTTTCACTTCTTAGTTGTACTTACCTAGTAGGCAAGTTGTTTAGCAAGGTACCTATAACGGCAGAATAGATTACCCGAATATCATGAAACATGAACATAACCGGTAAAATGAAAGATCTGCGTACCCCTTAAGAGCTTACTAGCGTGATGTTATGTTATGAATTTAAAATGGGATAAATGAAGGAAAAACAAACTTTTTACAAAAAAATTGGTGTCTTTGGTAGGTCCCCTTTTTTATGTTATGGACACCGACTTCCAAAAGAAAGTTATTTTTTACAAAAAAATTGGTGTCTTTTGTAGGTCCCCTTTTTTATGTTATGGACACCGACTTCCAAAAGAAAGTTATTTTTTACAAAAAATTGGGTCTTTGGTAGGTCCCCTTTTTTATGTTATGGACACCGACTTCCAAAAGAAAGTTATTTTTTACAAAAAAATTGGTGTCTTTGGTAGGTCCCCTTTTTTATGTTATGGACACCGACTTCCAAAGTAAATAAAGTTATTTTTCACTTTGTAGTTTTTTTATTTGGCAGTCGGTAGTACTTTTTTGTTAAAACCTATAATGCCGGAATAGATTACCCGAATATCATGAAACTTAAACCAGAGTGCACCAAGGTGAACTGTACACATCTCACGTCTTAAGAGCGTAATGGCGTGATGTTATGGGATTAACAATAAACAGACATGCGATTGCAGCAATCCCGAGAGTTTGCCGTTATTTATTGAAGAGTTCTGTTGTATATCTCCGACGTTCTTCATCAGATCTTCGTAAATTAAAATGGGACCAATTTCGGAACGTACTCTTTCAAACAAAAAAAGAATTTTCAAAATCGGTCCACAATTGACGGAGATATCGGTGAACATACATAAAAAAAAAACATAAAATTTCGAACATAGAACCTCCTCCTTTTTGGGAAGTCGGTTAAAAAACGTTTTTTGTATTTAAATAACTTGGTTTTTCCTTTCCTTTATTTGCGTTTATATTACAGGTAGGCAAATCGAGTATTCGAGTAGATCTATGCCAAAAAGTACAGTTTTGTTCTCTCACACAGGAGGTTTTCTACAATACCTAGTTACTATTTATACATAGATACGAGTATTTTCTTCAAACGAGCCCTATTTGTTAACCAACTTCAAAAAAAGGAGGAGGTTATATATATCTCAAAATGGGAACCCATTTAATAGGCGCAACGCTGATCAAACACAAAGTGGCACATTTCACGATCAGTGGTCACCTACACGATGTTTATCAAAGGTAAATGAGTTCTTATTATAAATATGTTTCACTCATAGCTTTAGTACCTAGGCTCGCTGTATAAATGAATATCGAAGATCCATTACATATACAATGTCAAAGCTGACATTTAGTCGTAGAAAATGGAAATTTAAAGAAGATGTCGTGATTGTAGACCCATAAATTATAGATATTACATACTTTAGTAGTTAACATCTTAAGTTACTCTTAAGTTAAAAACGTGTCGAAACGTGCGTCGTATCAAACTGTTAAGACATCACTAGCGCATGAAACTTTAGGGCACGAAACCACCTTCTTTTCAGAAACTTTCTTCAAAACAAATACTCAACATCAAAATTCTTAATTCAGAAATCGAGGAGTCTCTGATCTTTTTGGGTTCATAAAGTGCCTAAACTTACGACCAACACTAAACTAATAGGTATTATAAAGATTTAATAGATATCATTTGTTTGTAGGAGGTCGTCGATGAATACTAGTCCGTTTACGAACATTCTTCCATATATAAAAACTTATCCCAAAAAAACTGCATGGTTCTAGTGGATATTCTACAAGAGCGAAACGATAAAGCTAGTTTATTATGAAACCCTCTTATTTCTGACAAAAGCATCTTCTACTCTTCACAACATATAGTAGCACCCGGCGGAGATGGGAAGCTTACTTCCGCGCATCAGATAAGGCACGACTTCCGAAATCGATCGGCTAATACCGCATCGAGTGTCGTATGGCGCGAAGTTTATGAAAACATTACCGACGCGACATCCGGGCTATTCAAAAGTGTATAGAATAGAATGTTGTGCTTCATTTTATAACTCAGAAAATTGTGTGCCTTCCTTTCACCATGCAGTTGATACTCTATGGTTTTACGCGTATGAGACTGCCACGTTTAGCTATTAGTTTTAATTAGCTAGAATTAGCACTTTTGCAATTTTGTAGCGAAATGAATGATGATTTAGGACGAAAACAAGCGCGCGAAATTTTATAAACAGACCTTTGGGAGTCCAGATATCATGAAAAAACGACTGAATATATATTTTCAAAATAAAATTATTTGCATTGTTGAACTACTAATCTATCCCTGTATGGTAGCTGTTTAGAAATTTTCCTTTTTCTTATGGTATTTATTTCCGCCCAAAGATGCGTTAAATTTAGTGTTGAAATATGGAACTTTCATCTCTCATAACTTTCAAATACTTTTCTTTTTTTCTTTTTTGTTCCCATACAGGGCTAGATAATGATGAGACAAATTGATATCATTTTTTACTTTGAACGAACATCGTCAAACAGTGGAGTAATCGCCAGACTACGTTTGTATGGAAGAATGATCGACTAGTGTAACCTTAAGGTAGGTTTTCAGACACAAAATCCATAGTAGAAAACGACGTGTCCCACTTTAAGAGAACGAAGATCAAAACATACATTCGCTTAACTATCACAACATATTCTCGTTTTCCTTTGATTAGATTATATTGCCGTTTGTTTTATAAAAGCACCTTCGTACTGCACACGGTAAAACAATGACTGCAGGCAATGAGCCGTCGACAGGGTAGACCGTATAGGAGTTACATTAATGAGGATTATTTACACAACCCCCGGTCATTCTCGCTGTGTTCAGATAGTGCTTTATTTTCAAGAAATTATATTAGAAACCTCGGGGTTGTGTGTATATTTTTCTAATTAAGTACATTGATAAGAATGACAACAAATGTAAAGCTACATGGACGGTTATAAAAAAACGAAATTCACAATATGAAAGCCATGGATAATATTGACCATATTAATATTGACAATACCGTACTCACAAAACCGGAAGAAATAGCCACCGCCTTCAATAATCATTATACAAATACTATCCTAACGCAAAACTGTAACACCAAGTGCCCTGATAAAAACCTTATTGCTAATTCTATGTTCCTCACACCAATGTCCGAAAATGAAGTAAGACAACAAATATTATCATTAAATAATACTACCTCTGAGGGCTACGATGAACTCGGCACCAAAATTATTAAAATATGTGTTAATGAAATAAGCGGGGTGTTGACATATCTAATCAACCTATCATTTTCACAAGGCGTATTTCCTAATGCCCTAAAAATATCCCTTGTGAAACCAATATTTAAAAAGGGTGAAAAATGTGATTTACAAAATTATCGTCCTATAACATTGATACCCATCCTATCAAAAATATTTGAAAAATGTATGTACATAAGATTAATTAATTACTGTGAAAAATTTAATATTTTAAACAAGGAACAATTTGGTTTTCAAAAACGAAAATCCACTACCTTAGCCATCTTTTCTCTTTTAAAAACCGTAGTGACGAATATCAATAACAATCACCTAACAACGGGTTTATTTTTTGATTTATCAAAAGCGTTTGACCTAGTTTCACATGACATATTGAAAAAAAAACTGGACTTTGTCGGAATTAGAGGATTGCCACTGCAGTGGCTATCATCGTATTTAACTGATAGACGACAGAGTGTGGCTATCACTAAACTCAATGAAAATGGGGACATGACACTCTACTCGTCTGAGTACAATAAAATAAAATGTGGCGTACCCCAAGGTAGTATATTGGGGCCTATCTTATTTATAATATACATAAATGACATAGTTGATATAACCATTCATAAATGTTTCCTTTTTGCTGATGACATCTCTATTATTGTTACTAGTGACAAAAAATCAAAAACCATTACTGATCATGAAACGAACATAAATAATACAATTGACAATTTAATTAGCTGGTTAAATAATAATAATTTATCGATTAATCTAAATAAATCTGTATATATTCAATTTAATAAATCCTATAATGACAAATTTAATTTCAAAATGAACATACCAATGATTGCCCAAGTAGCACAAACTAAATTCTTAGGTGTAATAATAGATGAACATTTAGGCTGGAAAGCTCAGGTCGACCATGTGTGTAATAAAATAAATAGATTTGCATACGCTCTTAGGCAAATTAAGAATGTCACGAATTTAAAAACGGCTGTGATGTCTTACCAGGCGTATGTTGAGTCCTCATTACGGTATGGACAAATTTTTTGGGGAAATAGTACCGACCAAAGTAGAGCGTTTGTTGCCCAGAAAAAATGCATCCGAGCTATGTACGGGATCCCATCGGATGAATCATGTGAACCTATTTTTAAAAAGCTTGGTCTGCTACCGTTGCCTTCATTATATTTGTATGAAATGTCTATGTTTGTACGAAAACATATAGAGCTGTTTAAAACAGTAGAAGAGGTTAGCTCACGTAATCGGCGGGACCAGTATCAACACAGACTTGTACTAGAAGACATCAGTAGGCTGGCAAAATACAATAAAAGCTATCTAGCTATGTGTGTGCGTATATATAATAAATTGCCAAATACTTTTAAAACGTTAAACTGTAGGATGCTTAAAGTCAAACTGTGTAATTGGTTGGCTCAAAATAACTTCTATAGTATTAAGCAATTTTTGGAACATAGACTGTAGTTCATTTCTGTTATTAACTATTGTACAAAATAACGTTTGTTTAGCCTACCTACAAGTTTGCATGCTTTAATTCTAAGCAAAACATGTTGGATCATACACCTATTTTAACAACCTTTTATACCGTGTTTTTCGCAAATAAATATATTTCTATTTCTATTCTATTAAAAATTCAAAAAATCGAAAGTATTGAATCCGCCCAGACAAGAGTGGTTAAACAAAACAATTATATATCTAATAAACAAAAAGAAACATACTATGGAACATGCATTACAAAGGCAAATGATCAATTATTGCAGGACAAATTTATCAATCAAAGAAATGAAGTCAGTCAAGTCAATCAGTCTACAAAAAAAACGTGCTTATTACCAAAATGCTTTTGATCAATGCAAGATAAAACCAAAAAAAAATGTGGAGTCTTATAAACGATCTATCTAGAAACAAGATCAGTAAATCACCAGCACCGAGTAAACTCTAATCAGACTGAAGTTTGTGAGTGTTTCAATGATTTTTTCTCAAACATCGGATCATTTCTGGCTAGTCAAATCCCCAATCAATACCATAATAATTTAACCCACAATAAAGAAGCACAGGCAATTGGAACATGGGACACAGTCTCACAATTAAGACCGTGCAGTATAGATGAAATTGCTAAAATAATTGAAAATTTAAAACTAAACACTAGCTCTGGCTTAGATGGTATAAACACAAAATCAATCAAATGCGTAAAAAACTTGATACTAGTCGAACTAACAAACTGTATAAACAAAAATTTTGAGCTTGGCACTTTTCCATTTTCAAAAATGGAAATAAATCGGATCCAGGAAATTATGACCAAGAGCGCAAAACTTTCTATATAAAAACAATACGGCTTTAGGCCAAAATCCAATACACTTTCTGCAACAATAGATCTAATAACAAAAATTAAACTTAAAATCGACCAAAAGCATATAGCATTGGGTATTTTTATGTACCTAAAAACATTGGCGTCACTGATTGTGCCCTTGATATTTTTAAATCCTACCTGACCAATCGTTGCCAAGTGTTTAAGATTAACGAAACCTAAAGTAGTCCAAAAAATGGTTGCCTGTAAAGTCGGTTTTACGGGCGAAGATTTTACGTGACAACGTATTTTTCTCGGTAGAATATTTATTGATATGAATATAATTAAATTGTACTGATTTTACGTTCATCCGATCGATTTCCACCAGACCGATCATAGTTGAGTGGGAGAGAGACGCAAGGCATTCGGCGGGCCTCTCTCTCGTTCGGTGACTCATCGTAACGTTACCGAGCGTTACACTTTTTCATAAGTGCCTCCCAGCCACAACCTAATTTAAGACGTTGTCACGTCAAAAACGTAAATTTTGGAATTCCGCAGAGATCATTTTTGGGACCCTTATGATTCCTAATTTTCATCAACAATATTCATGAAGTTGGACTAAAAGGCGATGTATCGTTGTACGCTGACGATACAGCTTTATTTTATTTTGGACATTGCGTGGACGTGGTTGTGGCCGATGCTTAGGATAATCTACATCTTTTGAATGTGTGGTTTCAGTGCAATCTGCTCACCATAAATATAGCTTAAACCAACTACATAGTTATCGCTGTAAAAAACAAAAAAGTGTCACACAATTCACAATAAACAATAAATAACCAACCTAACAAAATATCTCGGATTAACTTTAGGTAACCACCTGAACTGGAGGCCACATATAGGGTTAAGGGTTAGATCTAAATTGACTTCGCTCACGGGAGCCCGACGGAGTGTCATCCGATGTCTTCCACGGCAAGTGCGCTACAATATATATAACACTCTTGTAAAACCTCACTTGGATTATCTGATCCGATCAGTATGGGGCACAGCGGCCGAAACTAATATTGAAACGTTGCCTATTGCACGAAATAAGTTAATAAAGACACTTTTCCATTATGATTACAGTACACAAAAATATACAATGAAACTAAGTTAATGAATATATCACAGATATACTTATGTAATACTTGCATCTTAATAAGAAAAATAATTAATAAAAACATTCTCACACAAATACATTTTACAAAGAATCACCAAATACACAAAATTAGGCTCAGGAATGCAAATGACATACAATTTATACTCACCACGCACCAACTATGGCAAAAAAATGTAATGTACGAAGGTGCTGCATTGTAAAATAAACTACCAAACAACATTAAAAATGCTAAATCCATGTCAATATTTAAGAAACACTTGAAATTACAAATCCTTAAAAAAGGCGAGCGCACGTTAGTACCTACATAACATACCACTTCTAGTTGCGCGCGCTCTGTGTATCTTTAAGTTCTAGCGGTGTTATTTTTTTCGTTTTCCCTTCACTTTTAGAATATTTTTGTAAAATCGTAATTTTTTTTTGCCAATACTGTACGTAAATCAATAATGTATATTTAAATTAGTTAATCATTTCTCATGTAAGTGAAATAATTTCTTATGGGAAATAAAGACATCGCCAACCTCATTTTTATTTGAGATAAGGACAATGAAATGGTATCAATGCTTTCTACCCAACTGCTATAAAGCAAAAGGAGGTTTTTGTTTTCGACTTCAAAGGGTGATAACACTTTGATAATCTGCAGTTCCAATGGTTTACCTAACTACGTATGTATCTGGTAAATTATGGGGCAAAAGATACAAATGAAATATTTTGATGAATGATCTAATGCAACATTAAAGATATCAGTTCGTAATCTATAATTTGGCAAGCTGACAAAAAACCTGACTAAAATACGACTTGAAAAATAGCACTGCAATATTGATCTCAATTAATCAATGTCTAACAACTTTGGCATAGTATTACGATACAGATAGAAATTTTCATTCCATGAAAAGAAAACAGAAATCATCCGGTAATATTTAAATTATATTCTCTCAAGAAATGCTCCGAGATTATTCGTTCCAAATTATACAGTATAGCAGATTCCTCTGTGAAACTTAGCCATTGGTAATATCATTTTTATCTAAACAGTAGCTGCAGTGTTATCACAAGCTTGTGCCGGTTCGGCTACTGCCGACTCGTGCCGGAGATTGCCGAAGTGTTGTGGAGTTGCCGAAGTGTTGTGGAGTTGCCGGCTATTGGGAGGATTGCCGGACTTAAGCCATTCTTGTTAGACTGCTATTGTTGCTGGTGTTAAGGTTGCCGTGATTTTGAGGAGGTAGATGTATCGTGATATCATGATAAGAGAATTTGGTGTTTCTTGTCAGGTTTACGCCAGGATTTAGTATTGGAATACGAAAGTAAACTGGTAATGCATTGGACCCGATATTTGACAGGATTTACCAATGTTTGTACGAGTATCTTATGTAGATTTAAGAAAGAAGGTTTGCATTATAGATTTCCTAAAGTAATTGAGCTCTTAGATATATGAAATTATGAGAAAAAAGTAAGTTTTTTTGCCCTGCAGTGGAACAGAAAGGGTTAGTTCGATAGACACTGCATTAAAACCGTCCTGATTAAGAGGAGTTTTATATAAATAACGCCAACAGACTTAAGGAATCTGTATTGTTTATCCAGTTCAGCACAATAAAAGTAAACGATATACAATAACAAACAATTCTATTTACAAAAAGTTAAAAGTTAGTTCATTTTTACAAGCAACGTGCTTCAGTTAACAACACATTAAGGAAAGCTGCTTTCATTTAATATTACAAGGTTTTCAACAGAACCCCACGTTAACTACACCTAACTGCAGTGAACACAGACGGATGGCGACGTTCAACCGCAAGAATTACTGTTTTCCTTACATTATACTCCTAACTTTATTTAAATGCCTCCGATGTTTCTGTAAAGGTGTTATAATAATTAATGAATTAAATAAAAAAATAATAATAAATGAATAAATGACTTTCCAAAAAGGAGAAGGCTCTCTGTTCGACAATATGTTCGATTTTTTTTTAATTTTTTTGTGTATGTTCACCGAATTCTCCGTCAATTGTGGACCGATTTTGAAAATTCTTTTTTTATGTTTAAAAGAGTATTTTGGTACACTCTGGTTCTAGTTTCATGATATTCGGGTAATCTATTCTGGCATTATAGGTTTTAACAAAAAAATACTACCGACTTCCAATAAAAAAACTACAAAGTGAACTTTGTTTTGGAAGTCGGTGTCCATAACGCAAAAAAAAGAGTAAAAAAGAGTTGTAAAAAAGAGTTTTTTTCCTTCATTCTTTTCTTATAAAGTGTACAAGTTAAAGATGATTCAGTTTTATTTATTTATTACATTATAGGATACTTGCAAATCTCTACATATTTGCGGTTTGTCAAATACCTATATTTTATTATGATAAAATTCCCTTAAGTACTTAAATAAAACATGGTTAATAAATTTATCATGATGATGTTTTGATTCGAAAGAGAAATTTATTGCATCGAAGTAGAGCACGAACTGATTTTATTTAACGTAACTTCCTACTCGCTTCTTTTAAACAAAATCATTTAAAGCCAACGATTGAAATGAAAGTATAATAAGTGTGAAAATGCCTATAGGGGCACTTGTGAGCATGTAACCCTCACCTGAACAAACAGAGCTAATAAAAAAGGAATAGCGGAATAGCGTAGGGAATGGGAAATGCTTACTTCGCTATAAACTAACCAACTACCAGCACAAGCATCCTAATATTAGGCAAACGGGAAACTCGGGGAATTCAGGGCATACCGTAAAATGGGGATACTTTGATCAATTTTTAACTTTTTAAGACTGTAGCATTCTCATTTTTAGCGAGATTATTATTATTTAAAAGTATAATAATCGGTTTTTTGCGTAGATTTGAATGAGTTAATTTTAAAATGCTAAATTTTAATAATTTAAGAAAAAATAAATAAAAAGTAAGTGATCAAAGTTAAACCGTGAGTGGGGATACTTTGATCACCCATGTTTTTACTATGGAATTCGAAAGTAGACTCAAAACGATACAGCGGAAAAAAATTATCAAAAAATCGACCGGTAATTTTTCAAGAAAATTGTATTCTAATCAGTTCTTTTCTTATTTTTAAATTAAATTATTAAGTACAATGTCTACTGACTAAACAACAATCAACATTCCCTATTAATTGGACAGTATTTCGACACCTGATTGGCGCTTATTATGAAACTTATCTAAAAAAATATATAATCTCTGAGTAACAAATTAAACTATTAAACGTTGAACATGATAAATTTATAAAAAACAATAATTAAAAAACATGATAAATTTATAAAAAACTCCTGTCACTACTCTTGACAAAGCTTCATTTAATAATTCGTCACTGTAGTTTATGTATCTTCTCTTTCCGGGTTTTTTTTGTAATCTCGCGGCATGATGTTTCTGAAGCAATAGATTAATAATAATATATAAAGAATCATAAAAATTGGATAAAAGTAGTTAACCACACCCTTACTTTAAAACGTAGGGTTACTTTGATCACCGATCAATCTCACCCAGCCTGTTGATCAATGTCACCCCGCGTATTTTTTTTGGCAATAACACAAGCAAATTTTGAGGTTAGGAAATCACAATATTTTTTTATAGTTCACAAATTAAAGTTAAACTAACCGAATATAAATTGCATTATGCCTATACACAAAGCGAATTAGTTACGGACAAAGTTTTGCAGGCTAAAAAAAGATATTAATATGTAGTTACTCACCTTTTTAATTGTTTTATAAAAAACGAGCCACCGCACTTGCCTATGCTTCTAAGGGAAAGATGGCTGACGATCAGTGTTGCCAACGCGAAAAAAAAAAGTGGGCTAGTGCGTTCCGTTTTCTCAATATTTGCACTTAAGTTTCTAAAAGAAGTTTTGATCAATGTCGCCCCGCGATTTAAAGTGACCCCATTCTACGGTACTTACATGAAATTAAGATAAGCTGCTAATTGCTATTATATGCTGCCATTACTGGTACTCCTTACAACATGATTATGGAATGCTTAATTACAGTTGTTCAACGAAAAAACTAATTATTTTTTCCAATGCATGTCTAGCTAGACTTCACGAACCATGAAAACTTTTCCGGATATTTTCTTCAGTTATAAACAAAATTTAACGACTTTTTAACAGATATAAAGCTTGCTAAGGAGTGGCATTCCCTGCCGGACTACAAGACGTACGGCGACGAGGCTCCATCAGTACATGACATTCCACCCATACGCACTAAGCGTTTAAGGTATACTTTCATTATGCGTACAACTAAGGAGTGGAATTCCCTGCCGGAGTCTGTGTTTCCCGATAGCTACAACCTGAGGGTTATTAAGTGAAGAGTGAATAGTTACGTCTAGGCAAGCGTGTTCCACCACCGGCCATATCAACTCTTACCAGTAGGTGGTATAACGAAGAAAGAAGGTGAAAGTAATATTTTCCTCTACAAACAATGCTGCTAAAGTGGAGGACACTTTAGAGAACAGATAAGCAGTAAATGAAAAGAGGGTCAGGTAGTGGGGGTGCTACTATGACGAGTCAATTACCAGCGCCACACAGCCAATAGGAAGTGATTAGCTGTCATATTATACGGTATAACCGGGGGTGAAGCGGATTAGTAAGGATTAGCGTAGAACGGCACGTGATTTTTTACCCGACTGCGTGACGCAGAGGAGGGTAATGTGTTTATCAGTCTGTATATTATGTATGTATGTTTATTCCTAAGTGACATTCTAGAGACCGAGAACGCGTAAGCCTATTTTAATGATTCTTACATCAATCGATTCGTCTTAACCTTGCGAGTGTCACTTTATACATGACAGTAATCAAAATGCACCACAGCGACAACAACACGCCATATAGCCAAAATGAAAAAAATAAGCTGAGACCTATGTCAATTGGGATACCCCCAGTTGAATAGGTATTTAAAAATCGTCTATAGGTTCTTTTCTTGATTTTTCATTTTAAGTAACAGTTTAGGATATAAAACGATTAAAGTTGGTTAACAACCGTCTGCACATTACCTCATGATGTTTCAAAGCAATAGATCCATTTATATAGTGAAGACATCGCTAGATACGTCTTGACCGCCCGCTCTGTGGAGCTCCCAGTTTTCATTAAGAAAGTAAACTAAAAGATCTAAAACTCGACTGCCTAAGAAGAGGACTAAAAAGATGTAAACAAGAAGAAAACTGTGCTATGCACTCGAAGGATACATAATTATGGTTTATTACCATTGATTTATTATTATTATGTCCTTTATTCATTACATTTCTCATTTACTATATTTTTGTAAAACAATAAATAAAATAAAAACAGAGGTCCACCGGTATCGGGCACAGGGTACAAACTACCGGCAGTCAGGGCTCTAGAGAGAGGAACCTCCTAACAATACGAGCAATACTGCTTACTGGATCAGGACCTTGACCCAGTCGCTGAGTCCACATCCCAAATGTCGATAACCTCGCGAGCCAAGTCAAGATACTTGATTTGCTTATCATTCTCAGCTTTTACGAGATTCCCGTCATGCGGGACGGTAATGTCAACAATCATTGCACGCCTCTTGATTCGGTTCTCCACCACAATATCAGGCTACAATAGTCCTGTCAGTGATGATGGACCGATCCCAGTACAATGTGATTTTGCCATTTTCGTGAACTGGGTCGGGCACATACCTGTAGTACGGTACCTCCGATGCCACAAGAGTATATTTCAGAACAAGTTGCTGATGGATAATCCTGGCTACAAGGTTGCGCCTATGCAAGTACTCTTCGTTAGCTAGCCGAGAACAACCAGAGATAATGTTGGCGGATCGATTCACCGGGGCGATGACATGCCCGACAGGTGTCAACCGTGCCATCCTTCACAATAAATACTCTGCCATACCAACCTTTTTTTTTGTTTTTTTGCTTTGGGATATGCTCATGCATACTGCGCCACCACAGGGAGATAGCGCAGTTATGTGGGACTCTAACCCACTGTTGGGCGTAAATCCAACAAATAAATAGTAAAACTCGTATGGATAAAAATATGGTATATTGGTTTGGTAAAATGGTAATGGTTAATGGTATGAGCAAACTCACTAAATTGTCATGGTGACGCGAGAATTCTCTCCAGAAGGCCTCTAAAGATTGTTAACGACGTTTAATACTTTCCGCTCTTTACCTTCTTTTTTAAAGTTAATGTACAGCTTATTCATATTTTCCATGATCTCCTTCTGAACCGCAAATAAATCGGCAATGGTAGACATTCTGGTAACTTACCACTTAATATCACATCACTTAATATCAGTTATGTGGGACTCTAACCCACTGTTGGGCGTAAATCCAACAAATAAATAGTAAAACTCGTATGGATAAAAATATGGTATATTGGTTTGGTAAAATGGTAATGGTTAATGGTATGAGCAAACGCGGCTTGGTTGGTGACCGATCGTTAACTAACTTTATAATAATTTTAATATTAAAACTAAATATTTGGGTCAGCATGGAACTGCTGACTGCGCGCGCGATTGATGTCAATAAACTGTACTTTGTACACCCACTAAAACTCCACGGTGTCCTCCTGTGCCGCTTATGGCGTAAACACGGGTACTCACCGCGAACCCGCCGCGGCTATCCGTCAACGAAACCTCCTCTGGGGAGTACCCCCATCACCGGCGCACCAGAACACACTGTACGCCGTGACCACGCCAGGCACCAAACCAGCACATGGGCGCCAGACGACCCCGTGTATGGCACCCTTAGTCCCCTTGTCCCGGGTCAAGGTCAATGACCCCGCCACCTACCATTTTTCGGTCGCAGGGGATAGAGAGAGCGGCGCACCGCAATACCGGCACTCGTCTCCCGCCGCAGCCTCCAACCCTCAGCCGCGGTATCGTATGGGATCTGGTACGCTCCATACAACATCACGGCCCGCCTCAGTTGCGATGACGCCTGCTACCAAGCGGCACCGCAACCTACTAGTTGGCCGCTACGTCGTCGGCTTAGTCGGCAAAAGCCCTGACGAGCGGCCTCTCCTCGGTTTCCTCCTCGCTTCACCGTGGGTGACCAAGCCACGTCTACTGAGCCCCCCCGCCTCGACAATGCGGGAACCCACCGGGGGGGTGCCATACCTCCCTGCGGTCGTTAGTGTCAAGCACTACAGGCTTGCGCCAGTTCTCATTCGCCAAGGAGAGCGAGATGAGTCCCTTGTCCACTGCTACTACATCTCGATGCATACCCACGTCAGTGTGTAGAAAATATTCCCTGAGATTGCATATCTCGCGGTTGTGGAGGTTTTTGGTATTTAAAAAGCCTCGGCCTCCACACTTCCGCGGGATATACAATCTCATAAGAAGACGATCGTGGGTGATGCATTCGATATGCAGTCAGCAGTGTACGGACCCGCCTATCCAGGGCGTCAAGTTCCGTTATTATTATTATTATTATCACTAATTAATTTTGCTCTTACCAAAATATTAGCAAACATTGTAATAAATACTTAACAAAATATCTATTATAATTTGTACTCAAAATGCGGCGTGTGATCAGACAGCTGTTCAATCAACGCGATAGTGATGCGTTGTGCCAACAACACTCCGAGCGACCACAGACTATACAACATTTATGACATTCATTAGATATGCATGAAACAAAATATATAAACATTGATTTTCCACTTGACATTTAAAAGTTAAACATATTCCCTATATGTTAATTTAAGGGCAAATTAAAATCCAGAACATTCTTACTTAAGCTTAGGTGTTTCCCTCCCTAGGATGTAATTTATTAAAAGTACATTTTTCTTATTCTTATATTATTATGAAAGAGTGAAGAAACAGTACAAGTATCTCCATATTTCATAAAACAGTTGTTACAAAACTTTTGGATAGCGCACAACATTATGTGCAAAGTGTATTTATTATTAATAAATAGACTTTGCTGTACGCCTGTGTTCAAAATGCTGCACAAGTATTTCTTCATCATCATCATCATATCAGCCGAAAGACGGCCACAGCTGGTAATAGGCCTTCCCCAAGCGTCGCCACCTTGACCCGTCCCGTGCATCCCGCATCCAGCAGATCCCCGCAACCTTCACCAGGTCACCGGTCCACCTGGTGGGAGGCCTTCCAACGCAACGTCTTCCGGCTCGCGGTCGCCACTCCAGAACTTTTCTGCCCCATCGGCCATCCGTTCTGCGATCAATGTGCAATGCCCACTGCCACTTAAGTTTGGCAATTCTTCGGGCTATGTCGGTAACCCTTCTCTTGCGGATCTCTACATTTCTGATTCAATCACGCAAGGATACTCCAAGCAAAGCCCTCTTCATTGCCCTTTGGGTAACTGTAAGCTTTCTGATGAGGCCCATTGTGAGTGACCACGTCTCAAAGCCATCATCACTGGCAACACACACTGGTAGACGTAGACTTTCGTTGGTATGCATGACGTCCGACGCAACAATATTTGCACCAAATAATGTTACGAAGGGTATGATCGACATAAACATTTATGTAAATATTCATTTTATATTTAAGACTTACCCCACTGAAACAAAGTGCAAGTATTTTTAAACAAAACAAAGCATTAGGTATCTCGTTCTGCAAGAAAACTAGTTCAATTCATTAAGTTTCAGCACCCAGACTGGATAAAAACGAAAGATAAGCTTAGGTACCCCCCGACAATGTTCAGGTACGAGCTGAGACTTAATTTAATAACAATGAGACAAAATAACCGCGGGCCGGAGTCTGGACAGATGAGATGAGGGCACTACTAGTACACAAGTACGTCTGCGAGCCGAGACCACGATAATAAGACCGAATGCTTACTTTTAATTCACTCTTGCATTCATAATTTTATAATTCGCATTTGAATTTTAAAATTAAATTACGACAGTAGCGACATCTATTGGTTGGGGGTCATTAAAACTTTCTTTGCGGCCGCCAGATGGCATTAATTTAAATTATGCTTTGTGGAGCGAGGCTTTTGAGATTTAAGAGCCTAGTGCAGAGACTAAAGTACAAAATGTACTGCCTCATTTAAACTGAAAATAACTGAAAATAACTTGAGCCAAGGTCATTTCCAAATTAGCAAAGACTATTCACTCAGTTTCCTTTTCATACTTAAGTCTGTGAAAAGCGTACATTTGAAACTTTCTGTCTTTAAACAATCTACGGAAACATTCAGAATAGAGTATATTTACTCTATTCTGAATATTAATTCATGATATCGCAAATATGATGTTAGCATGCCTTATTGAAATAAATAAATACGACAGTGGAAGACTAGATTTCAATTGAAACTTGCTCACATCATCACAAGTTGGCGGCCTGTAGCACTAAATTAGTCTATATGTGAATATAAGAGAACAGAAGATAATTATACATCATCTAATTATTATTTATTACTAGCTGACCCGGCGAACTTCGTTCCGCCTAACAAATTTCTAAAATAAAACATTTTTTCTAAAATAAACGTAGCCTAAGTTACTCCTTATTAAATCCGCTACCTGCCAATAAAAGTCCCGTCAAAATCGGTCCAGCCATTTCAGAGATTAGCCGGAACAAACAGACAGACAGACAGACAAAAATTGAAAAAAATGTTATTTTGGTGTATGTACCGTATATACATTCATATACATGTAGTAAAAAACGGTTATTTCAATATTAAAAACAGACACTCCAATTTTATTTATATGTATAGGTAGATGTATAGATATATAGATATGACCGTACTAATAAATAATCATTAGCCGTATAATTAGACTCTTAAAAGATAGTCGAGAACATAACACGTACATCGAATATTGGGAGTAGAAACTCGAAGGGGTAAATCGGTCAATTACGGTGGGAACTGGTTTTCAGAAAAGTATTATAGCATCAAAAATTTCCGAAGTACCCCCAGTTACTAAAAAAATAAATAAAAATGTTTTTTATTAACTCAGGTAAAGATTCAAAATTACTAATTAGAAAACAATTGTCAGAGGAGCACTCCGCAGCCGAACTAGGTGAGAGCCTGTATTTCGGCATTACTACTACTAGTTACTAGTATTAGTTGCTAAATCAAGAATTCGAATTTGAGAGCTTTCAAATGCTACTTTAACATGAATTAAGCACTTGTCAAAGATTAGGATAGAAGTAGAATCCGACAAGTTACGACAGTTAAATTCGCATTTCAGAAATCGCATTTAGTTTAGTACGTATTTTACACCATATTCGTCATTATCAAACACAGAAAAACCGGCCGAGTCCGAACCGGACTCGCGCACGAAGGGTTCCGTAACATTATCACAAAAACGGCAAAAAAAACATTTTTGTTGTATGGGAGCCCCATTTAAATATTTATTTTATTCTGTTTTGAGTATTTTTTGTTATAGGGGCAACAGAGATACATCATCTGTGAAAATTCAACTGTCAAGCTATCACGGTTCATGAGATACAGCCTGGTGACAGACTGACAGACAGGCAGAAATACAGACAGATAGACGGACAGTGGAGTCTTAGTATTAGGGTCCCGTTTTAACCCTTTGAGTACGGAACCCTAAAAAAGAGTATAGTTACATATAAAAAAATGTTTTCTTTAAAAATAAGTCGAAGAACGAAAGCGACCGTCTGTAAAATACAGATTCAATGGTATTCGATCGTGCTTCATGAACAAGCTTAACATGATCGATCTGCAGAGTTTAATACAAAATATAACATACTTGCATCCATTCCATTCACAGACAGGTCCTTTGATGGGCTCCAGTAAAATACTTCTCTCTGAGCTGCAGTTAACAAAGATCGCGAGCATTTCATTGATGCCAGATGAATATTAAAGAAAGCTATATCAGAGACATTCCTTTATACCATATCTGAATGAAAATATGCTACAGTACCTTGCAGGTTATTAAATACATTCATGTGAAAATGTTAAGAACATTACTGCTCTGACATGTCCAAAGTCTTAGCTGAGAAACAGTCGGGAATGCACTCGTATCTGTGAAAATGTTAAGAACATTACTGCTCTGACATGTCAAAAGTCTTAGCTGAGAAACAGTCGGGAATGCACTCGTATCTGTGAAAATGTTAAGAACATTACTGCTCTGACATGTCAAAAGTCTTAGCTGAGAAACAGTCGGGAATGCACTCGTATCTGTGAAAATGTTAAGAACATTACTGCTCTGACATGTCAAAAGTCTTAGCTGAGAAACAGTCGGGAATGCACTCGTATCTGTGAAAATGTTAAGAACATTACTGCTCTGACATGTCAAAAGTCTTAGCTGAGAAACAGTCGGGAATGCACTCGTATCTGTGAAAATGTTAAGAACATTACTGCTCTGACATGTCAAAAGTCTTAGCTGAGAAACAGTCGGGAATGCACTCGTATCTGTGAAAATGTTAAGAACATTACTGCTCTGACATGTCAAAAGTCTTAGCTGAGAAACAGTCGGGAATGCACTCGTATCTGTGAAAATGTTAAGAACATTACTGCTCTGACATGTCAAAAGTCTTAGCTGAGAAACAGTCGGGAATGCACTCGTATCACGACAGAAACAACGTAATCAGCCAACAACACCCCTACTCTACGTGGAGCCAATGCGGATTGGTTCTACATTGTTGAAAAGATTTGCGAACCATGTTTGCGTTCACCGATCGTTTTGAAAGGGAAGTATTTGGAGTTCAAGGCCAACCTTCACAAATTGAAGAGATACTGAAAGAAGAATAAAATGTAAATACATATCGTTAATATCGTTATTCGTAAGGTACATCTATAATCATCAAGGCATCATAAGCCTCAAAGCAACAAAACTGAAATCTTTCATCTATGCGCCTGTAATTTCAACGGCACTCTGACTCTGGCGGCAGAAAATGTTATTTTTACTTTTCAAGGCCTTTCCTCGCCAACTGATCGACACTTTGCGTGACCAGAGAATTGACTCGTTCCTTACCCAAACAATTAGTAGATATTGGTATTCAACATGGCAAAGCTGCCAATCTTCTGGACACGTTTCCGTATAACAACGATGCGGAGGAGTACTTTGACGTCTCGTTTTTGTTTATACCTAATGTACGTAGTTAGATTTAGTGTAAATAGTTAATCCAGTAAATAATCATTTTCATTATTTTAAAAGAAATAATTACCTTCAAGAACAGAAAAAACTCAGTGTATCCAATTACCAACTGTTCGTCATGGAAACAAAGCTCCTTATACAACATCCCTCTCTCGCGGCACAAAAGGGTTCCGTCGCGAAGACTTTAACTGCATTGACGACTTAATTCTTTAATCCTTTAATTCTTAAGTACAGACTCGTCAATGGAGACTAAATACGCGCAATCTCTCACAGAAGACAACCGAGGTATGATCACGTGGAAGGGAATGGAAAAGTTTCGATAAGCGAGTATGATCTTCTATGGAAATATGGAGTTTACAACTGCTTACAAAAATTTTGAGTGCCTACACTAGACAGGAGATTCATCGATAACAGTATTCGTGTTCTCGTTCATCCAATACTCGTTTAGAAGAAATTGCTTCAAGCGATAAGACCATAGTCAGTGGTACTTCGTCATTCACTGAACCATTGGTACTATCTTAAGTATAAAATCAACGATGATACTATGAAAAGTATTCATTGATTGAGTTTTTTTTGTGACTGAATGATCTCGGTGGAATAAATCAAACTGACATTTTATGTCAGACTCTAGAACAACATTTCATTAAATAGGGCGGCCAACTAATGCAGTGGTCTCTGTTTTAAAATTATCCAAAACAAAATTATAACTCTTTAACCTAAAAAATGGACATCAAAACTGCATGGCCTCAAATCGAAATGGTGACAAAAAAGTTGCATCCGAGTTGGTCTGCTAGTACTTATTTTTGTACAAAGAATGTTTTTTGAAAACAATTTTATAAGTGTACCTACTTTCGCATTGCCACAAAGCAATATGAAACAGTTAATATCGTTTCGCGTTTTTTTAGCTTTTGAAAGCAAGAGCATAATAATAACATTATAATTATAATTTAACAACATTTGCATACATAATATATAACGTTTCAAAGACAGTGTGACAGTTCTGGGAAAAGATTGATTAATAGATGTGTATGAGCCGAGTTTACGATATTTTTATAATTAGTGACGAATTTGATAATCCCAACCAATTTGAGAGATGAAACTATATGTAAACTTACCTACTTGTAATTGGCACAATCACGACAAGACGCACTGATTTTGACTGATCTTTGAACATTATAGTACTAAGTACCCTTACTTTGTAAATAAATGTTTATTTCATAATTGATGAACAAACGGCACGTTCATCATAAAATACTTGCGTGCCTTGGGCAAAGATCCTCGCTACCAACTTCTCGGTTAGTTTATGCCGACAAGAAAATATGTAGAGAAGAAACTCAAAGAAATTATATTCAAATCCCACGAAAAATATAAAAACTTCATGAATGCTTATTTTATGTATAGGAGCCAAAACTGAGCTAGTAACAAGAAGAAGAGATATATCGCTGTCAATATCCTCTGAAAGCCATATCTTTAAACGCGTGAACAATAGCGTCTCGACTGGAGGCGGTGACGCGGTGACCTCGATCCGAAGTTTGACAGTGAGCAATAACTGACGACCTCCCCGGAACATCCGTCATCTTTTACACGAAGAGCATCGCTGTCCACAGGGAGCGCTTGTGGTAGGTCTACACACTTTACTCGATCAGACATCACTCGTAAGATGTTCTTGTAAAGTTTGAAAATAGAGACGGTTTCTGAATTTAGTATTCTGTTTGTCAAACCATACCTACTTTAATGTCAAAGTTTGGCAGGTTTTTAAGCTGAAGTGATTGTCAAATACTTTTCTACAAATTCTAAATTCAGTGATAAGTTCGGTTGAGGTTAAGGTTCTGTTCTAAATTCAGTGGTATGTTCGGTTAAGGATGCGAGATCAACGGTGAATTGTAAGATTTTGTACCCTGTGAATAGGACTAAGATAGAACGGTCAACATGTATATATAAAGGTCTGCTAGACTCTGCAGAAAACTGAAATGCGCGAATTAGGTAAGGTTCTCGTGCTCGAAGAAGCTTATTTTAAGTAAGCTATACCCATTGATCTTCTGAAAAAATCAGCGAGTCATTTCCATATCCAAATGATTCAACATATTTTTGAAAGCATATTCAATGTTTTATTGTCTGCAATATATTCGTAATGTCGCGGCCTGCATCACAGACTGACCCTCCCCAACAAATCTTTTAAACTTAAAACATTCACCCTTCACTTGTTTTTTCGATCGGGAGGGGTTAGCCTCCTTTCCAAACTAGAGACCTTTATTAACAAGCACTGCACATGCGAAAATGTATCGCAACTATATCAAGATAAGATACAGTTTGGATCAGCGGGATGCGGTTTAATTATAATAATTCATATCGCCTAGTAATTGCGGGGTTTGAGTGAGAGACTTTCATTTGAGTTTAAGCTCTGAGCGGCACTAATGGAGTACAATCCTAGACACAGCTGCGGCATCTGGCTGGGATTTTGTTTCTACTGTGGGCGGCTCTGTCAATCTGTCAAAAAGTAACTAATTACCAGTTTGTTAAAAAAATATTTTAGAAACAGATTAAATAAGGGTAAACAGATTAAGATCCAAAATCAGTTAAAATAATATGACATGGTTTGTTTTGGCCAAAAGATTAAGCAACTGAGGGATAAAATACAGCCATATTTTGTCTATCATATGTTTTACAAGTCCCGTGTTAAAGCAAAAGAGCCAGTTACTAATAACCGAGATCCTATTGAAAAATCCAGATGGCAAAAAACTTATTAAGGAACTTATACTCGGTAATAATGCTTGGGACCATAGAGCACCAAGGCTTTCCTATCGGACAATTTGAAAATCTTTCGTTGAGGTTTTTTATCGTTGAAGGCAAACATCATACGAGTTTCAAATCAAACTCAAAAGAATGTTGTCTTTGGTACTTACTACAACGATCTGCAATTTTATGGCAAATCCCTATCCTACTCTCTAAAAGGATGATTTGTTCTTTAAGTTTTTGGAGGGGGGCGCTTATGTTGCTGATTGCGCTTTAATAAGAATATTCGATAGTTCAAGAAAACTATCCCATCAAAATGATCCCAAGGAAACAAACTCCCGAGTAAAAAGTATCCTTTGTCCTAGTCCATTCCATGGTCCATTCATGGCACACGGGTAAATCGTGTCAAATCCAGGACTTGTTCTAACCATGTGCTAAGTGTCATTTAAATCCATTCAGCCATTAAAACGTGAAAAGATAACAAACAGACATGCTAAAGTAACTCAACTTCCGCATTTTTTATAGTATTAGTATGGAAGCATGGATTTTGCCACACTTGTGAAACTGATACGAATATAAAGACGCTCTATCCTCCGGACGTACCCGCCCATAGCCTATAAATACAAGTCCTGTCC